>JAUTDP010000014.1:0-1200000 GCA_033439795.1 Sordaria brevicollis | reverse complement strand
ATGTGTGAGGTTCAGGCTCGCAGAGGTCCTGTCGTTGGAATGGAAGGAGCCATCTCCCCGGCAACCGTCTGCTGCCCTTGGCCGTCCCACGACAGTCCGGCCGGCACCATTCCAGTGACCTGGGACGAACAACAACAAAACCTGGATTCCAGCATTCATTGCAGGCTGAACCTTTTGCCTCCTCCTCTAACTTGGAAGGTTCAAGTTGTGGGTTCTGGTCGGCTGCTTCAAATTCCCACGTTGTCAGGTCTCTTTCTACTCACCCCCATCATGATGATCGTTTCTGTAAGGACACTCGCTCATAAAATCGGCACAGTCACATCTTCCATGTTGAAATTGTGTGGACCAGATGCCTCGGGAGGTTTATATCTCAAAGTAAACAGCCTGGAGTCGTACGTTCATCGAAAGTCGAAAAGGGATTGCCAAACACAGCTGAGGCCAGGCTCTTTGCGATGGTGTCACTATATATTGAAACTCCGGCGAAACACACCAATGATAATGTTCCAGATGAATGGATTTAAAGACCCTGGTTGTAGCTTGTGAGTTTGTGTCATTAGTGGATGGATATCAAGCTTCGTTGTGTGGTGTCTGTAGACGTCCATCTTGTGTCTTCATTTTCGTTAGCAGTGTAATGAGATATTGTTTTGATGTGAGAGATGACGGCAACTGCCATGTGCTTTGAGGTCTTTGAAACATTTGCAAACTCTGCCAAAGCTAAGGGGCCCAAAAGAGGCTCACATATAGAAGCCATCATGAGCTTGAGGCGGAAATGAACCGAAGCAGTCAGGAAGACGACCATGGTGGTCTACGGATGGGAACTGGAGGAAGGGATAAGCCCAAACACGAGTAAACGAGCAGGTCGTATGTACGCGTCTGCAGAGTTGCTGAGAGATTTGAAATCGAGAACGAAGTGCAAAAACGAGATTCGACAGTAATAGAGACCTCGTGTCTCCTGTCAGAGTGCACTTTGAACATAGTAATGAAGTCAGGACGTTTTGGGGTGTACAGAAAATTGGTTGAACGCCAAGCCTCAAGTGCACAAGAGGAACCCAACTGTATCTGCATAAAACTGCACAAACACCGAGGCCCAGGCAATTAACAAACGGGTACCTCGCACAAACGCACGAGCCACCCCCACCTCGTGACCTGGCGACCCGCACCCGTCTCTTTTCGACCCCACCGCAGCAACAACCCATTCAGGAAAGTCCATCAACCAACGCGCTCCAGGCTTGTCGCGTTTCCTTCCTTGACTCGTTCAACTTCCTTCGACATCCCGACCTTTCTATCTTTCTTACGCCCCCGTCTAATTCCTGTCCATCGCCAGCGCTGCCAGCTTTCGTCTTGTTGCACATTTCCGCCTATCTCACCAGCCAACTTTTTCCGTGCCATCGGTTGTCATTCAGTCTCGCCTCAGACTTGTCTCAGGTGGTCCAGGTCCAGGTCTAGCGTTGACGGACCGCTGATTCTGGGCTGCGTATTGCTGGAAGATGCCCTGATTTCACCACACGAGACTCTTTTTCCAGCCCCTGCGTAGGGAAACACCCGTTCTCACCACGATCTCGCATTCCCGCAAGCATGGCGTCCCAGCTGGTATCATTCCCCGCCGCGGGACAGCCAAATCCGACGGATGACGAAATGTTCAGCAATTTCAATCTCAGAGGTGGAGATGGCTCACACAGCGTTGACGGCCACAGAGAACAAGGCCGATCAAGGAGAAGAAGGGACTCTACGGCCTCAGCATCACCCCGGCCCAATGGCCAAAGCAGTTCTGGGTTCCAGCCTGGCGCCATTGTCCGCGTCAAACTCAAGGATTTTGTCACCTACAACGAGGCCGAGTTCTTTCTTGGTCCAAGTTTGAACATGGTAATTGGACCCAATGGCACGGGAAAGAGTTCACTTGTCTGTGCTATTTGTTTGGGACTCGGATTTCCTTCCAACGTTTTGGGTCGCGCCACCGCCTACGGAGAGTTCGTGAAGCACGGGAAGGATGAGGCCACGATTGAAGTGGAACTCCAGGGAGAACCCGGAGAGAGCAACCACGTCGTCGGTCTCCTCATCACCCGAGAGAATAACAGTCGAGATTTCACCATCAACCGTAGGAAAGCTACCCACAAGGAGGTGCATCAACTGATGAATCGCCTTCGCATCCAAATCGACAACTTGTGCCAATTTCTACCCCAAGAAAAGGTGGCCGAGTTTGCTGGCCTCACTCCGGTCGAGTTGTTGGAGAAGACTTTGCAAGCCGCCGCACCGGAAGAGATGATTCAGTGGCAAACCGAGCTAAAAGATCACTACAAAGTCCAAGCAGAGGCCCAGCGCATTGCCAACGAGAGCGGCGAGGAAATGAAGAGGTTGGAGCAGCGACAAGCAGCTCTACAAGCCGATGTTGAGAGGCTTCAGGAGAAGAAACAGTACGAGGACGCCATTGCCAAGCTTAAAAAGGTGAAGCTTGTCGTTGCCTACAACGAGGCACGCCAACAATTTCGCGTTGCAAAGCAGCAGCATAAGTCTGCAGTAGAACGTCTCGAGCAGCTCGAGAAAGACTCCGAACCATCTTTGGAGGCGGTCAATCAAAAGCACGAGTACGTAGAAGGTGTCAAAGCCGCTGTCGAGAACAGGGCAGCCAAGCTAAGAGACGCCGAAAAAGATGCCGATAATGCTGCCAGAGAGATCGAGTCGGCCGAGAACAAAGTCAAGAACCTCGCTGGCCAGATCGAGGCGGAACGGAGCGCGTTTACTACTAGGAGACAGGAACTTGGCAAGATTCGCAAGAAGATCACCGAGCTAGAAGCCAAGCATAAACAAAACCCTAGGGCATTCGATCCAGCGGAATGGAATAGGCGAGTTGTGAGTAGTTCTCCCTTGACGGTGGCGGATTGAAGCTGTCAATATACTGACACGCAACAGCGAGAGAAAGAGCACGCACGCCGTGACAAGGAACAGGAAATTGCCGAACTCAATGACCAGGTGACGGCCGTAAAAGCCCAAGGGATGGAAAAGACCGCAATAAGGGAAGCGGCCCAGAAGAAACTAACCGCTCTCGACTCTCAAGAAGGCCAGCTATTGAGCCAGCTGGAAAAGAAAAACGCGGACGCTGCCAAGATTTGGGATTGGGTTCAAAACAACCGGGAAAGTTTTGAGAAAGAAGTATTTGGACCCCCGATGCTCAACTGCTCCGTCAAAGATCCTCGCTACACCGATGTTGTGCAAGCCTTTCTACAGGACGGCGATTTCTTGTGCTTCACAGCACAGTCCAGAAAGGATCACAAAATTCTCAGCAAGCAAGTATTCGATGTAAATGAGCTTTCTGGCACTCTACGAGGCATCGAACGGGACCTCGATTTTTTCAAGCCGCCTATGTCGCAGGCAGAACTCGCGGAGTTTGGACTGGATGGGTTTGCCATTGACTATTTGGAGGGGCCTGAACCAGTCCTGGCCATGTTGTGCAGCGAGAGGCATCTTCATCAAACTGCAATTGGACTTGCCGACATCTCAGAAGAGCAGTATGAAAAAATCACCAAGGATGGCCGCATTCGGTTATTCACTGCTGGAAAGCAATCTTACACGTGCAACCGACGTCCTGAATATGGCCCGAATGCCTTTTCAACTCGCGTTCAGCAAGTTCGTCCCGCCAAATACTGGACAAAGAAGCCGGTTGACGACTCCGTAAAAAGGGACTACGAGCGTCAATTAGCCGAAGCTACAGGCGAGCTGCAAGAATTCAAAAAGCAATTGAAGGAGCTATATGAGCGCATCGATGCACTGCGACAAGAGATTACGATTATCAATAAGGAAATTGTACGCTACTTGGCTGATCAAACATTCTGGATACACTCAACTAACGTCTACAACAGGACAAGATACGGACTGAGAAAAATGAGCTGCAAAAGGAGCATAGCCTTTGGCAAGCTCTCCCTGACAAGATCGGTAAGTTTGTTGCAATAGTGACCAGCCTTTGTGATGCTAACCTTACGCTTAGAATCTGAGAAGCGGTCAGAGCGGGACAAGAGGCAAGAACTTGTTGAGGCCCAGAGTCGAGTGGCCGATCTCGAAAAGCAGCACGACCGCGCCGTGCTTCAGAAAGCCGAGGCTGTTTTACAGCATCAAACCAAAATCGCGGCCATTCGTGAGGCCTATCAGGCCCTACAGGAAGCAAAGGTGCTCCTCATCGAAGCGCAGTCCGACTTCGAGTTCCTAACGGAGAAGAACCGCGAGATACTCGAAGAGTTGGAAAACGGAAAAGTTGCTTTAAGTGAGATGGAGAAGCAAATGGGTGTGCTACACCGGCGGGCCACCGACGCAAGAGCGGCTGCCGAAAATGCCCTCACCGACGAGGAGAGGGAAAAGGGAGAGCTGTCCGCTCTGGCAAAGGCCACGACGCTAGAGCAGGTGGAGAGTGATCTTACGGCACAGGAGAACTTGGCGGACAGCATCGAGGCCAACAATCCCCATGCGCTCAAGGAGTACCAGGACTGGGCGCAAAAGATCGAACGCGAGAAGGCGAAGCATGACCGCTGCACTGCCCAGCTGGAAGAAGTGAAGAGCAAGATCGAATCGATCAGAAGCCAGTTCGAGCCTCAGCTGGACGAGCTTGTCAGCAGGATCAATGATGCCTTCTCGTACAACTTTGAGCAGATCAGCTGCGCAGGCGAAGTTGGCGTCCACAAAGACGAAGATTTCGAGAAGTGGGCTATTGAGATCAAGGTCCGGTTCAGGTACGTTTTCCCCTTTTCTCTATCTCCTCTCTTCCCCACATCCACTAACCCTTTCCACCCAACAGAGCGGGCGAAGCCCTCCAGCGACTCGATCAACACCGCCAATCCGGCGGCGAACGCGCCGTTTCCACGATCTTCTACCTCATGTCCCTCCAATCAATGGCTCAAGCCCCCTTCCGCGTCGTCGACGAGATCAACCAAGGCATGGACCCCCGCAACGAGCGCATGGTACACGAACGTATGGTAGAGATTGCCTGCCGCGAGCATACATCCCAATACTTCCTCATCACGCCCAAGCTGCTGTCTGGTCTTAGGTATGATAGGCGCATGAGGGTGCACACGATCATCTCCGGCGAACGTGTCGACCCCCAGGGAACGATCAAGATGAACTTTGCCAAGTTTGCGGAGATCCAGAGGGGTCTGATGAAGAGGACGATTCCGTTTGCGAGCCAGGTGGCGAGGGATGAGGCTTCGATGGTGGAGGCTTCGCAGGCCTAGGTTTGAGGAATAGGTACATGAGAGAGGGAGGATTGCTCTGTCAAAAGAACTGGTTATTTTGGGTTCGGAGAAGTAGCTTCTTTTGCTGGTACTGTCCTTGGAGTTGGAAGAACGTTGTATGGGTGTTTATCTACATGTATTGATTGAGGATCTTTTCGTCGTTCATGGTCTGAGTTTTCGTGTTCTGCGTCCATGACCATAGATAGCTCAGACCTCCTATTTCTGTCAAGTAGAAGGATATTGATGCAGTCGTTGAATGTCACTGGGGGATCGTCTATCTGGTTGTTTCTCGCCTTCCCATTGATTGCAAGATATTATCATGTTGGGCTTCAACACTTCCTCTGTCGTCGTATTGTTATTCGGTGTGATGTAATGTGTGTCAATATACAGCTAGCTATGTTGTTTTACATTTCCACTCGGCCAATCGACTAAAGAAACTGTGTCCAAGGGCACTCTTGGCGCGCTGGCGCGCTGGCGTTGACGACATTTGCGGTTAGAGGTATCTCTCGTGGTTTTCCTATCGAAAAAAACAAGAATCACTTTCACTTCCTACCCATTGCATTCACGGCTGAAAAATCCGGTGTAGGCAGGCGACCATCCCCTGTTTTGCCGACAAGCAAAGGAAGAAAAAAAAAGGAAGAAAAAAAGGCGCATCAACCACAGTCAACCGCGGAAAAACGCGATTTCATTTCTCTACGATGCCCCGCCACCAATGGCAATACTCCGGCGCGGAGCTGAGGTACCAATTCGAGTCGGACGACTACGTCGAAGAGTACGACTGGGCCAAATTCGACCCGCACTTCGCCTCCGCGGACGACCTCGAGTTCCAGGCCCTCTCGCTTGAGGAGCAGTTCCGCCGCCTGCCCAAGGGCATCGTGTGCAACGAGGACAACGCGCTCGGCTGGCGGGCCGTGGAAAAGATGCTGATCTTCATGGGCGAGGCGGGCGTCAACGACCCCGGATACGTGGACTGGTGCTCGGACAACTGGGCCGAGTCGTGGAGGGTCGCGAAGCGGTTTAATGAGTGCATTGAGAGGAAGCGGTGGGAGATTGAGGAGCAACTGGGCTATGAGGAAGTGGAGAGGATCAAGGAGGCGATTGCAAGGGAGAAGGAGGAGGCGGAGGAAGAAAGGGAGAGGGTGTATCAGGCGAAGAGGGCGGAGGTGCTGAGGCAGAAGGAGTTGGATAGGCAGCGGAGAAAGGCTGAGGAGCAAGAGAGGGTGCAGCGGGAGGAGGAGGAAGAGAGGAGAAGGATTGAAGAGGAGGCGAGGAACGAAAGGTGGAGAGAGATCGAGGCCATGAGAGTGAAAACTCGCCAGGAACTGGCCCAAGGCTTGAGGAAGGGGGGACAAGCGTTGAGGCAAGCCATCACGAAATTCACGAGGTCGGGCGAAGTGGCGATGCGGCGTGAGTGCGAGGCGCTCGGTCGGAAGATTGGGCGGTTCATCCGCCTTTTCGCTCGGCGTCTAAAGGAGAGCGTCAAGTCGGGACGCGGTGGGGTTGACTGGTGGGTCGTACAGGCAGCTGTCGAAGGTGTCATTGACGTGGCTGAGCTCGTCTTCTTTTCCGTGGAGATTCATAATCAAAGGAACTCGGGAGTGAGATGGAGCAATCTCGAAGTTCTGAACAATCTCAGAGCGTTCGGGGTGAGGGAGGCATGGGGGGAGTCGCTGTTCAAGTTGTTCTTTGAAGCCGGAATTGGGCAACAGGAGATGGTGCGATGGGTCCGCAACAGGCCTGGCGTGCACGGGAGGTTGAAACTGGTTGTTTACAATATGGCTGTGTATGGAATGGGCAGGATGCCGGACTTGTCAAGAGCCTTTTCGTTCTGAATAGGATTTGCAAAGTGGTTGAGGGAAAGAACGGACGTCTCCTGTGAGCGGACTTCACTCGTTCGCCGAATCAAGTATGTGGTTTATCAACGCGCAGTTCCTCAGTCAATTTGCGCGGACTCCATTCAATTCCACGCTTCTGTGAGTGACCATTGTCGCACGCTTATGTCCTTAGATGGTGATGCCTCATATAACATACGAATACTAGATATGAGTACTAATTGGAAAGAGTGGAAGAGGTAGCAGACGCGAAGCAAACCATGAACCGAACATGAGAAAGAGACGTGCATGAATATCCCAACTTCCGTGGAGATTCTTGTCTGGTGATCAATAAATAGAGTGAAGATCAAATCCACTCGACAGGTAGAATGCCTCTTTTAACTTCGTAGGTCCAGCCCCTCGCTAAACAAGTCTCACCGTGCATGGTTCAAGGCCATGAGAAACCCATCTTGGGACACCACGAGCAAGTCCCAATCGCCGATATGTAATCTCGTCATCGTCGTCTTCAACCTTTATGAGAAGGGGCCCTATGAAACACTCGGGATCTTCGTCCTCGACGAGCAGACATGCCAGATTGGTGTTCTCTGACAACTCCTCTAGGACATCAGCGTAAGCTAACCCAGCAGGAACGCCATCCTTGGTGAGAACATCTCTTCTTTGACTCAGGATGTCTTCTCGAAGAACTGGATATTTGTCAAAATTGCCAATCTCAACATCCAGCTGTACAAGGAGAACGTTGCGGAGCAGTAGGGTCCCGCCGACGAGAGCTCCGTACGCGTCATTATGCTTTGGCAGTCCTTCTATGCTCTCTTCCACTCTCGGTGTTGGCCATGACCGGAACGTTTGGGGATTATACCATACGGGCGATATAACCGAGGCCCAAGACCAGCTTGGTGCAATGTATTCTGATGGTCTCCTGGACCCTTCCTCCGTAATGTATGTACCTGTATGCCAGATTAAACATTCGGGCATGTGTGTACTCCACATGCCAGCCACGTACTTTGCGTCCGGGAAGTAAATCTGGTATAATTGTGCAATACCAGAGAGGGCAACCAACTTGTCGGTTTCATTTGTCAGTAACCGACAGGAATAATCGTCAACAATCCTTTTCCATTCCGTGCAGAATTCCCTTGGCTTGTCCACAACTGTTTCGGCAGTGTCCAGAGCTGTTCTCCTTAGTCTTTGATCTGTTTGTTTCCATAAGGGCCATGGATACGTGGTACACGCCCGACCATCGAGGCACTCCCATAGCAATAAGTTCTCTCCAAAATGAATGATTCTCGTCGAAAGCTCCCTTTCCTGGAGGGTCCAGCCACGAAAGCGAAGAGGGTTCTCTCCCACACGTGTAAGATACTGAACCCTCCAGTTAAAGTCTTTTACCTCTTCTCCCATCCACATTCGAAGCCGACATTTTTTGTCTCGGCTGCACCAAACGTTGTTGTCAATGAACATCTTTGGTAGTACCTGATGCAAACCCTCACTACTGTCACTGGAGCTAAGAGCAGCCAGCGTACAATATGAATGCGAATAAACCTTGGCCATCAGAGACGCCTCTTGTGCCCAATCTGTCACATCATCCTGAATGATGCATAACGAGTCAATCCACAGGTACCGCTGCCCCAAACATCGCGTGAGTTCGACTGCATCCCTGAAGGTCTTTGGGAGACTTGAGAACAGAATCCTTTTCTTATTTGCCTCCAGATTGGCCCTCGTTGTAGTTGTTGGGCGTTTTTCCGGGGGTCCCCAGCAGTGGCTCAACGTCAGATACGAAGGATACTTGGTATTGCAGTCGAGTGTGTTTGAACAGACAAGTTTGATGTCCTCCCCACGATGGGCTGTCCTGCTACACCCGAAGGCATGGAGATCAAGAAGCCTGGTGGGAACGAAGTTCTGCACTGCCAGTGCTGCACCGCAAGCTCTTTTGTGCCGTTGCTCGCACTCGCCAATCCACTCCTTCATGAGCGTTAGACTATGCTCCGTGGCGTTGTATGGCTGAAATGTCTCGGTCCTTAAACTTCTTCTGCCTGTATGACAAAGCTGATCTATCTGGCATGTCGAGTCAAGGCACACCTGGCTCTGCCTGTATCTGCAATCACCGTCAGCCAAAACATTTAGACTGGAGTGAAGAGAGCTTGTACTTACGCTCTTGCTGCTCCATCAACATGTCCACACGTGCATGCAGAGCTGGAGGATGGTTCAGACTCGCCAGTAATCTTCTGACGCCATCCAAACATGTATAATCTTCTAAGGCGCATATTCTGCTTTTGAAACTCAACCTCCAATTTGAAGCGTACCAAGTCACCCGAGCCAGGTGACATACCACAGTCATGCTTTCTGATCTTCCTTATCCAGTGCTTTCCTCTAGATGCCTTCTCCTTCAGGATCGCAAGAAGACAGTGGCAGAGATAGCAGTCTCTTTCAGCCTTTGCTACCAACTCCTCCGCATTAAGCGACACGTCAACCTCAAACTCTGGTTGGAGCCAGAGAGGTACCGGGACTAGGTGACAGTGTTCCACGAATCGGTAATTCATCTTCGATGCAAAAGCATGCGAAATGTTTTCGGTGTTGGTTTCTCGCCGACTCAGTGTTGGCAACCTGGGATGTCAGATAAAGAGTGTATTCAAGAGAAGTAAGTCATGAGAGGTGTGTTGGAGAAGGTCTGGGAACTTGCAGATTGATGTCCAAACGGATATCACCCTACGCTGACTAAGCCTCCACTAAACGGTTAGGCTTACAATAACCACCAATAATATTGACTTGAGAAAACTGATGGGAGGAGTAAGGCCATGGTTGGGATTTGTCTGAAGAAGACACGGGTAATCCCAAGGTGAGCCAGATCTTCAACCTTGAATACCCGAAAGAAGGAAAGGATGAATGAGAACGAAACTGGAAGGTCAAACATCGGGTTGATTCGCTGAATGGAATACTCGTCAGATCTGACACGTCTCTACTCTGATGAGTGGTGACTGGAAGAAGCATTAGGGAGAAGAACAGTTCTGTTAGATTTCAACCCACTTTGAAGACCAACGTCATGTACGATAGCCGGCCACGACTACCGCAAAAAGAGATGGCCACAAAGTGACAACTGACAGTTCAGATTACTAGCAAATGTGAGGAAGGACCAAAAAGCATCCATCACCGACTCCACTGGATCTTTTCCAAGGGTTACAAAGCCACAAAACCCAAAAGGAGAAGAAGCGACAAACTCTCAAGAAAATCTTGCGCAGAGCACATTACGAGTCCCGCTAATTTTTCCAGTGACAAACAAGCAAATCCAATCCTCAACTTCAACCTCGAACATCATGTATTTCGAGGTAATCATCAAACCTCAAACCTCACCTTCATCACCAAGAAAATCAAAGCAACCCAGCAACAACAACCACACCCCCCAACACCACCGCCCCAACCTTCACCCCCATACCCGCCGCCGGCGCCGGCGCCGCACCACTACTAACACCAGTAGCACTAGCATCCACGGCCTTCAATATCGTCGTCGCCTCAGCCTTACTATCCTCATTAACCGCATACCCCACCTCCGCCAGGCCGGTACTCGTCGTGAGTTCCACCACCTTGGTCACACTCCCATCCACATCCGTCTTATCCTTCGTGATCGTCTGCACAGCCGTGACCGTTTTAGTTCCCGTGCTCGTCACCGTCCAGCCCGCTCCCCAAGCACCCCATGGTCCGTTGGGGTGGCCGTTGCCGTAGTCGGCACCACCTTTAGGGCCACCATGTCCGCCTCCTTGACCCCATCCCCACGGCCCGCCGGCCCACGGTGAACCGTCCCATTCGCAACCCGTGACGGTGTAGACGCCTCCGGTCCAGGTGGCGGTTCCTGACCAGCCGGAGTGAGGACCCCATTGGCCACCTCCGCGACCGCCGCCACCGCCGTGGCCACCCCAACCAGACCCACCGTCGCCGTCCTTGCCGTCCCAAGCCCCTGTGAAAGCGGGGATGGAGACGGTATAAACGCCGGTGGAACCGGCAGCGGAGCAAGAGGAGTATTGGGCGCAGAGGGAAGAAGAGAGGGAGTAGTAGGAGGAGTGAGCGGTTGGCGTGGCGGAGCAGGCGGAGACGAGACAGGAGGAGGCGGCGTCGATTCGGGATTTGTGGTCAGAGTTTTTGGAGGAGTCGCACCAGTCGGTTGGAGCGGGCCAGGCGGTGGTGCTGGCTGCGGACCAAGCGGAGGAGAGGCAGGGTTGCTGTTTGGTTGGGAGAGTCTGGTTAGTGGGCTTGGAAGGGGAAGAGAGGGTGGGAAGAGGAGGGAAGAAAAACACTTACTGCGCACTCGGGAGCTCCGGCACCCCACCAGGCATCAGCACGGCTGAGCATGCTCAAGAGGGCCATGGAGAGGCCGACGATTTGGGGACGGACATGATGCTTCATGTTGGTTCGAACTTGTGTCTAGCAGGTGATTAACTGCTATGTGTGTGGTACGTATGACCTTAAGATGGATGTAAAGAGTAGTTCAGGCTGGGATCAGTATTGAAGAAGAATGATGAACAGATTTGTCTGAGGTACAGTTATAGAGACCAAAAGCAGAAAGACGAAAGCGAGCAAGCGTGCATGCCTATATATATTCCAGACTTATCTGGGAAGCCCGTTACACAGCCGAGCCGCTTTACAAACTGAACTTCGGACCAATGTGAATGTCTCGGGACCCTGCCTGCGGAAAACCCAAGGGCGAGGTAGGGGAACGGGGCGGTACGGCAAGACGTTGTAGGTACCAGGCAATGCGCACTGCAAATAACATGATACAACCCGTACATGCCGGTTGTCAACACGCAACTTTGATGTCTGGGAGCTTGACTAAACGTGCGCAAGAAGCCAGATAGAAATTTAGAAAACGGGTGGAAACACCAGCGTGACAGCTCGTCAGCTGTAGAAAACGGGGCTTGTGAGAAAGTCAGGTTGTCAGGATACACAACATGGGCATGGACATGGGAAGCAAAAGGCATGCAATGCAGCTTGCGCGTACAATTCCGCCCAGATTTCCATCTCCTGTTCTGAACTGTGCATACTTGTACCTACTGCGATGTCTACTAAGCCTCGCTTTCGCTGTTGTCTGCTGCTGTTTCCAAGGCTGTACCTGGATGCCGGTAAAGCGGATATAGGTACCTAGGGAGGAACCCGGATTCGCCATGACATGAGAACGCGCGTTCGGCATCCTACCCGCGCACACCCGGGCTGTCTTCTCCGAGCCGGAGTCGGGGTCGGAGTTGACGTTGAGGCGCAGAAAAGGATGGGGAAGAAATGGAGGAAAAGGGTGACGGACTGGCTGGGGTGACACTTGACAACATCCAGTGCAAGTGATTGACATCAGATCATCCTTCCAAGTTTTTTTTTTTTTTTTTTTTTTTTTTTTTTTTTTTTTTTTTTTTTTTTTTTTTTTTTTTTTTGGGAAGAAGGGGGGGGGGGGGGGGGGGGGGGGGAGGGGCGTGTCTTCATCACTTGATGTACTCGATGAAAGGGTAGGGAAAGACGAAAACGGCAAGGGAGGGCTGTAGAAAAATGAGTGCTTGCGCGTCTCTCCTTTGAGTGCCTTTCGGGTTTTCCATCTTGTACAACACGCGAAACTAAGAAGGCGGGTATATTTTTCGAGCGAGGAGGACCCGGGTAGGTAGGTCTTGTTTCCCGTTTTGGCAATCCTTCGGGGTCTAAAAGAAATGCCAGATCCTCTGAGCCACAAGCCAACAGGTGATAGGCGGCTGCGTGATGGGTTCGGCGCCGAGAGGGAAAAACGAGACGAAACGCAAGATGATGTTGGAGAAGATGTCGGAGAATGTCTGTCGTTGGGCTGTCAGTTGTCAGAGGTGCTTTTGCTGCCGGCATATCAAATGAAAGCATCAAGTGATGAATGCATCCACTCTCAATCCGTCTATTTTCGTAGCGCCGCTGCCAGCTGTTAAGAGACGCGTAGCCCCATCTAACCGAAACAGACAACCTGACAAGCTCAAGAAGGGGATCGTTAGCATCCTCGAAGGATAGAAAAGTGCAAGGGGCCAAGGTTGGTCCAATGGCTCAGCTTCTTATCAATATGTACACTTCCATTTCTTCCCACCACCCTTCCCGTAAGCTCGGGACCGAAGGGACGGAACGGGAAGGGTAGACTAACAGGGGTTGCAAGGGAGCCCAGCCCAGAACTCCAACACTACCTCAGAAGGAAAAGAAGATGGATGGTAAGGAGGGGCTGGCACCAGTCCAATGGCTGGAGGATTTCAAGCTCGGGAAGCTTGGGACTGAGCTCACTCAGCTGGTTAGAGTGAGTGTCATGAGCGGAGTGTCGGAGGCTCATCGTGGGTGCGAAGTAGTCACCTAAGCTCGTAGGCTATAGGAAGAAGTGTAGCCCAAGAATTCTATACAAGAATTTCAGTGAGTGTTCCCCGCCAAAAGGCTATAAAGTCCAGCCAACCACCAGAATGTGGCTGAGTGGCGCTTTCCATAGATTGGGGAATGTCCGTAACGGCGGCGGGCAAGCTGCGGGAGCTTCGGTCAGCGGCAGACACTGCCGTGGTGCAGGATGAACAGTTCGCGGCAGCTGGTCATTTCTTTCACTCGGTGTCGGCCTTTACGATCCACCAAAGGCTGTCATCGTCGTTCATGTCCGGTTTTCGAGGAGAAAGCTTGAGGTGTGGTTGATAGTGGAGGATGGTGTTTTGGAGCAAAGAGCCCACTGTCATCACGTAATAGGGCTGAAAGCTAGTCAGTGCCGGGTTAGCGTTGAAGCCTCCTTGATCTTCACAGGGTTATGCTTATCGATAAGGGCCGGTCCCGATATCGGATTCTAGGCCTGCCTTACAAGTACGTGACTTCAACCTCGACGGACTCTGTCAACACCACTTTGACATCTTTTTCTTCTTTCTGCCGTACCAAACGGCTGGACTACAGCATCTTCACCGAGAACGCTGACGACGCCTTTAACGGCCCGGTCCCGAAAACCCATTTGGCCCCAACCTCGCCGTCCTCGTGGCACCAATGCCAAATATGGACATGCTGAAGGCTTACTTGCAGCATCCCATGGCTCCCGAAATTTTTGTTTCAGCTGTACCCTGATGGATGTCTGGTGACGGGGTTCGTTGCTGTCCTACCAACACCTCGAGCCTAGTCTCACATCACAAACATCGCTTTCAGCCTTGTAATGTGAGGTTCTTTCATTGCTACAATACTCCATACTCTACTACCTATCATTTGCTTGCTTGCTATGCTCCTTTTTCCTTGTTATGTAAAGCCAAATACCGGCAATAACTCCCATACGCGTCCCAGGAGAACCGGAGACATGAGGTTCCCTTTCTGATCGGCCTCCCTCTGTGATTAATCAGACAGAATCAATCCCTTCTGGGTCAATGCACCTGCCATCACAGCAAGTCGTATTCTCTCCCTGCATACATCTGTTGACGATCCGCCTTGGTCCACCGGGACCGGCGTGAAGGGCTTTCCATATCTCTCGACGACGGGTATCGACCATCCCATGTGTCCGTACCGCAATTTCCACAAAACAAAACACTCGCTCCTTCGTCATGATGAAATGACACGTGCGATGGTGGCTCCTGCCACTCATTCTCTTCTTGGTGTTGTCGCTGCTGGCTCTACAGCATCGTACCAAAGGTATTGCTGTCCTCAAATGGAATTGGCTTCCTGGGACTGGCGCCGTCATCCGTCGCCGGCTTGCGATGGCGGAATGTGAAGCCGACAAACAAACTCTTGTTCATCTCCTCACCACGCTCGGCCAAACCTTCGAGCGCTTGCTGCTTCTCATGCACCTCCTTGTACTTGGCCATGTCGGCCTCGTTGCTAAAGTCGTCAAAGTAGCCGGCATCGGTTTCCGAGTCCAGCTCGGGCACAAACGGAGCCTTAGTCTCGCGCAGCTTAGGCCAGTCAACCTCGGCAAAGTAATGGTGGGCATAGATATCCTTAATGTTGTTGAAGCGACGCGACCGTGAGTTGATGCAGCTTTAAAACAGATGTTAGTCCACGTCACAAATTTCCAAGGATGGGTTGTTTTCACTCACGTCGTAATGAAGCTCCACGTCCGGTTGCTAAGGAAGTAGTTGGGATCCTCCCAGACCGGACGCTTGAGGACCTCGCGCCAGTGCTTGAGGTTACGCCAAGTCTCGTCAGCAGTAGATCCCGCAAACGGCGGGAAACCTGTTAGAGCCTCAAACAGCATGCATCCCAAACTCCAGTAATCGACCGTATAGTCGTACTCCTCGCCCCTCAACACCTCAGGAGCCATGTAGTCTGGCGATCCGACAATTGACTTGGCGTAGTTGGTGTCCCGATCACGCATCGTCCGGTAGCCCTCCCTTCTCTCGGCAACGGTTCGCTGGTCCATCGGCTTGCCAAATGGCACCGAGGTCTCCGATGCCTTCTCCAAGCGGATTCTCATTGACTCGATCTTGGCAGGGGCAAGGAAGCCGGCAGCCAAACCGAAATCAGTAAGCTTGACGTGGCCAGTCGAGTCGACCAAAAAGTTCTCAGGCTTCAGATCGCGATGAATGTAACCCAGCTGATGAAGGGCATCGACCGCGCAAAACATCTCGGCGATGTAGAAGCGAGCGTGCCGGTTCGAGAGAACGCCAGTATTGTTCAACAAGGTGCGGAAATCGCCTCCCGGCACGTACTCCATGGCAAGATAGATGTTCTTGTCATCTTGGAAGGAGTACAGCAAGCGTACCAGCCAATCGCTCTTGGCGGTTGTCAAGATGTCTCGCTCCGTCAGCACATGGCGCACTTCGTCGAGCTTGAACAGCAACTTCTTGCTCATCACCTTGAGCGCGCAGACCTCCTTGGTGTCCTTCTTTTGAGCCAAAAATACCTGTCCGTATCCACCTTGACCGACCTGGGTAAGAATCTGGAAGTCGCCCTGGCGCAGTCTCACTCGTCGCTTGCGGAGATTAGCACGTTCCCGACCAGCGTACTTGTGCCACATCTGTTTGTACGTCTCCTCGTCGGTCTCGGGTGGTGGAGGGAATTCGGCCTTGAAGGCATTCAGACGGTTCTGACGTTGTCCGACATAGGTGAGCAGGTCAAAGTAGTAGTCGAGAAAGTCTATCAACCATTAGCACTAGTAAGAGCGAAAGCGCGGTATGATCCTTACACAGCTGGGTGACATTGACCAAACGCTTGACGTTGGGCTTGTTCAGTAGCTCGCGCTCCTCAGGAGTCAGTCCCCTTGACGTGTTAAATCTCTTGACTGTGGGTGAGGCGCGCTCCCTCGTCTGGTATAGTTCCTGTCGGGAAAGAGCGGCATGGCTGCGCTGATACGTTGGCTCGCTGGCAGGGTCGCGGGGATCACGAGTCGAAACTGGTGGTGTGTTCTCCTGGTTCTGTTCCCTCTCCTTTCTCCTGGGAGTGGGCACAGGGTATGGTTTCGGCAAGTTTTTGTCCACCTGCTTGTGAATGACACTAACAACACTGCCATTACCCGTGAGATCCTCAAAGGTATCATCATCCACGTCTTTGAGGTTGCTCTTTCCAGGCGAAAGAGGGGTGGCTACACTCTGGGGACGGCCGAGCTTGATGGGAGAGTCGAGGGCACTTGGTGTGCCGAGCTTGGATGACGTCGCGAGCTTGGTAGGCGTTGAAAGCTTCATAGACTCAAACGCCGCGGGTAGCTCATTGGCGCCAGGTGGGAGGGTCCTCTTGCTGGGACTCCCCTGGGGTGTGCTGACGGGGTTGACGAAGCTCGAGGTGCCCGACTTCATGGGGGTCTGAGGCCTGGTTCCATCCTGCCTCCCGCCGCTGGGAAAGAAGTTTGTTATGTAGCTCGACATGACTGGAAGCTATGCCAGATAGCACCAAAGTCAAGGTAGCAAAGCCAGAGAGGAAAGAGTTACTCCTGAATTGGTGTCGAGATATGCTGTGTCCCTGACGAGCACGGGCACAGATGCGAAGTCCAGAAACGGAGCAAGGTAGGGCTGACTTGCTTGGGTGATCTCAGCCTCCACCTGCAGTAGCGGACAGGCAGCGGTACAGGGAAATACCGTGGGGATGGATAGCGAGTCGGAGTCGGCAGTCGGTGTGCTGCTGCTGCTGTTGGAGTCGTCTCGTCGGTGGTATCTGTACTGTCCGCGCGGCTGCAAGGCAAGACAAGCGAAGCAGGGCCGCGGTGGGAAAGCTTGGATGAATGATGCAGGAGGATAAACGGATGATTAGGGTGATGGGCTGCCAGATGCAACAACAAGGCAAGGTTCTAGAGTCTGAACCCAGAGTGGGTATGGGGATTCCAAGAGGCAGCTGAAAACAAGCTGAGATGGAGCCGTGATATTGGGACGGCGACGGGGGGTTGCTTGGTATCTGGTCTTGGTAAGTTGTAGTATGTAGAAGTAGTATGTATGTACTGTGTACAATGCTGTTGTCGACTCTGTTGTTGACTTTTGGCGGAGTGAGCTTGAACTTGTCGCGATGCGGCCGTGTCCGTGGTGTTGTCCAAGAGTCCAGAGTTTGTTGTTGTTAGGGAAAACAGATCGCAGTCGCCAGTGAAAACCGAAAATTAAATCATGCAATAAGTTCTTCATGGGAATAAAAACAAGCAAGAGCGAACGGGCAAGTGCAGCAATGCTGAGACAAATTCTCCCTGGCAATTGGGCAGGTGCGGATGGATGGGCAGGAGCGACCGAGGAGGACGGACTGGAAGGGAAAAAGGCGGGGCACATATCAACAACCTAGGTAGGTACACTAGCGGATGGCACCTCCAGTCGCAGCAGGAAACCCCAGCAACGGGCTACTCACCGATGCCAGGCGCCAGGGAGTTGGGTGTCAGCGGGAGCGGTACAGTGGCCCTTTGGGTGCCAATGGCTCCCCTGTGGCTCCCCAATGGCCCCAAATCGCGGGGTCGGAAGGGGCTGCCAGACCGGATTTTCGACCGCGACTCCTTGGACGGCCTTGGACCGCGCTGAAATGTTCTTGGCAGCCGTGCACTAACGCGTCATTCCGCTCCAAAAAGCTCCATCCTGTTTGATTACGGTGCCACGATCTGTCTTGTCCATCTTTTTTGCGCTGTCACCAAAAAGTCGAGACTACGTACCTACCCTATCATTGCCCAACCGCCCAGCGAAGCCATCGAGGTCACCAACAACAACATTTCCCCCGGTCGCCATCACAATGCCCAAGGAAAAAAACTACAACCCCGTCCAAGCCCAGCGCAAAGCTGACAAGGCAAAAGAAATCAAAAAGGGTATGTATAATCAAGATATTTGGATCCCACGCGCAAGCGATATACTAACGCCAATACCCACATCGCATAGGGAAGGCGCAGCAGCAGGCTAGGCGAAATGAACAGCTCGCGAGACGAAATCCCGAAAAGATCCAGCAGCAGATCGACGACCTGAAGAAGATCATGGAAAAGGAGGGCAAGCTTAGCTCTCACGAAGAGCAGGTCCTCGAGGCTCTCGAAAAGGATCTCAAGGCTGTCAAGAAGGCCAGGGAGGCACTAGGCGACAAGGCACCTACCTTCGGCCACGGACCACGACGCGATGGAGGAGCCCTCGGAAAGCGACGACGGGAAGACGAAGAGTCCAGCGACAGCGACGTGCCCGAAGATGTAAAGAGGATACCCATGCCGCGCGACACTCCTCCACCTATTCCGAAGGAGGTTCTAGACGAGTGGTATGCCAAGCGCAGGGCAAAGCGGGCTGCGAACGCCAACCACGTACCAGTCGGCGAAGGCAGAGGACATCAGCAGCAGCAACAAGACCAGCAGGCCGAGAAGCCAAAAGCACCACCGGTGGTGGAGGTTAAGACTGTCTACGAAGCCAAGCCTGTCGTGCGGGATCTTCGAAAGGAGGCCGTCAGCGCATTCGTACCGACCAATGTCCTGCTCAAGCTGGAAAAAGGCAAGGGCAAGGGAGGTCTTATGGAACCCGAAGAGGCCGACGAGCTCGAAAGGGCAGGCTACCTAAAGACCTCCCAGCCAGCGGAACAGTCACAGAGCGCCGGTCCACGTGGAGTCACCATGGAAGAGGTGGAAGAAGAAGAAGACTAGAAGATGCCACATGGAAACCTTTTACAAGGGCGAATAGGAGCCTCGCATTTCACGGTTCATCAATCGACATCATCCCTACAAATCAGCCCATGTGCTTCCGCACGTGTTTCCCCAAGCCACTCAGTGAGTAAGCCTGGTTCCTCTGTTGTCGGATTAGACTTGGCGATTGGCCTTGGCGATGCGACAACGAGTGCCGAGAAGCTCAGGGCTAACCAAGCTGATGGAATAAGCCCCGCCTTGGCACTCGAGAGTCGAGACTACCGGTAGGTATTTCTGCTTCGCCTCACTATATTGTCAGCAGCACCTGATGCAACACGCGCTTTGACGACCACCGTCGCAGATTTCGCGCTCAGCATCACATAGCTCGTGGCATTTCAACTCGAGAAGGGAAGGCTAGTGCCGGGTTCCGCTGCCTCACCCGGCCAACGCCTTACTGTGGAGAACACAGAACAACGACGGGAGCTCCAGGCACTGACCGAGGCATACCGGTCGGCCGACGACCGAAGAATACAACCCGGATAAATTGGGCACCCACCGGTGCCTGGAATCAATTATTCCAACGGTTCTTCCTGCTTGGTACTCGCTAGTCGGTAAGCCCTAGCTTCGTTGTGAAGTCTAGGTGCAGGGATATTGGACCGAAAGCTATCCCGTGCTCGATGTCATTACGCCTCTGCTTTAGAGCTCTTCAACATCACCTTTCTGCCTAATGGCAGGCTCAAAATAAAGCCATTCTGAGCATAGCGCCAACAGATACAGATGGAGCCAGGCCAGGGATACAGCTTGACAGCAAGCCTGAGTAGCTGAGCAGAATGTTTAGCCTTTATTCCCGCAAGCGAGTATGTAATACTGCAAGGGTTCCATACATCGTCAATTACTCCTTTGGCTACAATCTGTCAAACAGGCACAGGATGGCGGGGATGAGACCGTTGGCATCTGTCAGCGCCCCTGGGCCGCGGACGGGAGTAATATCGATTAGTGACGGCTGGTGACACAGATGTGACTTGGTGACCCCTTCCGGAGTAACAATGGATGGATGCGGGGGACGGGAGATGATGCTTGAGGACGAACAGATGAACTCGAGCTGAGGGATCATTCCATCGCTCTTCGAACAGTCTGCAAGTCGCAGAGAACGTGATATTGTGGCTCAGACCCAGACGATCTAGACCCAGATCTCCCAGCACCTCATACGTAGCAGTGATTTGCACAGCTAGAGGACTTAGCTCTGTCTCACTTTGTCCAAATAAGCTTTAGGCTCACAGTCCAAAAACCAACTTACAGGGATTTCGAAAAGCGGCATTGCCCACTTACAACGATCAATGGTCTACATGTGCACACGGTCTTACATCAGACATCTCATTGTTCACGATCTTCGAATTGATGGGGAGGTGTCAAAAGTGGGCATACTGCAGTATACAAGCTTTTGGGCATTTTTCTTTGCTTTGCCGATCGCGCTGTGCGTCACTGACCATACTGTGGGTCACTTTTTTTCTATCAGATCTACTTTGTACGCAAAAGCAAACAAATAGCCCGTGTTTGATGTCCTCGGTCGCTGTGTTGTGAAAGGTAACAATCCTTCATTCCTTCCCGTTCTCTCGTTGACAAGTGTTTCATTTGGTTCTCCTCCCTCGGGTGTAGAACTCCAAGAAAAGGGCCTCCCTTCCAAGACCTCTTCGCCTCTTTTTTTTTTTTTTTCTTCTCCCTTTCGTCTCATCGAGAAACGACTTACTCATTACGGCATCGCAATGAACAGCACCTTCCCGCGTCGCTCACCAGGCGCGGACATTGGTGTCGACACCGAGGCCGGCTCAGGTCGGACACTCGACGGTCCCGCCCTCAACCCAACAGTACTACCAACAATAGATCACCAGACTATAACAAAACAACCACCAACTGCGAGCCCGAGCTCAGAGACCACATCCGCAATGCCAGAAACCGCTGCCTCGCGAAAAGCACAAGGCGTACCCCTCCTAGGAGGCCACGACGGCAACAACAGCAGATCATCAGACGCCTCCATCGACTCCCTCACCCCTCTAACTCCCGGAGTGGCCGCCCCATCCTACCACGCCACTACCTCACCGGAAAACGAGAATTCCTTCACTACCACAGACATAGACACAACAACGGGGAAATACGCCCTCCGCTCCTGGCTTACCATCCTTGGGGCCTGGCTTGCAATTTTCTCGTCGTTCGGTCTCTTGACAGCGCTGTCAATATGCCAGAACTACATCTCGGAAGATAAGCAGCTGTCGGACATCAGCGATGGCACGTTTGCTTGGGTTTTCTCGCTGTACTTCGTGGTTAGCTTGGGGCTGGGCATGTATGTCGGTCCGTTGTCGGATCGGTTTGGGGCGAGGTCTCTGGTTTTGAGCGGGACGGTGTTCTTGGGGGTGGGAATGGTGGTTTTGGCTTGTCGGAGTGGTAAGTTCTTCTTCTTTTCTTTTTATTACATTGCCGTTGCTCTGTCCTGTCCAAAAGACTTGAGATACAACTAGGAGAAGCATGGCAAGTGATGGTGGAAGAGAGAGTTGTGAGAGTTGAAGAGACGAGAAACATACACATATTAATATAGCCAACACTCCGCTAACTCGGCCTAAAACAGAAACATGGGCCATCCTCCTGGCCTTCGGCCTCCTCTCCGGGCTAACATCCACCTTCCTGTTCATCCCGTCTCTCGTCACGATCCACCAATTTTTTGGCCGTTCTCCGCGCTACTACACCTTCGCGACCAGCCTGGCCACCACCGCCGGTCCCACAGCCGGCATCGTCTTCCCCTATGCCACTCGCAACCTCTCCCACGAAGTTAGCTGGCCATGGACCATCCGCACTCTTGGGCTAATTTGCTTCTTCTTGGCCGTCATTGCCAACTTTTTGATTCGCTCTCCTCCCTCTGTGAGCCGTCGGAGGTCACCTGCTCCTTCACTACCGGCATCACCTACTTTGCCCTCGGCCAAAAGGCCGCCAACACTTTTGCCGCCTGGCTCTTCCGCCTCTTCGGCATCGTCAGCTTCAGCGAATTCTACTACTCCCATCATCAGCAAACCATCGACCAATACTACTCCCTCCTCAGCACCGCTAAAAACAAGCAAAAGCAGCAGCATCCACCCCTCCCTAACCCCCTTTTTGTCCTCATCATCATACACCCTCCTCTTCCTCTCCCTCCTTCTAGTCCACCTCTCAATCTACACAACAACAACCTACCTCTCCGCCTTCTCCTTGTTTTCGCAAGGTTATTCCCACAGTTATACCTTCCGCACCACAACGCTGGTAGTAAACATATCCTCTATCGGCGGCCGCTTACTCGCAGGCCTCTTGGGTTCCGGGTTTCCATTCCTTTGCTCTTCTCCTAGCTCCAAGCTTGGTGAATTGCTGAAAGGACTGGGACCATTCAACACAACCACTCTCTTCTCCCTCCTCGCCACTTTATCACTCCTAGCCACCTGGCTGCCACCCGTCCTCCACCCGGGACTGGTCGGTATGTCTTCCTCCCACTTTACCGCTTTTGCCGTTTTATTTGGTTTGTCAAGCGGTGCAGTCCTGGGGCTAGAACCAGTCCTCGTTTCTTTGGTCCTTCCCTCTGCCTCTCCCTCTTCTTCTCATGAAACTGGACCTGGGACTGGTGACCAGGAGAAGGATTACAACGGATTTGGGTTCGGACAAGCCTTCGGCACTTTATACACCCTCGTCAGCATGTCTAGCATCGCCGGGATACCCATCGGTTCGCACCTGGTCAAAGCTTGCGGGCGGATGTACTGGGGCCTGGTGGTGTTTGTTGGTGTGGCCTTTGGGGTGGGCATGTTTGGGTTGCTGGTTGTGCGCTGGCGGTTGGTTTCTGCTCAGGGTGCAAAGAGCACGAAAGGGAAGGCTGTGGTGGTGGTGGTAGCTGGTGATGAAAGGATTGAGGGAGTGAGGGGGTTTGAGTGGACGAGGCTGTCACTGAGGGACAGAAACGCCTGGCGTGAGCTGGCTGGGAGTGGGAGGGCGAGGAGGAGTTGGCAGGTTTGGGGTGTAGAGAGGGTTTGATAAGAATGATGACTAATGAGTCTCCGCTATCTTTCTTTTGTTCAGATGTTATTCTTCGTTTTACTCTGTCTATTTGCATGGTTACCTCCATCATATGGTTTCAGTCTGGGTTGCATGGCTTCGGTTGGCGTTCATGAATGTAAGAGGCCTGGCATTTTAGACGGATATGGAGCGTTCACAATGAAGCATAGCTGTACCGCCAACTTTACATCTTGTCGTCATCACTATCATGAAGTGATTCCCTCCTTCCGATACGTGAATGGTGTCCATGGTAGATTCCGAGGCTTTTGAGAAATGTGCTCGGGCTTCGAGACAGGCGTCATCATCACTCATTGCAAAGAACAGTCAAGTCTGCATGATACTCTCCATTGATGGTATCTACCTATCTTGAAACAAAAATCCAGCCAGAAAAGGAGCAAATGTGTGTGTAAAAGAAGAAGAATTGCGGGTATCATCATCTTTCTCGTATATGAACAAAAAGCGTAATCGTGCGAGACTTGAATAACTTCGGCCCACCTCACCGACATCATTGGGAAGACATCGTCAGTGATTGCGAGGCTCATGCGGTTCAAGTCCCGTCCTCATCATCTTTGTCTCATCTCCTTCCTTCTCTTTCCTTCTCTGACTGTCGACTTGTTCCACCAGAGAACGCCCGAAGCAAATGTATGTGTCCTCCCCCAAAGTTGCCTTGGTTTATACTTTATCTTCCACGCTGTGACCGCTCGCTCTTCTTCGCTTCCCTGAATAGCCAAGTTTTATGTTGGCAGGCTGAGCTTCCTGGCCGACAATCGCTGGCAATGCTCTTGACATCCTCCCATACTCCAGAACATTTCCATGCCCCTCCTGGGCCTCTCATCTCATACCAATGAATCCGCCCCTTTCCTCTATCAATCCTTAGCGTGCCAGAAGTGAGACGTGCAGGAAACAAAATGCTCAGAAATAGCTGTCGTTGGAAACTTCGACAGCTTAAACAACCGTACCGTTTCCCCCGGCCAGAGTAAGAAAAGCAAAAATCAAGACCCATCTATGCCATTTGCCACACCATAATGCCCCATTGCCTTGTGCAAAATTCCAAAGCCCCCCCATCTGCTGCAACATTCAATGAGAAAACCCATAACAAAAGAAAACAAAAAGGGTACACCATCCAGGCAAGATATATCGCGTAAAAAGTCATCAAAATAATCCGTAAAACAATATCGCGTGTGTCGTGCCCTCCACATTAGAGACTCATTGTGAGCCATTCCCACTCGGCTCCAGTACGGGACGGGCCACTGCCAGGCCCGCCACTGCCGCTCGCACCCATCATTTGGCCAGCTTGGCCGTTCGGCATTCCCATCATGCTACCAGGTCCAACCATGGGACGAGGGGTGTTGATGTATCCATTTCCGAAACCAAGGCTGCTCTGTGTCGAAGGGGGAAGTGAAGAAAAGGCACCACCTGGGTTGAAGGTGGGCATTGTTTCGTTAGAGGCCGTGGAATTCGCGGGACTGTCGACATCCATTCCGCTGCTGCTAACAGCTCCAGCACTGACGGGCTGATCGCTTCCGGCGCTCTTGCTGTGACGCCTCTGGCGTTTCGAGCTGATGGTATCACGGCGACCCATAGAACCGGCTCCAGGCCCTGGGGCAGCCTTGGGCGGTGCAGACGCGATAGGGATCACATTCTTGCCACTAACAACACCACTGGAAGAACCAGCGCTTCCATGGTAACTCGTGGGGGTACTACCCGCTGTGTTACCACCCGAAGCGGGGCCACTCGCGGGGCTCTCGCTCTCATTGACGCTGCTCGCACGGTTCTGCTGCTGAGCTGGCGGTGTCGCCACCTGGGCGGCCGGTTGGTTGTTCGCGTTAGAGGTGATAGACAAAGTCGAGTTCTTGCGAGCCACTGCACTCATGCTGGCGTTCTTCTTTGACCGCGTGCTTGTACCACCAACGGGCAAGCTCGCGCCCGAACCACGGTTTCGCTTCTTGATGACATCAGTCTTCAAACTAAGTGGCCTCACAACACCATGTAGCTTCAAGAACAAGCCGCAAGCATTGCACAGAGGCTGTCCATCGGGGTTCCGGCGCCACAAGGGGGTCGTCTGGGTAAAGCAATTGGTGCAAGTTGTCGGGGTATCCGTCGAGTTTCCAGCCGCGCCCTGCAAGTTCGTGGTAGAGCCCTGTTTCGCCCCGGGAGGAGGGGACGAAGGTCGGCTGGCTGGGACCGAGGAAAGACCGGAAGAACGACCAGCATCGGCGGGTGGTGAATGGGAGGTAGACTGAGCAAGCCTCTCAAATGGATTCATCCTAGCAGACAGACCTGGAGTCGATGCCGTCCTAGGCATCTTCCCTTTTCGGGAGTCGTTCTGACGGAATGACTGCGACTGAGACCTGGGAAGACCGTTTCCATCCCAGTCCCCGGTGTTATCCACATAGTCGGTGGTAGTAGCGCCAATCGTGACCTGCTTACGTGGCGGGCCTCCAGGATACCTTGCCGCCTGCGTGCTGAAGTTTCCGGGCAGAGACGGATCCCATCCCATAGATGACGAATCGAACGCCGATTCGTCCATGCTCTGCGAAGAGAAGTCATGAGAAATCGAAAGGTTGCGGTCGGCAAATGCGCCACCATCTTCCTCGTCTCCATCAGATTCCGCTCCGAACGTAAATAGACTGTCCTGCAACATATTGATGCCTGGTGACCGGACCGGCTGCTCATTATGGAACACTTGGGTGGGGTCAATGTGACCGCTAAACGAGTTCGGGGCCGTAAACGAAGGCGTCGGCTCCGGACCAGCCGAAGACGCGGGGAACATCATGTTTCCGTTACCGCCATAGGGGAACTGGTGAGACAAGGAATTGCCCATGCCGTGGTTTCCTCCCCGATAAGGCTGCTGACGAGCCTGGCGCATGTCAACACCGAAGTAGAAGTTATCACCTCCCTCATTCATGGGATGAGGCGTAGAGGCGGTCGACTGGAAAGCGGAAGCGGGCGGCGAGTAGAAGTTATTGCCGTTGACTGGGCCACTGTGCATTGAAGAGTTGTTGGGGCCGAACATGGCCGTGAATGGATCATGGCTGACCATGGGCGATGTGGACGGCGAGAAGGAGAAGTTCTGCTGGAAAGGACCAGCAGAGGTGATAAACGATTCGGCATCGAGGTTGGCGGTATCGAGAGCGTAGGGAATCGAAGAATGGGCAGTCTGCTGCTGCATGCCGCCGAGGCCCGTATGATCAAGCGAATAATCATGGAGATCAGTATCGGCATCAAGGCCGTTCGCTGCGTAGTTGGGAGTCACGGCCGAGACATGAGGAGAAAAGTCGGCGGGGCGTTTTCGGTTCAGGTTCTAGACAAAGGATAATTGTATCAGACCAGATTACACCAGATCAGCATGCGGAACTGATAAGAAAGCTACTCACGCGTTTGCTCGTCTCGTCGATGCTGGTTTTGCGAAGATGTCGAGGAAGGTAGCCAAACTCGGTCTGCATCCTTGGGTGGTGCAGGGCCGCGGGGACGGACTGAGGGATCATGTGCTGAGTCTGCTGCTCCTTGCGAGACTTGATGGGGATCGCTGAAGCCGTGGAGTGGTGCACAGCTCTATCATCGGTCATCTTGGAGGAAGTTTCGGGCGAAGGCGCAAAAGACATGCCAGATGGCGTGCCCATGTTTTCGCCGTTGATGAAATCGTCCAAGTTCATGAGGTCAGACCCCTGGGATTGGGTCTGCTCCGAGGACTTGCGCAATTGCGCGATGCCGCTTGTCAATTTTTGAGGGGCTGTTTCCGAAGAACGGTGTGCCCTTTTCACAACCAAGACAATTATAATTAGCTTGCTGGCCAGACACTCGAGGAACAACACACACATCGTCTTCTTAAAAGAGTCTCTCTTTCACTTACCGGTCTGTCTCCATTTGCACACGACGGGCCTGCAGCGGCTTGGCCATCATTCGCCAAGTCAAGTTCTCCATGCGCTCCTGGTTGGGCAGGGCCAGCTTGGCCTTTGCAAAGTACTTCCAGACCTGGACAGCCAGCGGGTCCTGCTTCTGCATCTCTTCTGGGCTCTGGGTCATGCCAGCCAGGCCGTCCTGAAAAGGCGGGAAAGCGGATGAGCGGAGCAGATCATAGGCTGCGCCGCCGCTGGAGGCCGACTGGCTGTTGTGATAGTCACTGGCGGGCTGGTTGATTTTACTACTGCTGTTGTTGTTGCTGCTACGGCTCTGAAAGTTGTTGTTGGCCGCAAAGCCGTTGATGCTGTTGTTGGCGCGGCCGAAGCTATCACGGAAACGGGCACTGGCCGCATTGTGCTGGGCGAATGCGTTCATGGAGTGGTGCTGGTTGTGGGCAGAGGCCGATGACATGGCGCCGCCTCCAAGTCCGGTGCCGGCCACGGAGTCACCTGGCCTGCGCGGGAAGCGGAAGTCGTGCTCTGTTGTCGTCGGGTTCATGGAGAAAAACGGCCTTGTCGTGGCGGTTGGGGTTGTGGTGCTGGCCGCCATTGTCGCACAGGGAAAGAGGTGGAGGAGCGAAACCTGCCGGGGTTTGGATGATGAGACTGTTGCGGTTGACGTTGACTCTGCGTGTCTGAGGAAAAGAGTCTGAGAAAGTGGAGGGGGGGGGAAGGGATTCCGGGTCGTGGGAGGACCGACAGGTGACAGGCTGACAGCAAGCGAATAGGTAGAAGGCGGGAAGAGCTGGCTGCTGCGGCAGTGGTGGTATGAGTCTGTTGTAGGTAGGCCGCGGGTAGTGTAGTTGTAGGGCAAGAGCTACTAAAGACCTAGGCCGGGATTGTAGCGCAGGTCAAAGAGACGAGATGGAAGGTCACGGACGGTCAGTCAGTCTTAACTGTGGTGCGCTGTCTCGCGGAACAGATAATGAAGATGTCGACTGGGAATTGCGACGGGGACGGCGACAACGACACAAAAAGAAAAGATTGTTGTTGAAGGTGTAGTTTAAAGTTTGGACGACGACGTAGACGGCAGCCGATGACTGTGAAATTGACTTTCAGTCGCTGTGGAGAGGTTCCTGGGTCTTCAAAGAGGCGACGGGCTCCACGGGCAGAGGTACGTATACAATTTTGGGGCTTTTGGAGCTAGTGTCGTAGCGTGTAGCAGCACAGTTGCCAGGACTCTCGCAGTGGAGGTGTGTGAATAGGTAGGTAAGGTACCTAGCCAAGCGGCACCTAGCAGGAGTTCAGTTGCAGCAGCCGAAGCACCACCACCACGAGCAAGAACTCCTCCGGTCCAGTCAGGAAAGAGCACAAGGTGGATTGGAATGAAAAGAAAGTTTTCCCCACGTTCTCGGGTGGTGACTGCTGCTCCTCTGTTCAGCAGCACGGGACAACCTTTCATTCTCATTTGACCGTCAAGATCTTGGAGGAGTTGTGCCTCGAACGAATGTCCACTGCCCACGGGCTGCTCTTTCCACCATTTCTGCAGAGAGCCACTGCTGCTTTCCAATTTCTCGTGCTCGGGACGCACACGCCCGCACATGCCCGCCGACCAAAGGAAAAAAAACCCACTCGACAACTCGAAACAGGCCACTCAGAAGCTGCGCTGCCCGCCGAGGGGAACCCACAATGGAATGCCCACTGGAGAAAAAGTGCTGCACGCCGGGACGCTAGCGACCGAGTCCAAAGTCGAAAAAGTGGATGTGCAAGTGGAATTGAAAGGTCGATGAAGTCCACGGTACACGGTACCTTGCTGACCCCTGTCGTAGCCACTTGGCCGAATGTACACAGTACGCAGAACGCCTGCTTTTGTCAGATTCCAGGGTGGTATTCTGGGCCAAAACAGTATAGACCAGTATACAGCTGGTCAGCACTGCCAGCCACCCAGAAGGTCTTAGCAAATAAGGGATACCCCCAGCTCCCCCGACCAGAACTCTAGAATCCTATTCTCTATAATTATACACAAATATACAGAATTAATTAATTCCCCTATATAATTTAATAATTAACAATCTAATATATTTATTATTATTAATACCGATAATAACGATAATACTACTATTATTATTACTATTACGATATTTTCTTCAAAGTAAATTAATAAGATAACTAATAATAACCCCTTCCTTACCGATAGCGACGATTAGGTCCGTTAGGAGGAGATACTATAAATTAAATACGATCCTAATATTATTAAAATTTAATTCTTAAGCGAAGTCGATATATTCCGCGAGCCTTTTTACCCTAAACCCGGCAATTTCCCTCTTAAACCAATTGCTAAACTCCGTATCGAAATAATTAATAAAGAATTACGTCTTCTTAAAGCCGGTTTCCCTCGTACTATAATAAATAAAGTTAGAGAAACCGTTGAAGTTCCTTACTATTATTAAAACGATATCCTAATCAATAAGATCCTTACCGAAGAAAATTTAGGTAGTTTTTAATTCTATTGTAATATTAAAATTATTTACCCCGATAAGAAGAAGGATTAGCTAAGATTCGAAATTAGGGATAAGGCTATAAAAATTTAAATAAGATTTTTAATTAATTATAGACTTTAAGGTTCGGCTATAAAGGAAGAATAAAATATTTAAATTTAATATAACCTTTTTAAATAAAGAATTTAATATAATATTATTAATAAATTCGTTAATGCCCGTAAAACCTATACCGATAATATCGCAATCCTTCGAAAAGAACCGACTAATTTTAATACTTAACTTTAAAATTAGGCTATAATTATAAGTAATAATATTATTAAAGGAATTAAAGAATATATAAACGCTATATTTTAGTATAACGATTTTTACGCTACTATTAAAATTATCCGACTTAATTACGCCGATATAATATAGAAATTCAATAATAAAATAGAAAATAATATTTTAAAATATATAGAAGTATACGAAGATTTTAAGAAGTAGGGTATAAATAGTTACTATAGTATTATAACCTCTATAGGTAAAAATAATCGTAAGGCGTTTATTATTAAAATTAACGGTTAAATTTATTATTACGTTAATAATAATAATAAAATTAATAATTATTAAAAAATTAATAATAGGAATATTCGTTAATAAAGTAAAAATAAGAAGCTTAAAGGTAATATAAGTAAATAAAAGTAAGCGTCGGATAATTCCGAGAATACGCGTAAAAAATAAAATTCGAGAGATAAGAAGGGTAAAGGTAAGGATTTCCCCGTATATAAAATATATAAAAAAGGATTTTATTCTTTTAAAGAGTATTAATACGTAAATTTAAACGTTAAATTTGAAGTTTTTAGGTTATATCCTTCTATTATACGAACCGTTGAAATTAATATTACGAAGGATATTAATTTAATTAAAAAAATTAAAACTATTAGGGAGAAAGTTATTAAGACGGTAAAATTTAAATTTATATAATTCCTTAGGGAGGAGTATAGGGTAATTTTCTAAATTAGTAACGGAAATGAGCGAAAAGAATATTCCCTTAAAAATTTAATTATTTTAAATTCGGAGAGCTTTCTCTATATATTTAATAAAATTATTCGTTTTTATTATTTTTATTATACCGATTTAAATAATTATTTATAAGTAAGTAATTCCTATATTAAAATTTAAGGTTTTAAAGAGGTTAACGTTATTATTAAAGGTAAGAAAGGTAATTTAAAATTACGGTTGAAAGAAGTCGTATTTTGCCCTAACTTCGTTATTAATTTCGTTTCCCTTTTCCTATTACGAAGGTAGGGTTTTTATTAGGATTATCGACTTTTAAATAATTATTTAAAGAGAGTTAACGGGTTATTCTTTTATTCTTTAAATATTATTTTTAATTAAATAATTTTAGAATATTTATTTATATTATTTATTAAATTAATATTTATAGTACGGCGATATTAAATTAATTTTTATACGAAGAAACCGTCGATTTAAATTATTAAAATATAGTATTACTAATTCGGTTATTTTAGTCTTTAAGTATTTAAATATTTATAAAATATCGATAGGGTATAATTATAAAGTATTTTAATTAAAAAGAAGGATATAAATAACGCGGTCGCGATAAATTCTACTTCGACCGAAGAGCCTTCGAGCGATCTCCCTTTTATAATACCCTTAAAAGGGATACCGATAATCGAATACGATGCTTATATTATAATAAAAATACGATATTAAATATAGCGAATCTTTCGAAATTATAAATATAAATTAGGGTAATATTTTATAATAAATTTCCTCGAATTCGATAAGGGTATTAACGGATACTGATACTTTATATTTATTATTTACTAATAATTTAAATATATATAGGATTATTACCTTTCGAACCGGATATTTACTAATATTACTTCGATTTTATATAATTATGTAAATATATTAATATATTAATATAATATTAAGGTTAAGGCCTTCGAATATAATAATAAATTTAATTAAGGAGAAATATTAATTAAATTCGGAATAAGAAGTATATTATTCGAGCCCTCTATTCTTAATATTTAAAAATAAAATAGTAGAGTAGAGCGTTTAAGGGGTATAGTGAAGTAACGATATAATATTATAAAAAATAATTTAAAATTTCCGATCGATTTATAATTAGAAATTATATACGTAGTAATTTATTTATTAAACCAATTATTTTAATACTTTTATAATTAGAAATCCCTATACGAACGCTTTTATACTTATATTGTTTAATAATATAATTAATAAGAATTATAGCGATTAAATATTAATTATTTTCGAATATATAGGTATAAAGTATATTTTATAATTAATACGGTATAAAAGAAAGAAAAACGTTATTAAAAGTATTTCCTTAGAGCGTAGATCGGCTATTTAATTGGATATAGCGTTTCTTCGATATATTATATATAAAACCCCGTTACGAAATAAATTATATAAATATACGATGTAATATTTAATAAACGTATTAAATTCTCCCCCGATGAGATTAATATTAAAGAGGATTTAATAATTTTAAAAATAATAATTACCGAAGAATTCGTTAAAAAACTAAATAAAATAGATAAATAGGACTTAAATTAGGGGGTACTAGTAAATCCTTATTTAGAAAATACCGAAGTCGAACTTCTTCTAAATATAATATTCGAAGAAGAAACCCTAAATTCTTAATAAGAAACCGCTTAAGAAATTAAGGCCGGGGATATTTACGAAATTATAGGGCCGGATAAAATAATTATCGACTTTATTATAAATTTATACCCAATACCGCTAAATACCCCTCCTTCGTACGTAGTAACTTTATATATAGGCGTTATATTAAATTAAATAATTGATAAATATTTTCGAAAATTAGAATTATAAGAGAATGCCTTTTTAGTAGGAAGATTATTATAATTAATAATAGAAATAATTACTAGAACGGTTATAAAGGTAGAGGTATAATAATTATTGATTAAGTATAATAGATTAAATAATTTATATTATTATAATTTCCCGGGGGTATTAAAGAATTATTACGATTTCGAAAATTATCCTCTTAACGAAAAGTTTCGTAAGGTAGAACGAATTTATTTTAATAACTATAAAGATATAAGAATTTAGGTTAAGGTCGATTAAAATATCCTTTATACTAAAAGGAAATAGATTTTTAATTGTATATAAATATATATTTATAAATTTAATAAAAATAATACTTTAAATAAAATTAAAGTTAAATTAATAATTCGAAGAGATTAATAATATAAAATAGGCGTTAATACCTATACTTCTACCTTAGCGGGAAAGTCTTTCCGAATTATCGTTATATTAGTAATTCGTTTTAATATAGAATTTATTTAATAGGATGCGGTAAATGCCTTCGTAAATATTATAATCGATAAAGAAATTTATATACGTATATTATTAGGATATTAGGTAGAAGGAAAGGTTCTTAAATTATTAAAAGTATTTTATAACCTCCGACGAACCCCTTTATTATAGTAAAAGGAATTAAATAGAACGTTTAAAAGTATAGGATTTAAAGCTATTCTTAAAGATTTATATATTATAAAAAAGGAAAGAGTATTTATATTATATTACGTTAACGATATCGTCTTCGCTTATTTAAAAGAATGCGAGGATTAGATTAAAGAATATATTAATTTATTGTAGTTAAAATATTAATTAACCGGTGGTGAAGAATTATAATAATTCTTAGGTATTAAAATTATCCGTAACCGTAAAGTAAGAAAAATTTAATTATCTTAAGAAGCCTATATTAAGAAAATTAATAAATTATTAAAATCGATTTATAAATCTATTATAATATTAATAAAATAATAAGAATTATTACCCTTCGATAGATTAATTAACTATATTAAAATTAGAAATTACTAAATTAATATAGGCTTTATATTATACGCCGCTATTAATACGCGATTAAATATAGTTTTTTTAATTAGTCGATTAGTTTATTTTAATTATAATCCTAATTTAAAATATTATAATATTAGTAAGAAAGTTATTTATTACCTTTATATAATTAAGGATTAGTATTTATATTATAAAAGTAGTAATTAATTCGAAATAGTTTTAAACGCTTCGTTTACTGATAATAAAATAGACCGTAAGAATTTTTAAGGATTTATAATTAAATTGTATAGTAGATTTATTTATTAGGGTATTATTAAATAAACCGTTATTGTAATGTTAATAATAGAAGTAGAATTTTATATTATTAAAAAAGTTATTAAGGAAATACTATTTATTAACTAATTTATTAAAGCTTTAAGTATAAGGTTAATTAACGACCCTATCCCTACTATAAAATATAATAATTAGTAAATTATTAAAGTATTTATTGAGGAAATTCCTACTTTTATTACTAAAATAAGGTATATCGATATCTATCGATATTAGCTTCGAAAGGAGATTATTAAAAAGGAGACTTTTAAAATTAATTATTTAGAGATAAAGGAGATACTCGTAAATGGATTAACGAAAGTATTTAGAATATTAGAGTATAGGAAGTTTAAGGAGTTATTAGGGATATTTGTAAAGTTACTACGCCCGGTTGTAGTGGGTAATAATAAAAAGACTTTGGAAATAGAGGATTTGGATAAGTATTTGGGTATTGTAGTAGGAGAAGTAACGGTAAATTAACCAAAGGGAATAGGAAATGTGTAAATAGCTTTACTCTCGACCCTAAAAGGGTAATCGAGACGGTCTTCGAGTGAAGGGGTATATTAGATTCTAGGGTAGTATTCTAGGCTAAAATAGTATAAACCAATATATAATTGGTTAGTATTACTAGCTACTTAGAAGGTCTTGGCAAATAAGGGATACCCCCAGCTCCCCCGACTAGAATTCCAGAATCCTATTCTCTACAATTACATATAGATATATAGAATCAATCAATTCCCCTATATAATCTGACAGCTTTCCTTCATCGTGTTCAGTCATCTTTTTGAGTGAGTGACTGTTCGCGGTTGAAAATGGAAATGGGTTTTCATATGATAGTATGTATTCAAACCACTACATACAGCAGGTGGAAGCTCTACGAACAATCGAATCGAATTCCCCCGCGGCCATATACCGGAGTTGTCGTATTTCCATCTGATGTCTGCCGAGAGATTGAAGCCGTCGAAAACCGCCCGCAAGGTGAGTTTGGCTTCACCTCTGCCTCGTTGGCTAAAGAGGTTTATGGGCCGGCTCTGGGATGCCGTTCTTACGTGTGGGGGTTACAGCTGGGAATCCTTTTTGGGCGTTGCACTCACGAGGCAGCGCCGACAACAGCAACAAGTGAAAACTGATGAGAATAAGAGGGCGAATGTGACGACAATACCTTGTTTCTTGTTACTGCCCATCTAGGTGCCCGGTCTCTCCCGGAGGAGCACCTGAGTATGTCAATGTTTTCGAGACGGGCAGTTGACGGGGTAGAGTGATTCGGCCGTCCCATGTTTCAACTCCCGTCTCTACTGCCATAAAGCCTCTACTAAAACCTAACTTGTAGTCCAAGTAAACCCCTTCGGCTCCAGGTGCGGCGGAGACGGGAAATTTGCTGTCCAGACCAGTCCGTGTCCGTCAACGTCGTCTACGGCAAATGTGAGATCGCAACCGTGGGTGAGCTGCCCGAGTAAAGTACGCACTTGGCTATTTGCCTAAGCATGGTGTGTATGTATGTTCCCCAAGTCCATGCCATGTCTCGTCGTTCAATGCCCAGACTCGGTTTAGGCAAGCCAGAGTGCAGGAAGGTAGCTGACGACGATGGTGAGGGGGGAGGAGAAAATGGATATTCGCCCAGGCAAAGAGAGGGGTATGTATCCAATACTGCCAATACGCCTCAATGCGAGCCAACAGGGGCTGAACTACCTTTTTCCCAGGTGGTATTGGAAGGCTCCTGACTTGGTGATCTCAAAAGAGTCTCAAAGAAGTCTCAACCCAACTCTTGGTGGCTTCTGCTTGGCTCTCTTGGCCCTCCCTAAGCAACAACGGCTCTCTTGAACCACACACTGGCCCCGAATATCCTGTCCCTCTTGGGTTTAACTCCGTCAGCGGAGTGTGAGAGAAGTGGATGTCCCACGAGATTGCACACGCGGTAGCGGCCTCGGGTTCTTCCAGCGTGAACAGGGAGTTGATGCCGGTACAAAGTATTTGGTGGGGTTATGGCTCGCTTTCCCATCCTTTGTAAGAGACGATCACGGTTTTGATTCCTGTTACGGCTCCGTTCACATCTCCCCAAAACAACTAACAACGGAACTAAAAGATGGCTAAACTAGAATGTCGCCCGAACTCGCTGTGATATCGGCAGAGGACGAATTCAGAGGTCCTCTTTGTCTTTCTTAGTGGTGAATGGGCTCGTCGGAGACAAAGGCTTCGACCGTCGGCCCTTCGGCGGACTTGTCGGCCAAAGAGTGCTTCCGCCTAAGACTTCATATGTCCTGATGGCATAGCGCTCATCACCATGTTTGATGATCGGCTCTTGTCTTCTGGGGTCAGAAAGGGCCGTCTTTAGACTTTCTGATTTCGTGGCCTTCTTGGCTTCCCACAACGGTTGGTTCATCAACATCAACCATCTCTGACTCGTCGTCCTTACGAAGACTGTGACAGAATTCGGTCCTTCGTGCATACAATACCGGCTTTTCGTGACAAAGAATCCCTGAATTCTAGATCCTGCAATGAAGCTATGAGTAGAGTTCCGCGTACAGTAGCCATCTTCTCCCACTCTCGTCATTGGCAATCCTACCTGCTGGGTAGCATCGTGGTGGTGCGCCCTGGCCTACCTGGTTCAGGCTGCCTGTTACGGCTCGACGGGTCGTTTTCCACGAGCCAAAAAGGCCCTGAATTTAAAGTTTTGATCCCTGCGCAACCAAGAAGCGCTAGTCGAAGAGCGCATCAGCATCAGGACTCTCACGGAAACAACGCAGCACTATTCTGTAGCAATGCATGCGAGTCGGTGAGAGTGGGAGGCGTCTGTAGAGGTAGTGTTGCTGCACTCCTTTTCTTTGGTCTTTCTGGGCACTCAAGTGGAAGCGTCATCTTCCACAGCCGGGAGCTTGAAAATGGCGGGTTCACCGATCAAGGGCAAGTCTAACACGGTAGATACGTGCAATTGAAGGCCCATGTTGACATACGAGGTGAAAACGAGGCTATGAGATAGAGTTTCAATGGAAAGGATCATGAACGTGAAAGCGAGAACTGTGAAACGAGACTGGCGCAATGGAAGTCGAGGATACGCAACCCCACTCTTTGAACCAAGACATTTTTGGATTAGCGTGAGCAAGGGGGCTGACGAGGCCCAGTGGGGACTTCAACCGAGCGATGCTTACAGCCCTGTCACTAACAATTTCACCACCACTCAACGGCACCACCGCGTACATAACCAACTGCCTCACTCTCTCTGGATAAAGCCGTTCGGTCCTGCCCAAGCAGGGAGCGCGGGTAAACTTGCTGTTTTGTCAATACCTTTAATCCTAATCGTTATTGACGAGAATGTGTTGACGGGGTTCATACCACCGAGTGTCTTCAGCCCAGTCCTTAGAGTTCACCAATGCCCTTGCGGCTTGGGAGACCTGACGAGTATATGCACCAGAACCGGAGGCTTCCAGATGTCCATGAACATGGAGGGAAGAGAAACGGGGGTTCTCGGATCGACAGAACTGACATCCAGCGAGTCTGACGTTCTCTGTCTGCCAGTCGGGTATTGTACCAGATCTGCTTCGCCGTAGAGCGGTCTTCGGTACGTACAATACCGAAGGGCGAGGGACCCTGAAGTGTCCGGTCAGAAGCGTTTCGCTGTCACACAACCAGAAGTTGCCATGATCATGATGGAAATGCCCGAATGATCCAGATATGTCAGCCTGAATAAGACACTCCGGATCGAAAGGGGATCTCGACGGCATTCAGCGGCGTCGAGTGTCCGTTCAATATTCGAGTTATGGTGCCCCTGGTGAGGAAAACGTCGACTGTCCCTCACTGCGGTGAGATGTATCTGCCTCTTCCTAAGCATGAGGGAAACACATTGGGTGGCAAGAACGGCTGGAATCGAGTACTGCAAGAGTGCAAGACATCCCGCGCTCTTACGCTTGGCTACCTTACCAACATCTCATCTACCGCCTCATAGCGATCTCTGATACGTATGTTGGCGATGAACCCAACCATTTCTCTTCACTCAACTTCTCACCAGCAAAACATCTCGGCCTTCACTGCCTGTCGTTTTAGTGAGGTTATTCTACTTGCCAACGACAACTCGTCTTTAAAACATTACAATACATATCTTGCCAAGACGACGAAGCTGGGAAAAGGAACGTGTTCTCCGATCCGTCTCAGCAGGGGGTTCTTTCGAGGACGCGGTCGGTTGAGACCACCCCACCCCACGCCTCTCACAGTCTCACACACCACCAAAACCACCATCACAATGTCTCATCGTCAGACTTGGCAACCACATGCTTTTCCCACCTTGCCCACTTGATTCCGAGTCACAAAATGGAAGAAACAAGACGTGAGAAGCTGGTCTCCGGACCCATCAAGACAGTGAGTACGTGTGATCCTGTTGGATTCTGATTCAACGGCCCTTTAGTTCCTTACTCTAGCATACCTATCTACACCACCGTCAGCAATTGTCACGATATTAGTTTTGTTGAAGACTGCAAGAATGGCCGAGTGACTGAGGCTCGGTGTTCCACTTATGGTCTGACAGGGATGAGAACTCAAATGGATGCCAAAGTACCAGGTACTTCGGATCAGGGCAGCAAGAGCACATGCATCGAGCTGCATGTCGACCCCCACCCGTGAGACTCCATCGCTCCCTTGCCCCTGCCGCTGCCGCACATTTCATTTTATAGGCACTGAACAGTCCAATTGGCAGGCGCAAGAGACGCCCACTTTCAGAAGCCGCAGGCACTGAAGCATTGTCGATGGCAGTTTCCATTTTGTGAAGCGGATTTAATCGCGTTTGCCATCAGCTTCTTGAGACTTTTTCGGCACTTTGAAGAGGAGCTCAATTCTTCTCTGTCTGAACTGACGCAATCCTCCGCTTATGGCTTGACCTTTCCCAAACACGTTGAGCATTCCACCATGGAAATGGCGCCGCTCTTTTAGACTGCCAGCACGACTCCAGCATGCCCGACCAAGTCTTCTCCTCTCCCTTGTCTCCACCCCATCGAGTTGCTGCCGCTGATGCATGATGCTCGATCTAGAACCCCTCACAGCTTAAAATCAACGAGCAAAAGAAGACACATATCAATCAAGAGCCTTACGGTACGAGTATATGTAATTCCAAGGCTTGGCTGGGAACAATATGGCCGAATATTCCCGTCCATTGGACAATGCCATCGGAACAGACGCCAACAAAGGCCCATCGGGGACCCTTACGATGCCATCAACACTCAACAGTGCCAAAGCCAAGCCATTGTCTCCTCACTGCAGCTCTGTTGCCAAGACATTGCCCTCGACGTTACGAACCAGGCTGCCTGGAGGTGCCATCAATAAGATTACCGTGGGAGTGTTTACACTCACGGTTTACACACATCAAACATCGCCGCACCTGCTATCCACAATGCCGTGGAGTATTGCCATCTTACGGCCTGACGCGGCTGCTTTCGACCGAACGGACTCCGTTGCCAATGCCGGACGCTCGGCTGCCAAGCGCCGCCAGAATCAACAAGAAACACCGGCAGAGCACAGGCAACACGGCAGACGGTCCTGAAAGCCAAGATGAAAGGGCAAAGGGCCAGAAGCTATGGAACGGTTGATCCTGAATATCGGATGCAGGTCGTGACCATCAAGTGGCCAAAGCTGTTCGGAATGCCATCAAAGCTCCGATCTCCAGCCCGGGGCAACGTTGCGGCCCCGGCTCGGACGCGGGGCTGAGGCCTCATCAAGGTCTCGGAAAGTCGATCACGGCATCCCGACAACGGGATGGACCCGGTCCCGCGTCTAGTAACAGGCACTCTGCATGACATTATGGACCATCCCGATCACTGAGGCTGTGAAGGCATTGCCTTATCCTGAAAACTCCACCACGGCGGTTGGCAAGACGGAGATGTTAACCACTTTTTGCGAAACCAGAACACCATGGCCACAGCTCAACCCCTCCAGAAGACGGATACGGTATGGAGTCTTCAAGCTCATCACAATCAAGTTCCTGCTCTTTCGATGACTCCATCATATGCTATCTCAAATTCACACAAAGACGCTATCGGAACAGCGAGCTCACTAGCCTCATATTCGTTCCTTCATTTCCCGATGCTGTGGATTTCTACGGAATCCATCCCTTGCCTACTCATGCTGCAGAGAGACAAGAGACTGGTAACATTCACTAAAAGGCCACTAATGCCCTGCTACGGTTGAAGCGCTAAACCAAACCAACCAGCGCTGCATTGCGCTAGAGGCTAGGCGGGTAGAGAGTAGAGAGTGCGATGGAAATGGTGGTGTAGGTGGAACGGTGGAATGGCGTCCGCCTCCGGGAGTGAAGCCGGCGGCGATGCGGCTCACGTTTGACAGGAGAACCCGAATCATCGTGCTGGCGCCGCTGCATCTCGATAAGAATGGTGGAATTGCATCCAAGCTCTTCGGTCGAGACTCGATGTTTGTCCATTGATACTCAAGCATCGCCGCTACCGGCCCTTTCACAAGAGAATGGGACGGAAGCTGCCCATCAAGTGTCAACGTTCAAAACCCGGATGCTACCAGAGAGCCCAATCACAATGATGATGATATCAGTTTCGGGAACGATGAGAGCGATCTCGGACATACCTTATAACTACCCGCTGGTTGCCAAGACTTCAAGCTTCCGACGTACAGATGGTGCGCTTCTACCTGTCCATCCTTTATCTCCGCCGAGATAGGGTAGAGATATAGACCAGAGATAGGCAAAAGCGAAGCCATGAGGTGATCACATCTGTCGGGTTCTGCAACTGGGCAATTGCCAGCAAGCTTTGTGAACCCCAACTCGATGCACGAGTGGGAAGACAAACTAACTTGAAGGCTCCGGCTTCGGAGGTTTCGGTGAGGACAGCATGACAGCAATGCTGTTGGTGTTGCTTCCGTCCCTCCATGCGGGACAGATGTCGAGCCTTTGAGCGCAAGACGTGTTGGGTCGACTGGGCGGTGTGTTCCGGAACTGATGTCGTCGAAATTAATGGAATGCGAAGTTGCGAACTGGAAGAGCCAAGTCATTAGAGGTGAGAAGCCACTGTACCCGTCATTCCACCTCTTCATCCACATCGTTCACGCCAAACGGAGTACGGCGTACACACACACCACTATACCGCGGCTGTGCCATTAGTTTCATGTTCTGAAATGGATTGTAGGGGAACTCGGAAGGGAGAGAGGGAATGGCTTCACCTCAGCCCAGCCGAGCCGAGCCGCTAGCGAACCATTAACGGGCAATGACGACTGACATTCGGGTGACTGCGGACACCCAGCACTCTCACCATACCACACTGAACACCACCAAAGTTTCTCAGCGTTGTCGGTGTTTCTTGGCGTATTGCGTCCTCACTTGGCTCTCATCACCTCGCTCTCAGCTACCAACCACCTACTCTCCTTTCCCCTGCATTCTCAAATCTGCCAGCTCTTCTATTCCCAGTCTCGTTCAGTTCCTTCTGTCCGTTCTGTTGAGAAAGGAAGTCTCGTTCCGAGGCATTTTAGCGGACTGGAGATAGAAGCAGAACGCAGGCGGCTAGTAATTGTCGAACCCTTGACATTTCTCGCTTTCGAGACGGGAGGCCAATGAGGGCCTAAATTAGACGTGGGGGTTCATCCAGAGCACACCACCACCCCCGCAGCATGTGGTCGGTTGCGATGTGGGACGGACACGGGTTGGACGCGGGGGCCCTGAGTGCGAGCAAGTTGCCTGATTGTTAAATTGTAAAGGTTGTTGCGAGGGTTGTCAAGGACAGGGAGTCAAGTGTTCCCAAGAAAACCAAGGGCTGAGCGAGAGGCTGAATAGGTACCTGGAGCCAAAACATTGGCAGACGAGTGTCTTCCGTGAGGTTGTCTTCCGTGAGGTTGTCTTCGTTGTTTTCGGTTGGTAGAGACCGTAGAGGATCCTTTCTTTTGTTGAATTGTCCATGATCTCGATGACCGTAAGGAAAGAGGGAATATTAGGATCATTTGCATTTTGATCGGGCTCGTGTTGAAATCGCCGAACTGGAGCCAAAACTGGGCTGGAGGCCGAGTTGCTTTTCGGCCAAATTTCCCGTGACCCGGGCCGATGATCATCCCGCGGTGGGAAGCAGGTTTCGTCTCTCGTTGTTCGTCTCGACGCCGGTTGTTGTTGGATTGATGGTAGCTCAACGGTTCTGAGGTGTCTCTGCTTGTCCTTGCTCTTGCTGTTGTTTGGAACTCGTCCTCATGCTCTTAATTCCCTATACCACTCAAGTGAGACCCCTAAGTCTGGTTTTGATTTCCCATCGTATACCTCATGCTTGCAAAATCCAAGCTGTCGTTCGTTGATGCTCAGGTCCTCCTTCCAGTTTGTGATGGTGAACTGGAAGTGTCGTCGAAGGATTGCCGGCTGCTGATACTTCAACATCTTCCCAGACATGAAGGGAGTCTGCGAACCTTTTATAATCAGCTTGCCTCATTTCATTATCCGAAACGGAAGTACCTACACAGACATCCATTGTTTGCTGGCATCTCGCAATCGCAAATTTGCTTGGTTCGATAGACGGTATTTCCCTTATCTCTTGGTGGCCACAGATTGACACAATCGCAATCGCACACACAGGATCTGGGGTTACCGTCCACCACTCACAGCGTGCCGATCCCTCTCAGTAACCCTCTGCTTGGGGCGGCATGACCACCTGCACACAGGGGCCTTTGGGCACTTTTGGAATCTCTTTAACCATTCCAACCTGGCGTTGCAGACACTATCTTTTTGCGATTGACATTCCTATCTTCAGGGGTTCCTATACTAGCTGTCTGTTTCGAACGGCAGCGATATCAAATCTGATATGAAAGGGATATGTTACTGGTTTGCGGACGAACAAATTGGAAGAGGATCGATCGTGGAATTGTTTCTCTGTAGGATGGTCCTTTCCACCTGCTCTTTTGAGATAAAGTTGTACAAGTCATACAGCAAGTGCTGCTTGGTTCGCTCGGCTATCTTGGACTGGAGATGTTTCCAACAAGAGTGACCGCTATCCATGCATCAGGACAGCCTCTGATCGCACTCATTGTCTTACACGTGTATTGTAGGGACTCTCCTATTTACTGAAAAACAAACGGCAAGTGTACCTTATCATCGGCTGAAGCCCACCAGTTTTGTTTCTTGGCCTGCTCTAGAGGAAGGGGGAAACGGATACGCCGAGAGCATGTAGTCTACATCAAGTGGTCTCGGTTCTATCTTGTACCTATTGAACCTGTAGGGGAGACGCTGGAACTCGACAACAAACCCTCCGTCAAGCTCACACCAAATGTCGACTTTTTACACGATGGTACATGCGTACACCCACGATCCATGCGCTCTATGCACGAAGGGTCCTTCTTCCGCGGACATGGAAGAAAAATCTTCATGGCAAGGTACAGTAGCTTCTTGCTCAGCAAGCAAGCAAGCGGCGCTACTGTACCTACGAAAAGCTCACATGACACCAAAATCGGGGACCTTGACGAGCTTCATATCTGTCAATCAGGTACAAGGAGAAATCAACCAATCATCACTCAGCCCGGTTTGTATAAAAGAGTTCGAGGGGGGCTCGACAGCGAGTGATGTCTTTTCTATGAAATTTCCTCTTTTGGCAAGGTTTTCCAGAAGGAAGCCCTCCCTCACACTTTTCTTCTCGACGACGACGGCCCGCCCGACGACAACAAACAAAGCGGGAAGACGGGACGGGAAGGATGGGGATCATGAAGATCTTGGAAATGTCTTGGAAGCTTTGGAAGGTCTTGATTGTCTTGGCCAACTTCTTCAGAACACTATGACCAACCATTCGGAACACTTGACGATATCTCGTGGTGCAAGGCGAGATTTTAAAAGTTTGACCAACCGCCTCCACGCTCAAGTTCTTCGCACTATTGTGAAGGCATGTGAGAGCGAGATGCATGAAGCTTGAAACTACTGTAGGTACGGCTTACCTGCATGCCATTTGAAGTCACTCACGGGAATTAGCATGTGTGTGGATATGAAGCCTGCGAGGAGGCGAGACTGAAATTCTAAATCTAAGCGGGTGGGACACTTGGCTGTCTACGCATACATACCTGTAAACAGAATTTGCTGTTCTTTTCTCTCTCTCTTTTCTCTTCTGAGCAGCCTGATGTACCTACAAGCCTCAAACTTGAAACAAAGCGATTCAGGAAAATTTAGGGACTTCCGCGGAGTCTTCACACCCATCTACCAGTACAGTATGGAGGTCTTTCCTCGCCCTCCCTCTTTTCTTATCGCAGTGCGAGGGATTTTCGATCAGCCCTACCCGGCCGGTGATTGCGTTATCGAGGGCTGAGATGATTTTAAGACAACGACATACATAAGGTGCTTTACTGGATCTGGAACTGCATCTAGAACAGGGATGGCAGGTGTGATGAGAACGACATGGAGTGTGTTGGGTGTTCGGGCTGATATAAAGCGTTCGAGTTCCTCCCTAACTGGGCTTTCCTGGCATCATGTGTCTATGTCGTTTCTCAAAACACCACTCGCTTCTCGAAACGCATATGGGTTGAATACGGAGGACAGCCGAAGATGGACCGATAGCATCATGAGACGGCCACATTTTTGACACACACCACTATACGAGGGGCACACGTGACGATACTCGGTAACGTCAACCACAAATGCAAAAGGGAAACCCCGACACAGAAAATTCTAGACGCGTACCAGAGAGGCGTACTTGATCATGTAGATGGCACGGAATCCTCCGTTCTTTTATTCTTCGATCTATCAGGGTCCAGTCCAGCACAGTCCAATCCGTCAACTTCCCACGAGAAGCGGGTGGTCTACCATCCTTCGATAATACTAACACTTTGTTTGTCCTCGATTCATGGCATCAACAGGAATAGGACCAACGACGATGCTCTCTGGCAACAATATTGAGGACGGGGCACCAGGGATCTGAGTTTCCGACGACAGTACATGGAAAAGGAAACGTGTGTTCGTCATGTCCTCAACACCCGCTCCAAGGTGGGCATGTTCCAACTGTTCTTACACCGAAAAGCTGTATAGTGTTTACAGGTCCTGTGGAATCCTGTGTCTGAAAGAACACGTGAACCCTTTCACACCATCAGCCGCTCTCTGCAACGAATCTGCCCTTGACGGAGTGTCATCTCCTTTGCTTCCTTTTCATGGAGCAAGCTCCCAAGATTCCAGTCTTTCACTTGCTCCCTGTCAAAGCGGGACAATATCCGAGCGGTAACACGTACTTGGTAATCCACTCCATCTCCTCATCGCTAAAATAGCGGGTAGTGTCGTTTCCCTTCCAATTCGGCGAGTTCATACGGTCAACGATATCCTGGACATCAATAACGTAAGTGTCTTTGCCGCGGTGGATGCTGACAGTCTTCCTTCCTTCAGCTTCAGCCCTGCCACGGGCCTCGTTATCCTCAATCTGCTTCGCAAGCTGCCACTTGCGCCTGATGATATCGTTGTTGTAGCGACGGGCGATCGTCCAACCCAGGCTCTTATCGGCAGGCACGAGGGCAGCAAACATCTCGACGACCATGGAGGGGGGTAGATGGGAGAGCATCGAGACCACGGTGGCCGCGGACAGATGGCTACTGGTGAGCGAAGCAGATCTGGTGACGAAGCGTGGGAGCGCATTGAGACCGGCGACGTCGCCGTTCCTGGCGCACTCCATCTTCTGGAGGTTGATGTAGCTGTTGAATCGCTCGATGATTTTTCCCGCTTGGACGAAATTGTCGGAAACTGCGGAGGTGTACATGTCGATGACGATGAATATGGGTAGGTAGTTGAGCATGAAGGCGATGTCTTCGGACGCGATGTGGCTGTCAGGGTTCATCTTGATCGGGCTTGGGAGGGCCGCGAGTTCCTCGGACGCGAACTGGTTGATGTCGGAAGCAGCAGAGGAGGAGCGACGCCGCTTGAGGGGGGTCGCGTTTGACGCCATGTCGAGGGGCAGTTGTGGCCTGGATCAGAGACTGTGATACTTCGTCGTGTACCTATATGCTAGAAAGACCGTGAGACTGCGGGGATGTGATCAGCGCGGTAGGTATGATGGTCGGTGCAGAGAAGTGTGTGCGTGGAGAGCTGAGAACTTCTTGCTTCGGTGGTAGCGATTACCAAGATTGATGGAGAAAGAGCCGAGGTTTTAAGAACAACCTGCCCCGTAACTTTCGCATCTCAGTAAAGGGCGGGTGCAAAAACGTTTACTTCACGGACTTTTGCGGAGGGGTACAGGCTGATGAGGAAGGAGGGACCAGGCTTCCTCCCAGACGAGTCCGGTCAGCAAACGGCCATTTCATCCGAAATTTGCTGCGCACTGAAATCATTTTAGAATCTTGGGAAGGAAACGACTGCTGCAGATCTGCTTCGTGCCTTCTAGTGACTTTATTTGTGTCGCTGATAACAACCTTTCCCCGTCACATGGAAGGAGGGGACGAGAGTGGGCAGATGAAGGTTCAGTTTATATCTGAAAAGGAAGGAAGTTATTAAGACGATGATTGTGAGAAGGGGAGCTCATTAATCTTGGACTACCGAGAAAGCCACTTCCCAAGGCGATTTGTTGGATGGGAGTCCGGTTGGCTACTACGAGAAGGGGTTAAATGCAAGCCCACTCGTGTTTCGATCAGTGTTTTTAATTCTGCACACGGAACCATATTCTAGTTACCTCTTAAGTTTCAATTCTATTGTTTTCTTCTTTTATGTTTGTGAGATGATGATCTATTAGACTGGTTGGTACTTTACCAAAGGGTGGGCGACTCATCTCAGGCGCCTCGAGCCCAGGCAAGTACCAACCGATCTCAAGAATTCTCCAGCAGAAAAACTTCGGTGAACAACGAACGGCATTCCATTTCCTTCCTCAGATCCCCTGCCACAAAGCCTACAGCTTGATCCCAAATGGCCAGCCGATATTCTGCATCATCGTTCTGTCCATCCCAGCCTGAGTCATTTTCCCGAGCAGCATGCCCAACTTGCGATGTAGGTCACTCTCTGACTTAAGCCAGTGGACCAGCTGCACTTGATCGATTTCAGTCTTGAAGAAGAACTTGAAGAGCAGATCCCCAAGTTTCTTCTTAGCACCATAGGCTCTCAAGTCGTCCGATGCCTCCATAACCCTCAACTGCTCTTCCTCAGCCCCTGCAGCGACCTTGAGCTCTACAGGCAGGTAAACATACTCGAGTACTCCAATGACTCCCCTGACCGTCGCCTCCATCAGCCTTTGACTAACCACCTTCTTGTATCGGGGAGACTTCGTTGTGGGTGTCACAGCCTTATGGATGGACCCTTCAACCCGCTCGCCAACGTCCTTGGTGAAGTCCGTCAGGTAAGTCTTGTTATAGTTTCCCGTTTCCCGCATCGACTCCAACGCCACGATACGAGTTTTCACGTCCTCGAAGTTTGCGTCCAAACGTTCAATAAGCCTCCTTTCGCTCCTCTCCAAACACTCCTCGTATGTCCTTGTCCGTGGGGCAAGAGGTTCAGCCCTTGGAATCGCCCCAAGCTCAACCACTTCGCCATCACCATGTTCCTCATCCGTCCTCCTCTTCTTTATCTCCTCCCTCTTCTCCCTCCCTTCCTCCTCTTCCTCTTCTCTCTTCCTCTTGGTCTCTTCCCGTCGCTTGTTTGCCTCTTCCCTCTTCTTCCTCTCCTCTTCCTCCTTTCTTCTTTTTTCAATCTTCCTCCCCCTTCTCTGCTCCTTCTCAACTTCCCTCAACCTCTGCACCTCCTCCTCCCCCAACTCCTTAATCAGCTTCTCCCTCCTCCTATCCAGCGTACGATTGAACCTCTTCGCGATCCCCCACGCTCTACTCTGCGTGTCCCACACCTTATATGTGTACTCGGAGTCTCCCGCTTTTCCATGGTCGCCCAACCACGTGAGCATCTTGACGACATTGTCCTCCGAAAGGTGATTGTCCGTGTTTTCGACAATGCACTTCGGCAGACGAAGGAACTGTTCGGCGGGCGGGAGGGCGGCGAAGGCCAGGTCGAGCTTGTTGGCATAGGAAGGGTCGAAGGTATCCCAGGGATAGATCTCGATGTAATCGGGAGAGTAGAGTTGTTTGGCGAAGCCTCCGGATTTGGCGCGGAGGCGATGGAACTCGGCCAAGAAGTCAGAGGGGTCTTCGTCGGAATCGTAGGGGGTTTTCATTGTGGTGGATAAGTATGCACAACAAACAGTGCTGTTGGTTTGAATAGATGGACTAATGAATATGGAGAAGTGTTTCGAGTGTTTGAATAGTATTTAAGGGAGCTAGGATTGGTCTAACTGTCAATTTGTATTTTCGCAAGAAACATTTTGCCCCCAGAGATGAAAAATCTTCGAGAGTCTGAATCAGACTCCGCGGTGACGGAAAAATTATCGCATTGCTTTCACTTCCGCTTCGACCAGTGAGGTGTGGTTTATAACCCCAACTGTAAAATAACTGATAACGGGTTTCTTGGCAAGTCCAGGTATCAAGGGGGAGACGTCCAGGCTGAGTCGAGTATCGATGGCCAGAAATTTACCACTGGGGTCAGTCCGCTGAAGTCTTCAGATCGAGAATTATGCCACACGCTCACACCTCAGATGATCAGACCAAGGCATTTCCAGAAAGAATAAGCATGCTCTTTATTTTTGTCACTGTTATCAGTTAGACCCAAGCTACAGTTATCATGACAACAAACAAGCCGAAACGCTTCCGATCTCGTAGGGGAGTTAAAAAAAAATTCTAAGCTTTTTCCTTCTGGTACGTTCCTACATTTCCATCTTGCCCATGTCGATCATTTCTTTGTTTGATACGTTTTCATTTCTTTTGGCACGCTTTCCACCAGTAGTCCCATCATAGATCAAAAAGAAGTTAAACGGGAGAAAAAGCAGGAGTCATGAGACAACACAAACTTGGGTAGAAAGCTCCGTCCTTTGACAACATTATTCCTCAAAACACGCTACACACTATCCTTTGATTCATCATCAACCGTTTAGGAAGCCATGTAGGTGGAGGCGTCAATACCCTCCTTAGGGAACTCACTATAAGAAGCAATCAGTCAATGCCGTTCAATACTTTTAAGGGTGACAGGCGAAACTTACGGAAGAGCGACTTCGAAGCGCTTCTCAATGGCCTTGAGAACCTCCTTGTCCTGATCGGTGGTGACGAAGGAGATGGCAAGACCCTTGGTACCGAAACGACCGGCACGACCGACACGATGGAGGTAGGAATCGGCATCAGCGGGGAGATCGTAGTTTATGGCAAGGTTGATACGCTCGATATCGATACCACGGCCGAAAACGTCGGTGGCAACGCAGATACGCTTGTTGAATTCCTTGAACTCCTTGTAACGGCGGATACTAAAACGACAAGTCAGTGAGTGGTTTGGGGATGATGCCGAGGCAAGTTCCGGTACGTACCGCTCTTCTTGGCTGACACCGGAGTGAACAGCAATGGATGGGAAGTTACACTCGCGCAAAAGCTTATCCAATTCAGTAGCCCGGAGAGTGCTCTTGACGAAAATAATGACCTGGTTGAACTGCAGCTCATCAAGAAGTTCGTTGAGCTTGCGGTTCTTCTCCCGCTCCTCGAGGGGAATATAGTATTGCTGAAGACCGTGCAGGGTCAACTTGGTGTCCTCGTCGACGTAGTGCTCGGTAGGGTTCTGCATAAACTTGCGGCAGATGGGCTTGATCTCGTCCGAAAGGGTGGCGGAGAACATCATAACCTGCTTCTGCTGGGGAGTAGCGCGGAAGATCTCCTGTACATCGCGGCGCATATCTAGTTGAGGTTAGTAATCGTCGATTTGATTCCTGGATGTACTGAAGAACTTACCAATCTGATCGAGCATCTTATCGCACTCGTCAAGGACGAACATGCGAACGCTGCCAAGACGGAGGTGCTTATCGCGGACGAGCGCGTTAAGACGACCGGGAGTACCGACGATGATATGGGGGTGAGTCTCCTTATTCTTAAGAATCTCGGCATCCTTCTGGATGGGAGTACCACCGTAGAAGACGCCGGTCTTGATGTCGGGCATGTACTTGCTGAAACGGTTGTACTCGTTGCGAATCTGGAAAGCGAGCTCACGAGTGTGGCACATAACGAGGACCGAGCACTCGCCGGCGACGGGCTCGACTTGCTGGAGGGTGGTAAGGACGAACACAGCCGTCTTACCGAGACCGGACTTGGCCTGGCAGATGATGTCACCACCAAGCATGGCCTGGGGGATACATGTCTGCTGAACTGTATTCGAGGACCGGATTAGAATCGGGTTACGCAAGCGTTTGAAGGAGAAGGACGGGGTGGTATCGAGGGCGAAGGGCCCGTCCATCATCGTCGCAGCAGCAAAAAAAGACTTTATGTTTCCGGTTATCCGTTCTTCCCGTCGTGGTTGATTGGGTTGCCGACATCACATTTGTTCCGAACATGGATCGAGTGAAGAGACGCGTCTCGTGATGGTGTCATCCATTGAAACGGTTCCATGACATCACCAGTCATCAACGACTAGTTCAAAGCGGTCGACGACTCTTTCGAGACCGCAGGGGACAAAGTCCTCCTTGAGACCGAGAATCACCACCGAGGACCCAAGGGTGGCTAGCCCGAGGGTGAACCTTTGGGTGATCGCTCTCCGCTCGCCATTGTTGCCATTTCCACCTCGGCACCGTGATCGTGGTCGCGTGTACCGGGGTGCCAAATTCCAGTAGCGCTCAAATGCGCAAGAAGCCTACGCTCGTTTCCGAGACGCAAAGCGTGAACAAAGTAATGATGTTGGTCGTAGTGGTGGACGCTGAACGCCAAAACCACCACCTTCCTCCTCGAGGTGTATGACGGCAGCGGCGCGCATTTCGACGCTCATCTTCCGACGTGGGAATTGCCCATGATGACGCGGTATAGTCTTTTATGTTTGCTTGCGATGATGGACGGAGCCCGGTTTGGAGGCAGGAGGTGTAACGATAAAGCTGGGGGTAAAATTTGTCAGGACTAACCCTCCGAGGGATGCTCGAAACCGCAATCGGCGATGGCGCGAAGAAGTTCGGGCTTCAGCAGGAAGTCGCGGAAACCAGTCGAGTGGATGCCGACATAGGAGCCCTTCTTGGTGTCGACAGTCTGGCCGGCGGGCACAGCCTCGGCCTTCTTGCCGTTGGTGGGAGCGGCGGACTCATTGTTGAGCTCGTCGTCGGAGTAGTCGATGAGATCCTCCTCAGCGGACATGTTGGCGGTAGTGTGGTTGGTGGTGGTGGTGGTGATGGTGTGGGTGGTGTTGTTGATTAATTAGTGAGAAACGTGTCGAAGCTGGAATGCGACAACGACGACGGCGACAACAAAGGCGACGAACAGAATGCTGGAGAAGAGAAATCCGGTCACAAAAGAAAGTGGGAAAGTTGCTGGAGTCGAATGGGAATGCGCAGACCAGTCGAGGCTGAAGGCTACGTGATGCTGTGGAGATGAAGTGGAGAGGAGAAAGAGGACGACGCGCTGGTGGAAGTTGGAAGATGTTGAAAAGTCGGAGGGGGAAGGGCGACGCAACAAGGTCCCAAAATAAGCAGGCTCCAGGCCGATTCACTCCATCCTCCAGTCACGCACCCGCCGCAACACCACCACCCAGCCGTGGCCCGCCCGTGACTTGGCCTGACCTGGACGAGGCGCAGGCGTGGAAAACGTCCAAGCTCTTCAAGTTTCATGGGGATGCCAGCTGGCGGTCCGCTTTGTTTCATGAGGCAACTGTGGCTGAGCACCCCATTGCTGGCGTCATGCCAGCTGCTGTCCCGGCCCATGACGCACTGACCCTTTTTTGAGCCTCTGGACCTTCCACTCCCTTGCAGCGGTCGCGCTCATCCATTGAATTCCAATTGCATGCCAGTCTTGGCACCAATTGCAAACGACAGAGAACAAACGGGCCAATTTGAGACAACCTCATTCACACCCAAGTTTGGCCAAAACCAGCACCCAATAATATCAACCAAAAATATCACACACAATACAATAACAAAAGAGAACATAACACACAGAACGGGCACTGTACGGAAACATTCACCACAAGAAAATGGCCAAGGGCGGAGGTAAAAACAACGGCGGAGTCCAGAATAGGGCGGCCTACTCCCGCATCTCCTTCCTCCAGCAAGCCGCAGTTTTCCTATCCCAGCAGTTTCAGTCCCAAGCAGGAGGACAAGCACAATTACAGGAGCAATCCAAGCTGCCTTCAAGCCCCGCCCTAGAAGGCATGTCTCGCCGCTTGGCCACCGACCTTCGCTCCGTGTCTCTGAAGACCAGAATCCGTCTCAGTCCCGCTGTCAAGCGGACCATCTGCAAGTACTGCGACTCTGTTCTTGTTGACGGGTCAACATGTACGACGTTTGTTGAGAACAGGAGTAAGGGCGGACGCAAGCCGTGGGCGGATGTCCTGGTAAGGAGATGCCATGCTTGTAAGAAGGAGAGAAGGTATCCTGTTGAGGCGAAGAGGACGAAGAGGAAGACGGAGCGGGGAGGGAATGACGGGGGAGATGCCATGGAAGTTTGTGCCACTACAGGGCCTGAAAAGAAGAAGAGATAGAAGCAACAGGGTCGGCGAAAGAAGCAGCAGAAATAACCACAGGCCAGGTAAATGGGGAAATTCGGGAACTGAAAGGCTGAAGAGGCTGAGGTTGATAGCCCTCTCACCGAGAGGAGCGCCTATACCTCATATATGTCTCGAAGATCACGCGGAACACATGCTTCAATTCGTGAAATAGTCACGTCACGGAAGTGCCGACAAGCCGGGTTCCCGCTCCAAGAAGCACGCCATACTCATGAGAAGTTCCAAGAGCCTGGGCAAGAGTGAGGATCTTCTGGGCCGTGTGCTCTCAGGTTCTTGGACGTCTGGCGAGGATCGAGATACACACTCTGTCCAGGAAGATTCACATGGCAGGCATAAGGACGGCAGCTAAGCAGGAGGCTGACCTATGACGTCGAATGGTTGAGCTGGTGATGAGCTGGTGGTGAACGCAGCCTTTTCCTGAACCAACGCTCCTGCTCGTCTCAAGGTCGAGATATACGGATAGACCATAGCAGGCGTGGTCACCGCGGAGCAGCTGACGAAGGAAGATCGTGGACGGTATACCTAGCTTATACAATCCCTTCATGCCTGAACTAAGGATACCGGACCACATAGGCTACATAACGCCGTGCCAGCTCTGGCAACAAAAATCAAACAACATTAGTGGGCGCAGCCCTCATCATCCGCTTTAAATGCTCAACAGTTATGATTTGTGAACGTGACATAGTATCTTCCATTGATTTGCTACGCGTGATTCAACGATCTTTCCTAATCCATTGCTTTGACTTCAAAATTCTGCTTCCTCCCATTTGCTCGAACTGAGTGATTCCATAGTCCAACTCGTCCAGAATACCTCATCTTTCACCCGCCTACTCACACAACTTCTCAGAGCACTCCCAAGCACCCTCACCTCTGCTGCCCACCTTGCCCACTCTGAGCACCCTGCTGCTGTTCAACCACCTGCTGAGCCTGCACGCTCTGGACGCTCTCTTCGCCTAGGACTTTACTCGCTGCCATGAATCTGAAGCATCAACTTCCGTGTCAGTGCTGCTTACAAGATGGTTTACAATGGTAAATACAGAACTCACAATCCGCCATGCCAACTTCCCAATCCCCTCATACACTCAGCCTGGACGCTGGTCATGCGCAGGAGGTTCTCGGTGTCGGCGAGGTTATTGGATAGTTGGGTTAGCTGGGCATGGAGTTGGGACTATCCTTCAGTCAGCAGAATGTTCTTCTTAGTACCAAAGAAATGGCGGTACAGGTGTGCAAAAAGTAAGGGCGGTGGTAATTTGCAGCATGGATGTCACAAGGTAGTGTTTGATGTTGAAATACGCTGACTGTAAGTCCTCGGACCAAAGCATAAACTGAATGGAAGAAGGAAAGGGGAAATGAGAAAAGGAGAACATACGATCTGGCGAGCCTTTACTGCCGCACCACTCTGTCCAGAAGTCGAGGCGCCAAATCCAGGCGCCATGGACTGCCTTCCTCCTCCGTACCCACCACCGTGCCCGGCTCCGGCGCCCGAGGCTCCGCTGCTGATTTGCGTGCCGAAGATGGTGTTACGGTGGCTTGCCATTGCTACTGTGAACCTAGGCGCTGAAACTCAAAAACTCTTGGAGCTTGCTTTCCGGCAACTTGTTGTGTAATCTGAGGTGCTTGCCAGATGCGCACCCGATTTACGGTAGAGTGCTGATTGAGTGTCTCGCGTGTGTTTGGTTTGTTTTTGTTGTTTTGGTATGTTTGGCGATGGCGTGGTGTTGTGGTGGTTGAATGTGCCCGACAGGAAGCGCCAGGCATGTCCGTGGAATACCTGGCACAAAATGTTAGTGCTAAGCCTAATGTGCGCTGTAGCTGGTCAATGCGGTCGCTATAAAGATACGTTGTTCCTCTGGGGAAAAGGCACTAACCCTCAGCCATGGGGGTTGCTGTTATCACAACTAACGTCACAGCCTGTTAGGTCTTCTCCGTTTGGCCTCGCAACCATCGACGTCAACACCATGAGAACCATCACGATCTCCTCGTGCCCTGGAACACAATCTATTCTTATCCCCCTAGCAACACTATCTTTCAAGACATCTGAATTCCTGGCCTTCAATCACCACTGTTGAGCCGCGCTTCCCTCTTCAGGCCATGCTTGCCGCACTACGCCGTACCTTCCAACTTCCGCGTCACCCCTTCATCCCGTCCGATCTTTGAACCCAAGCATATAGGGGCCCTAGTTGCCCCTACTTGTAACAACAACAGCCGCTTGGTCAGATGGCGCAGTGGTCTACCGTTCGAGTCTTCAAAACTCCAACACAAAAAACAAATTGTCCGGACCGGGAAAACTGGCACATTGAAGAGACACATAAGAGGTCTCCAGTCCCTGCCAAAGTAGCCGGTCTACCTTATGGTATCGGTATCGGGGAACGCTCCCGTCGGACTCAGGATTCGAATGGTTCACCGCGGTAATATCTGGGTGGGTGGTTGTTGTTGTTGCTTATCTTTTTTTTTTTCTTTTTTTTTTTTTTTTTTACTCGCCTCGGGGCCATTTTTTTCCCCCGTTGGGACCGGAGAGTTGGTGCGTTCGAACCACTTATTGGAAATTTTGTCTTCCCTTCTTCTTTTTGGTTCTGCTCGACCCTTCTTGTTCAAAAAAACTCAGTGCATTACCGCCCACAGTCCAGAGCTTTCGGGGCTCCGAGTCCCCGGCCGGCGAACGGGAGTTGGCGTCACTTTCCCGGCTGTCGCACCTCCGGCTTCTGTGAGAGACCAGCAACCAAACCGAAGCTTTCCTTTGCCGCGGATGGGTCATTTGAGGATCCCTAGCTTTTTTCCTCCCTTCCAGGACAACAACTGCCTTCCCTTTCCTTCGCATATCAGCCAAGCAATATTCTTCCTCCAGTGTTTTCCCATACCGTCAAAACAAAACTCAACCCACAGTTCAAGCTATCCTCTCCGTCTCCCAACTATGCAAGTCACGTTGTATCAAACTCTGACACACAGCAGAGAAAGTAGGCACAATGTTCAACTAAACTGCAAGCCATAGGAGTTTTACAAGCACGTTCCCGTCCGGTGGCGTTGTCGGTAGGCACAGGTTCGGTCGAAACCCGGGGTAGCACAGAAAAAAGGGATACGTGCTGCCGAGGATCGTGCGATTCACGATTAGGAAATGCAAGACGGGAAGCATTGTGAGCAGATAGAGTGAAGAAGGGCCTTGGACTGTTGACGTTTGGCATTGAGTGGGAAGTGAAAGATGGTTATACGAGGACGGTAGACAAGGGGATGAAGATCTTTGGCTCAGATCTAATCCAGAGCGAGGGTATTTCTGGGAGATGGCAATGTCCTGTTTTGAAAATGATGATACGAAGTCATGCTGTTACCTGGCTTGGAAGTGGAGGATATTTTCCAAAGTCTCGCAAGAATGCCTCCATCCCTCCCTGACTTTGAGCTCTAGTTCTTGTGGTTCAGAATGTCGAGCGTATGTAAGCCTCTCAACCTCAATACCGAGATTTATTGAAGGTTTTTAGGATTGCTGCCCTATTTGAAGACTGCTAATCTATATCATCAGCTCTTGATTGTAACCAAGGTGATGGTATTGGTATATAACCAACTTCAGGAAGCTCTTCACACATCAAACATGAAGCGTACCTCAACGCCTGTCTACTTCAACCTCATGACCCATCGAAGCTGTGTTGAAGCTGCTTCACCGTTCAGACGCAAGTAATTATCCTAAGCCCATAATGTCCCGGTTTGTCACTTACAACCGACAACCCTTTTCATTTCACATCGCCCACTTACACAGCATCAGTGTCGCGGCATAGCACAGCACTAGCACCCGCGGGTACGAAACAGTTTACAACCGAGCCTCAAACTTTGTGTTTCTATGCCTATTCTATGATAGGTAAAACGTACGAACTAACGTCCCTTCATACGTTAAAAAAACGTGGGATGTGAAACACCCTCAAAGCCTAAGTCAGTTAGGCTACAAGACAGGAGTAGTGATAACGCGACACTCATGACACTCTTCGTAATGTTACGACTCAGTTGTGGTATCTCTACGTTGAGACGTAGCGTAATTGATGATCACGAAACATTGTGTTCACCATTCAGGGAAAGTGCGAGAGAGATGATTTATTGTGAGGCGAGTCATTAACCATTCATCATCCGGAACGGTTCGACTCCGTGGTCAGTACGTAGTTAATAGACGTTACTTGCTTCGAACGAGATCAGCTGAAAGCTGTTCGCCTTCAGCACAATATTGGTCTACATGCTAACTACTCTATTCAGGGTTTGCCATACCATTCGAGCAATAAAAGTTGAGACCATCACTGCACTGCACTGCACTGTCTCCTCCCAACGCCAGCTATTCACGGCCAAACTGTCCATCGAACGTCCTAAAACCGGCCATATCAAAAAGGATCAACAACCATAAACTGGCCAAGCTTCCAAGAATCTGTGCCCATTCTTAGCATCCCGTCTTCCAAGAGCAACGTCAAAAAGCGGGGGAAGAGCAGAAAAGAAAGAGATCAACAACACATCTTCTGACAATCCGATTGAGAATCATTACTCCCCATTTTTCTGCACACACGTTCTACGCAGTACATAACGTTCCTTTCTGTACATCCATTGAACGTCAATTGGAAGTCAACAATTCGCCTCCAGTACGTAGCTGAGTATGCGTTGAGTGAAGAGTGGCCGAAAATAGTATACACATCTTTTAATGCACAACGCCAATCGCATCCCCAATTGGTCTATGATCCGGTCTTATATATTCCAAGAAACAAAATCGCCGAAACGTGGGGTATTCTTTTTGCCCCTGAGAACTTGCATCTTGCAGCTTACCATTGACAATGGGGATGGTTAGATGGGAAAGGAAAAGAATGCGAATCCGATCCTCCTGTAAGCTATTGGCTCCCGCTCCTTCTTTTCCGCTAATTTGCTGATGCTGTAAAAAGGTCCCACAAGAGTTGGTAGAAAGCGACGGTAAAGGTTGGCATCAGATAGAAAGAAAAACGTACCATTTGAGCAGTAGGTAGCAGAACTAGCAGCACTCGGCAATTGGCCCAATATGTTTTAGATATGATGTAAGGTAGCACCGGGATCCGAGTTTCTAGGATTTCGGGAATATGGAGGGATAAGGCATGGGAATTTGCACAAATCCCGTTTTCTTGGTGCCTTTCCAATTCAACTCGTTCAGGGGTGTTTGATACCACCTTCACACATTACTGTACAGTCACTGCCAGCGAGTAAGGTAGAGTCGCAACCGGAGCGTTTTGTTTCTTGTTGGTTTTCCATCTTGATGTGTTGTGTTCTGTGTTGTGTTGTTCCTGTTCCTGATAGGATTCCACTTACATCCAGGATGAGCCCTGGGGATACAATCTGGGCATAGCCCGACGAACAGGAACGCGCGATTCGATGCCTGCTACCCATTTGACAACTGTCGTTGAAGATCTTCATCACAAGAGTTCATCCGGGAATTGTTCAGCTCTGGGTGGACCATTGATGATTTGAGAGAAGAAACTTGGACCCGAAAACGAGGGTCCGGGTCCGGGTCCAGTTCAAGCATGTTTTCCACCAGATGGATGTCTACCAAAGTTCGGGACCCGAGAAACCGAGGGAGACTTCCACGGTTTTTCGGAGTCCGGAAGGGTTGGTGTATTTTGGCAAATATTCCCGGACAAGGCCATGCCATGCCATGTTCTTGACAGCTCATGGCTTGCCGGACGATAGGGCAACGAACGGGAGTTGCACGGTAGAACTACTAACTGCTTCTGCATGTCGGGGCCTCGAAGATTCGGGGAGCGTGACCGTTCGGGCGTCAACTGAGACATGCTTTGGATCCTTTCAAGAGTTTATATCAACTCCATACGGATGTCAATGATAAGTGTGAAGTTTATGGCATATGCTCGGTGTGATGGAACACCGATAGTGTTCAGCCACTACCTACCTACCTCTCCGAGGATTGCTCTCCTCAACAGTCTCCTTGGCGAGAACGAGAACCCCAAGATAAGCAAAGGTTGCTTTGGGACAAGGCATCTCTCAGGGGGTGAACACGACCGGCCGGAGTCTTTACGCCGCCTTGGTACGGCAGAGACAACGACTGTGATGAGCACGGCACGGGGGGCACTATCGAGGGGTTGCAGATGGGCGTTTTGATGTGTCACGTGAAGACAGGTTTCTTGGTATGGGAATAATTGAAGGATCGAAGCTCATCTTACCACTTGGCGTTTGGAGGCATCCATTGGTGCTTTTGAAGGTGTATTCGCGGCCATGTTGCAATTTGTTCTTGCCATCCTGCTGTTGCATTTGTCGGTACCGTACTTGGTCAGTGTCTTTGCCGCTCTTGTTGTTGGCTATGATGTTCAGGCTCGTAGGCTTCTGGTATAGCTATACGTGTGTTCGAGATCCGACTGTCCGTCTTGTTGCATTTTCAGGAACCAGATCCTGCTTCATAGGCACCGAGGAGACATCTGCTGGGCATATGGACGGGTAGGCGGCTCCAGGACGCCGAGCCGCCGTCAAGTCTTCATTTCTTACCGCGTCCCAAACGTTCGATTTACCAGTACTCTGTCTCTCATAGTTGGCCGGTTTTATTAACAGCCAAGGCAATGACATAGTGTTGAGGATTCAGGAAGCCCGTCAGGCAGGAGGCTCTGTCGCGCTTGTGCGTCCAATGCTGACATTGACAAGACTTAAAGGCTGATTTTATGAATGCCTTCATCTCCGAGATGTCGATCATAACCAATCGGAAGACGTCTTACGGCGAAAACTGCTGCTGTCACTGTCAGGTTCCCCAGGCGCCCTGCTCAATATCTAATGAAACTGGCCGTTATTAAACGGCCCAAGCCCACTCTGGAGCGTACAGCATGGCATGGCGCCTGGGTATTCCCGTGTGAGGGTGCTACGAGCGGCTGAGGCGGCATGGCGGTGGTCGCGATGTTTACGTTCTTGTCCACACAAAGCTCTTGGGTACCGTAGCACACTGGCCTGGTATGTACGGCGCCGGGATCCTGATAAGCTTCATTTTGGGATTCTGCACCGTTGTGAAGGTTCCGCCGCCGACGGGCCGGATGTGAAACGTGGGTCTAGAAGCGCGAAGAGCGGATCGGTCAAAGCTCGTTGCTCTTCAGTTTATGATGCCGCCTGACGATCTTTCTGGCGAACATCGAAACGTCGGGACGTTGATCTGCCTCGTCTGGTTGCCGAGCATGGAGCAACGGAGCATGGGATGGACGGGTCCATCGTGTTTAGTGCAGTGTAGATTACGGGCTCGAACCGTGGTGACGGGCTTTTGGGCGCTTGGAATTCTCCTGGGAATTGTACGGTGTCGAGAGGTCATCGTCGCCGTGGTCATCGTCGGCACCGCGCGGCGGGCGGTCGTCGCATTGCAGGTGGAAACGAGGATCTCGGCGCCGGGGATGGGTTGGACGACAAGAAGCATCGGTGAAGAATCAGCGGGCTGATAAGAGCCCGGAGGTGAGCTGTGTGTGTGCGGTTTGAATTCGAAATCGAGGACGCGATCTCGATCTCGACCATATTGTTAGTGGTTGCATGTGCTGGCCAGCAGTCCCAGTGGATGGTGGTAACAACCAGGACAACGAACAGGCAGAAGCGCAGGAACAAGAAACCAGGGGGCTGCAAATTAAGCGGGGCTCTCAGGAACGGCGTGGAGCCGCGTCTCGTGTATGCCAAGGCTACCAAGGCAGCTAGGGCCTTCTCCGTTGGCTAGCCGCTCCTCAGCCTGAAAGCCTAGGCTCGGCTGAGGATAGCGCAGAAATTCTGGCGACCCACACGCTGCGTCATACCTATCAGCGCCGGTGGAAGACAAGGTCCGAAGGCAAGGACGCGATCGACAAGCAACTGCATGGCACCTCGGATGCCACCAAGCCACTGCCGCCGGCGAGCAAAAGAAGAGAAGCGCAACGACGACTGGGCGACCACCACAGGCTATGGGACAGGGGCCAACGACAGCGTTCGACAGTTGACGGTGACGGGGGTGGTTGGGGGTTGGGGGGTGTTGACAAGAAGGTGAGCAAAAAATCTCGAAATGGAAATTGGAAAAAAAAAAAAAAAAAAACGTCGAAAAAAAAAGGGACGAGCTGACATTGGCTGCTTGTTACTAGGAAGGTTCTGGCAAGTGCCGTCTCTCTAGCAACAACGAGGAAAAACATTTTCTTCAAACTCCCGTAGCTTCCGATAACTGACAGGAAACTCTCTCATCCAGATGCACAACAATACCATTGCCTGCACATCAGACCGCTACATGCACTGCGAGAAATGCCTATCAAACAAACTGAAGTCCTGTTCCCATAGTGGTGATCAAACTCGACATTTCCACGGACAGTCAGCAATCACGACGATTGTCATGATGGATAGACTCTGCGCATTTTGAAGATGCACAGCACAGCCAGTGTCGGTCACCTGGAATATCAAAGGAAAAAAGAAGACTTCGACACCGGGTGGATACCGTCAGGGGATCCTCACCATCCTCACTTTCGGCAAAGCAGCATCGAGCCGCTTAAATCCACTGTGTTCCCCTGCTTAAATCCACGGAGTACTTCGAGGCTGGCTTACTACGGGCGCCACTACAACTGAGTCTTCCAACGATTACGCGAGGAAAGGAGGCAATGAAAAAACGTAAGGTTTGAATACTTATGGGCGCTAAGTTAGATTGGAGCTTTGAAACCTCAAGACGTTTTTTTCTTGAAAATAATGGCTCGCTCAATGTTATTCGGTAATACTAAAAATGCCCGTCTTCAAGAAGTGCCCCGATGCGGGCGGACATGAAGTACCTTAGCGATACCTGGCCCGTGCCCTCTTGGAGGTTGCTGCAAAATACCGTGGATTTAAGCAGGAGACACAGTGGATTTAAGCAGCCCGAGCAGCATGGTACCTGGGAGGGACTTAGTTGCCCATTCTCTGTGTTTTCAAGCACCAACACGACAGCAAAATCTTCTCTCTCTAGGCTCCAGGCTCCAATTCGGTAACAGCCCCGAAATGCTTCAGTGTAACTTTGATTATGAAGGGAATATCGACATGTGCGCCCAAATCAAGGAGCGGGGAACTGCAGCGGCAAAAACAAGAGCTGATACAGATAGGCAATCTGTTCTACGAGGGCGGAAAGGCACAATCGCGAATCGAATGATACCTTGGTCCCGTAGCACGGGCTACATGTAGCTTGTCCGCGGTAAGGCAGAGTGGTAAGCATAGCCCGCGCCAGCAAATGCCTACAATCCCATCCGTGGAAACATCTCATTTCCCTCTTCCAAGTTTTGGCCCGTCCTTCCTTGCTACAACGCAACCACACGTCCCGAACTTCACCACTCCGTGGCGGAGAACAGCAGCGAGTCGTCGACAAATCCACAGCCATTGGGATGGCCTTTTCGCCGAATTCGAGATCGGGATTTCTCTACGCAGCAACCGGAGGTCTGGCCATCCGCAGACCGGTCGATCCGCACCAGCCACTCAGCACAGCTGTTGGCCATGTTTCTGGTTATCGTAGACTTCGGGCTCCTCTCTTTACCCGTTCGGCAACTTTAAACAACCTTCATTATATGAAACTGCACCACTCTGCTGGACGACAGAACAGACAGAAGCTGTGCCCCACGTAATCCGCAATCAACACATCCGCAACCCGCCCGCCTGTTGGTCCTGCTGGCCATCGTGTCAATATCTCGTTCGCCAATGGACAGCGCCATCAACGACACACACTTCTTTTTGACGGCTCCTCCTCCTGGGGTTGTCGGTCGGCCGCCCGGGGGCCTTGTTACTGCCCTTATCTCTACCATCAACGCTCCGGGATGCGTCCGCTTCTTCACAGACATCACGGAACCTGCTGTGAAAGATTGGATGCAATGCCGAATTGGGAGTAGTGCAACGCTAAATCACCGATGATGTCTTTCTCCTTCCATCAACCAAAACCCCCCCTGCTTTTTGACGTTCCCCGTACGTAGCGTCCTCCCGAAGCCTCGGCGTGGGACTGTACTGTGTGATTTTTATGGCCCACAGCATCAGCACTTGTAAGCTGTACGATAGTTTACGCGTTGGCATGGGTGGTGGTGGTGATGTTGCACCGGCAGGGCCGAAGAGCGCATTGTATCTGATGCCGTTGCCGTACCGGAGAGACCCTTGATCATCTCCGAAGAAAAAACGTGTGAAAGAAACAACAAGAAAGTCAAAAATATCGGGTATGGGCTCCCAACGAGGAGCGACTTCATAGATCGGGGGTCCAGGGAGGCAGCCCGTACCTAGGCAACTACCCAAAACGTTCATGTTCGAAGTCAGGGCTATCAAAACGTCTTTCGCCAGACATGTCCGAATTCCATCAAAAAACCCAGGTGAAAGCAGAACTGAGGGTTCCAGAGCCCCTACCTTACCCTACGGAATGGGCCCCCGGATAGGGATCTCTATCGGAGTTTGTGACACCACAGCTCTTTGTTGACCGTCGTCTTCTGAATGCTGTATCACCGAGCGGTGAGAACCCTACCACGCGAGTCCCTGATTTGCAACTCTCTATTGCAACAAGTGATTGTGTACTGTGAGCTCCGCTATGCATATTAGAGCCTTCGTCATTTTTGAGCATCATGTTGATGTTGTTCAACCATCACAGCCTCAAGAGGAGATGTTGCTCGACTGACAATCGTTGTCTATCAAGATTAAAGTTAACGTCAGAGCTGATGGGGCTAGATGAGATGAACACCTGTTCCCCGCAGTTCAGTCGTCCCATGTGTTTCTTTTTTCAACATCTCAACAAGCGAGAACACAAGTCCCATTCCCGCGTCATCAATATCAGACAGACACGACAGGGCGAGCGGCGGCGGCGAGGGCCTTACTCACCTCATATGTAAGGATAGGGAGGTTCGTAAAAAGAGATCAAAGCCACACATCAACGCCCAGCATATCACGGCATGGGCCAAGACGCGTCAGGAGTTTCTTGGTGATCCGCCCATCCCTTTTCCGCAGTTCTTGAGTTCCCTTTCCATCGGGAACAAGATGGGGAAAGACAAGCTCTTGGGCGATCTTGGCATCACCGCGGCACGTATCAGAGACTCTTGTCCAAAGGAAGTCTTTGAACAGAGTTGCGGCTGGTCGACAACAACCTCAACTCCGGCAAAGTCAATACGTGAAAGAAGGTTTTCGCAGACGCCGCTTTATACACCGAACCCAAGCCATGTCTCTACTTGTAACATTGCGAGAGTTGACATTTAAGACAGCCTAACAAGCCTCGTCATGTCTCTCTCTCTCTTTCCCCAAGCCTCAACTGATGAAGTTTCTTTCTGAGGCTTCGTATCATCACTGCAAAGTCCGTGAGCCGAAAATTACACATTCTCGAATACGGGCTTCGGTTCTTACAGATCGGGGCTGTGTTACCTTAACCAAAGTGGATCAGCGACGGAAACATGCAACAAATGTGGATCATTATTCTTAAGTGCCTAGGTTCCTACCAAGTGAAGTGGGCCTTGGCTTCTTTCCAAAAGGGCCTTTTCCAATTTTCGCTGCTGCCTCGGCTTTCAAGTTTGTGAGGTCGCATTTTCGACACAGGAAGATGGGATCAAGAGAATTGACCCAGACAATAAGCGAAGCATATTTTGAAGCTTCTTGCGTACAAGATGGGGTTCAATTGAGACTTCAAATCAGCGTCTTGAGATCGTGAAGACTTTGACAGCTGAAAAAGCTATGTACGGTTCAAGTTAGTGCACGGAGCTTTCCACTTCCCGAAGCCCGTGCATCGATACCGGACCCACCATTATTTCCATTCTTTCACAATACCATACCAACTCGTATCCACCAGCGCAGCGCCGCGTTCCAGTTGCGCACTGTGCCTGCCCTGTCACGGTGCCCAGAAGTTTCATTACAGCGGCGCACACCTCGCCTGTGACAGCCCGTTCAGCGCCCAAGAGTTTCACAGTTCGCGATTGCCAACAACATCAATGCACCTCAATTAATGGGAAGAGCATTTCTCATTAGAGGGAAACACCCAGTGTGCCCTTGACACCTTCATTATTTGAATACCTACCCTACTGATGCCTTCTCCGTGCCACGTTTTTTTTTTCTCTTACCTTACGCGGATCTTCCTGTTCCAGAAGGCCAGGCTGGCCTGCCTACCAAAGGCATGTTCAGCTGTTATGGCATTTTTCAGGCAAGTGCACTGTAAACGGTTCTGGACCTACCCTGGAGGGAAAGGGGGGGCGAATAACTAGAGGTCTGGCGGGTCGTTATCAATGTAACAGAAGATTTGTTACTAAAGCTAGTGCACAGTGGTATCCGCTTACGAAAGTCGTCGGATGCTAAATATCGTTATATTAAAGCTATCGTTATTGCGAATTATTCTATTATTAATAACCGTACACTATATTATCGTACGTAAATTGTAGTAAAACGGCAACTTGTTCGCTCAACAGCAAATTACTCATTTAACGGCTAGTTTAAAGTACAACTCCAAGACCCACCCAACTACACCTTCGCGCTATATACCGATTAATAACGTAATATATCGTTTTCTAGCAAAATACAAATAGATTAAAATTTTATTTTAATTCGATATTCCTTTTCAAAATATTAATATATTTTCGTATTCAATTATCGTTTAATATATTTCATACTTTATTTTACCTATTATTTAACGTACATTATAACTAGTATTATATATTACAGTATAAAATACCCGCCCGTAGAATTATAATAAATAATAAAGGAGAAAGCGTTACATTAAATCATTTAAGTTACCTATATATTTAAATATCTCTAATAAAGAATAATATCTAATAATTACACACTAAAATTCTAACTTATAAATGATTATTCACCATATATAAATAAATTATTTAATATTTATACTATAATATAAATAAATAAAGTATAAATAATAGGCGGAAAACTTCAAGGGAAATAATATACCTTTACGTAGCTTACTATTAGAATTAAACCTTCAAATAATAATAATATAACTCTAAGATAATAAAATTTAAAGAAAAATAACGCGAATAGACCTAATTACGAAAATAACAAGACGGGAGGTATTTATAAATAGTATAAAAATTTCCAAAGTACTTCCACTATCGCTAGCCAAATAAAATGAAAATAAAAAAAAAAATTCGAAAACATTCGAAAAATAATAATAAATACTATTATTTTTAATACTCTAACGAAAGGGGGGTTATACTACCCAAACCTATCGGTAAATTAAGTAAGCAAGGAGGTAAAAATACCTATTAACTAACGGATTCGGGAAGGGGTAAATTCGACTAATTATTTATAATAAGAATACATTTCTCTTACTCCTATTAGGATAAATAAAATTCGTCGAAATATTGGGTTAAAAATTCGAAATCCAAAGGGGGTATATTATAAAGACCATCCTTCATAATTTAATTATTAATATATTCGATATTATAGAGCGGATTTATCTTTAAATTAATAGGATATCGGTCTAAATAATACTTAATATATAAAATATTCCTATTATAATCGTTTACCCCAGTATATTAACGCTCTATAAATTCGGCATATATCGTATAGGGGCTCTAAACTTCCCCCTCGAATTTAATAATACTATATCTCCGGTCGGTAAACTAACGGATAATATCGCACTCTCCTTTATATTTATAAAACCTAAGAGGCTTTAAGATTTCTTTAAATTTATCGGGTATTTAAATAACTTTAAACTCTATAAATAGAATATTATCTATATCCCAATCCTCCTTAAATACATTACCAATAATACTATCTTCATTTTTAAAAATAATAATCGGGTCCGAAAAATTAACTATCGGTTTAACCTAAATACTTAATTCGATAATATATTTAGGAAAAGAGTTAAAGAAATTCTAAATAACGTTAATATTATCCTTTATATAACTTTCCAATAAACTAATATTAGGGTTAGCGGACTCTCCAATTATATTAAACGTTATAACCGGGATTTCGGGTATATAAAACATTAATACTTAAAGAGGATAAACGTCGGACTAAATTACTACTTACTAAGCATATTCACTTTCTCCAATTCGACGCCTCTTCCAATTACCATATCCATCGTTACCGTACTCTATATTATTATTTTAAACTATTTCATTTCTATTAATACTATCTTCATCTTCAACGCTTTTTAATTTATTTCCTATAATTATTTTATCATCCAACGCAATAGCTTCATCTATTTTAGAAAAGATTTTTTCCTTTCTTTCCTCTTTTATAAGGATAATAACGACTAAAGGACCCGGAATTGCAAAGGCCAATTTAAAAGAACTTTAAATTCTCTTAAACTTAAAAAAACAGCTACGCTTACAACTTTTAATTATAAGAATACTAAAAAACGTAACGGCTATATTAAAAATAATAGCAATATTAATAATCGGAACTATATCTTTTACATAAAGATTATCGGCAAAAGTGATTACGTAAAGGGGGTAGAGAATTTTCTAAAATTGAGATTATATTAAAATAAATTTACCCATATATAATAGGATTTCGGAAAAGTTCTTTTCGTCCTTTTTTTCGAATTTTATACTTAACGAGGCTATTTCGCTATTACAACCGATAATCCGCATTTCGGCGGCGGAACGGCGTAATAATCGAATTATATCCGGCTATCTATTATAATATATCTCCTAATTTATTTTTACCTCGCATATAAACTTACTTTTATTTATATTTAAGGCTCCCGTAATACTAACGGTAAATATTATAAAAGTTAGGCCTTTATTAAAGTCGTTAATTATAATAGCCTCCTTTAATTAAATTAAAAATAATTTATAATAATTATTTAAGCGCGAACCTTTATTAATTATAGCGTTAATAATATTAAAAATAGTATATAAATTTATATTAACGTCCTTTATTATATTATTTTAGCCGGATATAAAAATAACGGTACGTATATCGGTAGCCAGGGGCAGTTGGGTTACGACCGATATATTAAAAATTTCGATAATAACGGTTATAATAATAATCAAAAGTAGAGCGGGAACTTTAATTAAAGTGGAAGGGTTTAGAGTAAATATAATACTAATTCCAATCCTAATTATACTTATAAATATAAAAATATAGGAGTTGTTAATTCCTATACGGGCTATCTTATTTTTATTACCGGGAAGTTTACTTTTATATAATTTTATAGTAGAAGTAATAATTATAATAATTTATAATTCTTATATAATATTCGCGGGAATAGTAGTACGGATAGTGGTAAATTTAGGTTTATTCTTGCTATTAGGTAGTTTTCCCCTCTTTATTTTAGTAACGGAGGTTTTTATTACTACAGTTGTAATTGCGGGGATTGCATTACTATTAGTAATAGGGTTTTTACTATTAAAACGCGGAGAATTTAAATTAGGGTTTATAGTATTATATTTTACCTACTAATAAAATTTATTAATTATATTATTCTAAACTAGAGGTAAAGCGACCTTTATTTATTTAATTACGATCGTATATAATATTAAAAGAAGGCGGGGTAATAATAAATATGGTCGTAATAGAATATTTTAATAATAGAATATAATATATAGTAAAAATAGAAGGTTATATCGATCTCCTATTATAAAAAGGATATTATTCCTTATAGTATTAAGTAATGAAGGAGGAAAAATTAGTAGCCCGCGGCGGGGGGGGGGGGTACGGGGAAGTTTATACAAATAAAATTTAACAGGATATATTAGTAGGGAAATAAAAATATATAAAAATAAAAATTATTTTTAATTAAATAGAAACATTTACTCCAAATTCGATCCTTTCTAACCTTATAGGTGAAGTTATTATATTCGCGGACATTCGCGAGGAAATAATATATAATAGGATAAAATATTTAATCCGTTTTATACTATACAATTTAATAATAAGTTTTTCGTTATTCATTTAGTATAGTATTCAATATATTATAAAATAACGTTAATATCTATAGTATTGAACTTTAATATGTCTAATAGTTTATCCTATACTATTACTTTAATTTAATTAGGAAAAAAGATTATAATTATATATATATAAATAATATAAAATATAAAGGGAAGAAAATTACTAAACCGACTCTATATAAACCCGTATATAACCCATTACCTATTATACTTCGTTAACGTTATTAGAATTATATAAAATATAAATACTTTATTAATATAAAGTAATAAAAGAAAAATAATAAAGGAAATACCGTTATATATATCCTATAATTTAGTAAAATATCTATTGAATAACCCTATAATAATAAAACCCGGTCGTAATAATATAGAAATACACTAGAAAAAAATAAAACTTATAATATTATAAGTATTATATACTATAGTATATAAATACGTATATACCCACTCTAATTAGTAGAATTATCCTTATTTAAGGAGGGAAGTTAAAAGCGTTTGCAGAAGGTAAATTCGGTAAAACGAAAACGCTTTACTACAACTTTCTTAGCCGCTTTAATCTTTTCAACGAAGATAAAATCTTTCTTTTTTAATTTAGCCTCCTTAGGCTAATTATTAGTAATAATCTCCTAAAATTCGATAAATTTATTATTATTATAATAATACTCCTTAGGAAGGCCGTTTTTATAAATTACGTAAATATAATAATCTTATATTTTAATTATAATTATAACCTAAACGTAAATACTTATTATTATATTAGTATATATTTTTTTATATCCGAAAAGGGTATAACGCACTTTATACCTAATATTTTACTTTAATATTAAACGCCTTAATATCGACGCCTATAAATTAATAAAAAATAAAGATAAATTTATTAATACCGCCGGGCTCCTCCCAACAATTCTAGAAAAATTACTCAATAACGTCGATATTTTTATAATTAACGAAAAGTTTATTATATTTAGTAATATATTAAACCTTTACTTTAGCCCTCTTTAAAGTATAAAGGCGCTATTAACCGAAATTATTATCCTACTTATTTAAAGCCTTATTATAAACTTAATTTCTACTAATATTAAAATTAATCTCTTAAATAAAAATAATATAAGTCCTCTCGTACTTAAATTACTAGTCGCTAATATTAATTATATTATATAAACGTTAGATAGCGCGAACTTTAATCTAATATATCGTTATTTTAGGCCTATATAGCTTATATTTAATAATATCTTTATATTATATTTCGGTAACGCCTTCTTCATTAATAATAATCTCTTCGTCGAAATTAATTTAAATAAAATTAATAAGGATATTAATATCCTTAATACGTTTTTTAGGACGGTTATTATTCTTCTTCTTATTAATACGCTTCTTCTTACTAGCGAGCTTAACCGTTTTAATAGTAACCTACTATAAAAAAAATTAATACATAGCGAATAAAACCTAGTAATATAAATTGACTTATAATATTCTCCTCGGGTAACTCCGGGTACACTATCTCCTACTCCGTAATACGAGTCTATTTAGTATTTTAAATCTGGGTCTCCGGCTGCGGCGGCACGATAGCCGAGGTCTGCGTTTGGGTCTCCGATTACAACGGTATAAAGCCCGAGGTTTGAATCTAGGGGGTAGTTAATTAACGTATCGATAAGAATGCCGAAAGGTACGGTATTTACATTAAATTGAAGCTCGCAAGTCCCGGAACCTATAATTGTTAGGAATTTATACCACCGGTAAGGGCAGGATTAATTGGGAAATAAGATTATAAAAAGGATTAATTAATTGAATGATAAAATTGGAGATTTTTGGAATTATTAAATTTATATATATTAAAATCAATTAACTACCTTTAGAATAAGTAGGAACGCCCGATATAATTACGGCGTTAAATAATATATAAATAAGTAAATTAACGAATAGACGTATAATAAATAGAAAATAAAAGAACGAATATATTTATTACTACCGGGGCTTCTTATTAATATAAATATTAATAGTAAAAAAAATAAATAATAGGACGGGATAACTACAAAGTGAAAATAATATAAAAATAATAATTATAATAATATTTAAGGGGGGAATAAAAGAAAGTAAAAATAAACGTAGAAGGGGGGAATCTTTTAAATAAAATTAAAGTAAATAGGTAGTAATACCATCGTTAACTTCTAAATTAATAATTAAAGGTTAAAGGAGGAAGGAGGAGGAAGGAAGAAAAAATTTAGGAGGAAGAGGAAATTTAAGAGATAAAAGGGTAATAATTTAAGCTTCCTTATATAATAAATATAAGGCTAACGGTTAACTTCGTTTTATCGAAACCTTATTTAAGGTACGTACCGAATATAGCCCTACTTTATATAAATAATTTGTACCCTAACCCACTTTCCCCGGGAAAGGGGTTTTAAACCCGAATATTAATAAATTTTATTATTTTTTAAACGTATAAATAAATATTTGGAAGCGGTAAACTAAAAAATAAAATACATCCTACCTTTATAATATATAATATTATTTTATATATATTTTACCGATAAGCTAACGACGTATTTCCGATATTATTAATTATAAATAATTATTTTTTTATAATTCCTACCTAATATTTATTTATTCGATTATTTTATACCTACCCCTATTATATTTCAACGAGGTAACGATATTAGGGGGATATTTTTCGTAATTTTAGTAATAGCGTAGGGACTACCCGGAAGAACGAAGAGGAAGCGGGGGGATAATATAAACGAATTTTCCTAGAGTAGTAAGGGTATAAATTAGGATTATATCGAGAATTCTACTTTAAAAAGTAGCAAAGATAAATTAAAAGAAGAGAATAAAGAAGGAATTGGGGATTAGTATAAAAGAGAAGTAGGGAATGAAAGTAATAATAAGATAATTTTAAATACGGAATAATTCTAAACTATATTTACTTAATAATCGATATATTTAGGACCCTCAATTATATTAATTACCGCCCTTATCGAACTACTATATAAAATTATAATATAATTTAATAATTAAGGCGATAAATTAATCGACGATTATAATATTAAAATACTACCGGCTAAACTTAATAAAACTTTTACTAATATACCCGGTTGTAAAACGCTAGCGGAATAAATAATATTAGATATTATTAATAATATTTTAGGAATTTTAAATATCTCTTATATATCTATAAGTAAATAAACCGATATACTTATAAAAAGCATAGAAGTAGACGAAGTTATAAATAAAGAAGACGAAATTTAGAAAAGGGTAAAATTTAATATCTATAGAGATAATAATACTTCTATTCTCGATAAAGATAAAATAAGTAAGGATTTGGGTAAAGGAAATATAGAGGAAGACGAAGTTACCTATTCCTATAAAACGGAAACCGAAGATATAGCTACGCTTAATTTTATAATAATTATTTTAGGGGATGCTAGTATAAATCAATTTAAGACTCTTAATATTCCTATTTTTATAAATTTACTAATTACGGAAATAATAATTACGAATATAAATTTGGGTGGTTACGTTTTAGAGCCAGTACTTATTAACCTAATTATCGAAGAACGGTAGAATTAGAAAGAAGTTAAAATAATACTTTTTTAAGATATCTTCGTATTATAATTATAAAATACTAGAATATCGTGCGAATAATATAAAAGGTTTATCGACGCCTTTAAGGCCGCTAAGAATATCGACGAATTTCATAGCCTACCTAAATACAAAAAAATGCTTATTAATAAATTCGAGAATAATCTACTTCGGATTAAGATACGAAGCTATATTATTAATTTTAATGCTTATTCTCTTCCCAACTACGTTTTATAGTAAGAAAAATATTATATTATTAATATTAAATATATATTTATAATACTCCTTAGTTCTAAATATATATAAGATAAAGTTTATAGAAATATAGTTATATATATAAATAATCCGGTAATTAAATTATAAGAATATTTATAGTAGGAATAATTAATACGAATAATATTAAAATAATATTTTAAATATCCTAGAAATAGTATACCGCTATTCCTATTAAATTTTATATTGTATTAAATATATAAAACCGGAATAATTTATATAAAAAGAGTAATTTATTACGGTTTTAATTATTCTAACTTTATATACTAAAAGAATAGGATCGGTAAAGAGATTTTATTAGTATAAAGGGTAATTACCAAAAATTAATTTATTAATAATATACGAAAAGTTAGCCAATTTCTTCTTATTCCAAGATTAAAGGATAATATTAAGGAATTATTCGTTATTAAAGATAATTATACTATAATTAAATATTAGTAAATTATTAAATATATAGAAAACGTTAAAATTAATTATAATTTTACTCCTAAAAAACCAAATATATAATTAAAATATTCTACGCCTTTTATAGTCCGTTATTTTTATAACGAGAAAGAAACCCGATTCCGATTAATTATCGCAATAATACTACTCTATAGGGAATTTAAATTAAGAATATATTTAAAAATTTATTTTATAAAAAAATAAACCCAGTAAATTCAAATTAATAATAGAAAAGTATAATTATTACTACTATAAATATTTATAAACGAATTTAAATTATTTCGCTCTATACGTCGATTAATTTTTAGTATATATTTATTTTACCAATTTTTACCTAGAATTATTTAATATAAACGATTTAGTATAATTCCTATTATATTAGGACCGTTCGGAGTATATTTAACCGATATATTGGAATTTCTTATTTATATAGTAGAATTAAATAGAGGTATAGAAATCGATATCGGGAACGGCAAATCTATTTTAATTTATCCTTTTATCAATATACTAATTAACGATATACTTCAATAGTAAAAAATATCTAAATATCTTAATTATATAATTCAAAGACTATACCGGTTTTATTTAATATAAAAAAAAAAGCGGTCTAATTTCGAATTTAATATATATAATTAAAATCGCTATTATTTTTAATATTTTAATAATATTATAAAACTTCGGGAATTACCTTTTGGATTAAAAAACTAAAAAAAAAAGCTTTCCGAACTAGGTTTATTATTAAACTTCCGAATATTAAATATATTAAAAAACCTATTCCCAGTACTTAATATTATTCGATTATAGCCCGGTAATGCAGCCTATTCTAAATACTAGGGTCTAGGAAAACAATTTCTTCACTTAATATTCGACTCGGATAAAAGTAGCTTTTTAAATAAGTTTATATCCGATAAAGCCGTTATTAAATTTAAGAATTTCCTTTACCCTAATTATTAGAATTAGATCCTTTCTATTAAAAAATATATTGATTTAATAAATATATAATAAATTAGTAGAATAATTATTATTACGCCGATCTTCCTCTATACGTAGCTCTAAAATAAATATATTAAGATAAACCTTTTTAATTTAATATACTAAATAGGTCGGGATAAAAAGAAGAAATATAATTATTTCGATTTCGACGTTTTACGAAATTCACTCCCGCCAAGAACTAAATTAATTATACGGTATTATATTATATTCGTATTTTAAATATTTTCTTTAAATTTTATTACAATATATAGAAAATAAAACGGATAAATTAAATGGGAATTATTTAATTCTATTATATTCGCTAATAGAAAAGCTATATAATTTATATTTTATATCCGCAAAAATACTTCCTAATTAAGAAAAAAAGGAATTAAAAAAAAGGTTAATAAAGGGAAAGTTATAAAAGTCCTATATAATCCTACTATTTATTTCCGTTTAAAAATACCTATCCTACTATTTATATTATAATTTCGATGAAAATTATTTAATATTACGCTTATAAATATAACCGTCGTATTTCGTACCCCGTCGGTATTTAATAAATTATTAAATTAAATATTAAACTAAGCGGGATTAAGAATAAATATAAGTATTAATAAGAGCGAAATATTTAATAGCGACGAAGAATCGGACGAAAGTAATTTGGATAAAGTAAAAATCGGAGACTTCGATAAGGAAAAAAGAGAAATTTAAATTAAGTAGGGAAGAAAATTAATATTACTTAATATATATTAAAGTATATACTATTATAAAATAACTATAAAATATAACCCACTTTATATAATTAAAATATTATTTAATAAGGACGAATATAGGGAATTTAAGGATAAGGTTAATATAACGAACCTTTATAATATAGTATTTATATTATCAATAAGGGGATAGAAAAAATAAAGCGTACGATATTTTTTTATTAATTATTATAAATATATAAATTTAATTAATTATAAAAGATTTACTACGCTTAAAGTTTTATACCCGGCTATAGTAAAAGTATATAATTTGCGCTTTAGAGAGTAATTAATAGAAGAAGGAAATATCTTACAATTTAAATTCGATTTTAAATATATTCTAGAATACTTTTTACTATTTATATATTTCCAGGTTGCGAATAAAATTATTAAACAACGCTAAAACGAACTTTTATATACCTACTGAATAGAAGAAGGTATAAACTTTAATATACTTCTCCGCTTTGCATTCTATATAAATTATAATATTCGGCTAAAGTTTATTTATAATTTAAATAAAATTAATATTATATAATATAAGCGGACGTCGTTTATAAATAAATATAATAAGGAATTTAGCTTTACTATTAGTAATATTATTAAAAGTAAGCGTTAAAGGCGAGCGGAATTTAGGTTTAATAAAGTTAAAGGAGTATTCAATTATAAATTAATAATATAGGACTGTATATTTACTATTTTAAAATATATTAACGCCGTTAACGAAAGTAGAAGGATAGAGCCTATTATAAATTGCCCGGTATATAAGGTAGGAAATAATTAAGTTATTATTAGGCTTTTAGCAATTATTCTAGAGTGTGTATAGATAGTATTAATACTTAAAAGTAATAGATTAATATATATTCGTTATAATATCTCTTTTATTTGAAGTTTTGGTTTCGTTAGATAAATGGGAACTATTAGTAATTTAATATAGAAATATATAAGGGAATTTATAATTCGGTATATAATAAAGAATATTTACAAAAGGCGATATATATTAGCCTTCCTTTATATATATAATATTATATCTAATTAAATTTATTAATAAAGAATTTTTATTAATATAAATTAAATATTTTATTACCGCTCGCTAAATCTATATTTTACTAAGAAATAATAAATTACTATAATTAAAGGAATAATATTTAATAGATATATTAAAAGAAGTATAAAAATTCAATTATAATAATCGAAATAAATATTTAATTATAAAATTAAAATACGAATTTCTAATTATTTATACCAACCTACTACGTACCTAATATAATTTAAACCCCGCCCTATATATCGCGGCTACGCTTATACGGGTAATTAAAAAATCCTTCTACTATATATATATTATAATCCCATCTCACATTTATAACCCCGCTATCTTAAATAATTTAAAATTCCCTTCCCCTCCTATATATTTAAACCTTATATTCCGTCCTATATTTTTATAATTCTTATTAACCGCGAGCGGAAGCTATTCTTCTTCTTCCCTCTACCGGCAATTTATCCGCTATTATTTTTTCCTCCTACTCCTTCGATTAAATTACTACCCTACTACTATAATAACGCTATTTCCAATATTAATAATTCGAAGTGTAAAATACGATAAGGTACTTTACTAATTATTTACTATTATTAGAAATTATACGCGATAATTTAATATTGAATATAATATTGTGGCGCGTCGAAGGTATAGCGTAATATTAAATAGCGGGGTAAGATAAAGTACGCTTTATTTCCGATATTAATATTTTTAATACTATTTTCTCTTAAGATAAATATTTCCCCTCGTAACTTCGCCCTAATTTCGCTATTATATTCCCCTACTTTTACTCCTTAAATTATTTTTCTTCTTTTCGAAAATTTCTTAATTTTAGGTTTCTTTTTATTACCTCCTAAAAAAATCCTCCTTTTAAATTTTTTCCCTCTATTAAAGTATATCTTCCCGCCGCTTTTTTTATATTTTAATTATATTAATAGGGGGGGTAAACCGATACCGTCGCTAATAATAACTATTAATACTCTAGGGGAGGGGGGGGGGGCGTTGCTTTTATAACGTTTTAATATTAAAAAAGGAAAATAAATTACTTTACTTTAATTCCTATTAATCTTAAATAATATAAATAATACCGGATAATTATTAATTATTTTTATATTAGATTATTTTCGATAGAAGGGGACGCCGTATTTTTTATACCTAATCCCGTATCCTATCCGGCCCCCCCCGTATATTTTATTATACCCTTTAATCTAGCCGTTAAGGAAATAGTTTTATTAAGGAAGCCCAATTTAATAATCGAAACCTCCGGCCTTATTATCGATGCCTAAGCCGGAAATTTAAGGTTCCGGTAAAATTATTTAGACTTCCGTTTATTTTATTAATATTAAATATATTAATTAAAGGTTTAAAACTCCGATTTAATATTTGAATAACCGGCCTTACTATTCTCGGTACTAAAAGATAAATATAAGTAGAAATTGGTTAACCTTAAAGGTATTAATATAATTAACCGATTTAATTTATAGGTACCTATTATTTATTATAATTAATTAAATATTAAATTGGAGTAGCTTTAGTTTTTTATAATATATTAATTTTAATAATTCGGGCTTCTATAAGTATACCGATATTTTAAACGGGGAAGTATATTAAATAGATAGGAAAAAAGCTAATTCGATATTAAATTAATAGTAGTTAAACTTTATTATACCGTCGAATATAAGTAAATTTCCTATTTAAGTAATATTTCCGTGTAAATAAAGCTAACTTTATAGTATATTAGGTTAATAAATTATTACTACTAAGCGTTACTTCTAAATCCTAATAACGAAAAATATAAATAAGAGGAAGGTAAAAATAAGGAGAAAATAGAAATTGGGTAAAAATAATAACTTCGATCGCTAAATTTTTTAATAAATTTAGAAAAGGAAAGAAGGAGAGAGCTACTTCACTTCCCCACCGTACGAATATACCCCGGCCCCCGTCCCCCCTACTACCTACCTAATATTTATTCGTATTAATAATTTTCATCTAGTTATATAATAAATAAAATATACCCTTAATTAAATAAAGTATACGGTACCCTATTTTCCGAATTATAAGCGTATACGTTAGTAGGGTATTACTTAATTAATATATTTATAATAATTCCCCTCTCTTAATCCTCCCGGTCGGTATAAAAACCCTAATACGGTACTATATTTAAGGATAGGTAGGGCGGAATACCGCTAATATAATACCAAAACGAAGTTCGTCGTCGATAGAAACCTATAAATTAAATAGTATAATATTCTATATATACTATTTATATATATTAGAAATAAAGGTATCGACCCCCAATTTAACCCCTAATTCCTTTTATATACGTAATTTCTATTAATATAAAATAATAGAATTGCCCGCGTTTATAAACCTATATTAATATTATTACTTATTTTCGGAGACCTACCCCGGTTAAAATACGATAAAATAGAGATATAAACTATAATTATTACCGATAATTAAGAATATATAATATATGCTAATATATTATATAAAGGATTTAAAGTGAACGAATATTTATATTGAAGTGTAAAAAAATAATAGGATAAGAAGATAATTAGAAGATACGAATGGAGAATTAATTTAAACTAAGGAAATAAAGAGGAGAATTTAAAATACGCAATAACTTAGAATAGTAAAGTAGTAAAATAGTAAAGTAATAAAGTAGTAAAGTAGTAAAGTAGTAGAGTAGTAGAATAGTAAAGTAATAGAATAGAATAGTAAAATAGAATAATAAAATAACGCTGAGAAGTAATGCGATAACTTTATATACAATTATTTTCGTAATTATTTATACCTTTCGTATACCGTCCACTTTTACAATAATAATATAATATTAGACTTTAATTATAAATAGCAATTTATTTATATTTTTGAATTTATTTATATTTTCTATTTAATATTTATTTAAATACAATAAAGTATTATATTCAATATTACTTAGTATACAATAATATTATTAGTATATAAATTATTACTAAGAAAAGGTACATTATTATTATTAATTAATTAATTTTACACATATTATTAGGAGAATATACTACTAATTGAATATTAGTGGCTCGTGCGATTTAGCAACCTACTCAAGTTGCTATTGAAATTTGAACTTGCTATTGAAGCGATTTTTACCATTGAAGATATAACGTATTGACTAATACACAACGCACCGACCAGTACGATACACTATCCCACTACTACGATAGTTACCGCCAATATATAATTATTTTAATAGTACAGGTACCGACGCATACGCTTCAACGCCTCGTTAAGCAACCAACCTCAAGTTCAACTACTATTGAAAACCCTATTATTCGCCCCCCCATTCCCGGCAGGGTAAACCGGACAGGGAAATGCCTTTCTCCCTTGGGATCGAGGCTCTGTCAAGATGGTTTGTACGGTAAACAATCCATCTTCAGGTCTGCATTGGAGATATCAAGATGGCTTCAAGTTCTCACATGTGGCTTGATATAGACGGCGACTTACACACGGAGAAGCAGAGAGATTCTGTACAATGTTTGCAAAATAAGAAAGACACAAGACGCCCTCCAAGCCAAGCGAACGGTGGAACAGCCAAAAGAGCAACCACTAACACGAAGCGGGCAGAGCTGCCCACCGCCCGTTCGTACCTATGTGCGCTGTTTGTTATATCGACGACTTCGTAACCAAACCTTGAACATGAATGGTTTGTGGTTGCGATGGAGCAGTTGTGCGCACACTTCAGGGGAAAGCGCGTATCAAGCACGAATTCTCCATGGCACCTTCGCTGGAGGCCCAACACCCCAAAAAGAAAACCGGGAAAGACACAATATTCACGGCAGCAGCCCGACCTTGTCTGTCACGTTTTGGTTCCAAGGGAAACAGCAGTGCGGAAGGTGCCCTTTTTCCATGGCTAGTGGTACCTAGTCTTCACGGAATTCTCAATATCAGAACCAAATAGACGGTCCGTTGACGGGCTCTTTCATCGATTGAACAGACCAGCATCAGTTGGCGATTTGACGGGTCGGGTTCGAGGGTTCTCACAAGCATCAAGTAGAGTCAAGATAAGGTATACCGACTGATGCTTGAGGTGCAGACAGGACTACACATAACATGTACATTATCTGATTAACTTGCTTTAACCTACTTACCTCTACATACAAACTGCGGTCCCTTTTCTCATGAGGCTTTTCGATGTTCTGCCTTCCATACCACCAAAGAGCCTCCCTTCCTCCAAACCTTAACCCTAGCAAACGGGGAGAGAAAACAACGCCATTCAGATTCCCGTCATTTCCGCCAACCGACCGCAAAGAGGTTTGATGGAGAAAAGTCTGGAGTTCTCTCTTTTTTTGGAACAAGCATTCATTTTGTAAAGCTGGTCTTGTATTCTGCTTGCTTTGCTCGTGTATTGTTCAATCGCTTTGCATTGCTGTCTCCAACTCTTCCCTCTTCCCTTCCTTCCTCCCACTTTAATGATCAATTGGAAGCGCCTTCCCTTCACCACCCCCAGCCCTTGTCCTCCCCCCAGCCGCAGCCCAGGAACTCCCCGGCAGCCAGGTGCTGGCCTCGCAATTGTCAGGACCCAAGAGACCCACGGAACCAAGCCTGCCAGCGAAGGACAGCCTAACAACGAGCGACACCAAGCCCGATCCAGACCAACCGCCAAAGCAAGGTGCAACACCGATCACCCATCCACCCACGAGCGAGCATCCACCACACGGAACGACGACGACACGGCGGACACACGACCGGCATTGCTCGAGATTTCCGCACCCAGTCCCGCTCGTTAGCACTACCTTACCTCTAGCTTCACCACTCCTGGTGCGCCATCGTCACATCCCACCGCCTCCACCGCCTCCACTGGCTGGCTGTTGATGCTGCTGTCGGCGCTGCTGTTCGGCTGCCTGTTAGTGCATCTTCTTTCAGTCTTCTGCGGCACAGGCATCAAACGCGCAGCACGTTCGTTCCGAAGCGGCGGCTCGTTAAGCACCACCACTTGGACCCAAGTGAAGATCCCATCCGGCGACCACAAGCTCGACGCTGGTGAGACCCTCTACGAACGGCTAGAACAAAGGCTGCCACACCGTACACTACATTTGCTTGCTTCCCCATCTCTCCCGCTACGAAATCAAGCATAATACATACACACGCTCGCTCCACGCGAAATACAAGGTCGAACGAGGCACATCGAAAGTCGCCCTGTTCGGATTGAATAATAGCTGTATCTGTGGCCGTGGCCCATCAACCATCGACCACTTCGATCTTTGTCTTGTCACAGTGAGCCACCACGTTCGCCGTGTTCCATCACGGATTTCAGCCACAGCAACACTCTTTTCTCGACCGAACCCTTTCCGATTCATTTCTCATGGGTCCCTAGACCGGAAGTTTGGAACATCTTCTGTGGTCTCGCCGTTGTCTTCGTCGCTCTACAAAGTACATTGGCATTTTATCGCTGCCAAGGCGTCACGCTCTTTTTAGTCTACCCGGCCGACGCTACTTGGAGCCGCTTGAAGAAGGCCTTGATTACATAGCACTGCCCAGCGCCCAGGATCGGCTACCATAATCCCCAGGCACAAGCGCGACTATCCCTATATTGCTGCTTTTTCCGACTCTTGCTGTTGGCTCACTGCTGTCATTGCTTGTCCAGTGTGCTGTCACTATCACTGTTGCTGCCCTGCTGTCGCTGGCTGCTGCTGCTGCTGCCGCCGCTGCGTTGTCACGACGGTCCCTGTCAAGCTGAGCGACGCTGTCTCGCTCGCTCGCTCGCTCGAAGCGCGTTGGGGAAAGAGGAGTCCATACAGTATCCTCGCATGCTAAGCAAGAGAACCACAACAACAAAAGGCAGACAAGAAGCGAAACGAAGCGAAGCGAGCCGTGCTCGAGATTAAAGAGGATTTTCGCCGCAAGTTTGAAAGATACGACTTCGAAAAGAGACACCGCCTACCGCGGGAGAAGAGGAAGCGATAACATTTCAAGCGAACGGAGAGAGAAAAAAGAAAGAAAAAGAACCAAGACTTTGGAGTAACAGTCCACCTCGATTCGAAATTGGAGATTACGAAAAGAGGAAAGGAAAAAGAAAAGAAGGATTGAAAGGGGAAAAAAAGAGACATCATCCACCGACCACCCCACGCACACACGTCAAAGCCAACTGAGGTAATCAAGCCACAGGGGACTTGGTCTTGGTTGCGCTGGTGGAACAGGCCTTGGTTTGGTTAGACAGATTATCAAGTTGGTCTTGATTCTGCCAGTCCTTCCTCTTTCCGGTTGAGCGCTTCGCACCAAAGAAGGCTGCCGCTGTTGCAGCTTCGAAACCTGAACAGCCCACCATCCCGGTTTGGGACTCCGCAATGGCACCCATGACGCCCCGACTCAAGATCCTGTCCGGTAAGTCGCCAGTTCATATTCAGCACTGTTTGGATGGATACCACTGGGATACCACTACGTTCGATACAGGTACTGGGCCTGTACAGGTCATCGAGGGAAATTTTGGATGGATGGAGTCGAGTCGTTTCGGCGCCGGCCCTCTGCCTTGAACTTCAGCAGTCAGCAACGAGTGTTCCCTGTCATCCTCATCCTTGTACTAGTTCCATGCTCTCAACTCTCCTGTCCATGCTATCCATTGTACCCGCTACCTTTTCCACTCGCTAGTGCTACACCAGCTTTCCGGGACCAAGCCAGTCTTGACCAGAAAGAAAGTGGGCTACGCTATCCTATCCATCCATATCACACACACGCTATTATCTCTTTGACGGCCCTCCCCTCGTCCATCTTCTTTTTCCCACTTCCGAGACCTGAAAGAACCTTTGCTTGACTGACCCTGCCGTCACCACCACACTCGTTTTTTTTTCTGCTTTGATTATTTTTTGGGGACAGCTAGTTGCGCTTTGCGGTCTTGAACACGCGCAAACCAGCCATGTCGGAGAGTAATGAGCTGATGAATGTTGTTACAGTGGGCGGAAATTCGGTTTCTGCCTTCTTGTCGTGGCGCCTCCAAGCAACAAATGCCTGCGACGTCACTCTAGTATGGAAGACTGGCTACGAGCACGTTGCGCAATACGGAATCTCCTTCAAGTACGTTGACAAATTCGCAATTCGATCCATCCGTCGGTTCCCGGGCACAGGAGAAGAGTTGCAGAAAAACGCTGGTCCGCACGCATCCGGATAACAGTGCTGACATGGTTTTGCTGGGTCTAGGTCTCCGGTCTTTGGCAATGAGCGCTTCAAGCCTCGTCACGGTAAGCCATTCTCCAACAATCCTCTCGTGTTCTCCAGGACTCTTTTACCCCTGCGTTGAATACGCTCGACCGTTAAACGCTGTTGCTAATCCGTGATGCTATGACGCAGTTGTCCGGGCACCCGAGGAGGCTGCCACTCGCAGAGAGGGCGGCGCATTCGACTATGTCATTCTCTGTATAAAGGCCCTTCCCGATGTTTACGACCTGGCGTCCGTGATCGATTCCGTCGTCACTCCGCAGCATACTTGCATCCTTGTTAATACCACACACTCGCTCGGCCTCGAATCAGCCATTGAAGAACGATTCCCCACTAATGTAGTCCTTTCGCTGGTCTGCGGCGCCGAGCTCACTCAGCTCGGAGGAAGCGAATTCGAGCACAAGGGCTCAACAGAAGTCTGGGTTGGCGCCGCAAACAAGAACTCCAACATTCCAACTTCGATACAGGAAGATATGGCGCAGGCACTGGCCATGACCCTCAGCACTGGTCAGGTCGACTGCAAAGTCTCGAGTAACATTCGGCAACAGCAGTTCGAAAGAGTTATTGGGTATGTTGGTCATCATCATTGGGAGAGACAGATCAGGATAGGAACGAGATGCTAACCGAATTACAGCCCAATCGCTTTCCATCCTCTCACAGTCCTGTTCGAAACTCCCAACCATGGCCAGCTCCTCGACAAGGTGGGCGTGGCCAAGCTCATATCGGATATCATTGACGAGCTATTAGCCGTGGCCGAAGCACAGGGTTGCAAGTTCCCGCCCGATTTCAAGAAGAACACCATTGATGAATTCGCGAGGACGACGACGGAGAACATGATGTGGCAAGATTACGTTGCGAGGCGCCCAATGGAGGTTGAGACATATCTCGGCTCGCCTATCAGGTTAGCCCAGGAAGTTGGCGTGCCAGTTCCACGAATCGAGACGCTTTACGCCCTCCTTCACAACACCAATATCGCCAACCGCAACAGACCCAAGACAGACGGTCTCGCGCCGCCTCTACAGCCAGGGTCGCCGTCCGCCACGCCCCCTCTGCCCCGAGGAACACCAGCCACTCCTCGTGCTAACGGCGTGGCCAATGGAAACGGCATGCCACGGATGCGCCCTAGGGGCTCTTCGCAGCTGGGACCAGCACCACCCGGCATGCGCAGGCCTACTATGAACGGTGGCCCACCACCTAACGGATACCCCAGACCGCCAACCAGTGGAAGCCGACAGCCATCGAGGAGGGGCTCGCTGGAAGGAGCTGATTTGGAGGAGTTTAGCCATTTGGTGCTTTACGACGACATTCCTGAAGGTGGCGAGGGCGGCTATCCATCGCACGATTTGGCTTTGCGGGAAAGGGAGTTGCAGCTGCGTCAGCGTGAGCTTGCCCTCAGGGAGCAGGAGATGAGGCTAAGACGTGCTGCTGCTGCCGGTGGCCCCCCACCAGGATCGAGAAGGGGTCCTCCATCAAGGTACAATGGCGGTTTCGACGATGACGACGATGACGACGACGATTACTATGACCCGGCTTCTGCGCCTCCCGTGCCGTTGATCGACCCCGACAACTTTGACATGATGAGCGTTACTTCGAAGAAGACCAGGAAAGCGCCCAGCGATCATCACCAGTTGCGCAAGAACCCCGAGCCCAATGCACCGACGTCCCGGAGTAGCAGGTTCAGGCCGAAGTTTGGGCGGAACAGATCGAGCCACATCGTTGCTGAGATTCCAGGGTTGCACGACAACATCTTGGACGACCCTCTGATGAGCTTCACCTCGAACCGTTACGGAAATGTGGACCGGGGAGCGATTCATGCGGAATCGAGGACAAACTCTTTGACGGCCGCCCGTCTGGATGAGCTGCAGTACACTCAGGGCCCTCCGCCACATGGAGGCATGCCGAGACGCGCCAGTCAATCACCAGGGAACCCATACAGCCCGTCCATGAGGGGAGGTAGCGGTCGCCCTTCCCCACCAAACGGCTACAGCGCGCCGTACATGAACGGCGGCCGACCCTCGCCTCCTGATGGAATGAGGCAGCCCATGCCTCGTTATCCTCCAGGTCACGGAAACGCGGTCGTTCCGCAACAGGTGGAACAACATGCCGGGGTGAGCGCCCTTCAACCACCAGATACCATGATGACCAAAAATGTTCGAAGTCTGACTGGTAGTGCAAGCGCCAGCGCGGCGAGTGGTGATTCTACGCATCAGCTCGAATCATCGGAACCCTCGGCACACAGCAGCCAGAGTAGCCTAGGACCTCGTCCTCCCATAGGAGTGCGCTAAGCAACTTAATGGACAAATGGTGTTTGGAACTTTTTTTTTGGAAGCTGTTTTTTGGCATGTATGAAACGACGACCGGGTGGAAGAAGCATTTGTCATTTATAAAGGAACTGGCTACTATTCCTCTTTTTTGTGTGTCCTCTTCACAATCATCATCCATTCTCATCAAGGCAACACATATTTTAGCCCCCTTTACCTGTCAAGAATCCTCATCGAGACGGAGGAAGAGAGACCGAAGAAGGCGGGGGATGAAAAAGAGCATTCATTCAGTACTACTTAATGATACGTATGGGGCGGACTATTTGGTTAGAAGAAAAGTGGTGTGGGCGCGCGCGCATGTGCTGCGAATGAAAGAATAGGATGGATGGATGGATGGATGGGAACGTGTGAAAGAAAGATGATCATTATGGAACAATTGGTTGGCAGGCGGCGGTTTTTATTATCGGACTTTTCTTAACAAAAAACCTCTTCTTTTTTCTTCACTGCTTTTTTTCTTCTGTTAAGACTAATCGAATTTCACAAACACAAACGCACACACACACACACACACGCACACACACACACACACACACAACTGGACAAAGACACACAAATGAGAACGAGATGCGAAAATAAAATAAGCAGTTAAACACAACTTCAACCTGTCTAACGTATAATTCGGTTCGACGTCGTTTCCTCCTTCTTGTTCCGAATAATAATACGCCACTTAATATCCCACGTTGAGCGACGACTACATTTCGGTCTTACTTTTGGTTCCCCCTTCTGACATCAAACGCGGGTGGTATGTCAAAAGCTGGACGATGCAAGCTGAGTGCGTGATCTGTGGGAAGGCAAAAGGGAAGGGGCGATGCCCAGGTTGGAGATCAAGGAAAGGAAAGAGATGGCGGTCAATGAGTTCAGTTGTAGAGACGGGTCGTGGGACTAATTGATTGAGTGAACTAAGGGAGAAATGGCAGTCGCTCACGGGCAGGCGGTAGCTCAACATGGAGTCTACGAATACTCGACGACATACACTACCTACGAAGTTCGGTTTGGTTTACATCTTCCATTTGTTTAGTAACCTTCTTCCTTTTCGTCATCATCCTCCTCTCGTCATGCCTCATCGAGTCGACTCGACGGAGAGTGATGACCTTTGTTTTGGTTCAGCTTTTATATGACTTGGTTTGGTTGTACATAGAATCATTGGCGGAAATGGCACGGAAGAAAGCTCATAATGACGTAGAGTAGTGATGTTTTTTTTTTTTTTTTTTTTTTTTTTTTTTTTTTTTTTTTTTTTTTTTTTTTTTCATTCACACCGAAGTCCATTGCGCTTTCTTGCTCTTTTCCAGTGATGAGTTTGGATACCGTAGAGCTATACTAGTGTTGCTGAAGAGCACGCACATAGATGGTACTACCACCAACCGTACGTAGCCCGTCGAGACGTCAAGAAGGGAAACGGAAGCTTAGTATTGAACCCTCCAACAATCATGACCATGCTCTTTGAGTTCATCCCATTCTTCTCCTCTTCGTCGGTGGGTGTTGATGCAAGCGTACGCACGGTTCTTATCGCTTGAGTTCGGTTCGGGATGAACGAAGCCCGTCAGCGCACGGTGCTGGGATACGAGAAGCCCGAACGCCCAGCTTGCATCTGAGATGGCGTGAGATCGAAAAGAATCTGGTAGTTCCCCTTGCACTTTCATCGGGGTGGTGCTGGTCGTTGCGAATCCGTGAAAATCAGCTCGTTGAATGCAGATGTACCTTGAGTTGTGAATTGTGCGAAGAAGAACTGACTGGCTGCCTCTTTGATTTGTTCGTGCTTCTGAAAGCATTGCGGGAAGACGGCGAGACTGATGGAGGATAGAACGGGTTTATGCGTGCATGTCTGCGGCGGCCGGATTCTTCATATCTTCCAGCGATATCACAAGCATGGAGGCAGAGAGGAGGTATTAGGTATGTTGGTCTTGAGGGAGGGGGGAAAGGAAAGGAGGAAGAGAGCCAAGTCAGCTATGTACCTATGTTGGTACAAGTGGATTTCAAAGATATAGCGGGTGTGCTCTTTGCAATGAGTGGAATGGATGTTTCTTCGGCTATAACGTACAAGCTCGGGTCTCGTTTCGAGATAGCACACGGCAGTCTTTCCTGCTTGTGGAGTCAAACAGCTTCTCAAATTGATGAGACAGCCCAATTTATGTCTCGCTCGGGTATTAGGGAGTGATGAGATGAGCTGTCCGTAGTCCATCCTGGCCTGCTTCGTCTGATTGAGAATGATGGAGAGTACAATTGTAGGCTACCTTTGCTGATTTGAATCACAATCTCCCCAACCTCATGCCGTGTTAATTTCCATCATCCCCATCGTCGAGGTCTTCTTCATGTCTCAGCTTTGCATAGCGAGAGTTTTAGCTCTTTGTTTGCCAGCTCAGGTTGCGGCAAGAGCGAATGCAAGCCGGATGTGAAAACTTTTCGCTCTTTCCTCCTTCGTTCCATTCCCTCCCCCCAGCAGAGCCCCCACTCCACTGCATCTTTGTTCTCAAGGGCATCAAATTTCCAAGTACATTCTTTCCTCCTAGGTGTGTCGTACTCTCGCTGTCCATCACGTAAGTTCGATTTTCGTCGCTCAAAGAGCTCACGAGGCTGCTTGCTTCCCCGTCGTCGTCGTCTCTCGTTACCCACACAATGGCGTAAAACGACGATCGAACACTCCCGTTGGCCACCTTCTCCCCAACTGGCGTCCGTCGGTAGCCGGTAAGTTCCAGGTGGCTCTGTGAAAGTACCGCCGAAGCACACAAAGCCCTCCTCGATCACAACCATCTTTCTCCCCTAACCCACGGCCTAACGCGTCCGCAGACAGATCACCGCCGGCCCCGGCGAGGCGTCTCCGAGACCTCCCTCAGCGGTCACTTTCAGGAATGCTTGTTCTTCCTGTGCCTTTCTGCCATGATCCCTGCACTGATGCCTTTGTGTACTGAGTTATACAGCCATGCCTGAGACAGGTGCTGGAGGTGTGCGTGTGAATGCTGGTGTGATTTTCGTTGGGTGATAACAATCTCGGTTTAGGGATCTTTGCCGGACTGTGGGAACAAGGCGATATTAATGAAATTGACCTGCCGTGCGTGCTTCTTTCCCCTTCGTTCTCCTTCTTTACATTGCAGGCCGTTCTTTGCATCTGCGGTGTAGTCACCAGCTTGTGCTGTCTCATGCCGCGTTCCGCCGTTCCTTCGTGCACCTCAGTCTGCCGCATGGCTTGAACAGAAATTAGACTACGGGGCAGCGAGTACGGAGAGGAACGAAGGATAACGTGTAGGCATGAAGAAGGGGGGAAGGACGCTGGCATCAGCAAAGAAGGGCAAAATCATATTGTGATCATTCTGGGAGGTGTTCTTGGGCGTGACATCTAGATGGACTTATGATCGGAATGAAGCCGCAGGTGAAGATACCCAAGATTAGGAATCTCTACTTTACTAATAGCAGCTGCAACGCTAAAAAGTGCGGTTAAGAACGTTAGTGCTTTTGCACGGAAGCCCCATACTGGACTACGTCAGCATTAACAGACTGTTATCGCACGGACGAAAACTGCACTTTTCACCCGCAAAAGAATTATTAGACCTAACAGAGAAAATAGCACTTTTTGTTAGCAACCTTTCCTCCACGCTGCCAGCCCGGTTCCTCTACGCGTTTCCATATACATAAAACAACCCCAAAAAGGAGTACATACGTAGCTTGTCCAGCCAGTAGGAGCACGTGGCCTATTTAGCAAAGGGAAGGGGAGGGGCCGAATGGTCCCTTCCCGAACACTAGTAGTAAATGGATAGTCCACTATAACCGCGGCTCATTTCATCCGTATCAACTATTGTGGTGCCAGATATTCATGGTGCAACTGTCAGTCTCCCTGAAAACCTGATTGTGGATTTCAAACGATGCCAGCCGCAAGTGTACCGCAGCAAGCGAGAAGGGAACTATTCTGCATCCGTGCCAGGAAGCTGTGGTACTGGTACTTACCGTAGAAACTCGCGAGCGTCGCAAAACGCTAATCCCTCTAGTTTGCTAAAGTCTGCTGAAGTCTGCTGGAAAGCTACCATAGTCCTGCCAATAGGATGCCTAATTAACTAGTATATATTAGCATATGTACTTGTTCAGTTATGAAAGCTCGAAGAATCTTGTTCATCCGTTCAACTTTCGTACATTTCTAACCGTAGCGACCGATTTGATGCCGGCTAGCCATTTGTGTAGACTTTAGTAGACTTTAGTAAATTAGAGGGATTAGTGTTTTACGACGCTCGCGAGTTTCTATGGTATGTGCAAGAATCGCCGGAAAGCCTACATATTGTGCGTTTGATAATCAGGCACGTGTTGCCTCACCCTTCACATCGAGATTATCTGCATGGCTTGGGCCGCAGGATCTGTCACGCAGCGTCCCTTCACTGATTTATTTCATCTGAAGTGTTGGTTAGGTGACTGTAAGGTGTGCGATGCACCTTGTGGTGCTTCTCAATTTCGCAGGAGTCGAAGGTCGAGGTTTGGGACCCATCAACTGAGGTTAGGTCAACTGTTGAGAGATAGGGCACGGCGATTTGACAACCCCTTTTGCGGGTGAAAGACCAAGAAGAAGAAGAGCTGAGATACAGATATACAAGAAAGCTATAATGAAGCTGTTCTATCACTTATTGTATTAACACATTTCGTCGGTTGTTATATCATCCTGTGCAAAGCGTCTGTCCTGCGGGGAGTGCTCGTAGACTGCAAGTTTATTTCCAACGTCAACCTTGAAGTCCACAGATATTCCCACAATGCAACGCCATTCGATATTAATGTGTATCCATTTCCTTTCCAAATAGAATCACGTTAGGCTGTGGTGAGGCTAGAAATTACGAGTGTCCTTGTTGATATTCACCGTCTCCGTCCCGTTTGTGCCCCCTTTTCCGTGTTCCGCTGACGCTATTTGCTTGGTTCAACCTTGAAGTGAGGTAGAGAAAACTAGCAGCACAAGTAAGCCTCTTAGCCAAACCTTAGCACGAAATTTAGAGGGTGGTTTATTCCGGGTCTTTTCATCTTGAGTAAACGTCACTTTGAATTCGAGAACGCCGTTGCAAGTCTGGCTTCATGGGAAAGGTGCGTAGGAACTGCACACATGCACATGCAGTTCCAAACAGTATTTCCTCTGTATGAACTTCCGTTTAATCTATGGAAGGTACAGTTAAATCTGTGTCGGCTTTAGAGGTGCGTGTGATGGTGAATCAGCATGAAGAAATGGTAATTTTTTCCCAAGTCTCTGTCCGTTATAAAAAGGTTCCCCCCCCCAACTTGTATTACCTCTGACATGTTTTTCTCCTGTCTTCTCCAGCCTTCATCAACAACCATCTATTACCATCTCACAACTACATCTGCCAAACAACCAACACATACCAACCTCTCAAATCGCAACAATGTCTCCCAAATTTGTTGCCGCCGATGTTGCTTTCTTCAAGGCATGGGAATTTTGCACCGAAGAGGAACGCAATCGCCTACAAGATCTCAACCCCAACTTCCAGCAGAAGGCCACGGGCCACCCCTGCATCGTGTTGAAGACAGATGGGCGGTATGCCCTAATCACCACTGTCTCCGCCCATGGGTCCGGGGATTACAACGATTGGTGTCCCCCTTGGAAAAGAGGACACCCGTCCAACTGGAAGCGCCGCGACCGCTACCGCGCCTTTAAGGGCACGGAGAGGCCTCACCGTGGGAGGGCCTTTCTTCGTTTGTCCAAGGGGGCGTGGCCCAAGACGCGAGGTTCTTGGGTGAATGTAGAGACCGTCCTTCTTGTGCCTGTTGATCTCCTGGTCTTCTTCACGAACGCCTGGGGGTTTGACTGGTACAGCAACCGCTACATTCCCCAAGTAGACCAGGAAAGCTTCCGTGATTTGCTTCAGCATATTGCTGAAGCAAATCGGGAATGGTCAGCGATGGTTCGTCGGTGGAAGGAGCTGGGGGTTCCCGCAGAGGAAGAGCAGCCGCCTGCTCCGCCCTCTCGCCCTCTCCCTCCTACCCCTCCAACGACCCTGCCCAAGCAGGTCGTGGCTCCTTCTGCTCCTAGCTCAGTTGGCAAGCTCAGCTGGGCGATGGTTGCAAGGGGGTGAGGCTATCGCCTCTCCACCGACATTCGACTTCGAGAAGAAGCGTTGGATATTGACTTAGCAAACAACGAGGGGGCGTGTTTGGGTCTAGGCTCACTCACACCTTTCGGCTTGCGGGTCTCTAAATTCTTCGTTGTCTCGTCGTCACCACCTGAAGCTGGCCGACACCTCTCTCTTGACCCGAAATGGGAATAGACGGGGGGGCGGTCCCTCGATGATGAAAATCGTCGAGGCGGGCTGCGGGGAGATAGTCCGGGTGCGTCCTGGGCTACTCTTTGCGGCCTAATCCGCAAATCTTTTCCAAAAGACAAAACCAAAATACAACAAGACAAAACACTATTTGGTGTGGTGTGATGATCGAGTCAAGTTTGGGCAACTTGCACTCGTGGGTAGATGGGACCGAGTCCAATCACTTCAATCAGGACTTGGGCGAGATGGAAAACGACAGAACAAAAGCTCTCATCGGTAGATGGAACCGAGTCCAACCACTTCAATTAGGACTTGGGCGAGATGGAAAACGACAGAACAAAGGCTCACGGCAACGAGAAGTGCACAAGAGGCTGGTGACCTCCTTTTGCATTATCTCCAGCACCATCGTCATCATTATCTTGGGCGTGTCCTCAACACTTCAAGATCTCCATCTTACAACGGGACTAGAGACACACAACGACAAGAATCATCATGGGCAACACGGAGACACGGGCAAAACATAGGCGTATCCTCAACACTTCAAAGTCTCGGCATCGCTGCAACATCTTCTTTCGCCGTCTTCAACATCTCCCTCTGCAAGAACTCCCTCTTCAAGCTCTTCCTCACACAACGGGACCAGAGACACGCGACGACAAGAATCGTGATGGGCAACACGGCAACAAGGACAAAACATGGGCGTATCCTTAAATACTTCGAGGTCTCGGCACGCTTCATCATCTTCTTTCGCCCTCTTCAAGAAATCCCTCCCACCACTGGACTGGAGACATACGATCATATGATAGGCCACACGGGCAACACGAGCAAAGCATGGACAGAATATGGACGAGCTGGCATTCTTCGTAAGTCATTCCTTTTCCTCTTTCCGATCAGTCCCATCCAAACCATGCATGCTAACATTTTGGAAAGTGATAGACAACATGGCTCTTACCGCTTCGTCTTCGTTCTCCCTCTTCAAGAATTCCCTCCCACGACTGGATACATACGATCACGTAGAGGGCAACGCGGGCAACAGAGGCAAAACATGGGCGAGCTGGCATTTCCGTAAGTGTGATTCCTTTCCTTCCGAGCAATGTTCATCCATATATGCTAACACGAGTAAATAGTGACAGACAGTATAACCCTACCGCCTCGTCACCAGCGAGGTCATTACCCCCAACAACAAGCTCAGTTTGAAGTCGCCCTCCGCATCAACTTTCCATTACAACGTCTGAACACACACGATGACAAGAATCATGATGGACAACACGGGAAACGTGAGAAACACAGGAAATACGGGCAAAACATGAGCGAGCTGGAATTTCGTAAGTGTTATTCCTTTTCCTCCCGAGCAATCTCCATCCAAATCAAGCATGCTAATACGAGTGGAAAGTGACAGACAGTAAAGCTTTGCCGCCTCGTTACCGTAAACCTTATTACCCTCCGCAATAACTCGGTTCGAGGTTAGCCCCCCTCATGGACTCTCCACCACGATGGCTGAACATACACACAATGACAAGAATCAAGATGGGCAAGATGGGCATGACATGGGAAACACGAAAAAAAAAGGGAAAAAAGTTGGGGGGGTGGGGGAGAATAAGAAAAGGGGAAAAAAAAAAAGAAAAAAAAAGACATGGACAAGCTGGCATTTTCGTGAGTGTGATTCCTTTCTTTCTGAGCATTCCCATTTAAGCCAAGCATGCTAACACGAGTGGAAAGTAACAGACAACAACATCGCTCTTAACTCTTACCGCCTTCGTCATTGGAGAGGTTATTTGCCTTCTACAATAATTCAATTTGAAGTCGCCCTGCTCATAAACTCCCCCCCACAGCGGGACTGGAGACACAGGATCAACTAATGGGCAACATGGACAACAAAAACATGAACAAGGCTGGAAGTTCCGTGAGTTGATTTCTCCCCTCCCCCCCCCCCAAAAAAGCATTTTCATCAACGCCTATACTAACATACATGAAAGTAACAGACAACATGGTTCTTTTGCCGCCTTCGTCACTGTGGAAGTCATTACCCCACACAAGAACTGAGTTTCGAGGAAAAGAAGCACACATACGCAAAAAAAGAAAAAAAGAAAAAAAGGAGCCAATGAAGGAAAAAGGCAGAAGGAAATGAGGAAGGAAAGAAGTAGAAGGAAACGAGCACATGCTCTAAGGGATCTCTGGTAGACTGAACGGAAAGGAGAGGTGGACGCCAACGTCGCTAATCAAGGCATCTCACCGGTATCGCCGCTGTTCCCACTCAAAGGGTCTCCTCGGTTTCAGTCGAAGTCGGGTTTTGGTAATTGCCCTCGGGAGAAGGAAAGGAAAGGGACACGAGTTTGGATACTCAGGAATTCAGGACAGATGGAAAAGGGCAGGCTCTAAAGGAGTCGCGGAGGATGAAAAAGGCTGTCGAAGGCGAATATGATGGATGATGATGGGAAACGGGATACCGGTGCGAACTGGAGGAGGCAAGGAGGAACTTTTTTTCGGGCTTTGGGTTTTGGGTATCAGGAGGATGGAAGCCAACGGCGCTGATCAAGGCCTTTACCGGTATCATCGTTGTTCACACTTGGAGGTTTTCTTTTTGAGTCAAAGTCATTGGGTTTGGGCAACGGTACAGAAGGGAAAGAAGGGGCACGGGTTCGGATACTCAGGAAGTTTGAGCAAACGGAAAAGCATATCAAGGGGTTCAAGGGATTATCGGCGGCAGATGATGCAAAAGCGGATTCTGTTGCGAAGCTTAGAAATACTGGCGGCGTCTGGGGCAGTTTTGAATGAAATTTTGGGTTGGGACACAACTTCCTCCTTCTACTCGTGAATTTTTTGCAAGTGACATGCCCTTGGCTCGGTTATGGTCTTCAAAACATTCGTGAACGGATAGTGCCTTCCCACGCGTGTGTCTAACGAAACCCTCCATGCTCACTGATGAGGTCAAGGCAAGAGCGCCGGACAAGTACTTAGCAATCACACCTACACAGAAAGATCATGATATATTTCCGTCCGGAGAACGGAATCGTGACCTTACCTCGCCGAGGACTCTCGAGATTATTGCACATGACAGGTATGTCCTGGAATCTAAAGCGGGAATCAAACCGGTGTTCGACAGCGCAATCCCCAAAAGACAGGCAAGAGGCTGCAGGTATAAACCCAAGTAAAGCCAGGGTCCATCTTGAACGAACCTCAACGTCAGAAGTTCTACCCATCAACCCCATCTGGTAAGTCAACGCTCACACTTCCTTCGTCCTTTGCGAGGGTCAAGACAGATAGATGGAGAGATATAGACAACACTAGAAACAGGATTCAACCAGCCTCTAATCCTAAAGCCGGTCGACGTGACGACGATGACTGGGGGACTGATAGTACTAGCCATAGCCGTCCATGACCTGATATCGAACCTACGACAATAGTGTATCAAATGTAAAGTAGTTCCTACCATCACGATAAGCATCGTGTCGAGAGTACAATCATGAAGCTGTTCGTCCTTTCTAGACCGTGCAAAGAGCCATGCATGCCATTCATCAGAAACATATATCAGGGACAGACGGGGCATAACCAACAATACAACTTATTACTCCTAGTCTCTGATAACAGTCAAACGTAGTGATAACAATACCCAGTGCACTCAGCCTCATCACTAATGTAACCTCGGCGAACCGGTCAGCCAAATACAGAACCGTTGCCTTCCAAGTCTCGCCGCCAACACCGACGCCATCACCACCACTCCAGTGCAGATAAGGGTACACCAACCGACGCGATCATTATCAACCCCATCATCAACCCCAGAGAGCTCCATCACCAAACTGACTGCCAAGGCAAACCAACTTACACCAGAACCCAACTAAGTGGGTCTTTAACAGCGTCAAGTCTAGGCAGACTAGGCGGCGATCTATGGATCTCTTGAACAACCCAACCAGGCCGTGACAGGGTGCTCCGGTCCACGGGTGAAACATGGGCAACCCATCCGTGCAGTGTGTAAGTTCGGAACAGACATCGGAGGTTTTGGAGAGCTGTGTTGTTCCGACCTCTCCCGGTGTGACTCACTCGGTTGTCCGTCATCTTCTTCCTCTGTTCAACTTGCCTCTTGAGGACCTTTCGTCTTCAAGCCCTTGCCCGTGCCCTTGGTTTCTTGCCCTACCTTCAGGAGTCACTCGCTCACAACTTTGTGTGCGAATGTCGTGTGCTTTTGTGAATTTCACAATGTGTGGAAGCTGCGCCCCGGGACTAAAGTTCCGTGGCTCCGGAGCTTCTCCTTCTACCCCGGCACTGGCTGACGAGTTGGTGATGTTGGGCGACATGAAAGTTTGGTGGTTGGTTCACCCATGGGATTACCAACTACCGGCCGACGAGAACTGAGACCTCCAAAACAGGAAAGATGCCACTAGACATTATAACCATACTATTGGATCGCGAGGATCGTGTGAATGACTGAACCGAGATGAGGAGGCAAAATTATTGAGATCTGTCAGGCTTCTTGTGCCTTCCGTACCAGTCGTGCCTCTTCTGCCTGTCGCGTTTGCCTGACGAGGCTTCTTCATCTTTGTGCCTTCCTCACCTGAGCAAAGGCTGACCGGTTATAAGCGGCGCAGATGCACATTTAACCCAGTCGTACACGGAAAGAACGACAGTGTGGTGCGTGTGAGAAAAGTGAAATTGAAGAATTTTCTCGCGGAGTGACAAAGCACATGGCGAGTGAGCTCAACTGGGAAGGAGCAATGGGACGGCAAACCTCACTTGAGATTTGCAACATCGACCCGCTCATTCCGGGCATCTTCACTTCCATGAGATCCGGATGGCTAGCAATGCATGAGGCAATGAGCGGGTACGTTGAAGTGAGAAATGACGGTGGATGAAACTCATGAGAGTCTGACGACGATGACAAACGGACACACAAACTTACCACTCACCTACCTGCATCCACTTGGCATCATGTCATCCATCCCTATCGTTGATCGGTCCGTACGTAAAGCTCGTGTGGTTGTGACCCCCCTTGCGGCTCGGTATGCCTCTTCTTGGAGTCTGGTCTCGTGATCACGCTTGGCTCGTAGTTCGTTTCTCTTTTGTGGCGAACGGGTGGCCCAGGCACGCAAAGAAAGGAGGGATGGCAGGTAAAGTGGCACAGTGTGCACATGAGAAGTTTTGAATCTGTGCCAAAAAGCTAGTTAGAACACATTTTGTGCATTTTAACGGTGTTCGATTTTGATAAGTTTGCAACTAGACCCATCCGGCTGGTTAAGCAACCGAGTGTTTTTATGCCTGTGCGTCTGTTATAGTTCCATTTTGTTTGCCTGTAAACCAAACTCGACGATCGGTTGACGATACTTCCGAGGTTCTCGGTGCGTGCGCGTTGTGTTTTAACGAGAGGACGGACGGAGGAGGTTCGAGGATGGTTCCAAAGAACGTGTGAAATTAAGATCCCAAATCTTATTCGTGCGGATTGCCATAATATGGCCTCTTAAAGCATAGCGAGAATTCAGGAACCTGGCAAGCCATTCGACTTCGTCGGTTTGGTCGTCCGCGAGTGAAAGCCGTTGTCGGATATTCCCAAGCCAAGGTTTCTCTGCTGCGTTTGTTCGTATGCGCTGCCTTTGCGCTCTGCTTCTGATTGCAGTTGTGTAAAGATAAATGCTCCTCCAAATCCATTATGCTCATAAGGACGTTCCATGTGCTTGCCTCCCATGCCCTGAATTCGCCAAGCGTCCAAAAGACGCGGATATCATCGTGTGTTTGAAAAGATGAAAAGAAAGAAAATGACTGTAAAACACAACAACCAGACACAACCATTGCTCCTCATCGTACACTAAACTACAGCCACCGGTTCGCCAACGCAAAAGGCAGAATAAAGCACGAGCCCGACCTTCCCAATGCCGTTTCCCAGATCCAGGACAATGCATGCAAAAAGTGCTTTTAGCCTTGTTTCCTTGGGTGCCCCATCTAAGCAGTCTAGCTTGATGCGCCCCAAGGTTGGACTGCAAAATCTTAACTCCAGCGCGCCGCCTTCCATTTTTCCCAGAGTGAACATATGGAATTATAAGCTTGCCACAAACGCAGTTAGTGATGAAACATGTGCTGCTAAATGCGGGCGTGACATAACGTAAAAGATATTACGAATAAGAATGGCAACTGCTTAGCAAAGAATCCCATCCCACATCCCGGGACCACCGATACCACCCATGGCAGGATGCAGTGATGGGATTGTAGGCCGAACGTCCTCAACCGAGAAGCAGAGCCGCTTGTAACTCTCATCGGAGAAGGATCGAACCGGCATCTGACGAGTAGGTCTCGCAGAGTCCATGCCAGAAAGAAGGTCGCGAACGTTGTCCTGAAGAGGCTTTTCGGTAGAAGGAGCCCTAGCACGCTTCATTCCCGCTCTAGCCGGAAGATCACTGCCCTGACGGCGCAAATCCTGAAGAGCAAGAGCAGCGACCTTGTAGTCATTGAGGTTCTGACCCGCCGGATCCATGTAGCAGGACTCGGGCGAAAGCGTCAAGGTATTACCGTAGGTTTCGTGAGCCGAGACAATAACTGGCTGCAGACCAAACTTCTCACCCTCCTGCTTCCCATACTGATAGCGCGCCTGAGCATCCGAGTAGGAAGACGGCGCACTTTCCACGGAAGTGGTGGAGAAAGAAGAAGACCGAGACAGTTGAGACGAATCAGAAACCATGGATTCGGGGGAAGACGCAGTAGAGACGCTGTTGGCAAGAGACGAACGGCGGGTAAGATGAGGGGGCGACGAAGCCGAAGGCCACCGATCCGAGACTTGAGCAGCCGTTGCGTACGAGGCTTGCTGCATAGCATAACCCATCGACGAACCCTTGGCCAGAAGGCAAGACGCAGCACTCACTGCAGGAGTACTGGTCATTGCGCGCAGCTGAGGAGTCGGACGGGGGCTCGGAAGCAAACCAAGCGCCGGAGCCATGCGGCACTCCGCTTGCACAGCGAAAGGGCTCGGCTCCATGACAGCAGGAGTGACCATCGGAGCCGGAATCCTAGCCCGGCACTCAACCTTGCTCTCAAAAGGGGAAGAACGCTCGAACGGAGGCGTATAAAGCGATCTGGCGACAGCGGGAACCATGACAGGTGATCTCTGCTGGAACCAAGAGGCCACTTCCTCGACGTTATCCAACTCTGGAGTCAACTTGCAAATGGCGTGCTTGTAGTTGGCGCACTGCTGCTGATAGATCTGCTGGGCAGCAGAACCAGAGCAGGGGGGAAGTGACGGGTTAAGCTTGGCCATGCACTCAGTCCACCGCTCATACAAGTGGTCGGGGATGTGCAACTTCCAGTTGACCGCCAGAAGAAAAGCCATCTCATTCTGGTTGATCTCCTTGACATTGAGGCCAGAAATTTTGCTCCAAGCCCTGGCCGAATAGTTCCTGTCCTGCAAATACTTGGAGGCCAAGATCAAAGCAGCAAGGAACATGCGGCGTCCACACATAAGTCCAGGGTTCTCGAGGCAATCGCGCGACTGTTCCATGGTGAAGTCGCAGGCAGGGATGTGAGGCTTGATCAGAATCAAGTAGTACAAGGCGACTGTCAAGGTGGAATAGCTGGAGCGCGAGCGCTTGAGCGTCTCCTGGATGAAATGGCGCAGAGAAAGTCCCGGGTTCGCTCCATTGCCGTTGCGAGGGCATGCCGAAGACAAGGGCCAAATGGCCTCGACAGTAAGGGTGGCTGAATCTGAAAAAGAAGTTTGAGCATATGTCCATCTAGAAGGCCAGTAGTAGATACTCCTTACCGACAACGGTGTCAACAAAGTTAACCTTGCGGTCATCTTGTCTCACTAGAGAAGGCGGATGTCCGGTACGAGAGGTCACCGAGCGGTTGGTGCGCCGGGGGTTTTGTCTCAAAGCACGATCGCCCTTGGCCTGTTCAGCGCAACTCTTTTGCCAGTGACTAACATGCTTTACGGACGATTCACAGAGGCTCTCGACAGAGCTGATGGAAGTTTGCGACGAGTTCGAAAACTGCGTGGGGAAAGAAAAAGTGCGGTAAGATTGTTCGGTGTCGGATGCGCTCGAGCGGGAATCATCCGAGTCTTGCGACGAGGCAGTGTCGGAAGGGACCGAAATTGAAGAAGAAACTGAAAAAAGTGAATCGACAGAGGGATATGAGGTTAGGGTGGTTGTAGGATATGAGGCGTTTCGAAGAAGCGAGTTGCAGCGAGGGTGCACGCGACCGTCGTTGTTGAGATGCATGGTGCACTTATGGTGGTTGAAAGCAAAACCAAGTATCTCCAGCCGCCGTCTTGTAGTATCGACCGATTAGACCGTTAAGGTATTGAACAAATCGTGAACCTATCGAGATGCAAGCTTTACCAACACGGCAAAGCAAAGTATGTCGAAGAGTAGAAAGAATATCCTAGAGCAGCGAAGCGCAGGTATTCGGGTTTCCACGATTGAAGAACGGACCGGAAGATACGACAGAGACGGCGACTGGAATAGTGTGTTTAAGCGCAAGATGCATCGTTTCGTGGATGATTTCGCCGGGGTTGAACAGGGGCGAAAGGGGGAGTGCTTATGGTAGGCTTAGTATGCTACCATATGCGCAACTCGGAATGGGGTTGTTGTCTAAATGTATATCGTTCCGAGGTTGGCTATTTGTCGTCGAAGGCGTTTGTCGTTACAGACGTGAAGATCGTTGAATATGTTTCTTGTTGGGGAGAATAAGGAGTGTTGTTGTTGGTGTTGTTGGTGTTGTTGGAGATGCGGTTAGCGTGTGGTAGTTGTTGTAGTTATTGTTGTCGTCGACGGTGTTGTTAAGAGACGTAGTGGTGAGGTGGTTAGGATGCGATAGTGATGTCGGTGTGGATTGGTGATGGTGACGCCGTGCAGACTGAATATGCAAGGTACAGACTGGAAGCTGGCTCGAATGTGGGGGAGGCAGACGACGTGTCTGGATGGCTTGTTTTAAAAGGCGTGGACGGCGATGTGTGGTGGTGACGATGCACCCCCCGTTGTCGGATGAGAGTAGGCGAGAAAGGGTGACTCTTCGCGGGCGCGTGTCCTTATCCTTCTGGGATCGGGGCGGCGAACAGCAAAAAGACTCGGCCAGCTGCCTGCAGGCACTGTGAGTGACTTGGACTTGATGAGTGCGATAGCGACCTGATGGGGCGGGTCTTGTTGGTCTTGCGCTGGACCGCTGACCTGCTGGGCCTGATGGGGACCTGATGGAACTGGATGGGGGGCGACCCTTGTCTGCCGTCTCCTCTCTTCTCGCTCGATGACTCTTTTTCGCACACACGCAGGTGTCGGCTTGGGCCTTGACTGAGTGGCGAAAGGAATCCCTACAGCAACGGAACCTGAAGGGAATCGATTCGATGGAATCTCTTTGCCGCCCGGAGACAATTACAACGAGATCGGATATTTGTTAGGGAGGGTAGGTACAGGTGGCTGCAACTGGCAGGGCGTTCACCTGTGTGAAATTGGGCAGGATGTGGAAGTGCGATGTGCAATGGGCGTGGATGTTCTTTCTGAGGTGCGTGGTAGGAGGTACCTGAGTGATAGGTGCCTGTGCTAACACTTTTTTTTTCAGTTTTTTTTTTTTTTTTTCAGCGCACTTTTACAGTGGTGTGACTAGCCTCTCAAGACGGGAAACCTGGAAATGGATCTCGTTTGGCTGTTTTTAGTAGGCTCCCGTCGGTTGTGGCGAGCAATTGACGTTGCGGTGAGTAATAATGAAGGCAGTGATTGTCCTGAATGAAGCAGATGAGGAGGAAAAAGAAGCCTGTTTGCCTCTGCCGTTGTTTCTTTGTCGTATGGATATGGATGTGTGTGTGGCAGGTGTGGTGTTGCTCGTTGAAGGCGTTGTTACCGAGAGTGGCTAAGGAGTGAGTCTTGTCGCCGGATGCCGATTCGATCTGGTGATGAATGGGAAAATAGGCAGTTGTCGTATATGGTGGTGTGTGTGTCGTCTCGTCTCGTTGAAAACCCTGACTGACGGTCTATGACTGGTCTGGGCTCTTCAGTCCACTTGATGTTGGTCCTTGTTGATTTTCCTTTGTCGTAGGGTCAAGCGAATGCCGCACGGAAAAAGGAGAATACGGCTTCAGACAAACACCAGGCAGCGACGCACAGATGGGGACGGGGCCTTGCGAGGGGTGGGAAACTTGGTAGATTAAACTGAGAAGAGAATCTTGTGGTAATTTGCTGGCGTTGGTGGTGGCTGCTGTGACGATGTGGGCGTAAGAGAATAGAGGCGTGTGTGAAAACACCAGATCTATCACGCAGACTACAAATTTGGGGGAAAACTTGAGTCGCGATCGTCTTAGATCTTGGAGGAATACATGGCTGCTGCTGTGCTGGTCAGAAAAGAGGAAGGATTGAGAGACGAAAGCGTGGGTGTCGATGAGTTTTGAAGGAGGTGACGCTTTGCTGCCACTGGATTTCTGTTCCTTTCTCTGTTCCTTCCCACACTGGAATCGAGCGGATGTCGTCGGTACAAGATGGAGTAACAGAATCTGCCGGCCCGCCCGTGGCATTTGGTGCAGATGGAGTCTTCCGGCAGTTAGCAGACCAGGGTACCTTTTGGCAAAGTTCTCTTCTTTCTGCCTGTTCGCTCCGCGTTGACGCAAGGGAATCACCTTCCATGCATAGAGCTACAATGTGCCTCCACTTCAGGGCATCCGCTGCAAGGTCGCCCGGTCACTATCTGATGGTATTTGATACGGGATGTTGATGAAGGTGGTTCAGCTGAATGTCTACAGATTTGGTTTTCATGACTGCTCTCTGCAAAGGCTTTATTTCATATCAGGGCTCTCTTTTTGTTTTTCAGCCTTCCAAAGACAGGTGTCCCAACTCTCGTGTTTCTCCTAGTTGTTTTTGGCTTCCTCACTTTCTTGTCAGCTCTTTTCTTTCCCCTTGATCAGTGTCGGCCGCCGGCACCAGATACTCTTTCACTCAAAAGACCGCGCGCGACATCACCCAGTTCCAAAACTCGAAATCGTGTGCAGCAGAAAAGGAGAAGAGGGTTGCAAGGCCGCAACACACTGATTGGCTCTCGCACTGCTACTGCTGCAAGTCGGCGGGGGTGCGGTTGTGTACGACTTGCCATCTCATTCGCCGGTTTGGCTGGTCGCTCTTTCGGATTCATTCATCCAGAAACACCAGAAAGGCAGCACGGGCGAGAAAGGAAGGTTGAAGCAGACTTCGAATATCACCCTTGCCTAGTGTCTCCTTACCAAGCCTGAAGCGGCTTAGGCCGGGAACGCGGGCGCAGACTGCATCATCACCATCACCACCACCATCAAAGACACCGACGGCTTGTGGGATTGCACACACAATGGCAGGTCATGCCTTGTTATGTTCAGATTGTGGTAGTGGATGATGGTATGAAGAGAGTCTCAAGACTCTCGTGAAGCAAACCGACGGACCCTTCAAACTCACGCATAGTGTTGGGGGCCCCTTTCCCGGAGCCTACCTCTAGGCTGAGTTTGCAGTGTGACTCAAACGGCGTCCAGCAAGCAGGAGAACACAACCATAACCATAGCACAGCTGAAGTAGCTCGAAAGTGGTTTGTTCCGTCCAAAGTGTGTGTGCGGTTGTACAGGCCCAACAGGCAAACCAAGAGGGGTTGCGACACATGTCCGAGTCTTGAGAAGATGCCGTTGCCACAGAGAGCAGCACACCATCATCAGCCAGACGGAAAAAGCGAAGGCAAATCCGAGTCGCCAACGGAGTTTCTCAGTCGCTTAGTGAGGTTGCGACAGGCCGACAGGGTAGCAACAGAGGCATCATGTTCAAAATGCAAGTGCGTGTTTGCGAGGCCTGTGACGCCCACAGAAGAGCCTGAAGAGCTGAATGAAATGTCAGTCGTCTTTTCTTTCCGCAGCAGGAGGATGCAATTTTGAGTTAAACCTGACATCACAAAGACAGATTACGCGGATGAGCGTGGTGGAAGTCTCAGCTGTGTTTCTTGACTGTCGAATTGCTCTGGGTTCCCAAGCACTAACAATAGCTAACAATTTTGGAAATAGGGTCCAAGTGTCAAGTCTGGCACGGCCTTGATACCCCACCAGCCCCTCCTCCTGCCAATCTCACCCAATCACCGCCGAGAGAAAGCCAAGCCGCGAACCAGTTCCCGTCTCCACTTGCTTTTTGGCTTCCACTTTCCTTTGTTCCCTCCACTCTCCCAGTGACGCATCGCCAAACTTGGCAAGCACTCTCGGCAGGCCTCTTTCTCAGTCCCTTCCTTCACAGCCGCCGCCATGACGAGTACTAGGTTAAATTTATCACAGCAAGCGCGACACAGCCTTGGATGCATGCGAATCTTCAAGAGCCTGGATGTTTGCAATGGAATTCCAACTTGAGGCTCGACAGTTTGACTCCGCATGAGCAACTGCATGATTCTTGAGGAAGACCACTCTGCCGCGTGGTTCTTCGGAACTGGTTTCATGCTCAAGTGCTGGCATCAACCCTTCCGACCAGCTCAAACACCCAGATATTCTGCCACTTTGCAAAAACATCACAGACATGCAGTTCTGCACATGACGACAATACATCCTCGTCGTCGATCATGCTTTTTCCGTTGGCTTCAAACCGCGGCTATGAAGGCGGTCGCGGTCGCGGTTGCGGTTGCGGTTGCGGTTGCGGTTGCGGTTGCGGCTATGACACGGCTACTGTACATGGCTTCCCCACACGGTTCGGGCTCAGACTTGCGTCTCAGGCTGTGCCAATCTGCCAGAGCATCGACAATATTCAATGCGCGACGCCTTCGCAATGCCTTCTTTGATGCTCTTCGCCATGGCCGCAGTGGTCAGTTGAACGTCAAGTCAGTCTCATGAAGCACCACTGTTGCAGGCTGTTCTGCCTCGTCTTCCCCAGATCCGAGACACTCGAGACACCACTGCAACCTCCTGCTCCTCGAAACCAGAACTGGGAAGACTAAGGTATAGGCATTCCATGGTTCCGGCAAGTGTGTCGATGACAGCAATCTTCTAGATAATTGGCTGTCTTTCTGTGAACCATGATGATGAGAAGAGCCTGTGAAGCCGCAAAATGTCACTCATAATCATGTTGTTCACAGCCAATCCTACTCGAGCCATACTTGATGATCCGGCGCAATCCCATAGGTTCACCATGATCACTCATGGAAATGCGGCCGCGTGGCACAATACCCAACATCGGACCTCCAATAAACCGAGAAAATGGCGTTATCGACGTCGAAAAGCATCAGATAATCACCAGCTCTATTGCCTTCGCTTTCGGAAAACTAAGAAAGACCGAGCAGCTGGCAGCATCATGATCAAAGATGAAGACCCTAGAGGCAATTTCCAAGTTGTGCAACTCGCAACACCGTGAAATTGGCTATGCATCGAACTATCGGAGATCCCCGCGTTGCTCAAAAGATGTTGTTCGCCCTCATTCAAACGCCGTGCGACCAACGGCATTGCCGTCGACACGCAGGCCAAGTTCATGCTACAGTAAACCCCAACCCTGACATTGCCTGTATCGCATTCGCACCGCGCCGCGCCGCCGTCGCAGCTTTGGTGTTTCACCATTTCACCACCAAAATGAGTCAACTTTGCTGCCGTCACCTCATCCCGTGATGCTGAACTGGACAATCTAGACGATACACTAAATAGAGCGATATCGGAACCTACTATCAACCACGTGTGTTACTCACTCACTATCAACAATATCGGGGAATATATTGCGCAAAACTCAGGAACAGCCTAAAACAGGTTTCCGAGGGCATTGGTGAAATGAGCCTCATAGTTACAGCTGAAGTCCAAGCTTCAGCTCCATCTTGCCTTGTTAGAGTCATCACGACCACGAAGAAGGCATCATAGAAGATTCCAAATTTCCATTTCCCGCCAAGTTTTGACACAAGATCTCGCCAACATTAAGGCAGTAACATACCAAGATACTACAAAAGAGTCATCGGTCATGTGCTACACTTCGGCCGCAACTCCAGCAGACACAATAATATAAAAAATCCCGGCAGTCGGGTTCTCACAGGGAAACTCTGCCACTCTAGCAGGCTAGGGCAACCTAGAATTCGAAAAACAACATCAAAACCCACGGGGTATACTTGCAATCCGCGGCAAGCAGCGGTTGAGATCTAGTTCGTAATAACAACCATCATCCATGTTTTTTATTGGTTTTGTTTACTTGTAGTGGAGAACAACCCAAGATGCATGAGGAAGGTCCGGGGTAGACGCCGAGACGGAACCCCAGCGATAAGGACAGCAAGGCTCACGATAGAGAATTGGCCGGGTGGAAGAAGTTCGTATACAGAGCGGATGCTTGCTTTTATACGGATGCGATGGTTGAGAAAATTCTTCCGCACTGGGTTCTTTTCAGTCTTGACGATATTAAGAAATCGAGAGAAAACAAAAGCACGAAAGCAGGAAATTACCTCGCCTTAGCTTGGAAAAGAGCTCATTCTATAGAGCGGCATTTTTTTTACGTTCATAAGAGTTTTGTTCTCATATCGTACGGTTTGTGGTCAACGACTCACAAAGACCACAGCATCCGCCGTCGCAAAATCGGTATTTCCCGTTTCGGAGTTTGGAATAATGCAATATATATAGTATTACACATATCACTTCTATTGCTCGAATAAATATCAAACATTACTTCCATATGTTTCCGAAATCCAGGCTAGATAATCACGGAAATTAGAAACCTCGAGGCTGCCTCCGCTGCCTAGCCTGCCTGCTATAAGCGATAAATACTATCGCTTATATAGCTATTTCGCACTTTGCCTCGGGCGCCCTACGCTTGCGAGGCCCTATTACGAAAAGCTTAATCTCTTCTACAGAACCTCCGTCCACGGCGCTCAGCGGACCCACCCTACAAAATGTGGGTCTCCTCTCCTCGAACTTTAATAAGAGGAGGTCTATTCGGGTTTTACGCGTTTTAGCTATAGGCTATTAAAATACTTATAAACATTCTTACTTTTTATAATTTTTTAAACAAATACTTTTAATTATCTCAACTACTATATATTATACCGCATTACATTTTTATTATTAAATATCACCTCGGTAAAACCTTTTTTACCCTCTTTTTTTTTTTTTCATTTTATATCTTTTTAATTAATTTTTATTCTTTAGGGGGTACTATCCGTCGACATTTCTCACCTACCTTTCAGAAATAGGTATCCGATTTTTATTATTCCTTAATTAAAACGTATAAAAGTTTCTAATTATTATATTAGGGGTAGAATTTACCTTCGACGAAATTTTAATTTCGATTAAAGCTTTAAAATTAAATTAATTTCTTACTATTCCGCCGGCGCTATATACCACCATATAATAATATATAACCACTATTATTTAATATATAACTATAAATAAATATATTTAATATTAAATTCGGTTTATTTATATAATAATTCGAATCTTATTAAATCCAATTAACTAATTATATTCGTATTAATTCCTATACGAACTTTACCTTTAATAAATAAAATATATCCGCCGTATCGTCTATTAATATAATAATACTATCCTTATTATTATAATTAATTTTAGCAAAAATATTATCCTTTAAATTATATCTATTATCCTCCCTACGAAAATTATAATCTAATTTATTCCCCTCAATCGTTTTAATTAAAAATAAAAGGATATTATTATTAAATATTTTAACGTAATTCCCCTTCTTATAAACTAAAATCTTTATAAAGTATATATATTAAATATTATTAATCCGGGACTTCGATTAATTAATATAATTTAATTTATTATAGAATAATATACGCTACGGGCGTTATACTTATATCCTTCTCGGACCCGAATAAATATTATATTATCGGTTCTTAAAATTCCTCTACGAATCCGAATTTATTTCCAAAATAATATTTATCGCCATTAATAAACTTTATACTATTTATTAATAGCGTAAATTCTATTCTTATTTTTCCGACCTCTTTTAATTTCGCCGGACTCTTCCCCTTTTTATTTTATAATTTAAATATATTATAATATTAACTAAATTATTAAAAGCGTACGTTCGGGAATACGCCGGCTTCTACCCCCTTAATAACGTTATTAATTTATTTTAAATTATTAAAATACTAATCGACTATTTTAAAATCACCCTCGTTTTTAATTCTATTCTAAAAAACGAAATATAGAACTTCAAACACTTCGAATTCCTCTTCGTACTTATATCCAATATTATTTAAAAAATTATTATTTATATCGATAATAAGGATTTTATCGGTAAAGTAAAGAGGTATTTTATTAATATTTTTATTAAATATAATTTCCATATTCGGACTAAAGCGCTATTTATTATCTAAATCTACTATTCGTATATATACCCAATTAATTAAAATCGTTTATATTAATAATTTATTACTCCTAATTCGTAATACCGAATTATTATTTCTACTATAACGCTAAAAATAGGTATAAATATATTAAATATAATATATATCGTATAATATAAATAAATTAAATTTAAAAATGAGGAAGTCTTTTCGCACTGCCCTAAATATCTTCATACACTGCGCTGAAGTTTCTTTTATTAATAACTCCCACGAGATTTGAACTAACCTTCCAAGAGTAATATTGAAATTTTTGTCTTTTTTTTTTCTATTTAACTATATTAGGCTAAGCTACTCAGGGGTACTATAATTAGAGTTTTTGAAGGACATTTACTTTTATTTTATGAAAAGCAAACTGGATATATTTATTTTTCCGAGTGATTCTAGATGTTGCCTAATCCTGAGCCCACATTCAGAAAATAGAGAAAAAAATAAGCAAAATTCCTATACCTTTTCGAATACGAGGGGATTTTCCTTAGATAAGTTATACTTACTTTTATTTTATAGCACAGTGTATGAAGACATTTAGGGCAGTGCGAAAAGACTTTCTCTTAAAAATATAACGGACTTATAATAACGATTTAACAGCGCCGTATATAGTAATAATAAGGGCATTACCTATTTTTTTATACTATATTAATACTTTAATTAATTCGGAACCGACTTTATTCTATTAATTATATTAATTATGCAACTTATTAACTTATATCCGTACGAATTTAATTTATTATTTATATTAAACGAATTATTTAATTTAATATAATCTTAATTTATTAAGGGGTGGTCTATCTGCACCGTAGGAAAAGTCTTAGTCGACCGTAGTCCAAAAAGAGAATAAGGTATAACTTTACCGAATTCGAAGCTAAGAGAATAAAAAGATCATAGTTAGAATTGTTGATTTTTGCTAAGTTTTTCAAGCCTAAAACCTCTATCCATCCACGTTACTTTCACTACTTTTTTTCCCCTTTTAATATATTTAACTATCAAAGTGTATTTTTAATGAAAAGAATAATATATATATAACGGACGAAAAAAGTAATTAGTCCTAAACATAGAGTAAAAAATTAGAGAAATTCCTGTGTACTTCATGATTTTTTACAATTTTTTTTCGACGACTTATTTGAAATTGAACTTTTAGACTACGGTCAACTAAGACTTTTCCTACGGTGCAGATAGACCAGCCCTTTATTAACCGGATTATAATTTCGTATTCGGTTAAAAATCCGGTATATAATATTTTCCCCCTTTTAAACCTTCGCCTACGAAAATAAATTATAAAAGTAAAGGAATTTCGGGCCAAATTTATAAAAAAAACCCCCGAAATATATATATTCGTTAATATATTGTACTTCCGCAAAATTTTATTTAAAATTTTATAATATAATATTAACCGTTCGAATTAAATCCGGACCGAATATTATAATACTTATAATTATCGTTTTAATTGAATAGAAAAATTACCCCCAAAACTAAAAAAAAAATTTAATATTCTAATTATTATTAGTAAAGCGGGATTATTCCTAGCCCAATTCGAAAATTTCTTCTTAATATGAATTATATCCGCATTTATAATTCTAAATATAAATTTCTAATTACTCTATTCCGCTATTATTTCGCCCGAAATATATTAATAAATAGCGCGCTTTATAATCGGGAAATAAAGAGTATCGGTATAAATAATTTTGTATTTTACTATAAATATACCGATATTAAATAATTAAAAATATTTAGAATAATATAATACCGATTTTGTAACCGAATATATTAAATTATATATAATATTAGTTATATAACCGAATAAACGTAAGAATACCTATATTATTAATATTATAAATAATAGAAATAATTAAATTCGGCCTACTTCTATTATAAATCGGTTTAATTCGGCTCTATATATTACCGTAGCCCTAACGTTCGCCTCCTCGCCTGGGCCTACTCGGTATTCCGCTTATATAATAATAAATCGAAAATCCAAATGTAATAAACGATAAACGCTTCTATAAATATATATATTAATTAAATAATAACCTTCTTTATAAATTTTATAATTATTAAAATATTATTCAAATTGGAATAATTAATTAAATTTTAATAATTCTAAATATAACCTAATATTATTCAAATTAAAGTAATTCGCAAATATATTTTAATCTAAATAATATTATATAATATATCTTTTTCTATATATTATTATTTCGTACCCTTATTCTAATTATAATAAAATATCGTAATTGTTATATTATTATTATTCGCCTACTAATTACTAGAAATTATAATATTCTAATTACGAAACGTTAAATTTATTTAAATCTTAATAATTTTTAAAATAAATGTAAATATAACCGTATATAATTTCGTAAACCCTATTAAAAAAATAATATATAATGTAATATAAATATTTAACCTACTTCTATAAATCCTTTATAATTTATAATTTTATAACCGATCCCGCCTTTTATTTATATACCTTCGTAATATTTATTTAAAAGACCGTTTCGAATATATTTATACTAGGGCCGGGAAAGAATTTATAAACGTTACCGCCTATATTAAATTATTAATAATAAATCTATTTATTCAATTTCGTACCTACTACATAATCGAAGGTTAATACATTTTTAAAAATAATAAGGGTAAAAAGTTATTTATAAAACCGAATGTAAATATATCGTATAATAATAAATTTAATAACTTCGATATTAATTTCTAAAAAGAGAATAAAAATTACTTAAATTATAACCTATATAAAAGTAATATAAGGCTAGCGGCGTAAAGAATTAGGGGCGTAATTATTAAAATAAATTAAACGATATTAAATATATATTATTTACCTTCTAATTTTAAAAATATATTCGTTGTATAAAGACCGAAATAATTGGAAACCTTTATCTTTAATATACGCTATTATTATAATATATAAAAATTATAAAAAAGGAAAAAAATATAAATAATTATCGAAAAATCTAAACGAAAGAAAAATATAATATATATTATATCTATGTAAAAATTACGCGCTACTAACGTAAAATTTTAAATAAATCCCCTATACTTTATTAATGTATAAATTAAATAATATCGAAATAATATAATAAATATAAAAAATACGTTCTCAATTTTTTTAATTATTACTCTATATTATATTTAAAAGGTTAAATATTTTTTTACCTTTTTCTAAAATCCCCGCCCCCAATTTAATATATTAATTAAAAATTATTTTAACTTCCGCCTATATAATAAAAATTCCTACGTCTAATTTAACCTCAAAAACGTATACTACATTATAAAACGCCTCCGTATAATATATAAAAATACCTTTATTAATCCTTAAATATAATATTTCGAAATATATATTAATAAAATAAATAAATACCTTTATAGTATTAATCTTAACCTCTATATATTTAAATTAACGCTCTAATTTACTTTAATTATTAATTAATATATTATATTACGTATTCTCTAAGTAATAAATTTTTTAATTAATATTATTTAATGTAATTAAAATTTATATTTTATAAATGGATTTTAATAACGTATCCCTATAATATATAAATATTATATTATAAATATTAATATACGTATAATATTTTATTTATAAAGGAGGATTTACTTTCCCCGTCGTTTAATATAAATTAAAATAAAAGGGTAAATAAAAAATGAAATATATTTATTACCTCCGTATTATTTCCTTTTCTTTTATATTAATTTAATGGATATTATAATTCTTATAAAACTAAATTATTAGAAATAAAAACCGGGATATACTTTTCCTAATTAAAAGGGGAAATTCGAAATATCTATCTAAAATATAACCGTTTTTCGCCCTATATTGTAATTTCCTTAAACGGTAATTTCTTGAATAATTTCGTAATAAAATATTTTAAATAATTATTAAATTAAGTTATTAATTCCCTCTATTTTACTTTTTCGCTATTTATATAGTTAATCTCAATTTTAAACTATATTACCTGTTTAATAAACGAAAATTAAATAATAAAAACTTCGTATAATTAAAAATTAAATATATATAATATAATATTTAGCGTATAATTAATTACATATCCCATTTAATTTTTTCGTAAAAGAATTTAGATAGTAGAGCGTAATTTAATCGACGCCGGCTATATAAATAGTATATTAATAGAAAGGAAATTAAACGCTTTAATTTCGAAATAGGTTTATAATTATAAATAATAATTTTACGGCCGTTTTAATATTGAAAATAAAATTACTAAAATAATAAATTAATAGAATTAATTAGGGTTATACGTTTTTAATATCTAAAAATCGAAGGGCTTTAAAATTAGATAATATAAAACCTCTTTATCGGAATTAAATTTTACCCGTAAAAAACGAATTTTGTAAACGACCTATATGTATTTAATAAAAATCCGAACGCTAAAAACCTTAGGGGGTAAATCCCCTTTTATACTATAACGGAAAAGAAAATAATTTAAATTATCGAAAAGTAGGAATAAGTTTTTCTATCCTTAAAGCGTTAATATAATTACTAAAACGAACCGAATATTATTTACTTTATTAACCTAATTATTTCCCTTTTTAAAGCGCTTTTCGCTAATAATTAATATATTATAATTTAAAAGAGGACGTAAATTTCGAATCCTAACGCTATTCGCGGGCAATTTATTACTGTATATTGTTTTTATTTTCCTTTTTTTAAATAATTATTAAGTAATAAAGTACGCCTCTAATTTACTATCCCGACCGTTAAATCTAATATCCTTATAAATTAAACTCCAACCCCTATTAAATTTAATATCTTTATAAAATTAATAGTTATTAAAATTATTCGGTTATTAAAAGTATAAATTAAACGAATTTATTAAATATAAATAATAGAATATTTATATATTAAAAATAATAATATCCGCGTTATTATCCCTAAAAATATCCTCCATAATAATGTACTTACTATTTTATTTTATAAACCTATTTATAATACGAATAATAAATTAAAGGTCCAAGGGTCGTTCGCAATATGCTAAAAATACCGAAATATCTGTAATATAATTAGCGAAAAGTTAAATAAGGTATTTTAATAATTAAATAATAATATAAAATAATAAATTAATATCCGTAAATTGTATTTAAAGGCGTAAATAATAAAAAGTAAAAAACGAAACCTATTTACGAAACGAATAATAAATTAAAGACCTAAGGGCTATTTGTAATATATTATAAGGATTAAAAATATTTATTAATATAATATATAAAAGGCTAAATAAAATATTTTAATAATTAAATACGAAAAGATATAATAATAATTAATAACCGTAAATTATATTTAAAAGCGTAAAGAATAATAAAGGGTAAAAAATATAAGGAATAAATTAAAATTAAAAAGGAGGGAAATTTTAAGAAATAAAATCGGAAGCGAAACGACCTTATTTTATTTCCTAAATTTTTTGCTAAATTATATTATTTACGAACTTTATTATATATTTTAACGTTATTAAATATCCTTTTAAAATATATTTTATATATTATTTTAATAATAAATTATATATTAGGGATTTTCTTTATCGAAATAATAATATTTACGCAAAATGCTATATAGGGCGCCGGAAATAAATATTAAACGGAAATTCTACGTAAATATATAAATATATTAAATTAGAATATATTTAATACCTAATTATTAATTTATAATATTAGCGCTAAATTTACCGAATAAAATTCGTCCGTTTTACCGCTTCTCTTATTTTATAACCGGCTACTAATCGAAATATTATACATCCTTAATAATAAACCTATAAAGTAATTTACCCTAATTGTATATATATAATTCTTAATCCAATATTTACCCTATACTAATTAATATATCAAATAGGGGCCTAACCGTATATTACTATAAATATAACTATTAAGCAAACGAATTAAATAATTTCTTATATTCTAATAAATAGAATATTACGGGTAAAAAGTAACTAAAATAAATATTAATAATATATTATCCTAATTTATTATATTATTAATCTTTTCGCTCGTAATTTTCTATAAAATTATTTAATAAAGCGCTTTAATATTAAATAAGCAATATTAATTATTAAATTTATAATTATAAATAATTATTATATAATAATTAAATATTTATTTACTATTGTAAATTAAATATAATAAGTAAAACCTACTATTTATCTATAATTCCTATTTGTAAATTCTATCCCGAAATTCCTACTTTAATAATTAGTAAAATAAAGTAAAAATTATATAATATATAAAATTCATCTATTACCTACTTCTCTACGCTATAATTTAAATATATTATAATTTAATAACCTTTATCTAAAGAATATATATAATTACTACTTTAATAAAATAAAAAGGCAATTTAACCGCCGCCTTACTGTCCTTTTTATTTATTATAAAATTATATTTATAACCGTAAACCTAAATATATTCTTCCAATTCCAAATAAAATTTCTTACCGCTATTTAATAAATTAATTATATATTACGTAATAAAATTATATTATTAAACGATATAAATTACTAAATAAATAACGGTATTAAAAACCTTTTCCTACCTAATAATATATACTTCCTAAATCGGCCCCTTATTAATATTATTAATATATTATTTATCCTTCAAATATTAAATAGTAATATAAAATTCCTAAATTATTTTAATTTCTTTATTGTATTTAACCTTTTAAAAAATAAATTTATATATTAAGGATTAAATAATAATTCTATTTCCTATTAATTCGGTCCTAACTTCTTATAATTCTTTAACCGGAAAATTAATAATAATAATATCCGGAACGTCCTTTAAATTAACCAAGGCGATAAAAAATATATCTTTTATTTATTTAATATAATCTACTATCGAAATACGCTTAATATAAATATTATTAAAAAAATTATTAATTAATATATTAAATATAGTAACGTCGTCGCTTTTAATATCAATTACTATATTTATTAAAAAAATAATAATAATCGCTTCTCTATCGCTAATATCGTCTATATTTGGGAATCTAATAATTATTACTCTATCGAAAATAATCGCTTATTTAAAATTACCCTCATCCCCGCAAAATATTATTCTAATCGTAATACTACTAATCGTTCTATTAAAAATAATTATTTATTTAAAATTACTTTCATCCCCGTAAAATATTATTCTAATTATAATATTACTAATTATTCTATCGGGAATAATCGCTTACTTAAAATTACCTTCGTCCTTGCAAAATATTATTTTAATCGTAATATTACTAATCGTTCTATTAAAAATAATCGTTTATTTAAAATTACCCTCGTCCCTATAAAATATTATTCTAATTGTAATATTACTAATCGCTCTATTAAGAATAATTGCTTACTTAAAATTACCTTTATCCTTACAAAATATTACTCTAATTATAATAATATTAATAAATCGTATTAAATCCGCTTTATTAAAATTTAAACGCAATTTTATAATTTGGACGTACCGTTCGGTATTATTTAATAATTTAAGGCATCGTTTCTTTAACGCTTTTATAAATTAATTACAACTAATTTAAAAAATACGCAATTTAGCTTTAGTAATATAAGGTCGCTAATTAATATTATTAATACTAAAAATATCTTTATCCGTAATTATATCCTCTAGTATATAAATTTATCTAAAAGTTTACCGAAGGATTTTTATATATTTAGAATAAAAATTTTCTAAAATAGCTTTACCCTTTAAATTATTAAATTTATTTTCGCTTTAAATTTTATAAATATATATAAATGTAAAATAAATTTTCTAAGCGTTAAAATACTTATTAACGAATCCCTATTCGAAAAACTCTATATATTTAAATACCTAAATAAGGATATTATTTAAAACGAAATTATTAACTTTATTATTAATAACCTACTTAAATAATTTTATCGTTATAAAGTTTGTAAAATTCGCGGCCGTAATAATTTCTATATAATCGAAATATATTTCTATTATTAATTCAAAATAGGTATTAAAATCATCATCGTCGCTCTCCGTATTAAATAATATAAAAATTACAGTTATATCCAAAATATTATTAACTTTATAATATTTAATATTACCCCGCTCTTAAATAAAATTAAAAAATTTCGCCCACTTTATTATAACCGAATTAATAACAATTTAAAGCGACGTAAAGGAATCTTCCTTAATATTTACTAATTAAAAACTTTTAAAGACCTTCTATACGCGCGTAAATTATTTAATAGTCTTTCTTAATAATAACGTATTAAATTACTTTCTAATAAAATTAATTATAATCCTCTTCATTTTAATATCCAATTCTTCCAATATAAATTCAGCCTTCGGCTTATAACTTTCTATATTAAAAATTATATTCTATTTATTAAGGAGCGAAATTCTATTTACTTCTTTAACGTACTTTATAATATTTAACTTCGAATTATTAATAGCAGGCTTCGAAAACCTATTTAACAATTTATAAGCGTAAATTTTTATCTACCCTAAAGCGCCCCAAATATCTTCTACCCATTTAAATTTTCGATCGCCGTTAATAAAGAATAACTTAATTAAAGGGAAGGCCCCTTTTAACCGAACCCAATTAATTTTATTAGTATTTTTATTTTCAATAATAATTATAATAAATAATAATACCTTCGAATAAAAATTACCTATTATACGCATTTAAAGCGAAAAGTAATTATTAATATTTTAAGGGGCTTTAATAATTTAAATAAAACGATTAAAATCCTACGATAATAAATACTTCGCGGCTTCGTAACCTATTGACGTCTTAAAATACTATTTTACCTCGGCCGGGATACCTTTAGCCGTTAAATTAAAATTAAGTACAAATTCGTAAATTTATTAACTAAATTATTAATAAATATTACTATAATTAAAATATAAAATCGTTATTATAATTATAATATAAAAATAATTTACCTTGCGCAAAATCCTCTCTTCAATCCAATTATAAATTATATTATATATAATAAATAACTACCACTCTATAATATTTTATTATCTAATTTTATAAAGGCGGCCTATATATTAAAATATTATATTAATATTCTAAACGAAATTTAAATTAATATTAATATAATATTAATAATATAAATTTAAACCTACGGTATTAACGGTAAAATTGAAGATTAAAACGTATAAATACTATTCCGGTTAATTCTATTTAGTAATAACTTCACTACATTAAATATACGTTTAATTACTATAAATTATTTTAATTTTTAACCCGACCTTCCGGAAGAATACCTATAATATCCTATATTATTATTAATATATAATTAAATTTTATTCTAATTAAAATATAGGGTTATAATTCTAATTATAATTAGAATAAAAAGATTTATATTTAAAACTAAAGTGAATTTACCACTATAAAGACGTACTTCTTCTCTACGTAAACTATAATATATTTAACTATTACCTAAGCGAATAAAAATAATTCTAAAAGCGCTTACTTTAATATTTAAACCCTATTTATATATAACGTAAAGGATATATCCTCTACTAAATTAACGAACGTATATAATAAACTACCGTCGATATTAAATTTAATAAATTTATTAATAACGTCGACTCCTAAACGGGTTTCTTATATATATAATTACGAATTAAAATAATTAAACTTTTAACGCTTCTTTTTCTAAAACTCTTTAAAAGAACGTACGTAATCGGCTATAAATTACCCCCCTATAATAAAATCGTAAAATAATATCCTTAACCCTTTAATATTTTATATTAAAAATTAGTTTAAATGGATTAAAATTATATTAAAAACGATTCGTTTATTACTCCCCTTAATAATAAAGGGGTTAATATCCTCAACCTTAAAATTACAAAAATCTATAAAAATATCTTTAATAATTTTATTAATAATTAATTATACCTCTTCCTTTTTCAATCCATATTCGAAATAAATAGAATATACTTTTATAATAGGGATATCGGCGGATAAATATATCGTTATACTATTAAAGAGGCGTATAAGGGTCGTTATCCCCCGATTAATAATTACTACCATAATATAATCTATAATTTAAATAAATAGGCTAACCGTAACCCTATTAGAATCCGTTATCGAAATAATTTATTAAATACCTGGGTAAAAAAATTACTATTTATAACCCTATTTAATTTTAATCTTTTAAAGGGCGTTTTTAATAGCCTATAACGTCCCCGCTTAAACGATATTATTAAGACCATTGTCGTAAAAACTAATATATTCGTAATTATTTATTAATTTTATAATTAATTTATATTTAACCGGGAATTTAAAAACGCCTTTTAAATATAATTCCTAAATTAAATTAATAAACGATAAAATATCCCCGAAACGATTTAATATAAAGGTCGTAGAATATAATAAATAAATTAGGGTAAGTAATACTTTAATTACCCTAATAATTATAAAATTAATATTCTTCGCAAATTAAACCTCATTGATAATAATATTCTAGAACTTAACGTCTTTAATCGTTATAATACTAATTTTAATAACCTATATAATATATATTTTCTTAAATTTATAAAATATTAGTATATTATATTTATTATTCTTATTATAATAAAAATAAGAATTCTAATTAAAATAAAGATTTACCGATTTTAAATATCTAAAAAATTACCCTCGAAATTAACGCTACCCTCTAATTTTCTAACCTCTTCCTCGGCTATATTTATAATACTAACCAAATCGTTATTTTTATTATTTAATTATCCATCATCTATTTCATCGTTGTTTTCGTTGGATTAATTAAATTCCTCTAATTATTTACTACTTATATTAATTTCTATATACCCTTTTATACCAACGTAGAATAAATCGTAATCCTTAAAAATATTACGTTTCGGAATAAATTTCTTATCTTTAATCACCTACTGTTTAATAATAGTAAAGGCCGTAATTAAAATAATAATTTTAACTATTATAAAATCTCCTCTTTTCTCTATACATTCCCGTATTAAATTATCGAATCCTAATATAATTAATATACGCGCCCTTTTTATATCGGTTTTAAATATTTAATTAGGACTTTAATACTAAACCTAAATCTCTAAATCGTTAAACGTTTAATAAAATTCAATAAACGTCTAAAGTATTAAGGACGGCGGGAATATAATAAAGCTCGAATAAACTTTAATTAATTTCCCCTATTCGTAATTAAATTTAAATTATAAATATTATATTAAGAATACCGTATTATAAATTAATATTTTCTCTATACCGACTTCATTCGTAAATATAGTACTATACAAAAAAAAATCTAATAATTTATAAATAATATAAACATCTATTGGAAGTTAATATTAATTTAATATTATTATAATTAAATTAATTAAATTAATTATAATTAGAATAAAATAAATTTATTAATAATTTAATAAACGAAAAAATTATATTTCTCTTTTCCATTTATATTTTAATTCGTTTAATTGTATTTACCTTTATATAATAAATAATTAAACGCGGAAAGCGAAATCTCTTCTTTACTATCGTAATTAATAATAATCTTACTAATAATATAAATACCACTAATAATAAATTTAATATCGGAAAAATATTTCTATAATAAGTAATATTTAATAATTAAATTCTTAATATACGTAAAACTTTAAATCTCCGCTTACACTTTAATATAAACTTTATTTTAATTATCCTTATTATTTTATATAATTTACGTAATCCGATTAACTATCCTAAATATATTAAAAAAAAAGTATAAAATATTTTCCTTTCTATAAAAAAGGGGAAATTCCTTAAAATTTATTCTAAACTCGATAATTTTTTCCTCGCTTTAAATTTCTCCTAATACCGATATAAAATAATTAAAAGTACTATAATTAAGGGTAAGGGCTAAGTCGTTACTATATTCCAATTAACTTAATTTAGCTATAACGCTTTTAATTATAACGTTATATTTAATATTTAATAAATTATACAATAGAATATAAAAAATTACGTAAATATAACGGTTATAAATCCGTTTAAACCAATTATTAATAAAACCGTACTTCTAAATATCGTTATCCGTAAAAGGCTTAAAAAATTAATTATATTTATTAAAGTTTTCTACGTAATTCCTTAATTATATACCGATTAAAATAATCGTATTATAAACATTTCCTATAATATCGTCCATCAATATAAAAATCGTCGATAAATAACCTAAGAATATAAATAGGCCCGCTACTTCCGTAATTTTACCCTTTATAAAGCGAAAAAGATTAAACGCAATATAACCGTCCTTTCGTTTAATAAAAAATAAAAATATTTACTAAATACAAAACTAATTATCTACGTAATACCCGCCGTACATATAAAGATACGAATTATCCCGTTTTATAAAATAAAGGTTCTTAAAATATTAAAAGCTAATTCTAATTGTACGCAATATAATATATAATATAATAATAATTATTCCGGGGATATAAATATTATTTATAAATATACCCTATATAAATTTAATAAAGTCGCTATTACGTATAACAATTGTTTATATAAATAAATCGTCTATAAAAGCTCTCTTAACCGCGTATATTATATTACTAATCTACAAATTAATAAAATTTAATAATGCCGTATTATATAAAGTAACGTAGCCTAAAAAAGTTATACCTATTTAACTTTTCTTTTCGTTAAGGGTCTTTAAATTAATTAAAAATTGAAACTAATCGGTAATTAACGGATATTAATATATATCTACAAATACGTTTATAAATTAAATAAATTGTTATATATTATTCTAATTAAAATAATATAAGTAGGGCTTTATATAATAAATTCGAAATAATAAATTATTATTATAATTAAAATTATATTTATTAATTCTAATTAGAATAATATTTCTTAAAATATTAAATAAATAACTACATTTTATTCTAATAAGAATAAATTAAATTAAAACTCAATTTAACAAAATTAGGACTATTATTATTATAATTGGAATTGAAAATTATAATTTTAATTATAATAATATTTACCTAAAACGAAAAATAAGAATATTTACAATTATAATCTATATAATTATACATCGTATTTAACGATTTATATTCCGCTATAAAAACGGCTTTTTACTTCTATAATATTAAGGCTATATTTATTTTATACGTTAAAATCTATCCGTTTAACATCCCCTTATAAATTTTTTCTATATCGGATAATTCGCCTTTTAAAAGAATAGAATCCCAATCAATAAAAACGTAATCCAAATCTTTACGTTATTTAAACATCAATAACTAAGGGGTTTTATAAATATAATTTAAATTATAATACCTAATATAACTTAAATACCTATTCCTAATTAATATTACTTTAAGATTAATAACGCTCCATTCTAAATATATCTCTAAATTGCAATACTATTCGAAGGGGGGGTATTACAATTTCTATAATTTCTTTATATCGTAAACGTCGCTAATAAACGGAATTTAATCGGTATTAAAATTTTCAACAAAAGTTACCCTCTACAATCCCGCCCTCATACTACTTTTTAAAAATATAATTACCACGGGCGAAAATAATAATTATTATTATAATTCGAATAAAATAATAATTATTATTATAATTCGAATAAAATAATAATTATTATTATAATTAAAATAAATCGTTCGAATATAATAATAAATTAAGGAGGAAATAACGATTAAAGAAAAAGAAATTAAAGAAAAAAAAATTATAAAAGGAAAGCTCGAAGGAAGAAGGGTATAAAAAATAATTCTTATAAACGTACTAATTCTAATTAGGACGGCACTAATTACAATTTATAATAAATCCTTAATAACGCTAATTACGGCCGGGAATAAATCCTATCGCCAATTAATCTATCTAATTAAAATAAAAACGAATAAAAAAACGAACAGTAACAATTAATAAATAAAATAAAATAAACGAAATCCTAAACTAAAAAAGCATATAACGGCTAACAAACAATACATATTAAATAAAAATTAAAATTTCAATTAATCGCTACTAATTATAATAAATAGATTACTTAATTACCGGGTAATTTACTAATACTAATCGATTCTAATTAAAATAATATTTACTAATTATTTTAATAAAATTTACTACTATAAATATCTAAACGAATTATAATAATTATAATAAAATACAAAATATATAATTATAATATTCGTAATCTGTAATACCTATATAAAAATATATTACCAATAAAGTAATTTATAAATCTTATTATAGCGGGGCTTATAAAAATTACCGCACTAAATTATAAACGATTTAAATTAATTATCGATTAAATTATTTTAATATTACTATTAAAATCCACGTCCTATACGCTACTAATTATAATAATATTATCGCTATCTATCTCAAACTTATTAATAAAACCGAAATATTTATAATCCTCAATATATTCCGACTGCATTTCCTTACTATTAAACCGATCGAAAGCCTCCGTAAATAAAATATTAAAGCTATTATATTGCAAATTTAAAGTATTAAAATTAACGGGGTTAAAATACTTATAACGCCGAATTGCGAACCCGTTTATATAAATTTTATAAACGTAATTAATAATATCCTTATTAACCGAAGGGTTATTATACTTATTACCGTTAAATCGCCTAAATTCTAACTCAATTACCTTCTAAATAGTTATAATAATTAGGCCGATAATAAATATTTTAATAAACGTAAATTTAACGTTATATATCGAATTTTTATTATATTTTAAATCGAAAGTAAAAAATCGATTAATATACTCTAATATTAAATTAATTTCCTTTTAACTACTACCGGTTATAATATACTATATAAACCCGGACTATAAAATAGCCTATAATAGCGCGTAATTTATTACTTCGGGGCGTAAGAACTATAAAAAGTAAAATATCTTTAACCTATAATTAATATTCTTTCTACCGTAAAAGAAAAATAGTAAAAAATCGATTATTTATTCGAAAATATTATAATCCCTAATACTAATAGTACAAAATAGAATAAGAAAAACCCGAATAATATATAAATATTAATAAATATTCCAAAACCGTATATTAATATACCCGGGCTAATTATTAGCGTATTTACTAATATATCCTTCTATAATAAAAATTTCGGCGTATATATAATTAAATTAAATAAATAAATAATATAAATTATATACCCGAAAAACCTTTATAATAATTATCCCTATAATTTACTTATTTATAATATTAAAATCGAAGAACTTATTTTAAATAAAATTCTTTATAAAAAAAGCGAATATCCTAAAGTAAAATATATTATAAAAAAATCGTAACCTATAATAAAATTCTATTTTTTACTACTTAATATATTTAATCCGGTTAAGCCCGTAAATATCTAATTTAATTAAAAATTAAAAGTAGCGAAAAATTAAATTAATAAAATTGAATTTAATATAGAAGAAGGCTGGAATAAATACTATCTACTATTTCTAAATATATATAAATTACGCCTCTAATTAAATGGATATAATCTTATAAATAAATAAAATCGTTTTTTAATCGCCGTAAATTAGGAATAGCTTATTACCAAATTATTATAATTCTATTCTTAATAAATTAAAAAATAATTTATTATAAAAACGGTAAACGCTAGCCAATTCTCCTTTATTTTTATCAATAATAAGGGTTTAAAGGATATAACTTTTATATATCCAATATCGGCGCCTACTAAAAAAAGGGAAAATAAGAAAAATATCCTATTTAAAAATAACGAAGAATAAAAATCGTAACTTTTCAATAATAAGCAAATAAATAATAAAGGGAAATATAAATAGCATTAGGGCAAGCGAAGGAATAACCCAATCAATTTTAAATAGGACGGTAAATTAGAATTAATTTAATCGAAATAAACCGCGTACGTCCGGGCTACTTATAAATAAATATATAATAAAATTATATATTATATTATATTTACTAATACCCGGGTTTTATATAATATTAAAATAATTATAATTATTATAAATTATAACGAAATTTAAATTAAATACCATATATTTAAAATTATATTAAAGAAATTAATTTAAATAATATAAAGAAAACGGAAATCGGAATATTAACCCTAATAATCTCTATAAAAGCTTTAATAGCATTATTAATCCTACTATAAAAAGCATATATACTAAATCTAAATATAATATTTTATATACGCCTCCCAATACTATTCGTACGTAAATACAAACTTAGGATTTATAAAAAGAAGTCCGTAATACGTAAGGCGCAAATACTTATAATAATATTAAATATTATAATAATATAGGCTAAAACGCGCTCCTTTTAATCGGATCGGATTTAATAAACTTTTTAATAAGAGCGCTAATAAACTATTAAAAATACAAAAAGTAAATATAATATAGGAGCCCGAAATTCTATTATTAATATACTCTATTTAATTATATCCAAAATCCATTAGGTATTATATAAATCCTTAATATTATAAGGCGTATTACCCCTAAATACGGAATAAACGTTTAATTCGACGAAAAATAAAAAAATAATTAAATTATTTTAACGAAATTTATTTTTAATAATATCCTCCACTAATTAATCGGATATTATAATCTTTATTAAAGTGCCCAATTAACGTTACCGTTAAATTTAATTACGAAACCTCCGTATAAAAGAAGTAAATTCTCGATTAATAATTTTAATCTTATATAAATAAAATTCGCCTTTAAATTAAATAAATATACTTTAACGTCGTAAAGTACTTTAAACGTCTTTATCCTTAAAAATATTAACGAATTATATAATATAAACCTTTAATTTCCAATTATCGGATCGGTTTATTTTAACCTAATTGTAAAAAAATTATTATATAAAGTTACAATATTTCTTTTAAAGTTTTTAAGTTTCGGAAATAAAATATTATTTAGGATCGGGTAATAAAGGGGTAAATATATAAAATTCGGACGGTATACCTTAATCTTAATAATTTACTAATAAATTGGGAAAAACTATAATATTTATATATATTTTCTAAAGGTTAATTAATATCGGTATTAAAAGATTAAAAGGGTTAATTGGGGGTAAAATTAATTCGGACGTTAAATTAGACGAATTAGGGATAAATATGGGGCGATAATCGGAGAACGGTAAAAAATCCGATTCTTAAAACGATATTTCAATTTAATCAAAATCCAAATCTAATATTATAAATATTACTCTAATAAAAGTAATATTTTAATAGCGTTATAGTAATATATACGTTAATAGTTAATATTACTCTAATAATAGTAAAATTTAACGTTACTCTAATTAAAGTAAAATTTTATATCACTTTGCCGTACACAACCAAAACGCGCAAAACCCGCTTAAACCTATTACCGCAAAAAGGGGGGGGTGGAATTTCGGAGATTAAGTGGGTCTAAACTGAGATTACGAAAAGCTGTGCCTTGTAAACACCATGTCAATCCCCACTCTAGTCTGACCGCCACGCAACACAACTTACATAAAAAATAGTATGCTATATCGTAGAACTTTAATATCTCCGTTATTTTTTGTTTAAAATACACCTAAATTTAATAATTTTTATCGGATTTTAAAACTCTCGCGATCGAGAATTATCGTAACTATACCGCACCAATCTAACTACTAATAAAGACTAATAATATATATTATACTAATTATTAGCGAATACTTTAAAAAAATCGCGTAGACTATTAGTCTAAATAAGCGTTAAATTTAGTGCCTTAAATAAACGTATAATAGGATTAACGACCTATACCCGAAGCTTCGTATTATTAAAAACGCTATTAAATTAACTCCTTAGGTAATAGAAATTAATATAAATAATACTATATATATAATTAATTATAGTAATATTTAATTCGCGGTATATAAAAGGTTGTAAAGTTTTTAAATAATAAATTATATTTATATTTTAATAAAATTTAATATTAATTAACTACTTAATACGATATATATATATCGATTTCTATAATTTCCCGTTATTTTAAGAAGGCGTAGTAGATTAATAAGAAAATAGCGTATAAAGCTTCCTAATATAACGATTTATTAAAATTAAATTAATTAAAAAAAATTTCGAAATTTTTAGCGGAAATATACGTCTTTTATAACGAATTTAATATTAATAAGAGGGATAATTTACGTCGTACTAATTAAGCGCTAAAAAGTATATTTATATAGACCGATAATATATTTACGAAAGGGTAACGTTTCTATTTATTATTAATTATATTTATTAATAGCCTTATCGACGTATTTTATTATAAAGGAATTATTAATATTAATAATTTCGTTATATAAGTATAAAAGAGCGTATTATTTAAAATAAATCACTTCCCTAATTATAATAATATTCTAATAATAAATAACGTATTATAATATAAAGCGCAATTTATTAAAAACGCGTATAATAACTACAATATATTATTATAATTCCTACCCCTATACTCCTTAGACTTTAACCCTATAAAAGTATATTTTAATAATTTGAAGGCCTATATTAAATACTATTATTTATAAGAAAATAGGGTTCGCTAAAGGTAGAAAAATTTAAAGAATTCCTTATTAAGGTAATAATAAAAATTAAATAAAGGGTATTAACTATATAAAGCTATTACTATAAAGCTAACGTACTTTATAACGAACTTAACGAGGTATACGAGCCTAAAGACTATAATACCCTATATAATAAATATTATTATAAATTTCGAATAATAGGAATAATATTATAATAAAGGATATTAAATTATAAAATAAATATATAATAATAAATATAATCGAATATATACAATTTATTTAAGTAATTTAATCGTATAATTTAATTACGTAGTCTAGTCGTATAATTTAATAACGAAAAATCCCTTAAATTTATTATTATTTATAATAATCGAAAAAGTACTAAAAGTACTAAAAGTATTAAAAGAGTATAAAAATAAATTAAATCTATCATTATTTATAATAATAATACTAATATATATAATCCCTTTTTTATTTAAAGTTCTTTATCCTCTTTAATAAACTTATATTCGTTCGCAATTACGTTAGTCTATATACAGTTAGGGTCGCTATCTTCGTTATTATTATATTCTTTAATAAAATTATTACGTAATAAATCGTTACCGGCGTTATAATTTAGGAGGTTATAATAATTTACGTTACGAAAATCTTACTATAAAGAATCTTAAATAAAGGTACTTATAAAAAAACGATAATTAATATCGTATTTAATAAAAGGAGGGGAAATTACTTACTTATAATTTATATAAATAATATAAATAATTTAAGGTCGATAATTTATAACTCTTATTATTATATTTATATAATTTCTAATACCTACGTTAATATTTACGTTAATATAAATTCTAGAACCGCCCGTATTGGTATTAATATTACCTATATTAATAATAATAATTATTAAATATAATCCTTCTTAAAATATAAGAATTCTTTAATCGATTGTTTAATTATATTATAAATACCTTTATCGATATTATATGCAATATATTAATTTAAAAATAAAATACGTATTTAATAGAGGGTAAGCCGACTTGTTATAAGGGATTTTTAAATTTCGAATAAAGAATCGTATAATCCGTTATTTTTACGAAACCGCAACGTATATTTAAATATTAATTATTTAAAAAATTTAATAATAAGGGTATTAATTAATTAATTTAATAGTAAAGAGGGAAGAGGAAAAGAAGGTTAAGGGTCGCTTACGCGAGAGCTAGAGCCCCCTTTCTATAAGGTACTAGCACTAATACTATTCTAGGTAGGGAAAGATAGTAAAGAGGGCTTACTATATTTTATAAATATTATATTAATCCCCACTCTAGTTTAACCGCTACGCAATATAATTTATATAAAAAATAATATACTATATCGTAGAACTTTAATATCTCTATTATTTTTTATTCAAAATACACCCAAATTTAATAATTTTTATCGAATTTTAAAATTCTCGCAATCGAAAATCATCGTAGCTATACCGCACCAATCTAACTACTAATAAAGACTAATAATATATATTATACTAATTATTAGCGAATACCTTAAAAAAATCGCGCAAACTATTAATCTAAATAAACGCTAAATTTAACGCCTTAAATAAACGTATAATAGGATTAACGATTTATACCCAAAGCTTCGTACTATTAAAAACGCTATTAAATTAATTCTTTAAATAATAGAAATTAATATAAATAATATTATACGTATGATTAACTATAGTAATATTTAATTTATAATATATAAAAGGTCGTAAAATTCTTAAATAATAAACCGTATTTATACCTTAATAAAATCTAATATTAATTAATTATCTAATATAATATATATATATTAATTTCTATAATCTCCCGTTATTTTAAAAAAGCGTAATAAATTAATAAAAGGATAACGTATAAAACTTCTTAATATAACGATCTATTAAAATTAAATTAATTAAAAAAGGTTTCGAAATTTTCAACGGAAATATACGTCTTTTATAATAAATTTAATATTAATAAAAAAGATAATTTATATCGTATTAATTAAGCGTTAAAAGGTATATTTATATAGACCGATAGTATATTTATAAAAGGGTAACGCTTCTACCTATTATTAATTATATTTATTAATAGCTTTATCGATGTATTTTATTATAGAGGAGCTACCAATACCGATAATTTCGTTATATAAATATAAAAGAGTATATTACCTAAGATAAATCCTTTCCCTAATTGTAATAATATTTTAATAATAAATAAGGTATTATAATATAAAGCGTAATTTATTAAGGACGTATATAATAACTATAATATATTATTATAATTCCTACCTCTATATTCCCTAAATTTTAACCCTATAAAAATATACTTTAATAATTTAAAGGTTTATATTAAACGCTATTATTTATAAAAAAATAAAGATTTATTAAAAGTAGAAAAGTTGAAAAAATTCTTTATTAAAGCGGTAATAAAAATTAGGTAAAGGGTATTAACTATATAAAATTATTATTATAAAGTTAACGTATTTTATAACGAATTTAACGAGGTATACGAGCTTAAAGATTATAGTACCCTATATAATAAATATTATTATAAATTTCGAATAATAGGAATAATATCGTAATAAAAGATATTAAATTATATAGTAAAAATATAATAATAAATATAGTCGAATATATACAATTTATTTAAGTAATTTAATCGTATAATTTAATTACATAATTTAATTATATAATTTAATAACGAAAAATCCTTTAAATCTATTATTATTTATAATAATCGAAAAAATATTAAAAGTATTAAAAGTATTAACAGAATATAAAAACAAATTAAATTTATTATTATTTATAATAATAATATTAATATATATAATCCCCCTTTTATTTAAAGCTCTTTATCCTCTTTAATAGACTTATATTCGCTCGCAATTACGTCGGTCTATATATAATCGGGGTCGCTATCTTTATTATTATTATATTCTTTAATAAAATTACTATACAATAAGTCGTCACCGGCGTTATAATTAGAGGGGTTATAATAATCCGCATTACGAAAGTTTTACTATAGGGAATCTTAGGCAAAGGTATTTATAAGAAAACGGCGGTTAATATCGTATTTAATAGAAAGAAAGGAGATTATTTACCTATAATTTATATAAATAACGTAAATAATTTAAAGTCGATAATTTATAATTCTTATTATTATATTTATACAATTTTTAATATTTATATTAATATTTACGTTAATATAAATTTTAAAGCCGCCTACGTTGGCGTTAATATTACCCGCACTAATAATAACAATTATTAAATATAATCCTTCTTAAAATATAAAAATTCTTTAATTAATTATTTAATTATATTATAAATACCTTTATCGATACTATACGTAATATATTAATTTAAAGGTAAAATATACGTTTAATAAAGGGTAAACCGATCTACTATAAAGGATTTTTAAATTTCGAATAAGGAATCGTATAACCTATTATTTTTACGAGACCGCAGCGCGTATTTAAATATTAATTATTTAAAAAATTTAATAATAAAAGCATTAACTAATCGATTTAGTAGTAAAGAGGGAAGAGGAGAAGAAAGTTGAAGGTCGCTCGCGCGGGAGCTGGAGCCCCCCTTTTATAAGGTACTAGCACTAATACTAGTCTAAATAGGGAGAAATAGTAAAGAGGGTTTATTAATTAAAGTAGGCGCTATAGTCCCTATCCCTATACCCCCATAATTAATAAAAGGAAACGTAGTAAGCTACGTAAGTAAGGTAAATTATATTAGGGTACCGCTAACGCTAATAATATTATATATATTACCATTCGCTTATTAATAACTATTCTAGAGCGTAAAATTAAATATTTAAAGGGGTTAATAGCCGCGTTTACCTACTATATATAGAGGATAAAATTATTAAAGACTATTTTAATTAAATATAATAATACTAATTTAAATTTAATAACTATTATTATAGTAATTGTAAAATTTAAACTATACGGATATTATTTTAATAAACGGCGACGTTAACGTAACCTTCTATATTATAATAACGGCAACCTATTCCCTAATTTATTTATTAATAATAAAATAATAATCTTTCTAATTAGGGAATACGTAATAAAAATAATATAAATTCTTATTATAATAATTTTTATACTACCGCTTATCTATATATTTATATAATTTAACTAATTCGTTATATATTAACCTCTCCCTTATTTTACCCTCCTTTTCTATTTTATATTTAATATCCCTCTTCTTATAATAATTTTCTAATATTAAATTAGTAATCGATTTAAACCTCTTCTTTTCTAATCCTTTATTTACTATTTTACTACGTATAAATACGGGCGTCGTAACGTTAATATTACCGGGTATATTTATATAACGAAGGTAATTATTAAATCGAAATTAAACGCGCACAATACGGTCGTTAAAACTCAAAATTCGAAGGGTAAGTATACTACGGGTAAATAGAATATACGACTCTTCTAATTCTTTTTTTAAATTTTTAAAAAAATTACCAAAAATACGTAATTAAGTCGTAATTTTTACGTAATAAATATCGGCTAATTATAATAATAAATTATATATTATTTTCGAAATATTATAATATTTAAATAAAGAATCCTTTTTATTAATATAATAATAATTAAAAAGGATACGAATTTAAAATAACGTAATCCGCCTATTATTTTATACGCCAACGGTCTAATTAAAATATTATATTTCGAATTTACGTTTTATCCCTGTAATATTAAATTTATTAATAATAATGTCTTTAAATAAATATTAATATTATTAAATTTTATATTTAAAATTAAAATTAAAATAATTATAATTAACCTAATTAATAATATTATCGAATTCTTTTTCGATAATAACTTATTCGACTATAAAGTTAATAAATAATTTACCGAATTTAATTTTAAACCTGTTAAAATAATAATCTTATAATTATATTCTAAAGTATATAATATAAATAATTATAAAATTAAAAATTAATAGCGGATTTTAAACTTTTTTTAAAATACGGGATTTTATAATAAGAACCTATTAAACGGCTACCTCTCTAATAGTAAATTCCTTAATTTATTCTTTTATATATTATTTATTGGTTAATATACGCTATTTTTCAACCGCTTACTCATTTCTCTATACTATAGGGGATTTATTACCGCTATCTTCGGTTAAATTTAATAAAACGTAATTAATACCCTTAATACTAAGTAAGATAATAAGTTATTAAATTACGGATTAATTAACCGACCTCTTCTTTTAACGCAGCTTTAATAGAGTTCGAAATATAATAAATCGTCGAAATAATTATATAATAATAGCGGTTAATTATTATTATTATTAAGGAGGGGGGGTTTAAGGAAGGATTGATTGCGAATATTATATTAAATAATTAATAAAGGAGGAAGTAGCGGGAATTTTAAATATAATTTTTAAATTAATAAAAATAAGCGGTAAAAAGGAAGTTCGAATAGTAATCGGATTATTATTTTTTAGAATAATACGAAGAAAATTTAATCGTAATCGGTCTAATTATAATTATTAAGATTAAATTTAAAATTATTAAAATTAAATCTAAGAATATTATAATTATGTAAAAGCTTTTTCTTTATTGTCGTTGCTATTATTTAAACCGGTATTAACCTTTCTTATACGGGCGTTAAATTATAATATCCGCTTCGAACGTCGATAATCGTTATTATTATTAAGATAAGTGTAAGGGGCACAGCATAGTTGGCACAGATGCTAGGTCTTAACGAATCGATAAGGTTCTACGAAGAGGAAAAGGGAGGAAGGGAAGCGCCCTTTGGGCGGCATTAGCCAGCTATCCTTTTAAGGATTAGGTACGGGCCACTCCGCTTATTATAGCGGTAAGGATTGCAATTAACGGCCCGACTAACGGACCGTCTAACGGCACAACTAGTAGTACTAATTAAATTCAACTACGGGCATTAGCCCTATAATATTAACCCCCCTCTTCTCCTCTAATTAAAAATATTATATATAAATAAATATATAGTTACGTAAACCCCAAATATCAAACGATAGGCTACCAATATATACCCTTAATATATACCCCGCGCTTCTCCTTCTTTTTCTCTCCCTCTCCTTTTTCCTCTTTTAACTTATCGAATAACTAAAACCGTAAATATTAAATAGCGCACACTCCTACTAGCGCGTACTAAATATATTTCTATTACCTCTATTATTTTTATTATTATTATTATTATCCCTCCTATTAATCCTTTTACGGGCGTATTAATTAATTATTAATTAATCGCTATTAAAATAAATATTCCTGCTACTATTACCCAATTCGAATTCTTCTGCAAATTCCTAACCCTATAAGAAACTATTAATTCGCTTACCCCGCCGTTTACTCCTACTCTTACCTTTCGTTATAATAAGGGCGTTATTAAAATCGCTATTCCTAAGCCTATTACCCTATTAAAGCCCCGTTAAATTTAACTTAATATTACCGCCGCCGGCGTAGCTAGTAAATCTATTCTCGACGATATTCGCGAATACGTTTTATTCGGGGCTAAACCCTAAAATTCTTAATATAAAAGCTATTTAATTAATAAGTATAATTATATTATATTTAACGAAAGCTCTTCCACTTTTACGTATTTACTTTATTAATACGTTTATAAAAATTATAAGCCCGTTTTTATTTAAATTTAATCTACCTTTAAAATTTAATATATTAAAGGGTATATATTTAAAGATTTTTATAATAGTTATTTTATTACGTTTAAAATTTTATTAGGATTTTAAATTTTAAAAAAATAAAATTTCATTTTTACGTAAATTTCCTTTCTTCTTTTACCTAATAGTTCTTTAAATTATTAATACGATTTAACAATTTTATTAATTAAATTACCGCTAAAGCGCTTCCTATAGAACCTTCTTCTTTTATTAAAATTACTAACGGTTCGGTTAATATTATAAAGATTTAAACTTTTAAAAAGCGAATTTATAAATTCGAAAATTTTAAGGAATAATTATTTAATTTAATAATTAATATAAAGAAAGTAAAGTAAATAAATAATTAATATATAAATTTTAATTACTTAATCGAAGATTATAATATTTACGCCGCTAATATTAAAATTATTATTATTAATATTACCGCTACCAATATTACCGCTACCGCTATTACCGCCGTTATTAAAAAAACCGTTACCGTATAGCCCTCGTTAGCGAAGAAAAAAAAAAGGGAAAGGAGGTTAAAGGAAATAATAAAAAGTAATATAATAAATTTAAATAATAGGAAGCGTAATATCTCCTTTTAAATATCCGCTTTAAATATAATATCCGCCCTTTATTCTCTTCTTCTTTTATTACCGTTAGGCTTTCGCGCCTAAAGAATTACTATTTTACACCTCTTACTTTTCGCTATTATATTTATAAATTTCTAAACGTTTATAATTTCGCTAATATTTATATATCCGATTATAAAGAGGAAGAAGAAACTATTATTAAGGAATTTATATCGGAAATAATAAAAAATAATTTAATAAAAGGTATTTAAATTAAACCGGTTATTAATTTCGCTAGAATTCTACTCCAATTAATTTATTATTTATTCTAATTTATATTTAAAAATCCCTTACTCCGCTTATAATATATTTCGCCCCGTTTATAACCTTTTATAGGAATTTCTTAATATATCGGTCGATTAAACCGTCGTTATCCGTAATTAAATTATATTAAACTTCGAATTTATTTAGAACGATAATATTTTTAAAATTCTATAATAATTTTTATATTAAATCCTAATATTCCTTCTATTTAATTAAAACCTTTTTTATTAAACCTCTTCTCCTTTTAGCGGTATTAATATAGAGAATCTCTTCTATTTAATATTCCGATTTTCCTTCAATTTTAATAACTGGAAGTTATTTATTAATAAATTTTTATTTAAGGAGAAGGTTATTAATAATTTTACGTAGGAGATCGATATAAAAAACGTTATAAATAGCGCGGGGAAACTTAAATAATTCGACTATATAAGGAAATAATACCTTCGAAACGGTATATTTCGTATAGAGCTAATTAAATTTCTTTTTTAAATAGTCGGTAATATAATTCTTAAAATTAAATTAAATTTTATTCCCAATTACGAAGTATTCTATAAATTACCAATTACAATTAGCGAATTTCTTTTACTTTTAAATAACGGCCGCTATAATAATTTAATATAAATTTGTAATTTATTATAATTTTTTAACGAATTCTTAAGCCCGCTTTTTAAAAAATAAGGGTAAAGGTTAACGATTAGAGGGGTTTTCGACTACAGAGACCGGGAATTCAAAATCGAACCTATAAATAACGAAAAATAGAAATATACCTATTAAAATATTAATCCGGTTATTAATAACCAATTATACTATAGAATATTATTTATTCTAATTATTTTAAACGTAATTAACGATTATATATAAATAGGCGTAAATTTTTTAATTTATATACTCCGGGCCTTTATTAATTTATAAATAATAAACGGTATTAAATAAACGTTTAATATTTAAAAATTTATATAATTTAATTTAGAAGCGGCTAATTTAATTAGAACTACAATCGTTAACAATAGACTTTAAGAAATTATAATAGCGAATAAAATATTAGAAGAAACGTTCGGCATAGAATTTAACTTCTATAAAAAGTATAAATTTAAAGAATACAATTTTATTAAATTTATCTTTTATAACCTAAAAATAAATATTGCCGTTAAATTTTAGAAAATCGGTAATAAAATTTATTTATATATTTTTATTAAATTATTCTAAAATTAATAATAAATATAAAAAGCCTTTTTTCTATTTCTTCTAAACCTTCGTAAAACTATATATATAATAATTACGGAGGAATTACTAAACGTAAAAATTAAAGAAAGGCTAGTAAAAATACCGAAAAAGTATTATAATAATACCTTCTTTACTAAAGTATTTTAATATATACAAATTATAAATAATTTAAATTAAAATAATACGAAGGATATTAAAACGTTAATCGGTATCAAATAATATAATTAATTCGGACTTAATATATACAAAGGCTTTTAATACTTAAAAACGGTCCTAATAACGAAAGCGGCTAAGGGAATCAATAGAATAATCCGCGATTTAAATTTTAAATTTTAAGGACGGATCAAAATAACGATTATTATATAGGATAATTTCCTTTATTTACTAATATAAAGAATCGTAGGGTTCTATCTATAATTAAAATTATTATAAATCCGGATTTTTAAATATATTTATACCCTCCCTCCCCGAACGGATTATTTAAACCGCCGAAATATAAAGCGGAATATAATTTTTAAGAGCGGAATCCGGTATTATTTAAATATCCTACGCTTTGCGGTTTTAATTTGTAGGTATATTTTAATTTTATCGAAAGAGGGCGTCAAAGATTATTCTATCTTTATTGGGCTTATATTTAATTTAGAAGTTAAACCGGGAAAAATATTCCGCTTACCGTATTTACTATTCCGAAAATTTCTTTAATTTTATAAAATATTCGAAGTTCCGATAATTTATTAAAATAGTAAATAATTTATAGCTCCGTAATTCTACCGATTATTACTTTAAATAATTAATAATAATAAATATTTCTTTATTATAAATAGGGTAATTCTATTCGGTAGGGTTAAGCTTTTAGGAATAGAAATTTATAACTTTACGAATTATATTTTTACCGTCTTCGTTTATTTTTTAGGAAATAACCCCGCTTAGGGTAAATTTATTATAATCCATTTTTAAAAATATTTTTTTATTTAGGTTAAATTCCATTAAAATTGGAGTTTTTATAAATAAAAATTTTTAAAAATTGAAAGGCGCTCTTATACTCTTTAATTTATTTAAAGGCAACCCCTTTATTAATTAATTTTAATAGGGGGGTAATTATTTTTAAAAATTAGGGAATAAATATATAATAATAATTAATAAACTTTAGGAAGTTCTATATACCCTTTTAAGAGGTAGAGGGAAGCTAATTTAAAATTACCTTAATTTTCTTAGGGTTAACTTATATACTAACGCTAATATAGATAATAAAATTTAAATATTTAACCTTTTTTATATTAAATTTATACTTATTTAAATCTAAATAGAGGCTAGCTTTTAATAATTTAATAAGGATTAAATATACCTTTTATTCGTAATTTTCTAGGGAGTTAGAAGAATAAATAAATATATTATTTATATAAATAATATAAAACGAATTTAAATAATCGCAAAGGATATAATTAATATACTATTAAAATATAACCGGCGTTTTATTTAACCTAAATAATATAATTAACTATTCGAATGACCTATACCGCGTCCAAAATATTATTTTCCCCTCCTCTCCTTCTATTATACGAATTTTATAGAAAATTTATATAATATTTACTTTAATATATTACTTTATCCCTTTTAAAGTACGGAATATATTTTTAATTAACGGTAATAAATAGCGGTCTATTCTCATAATAGTATTAAATATATAATAATTATAATAAAAGCGGAATTTACCTCCGGATTTATATATAAATAAAATTAGGGCCCCCGCTTTTAAATTACTAATTCGGATAAACCCCTTATCCAATAAGTCCTTTAATATCTTTTTAAGAATTAAGAATTTTTCCCTTATTATATTATAAAGTAGTCCGAATAGGATAAGGAATTCTTTACCGTTTTTATCCTTTTTAATTACAATTTTATAATCTACACTAGGATAATAAAGGTTTAATTTATCGGTATTCTCCTTTATTTAAAATAATATTAAATTGTAATATTTTTTAAGGATTTTCGCCTTTAATTTTACTTCGGTATATACTTTCTTTAATTTTAACGCCTTTTCGACGTCTTTTAAATTAACCGCGAAAATAATTTCTTTAATTATTCGATTACCGAATTCCTTTTTTAACTTACGAATATAATTTATAAAAGTAGTAATTAAAATATATATAATAGATTTTAAATCAGTAATAAACGGTATATTAAATATTTATTCTCCGTTAATATAAAAAACCTAATAATTAATAACGCCTATAAATAAACGCTTTTCGTAAAGGATAGAATATATTTATATAACTTTAAATTAAGGTTTATCTAATATAATAAGGAATTCGAATAATAGGATAATATAGGCGTAAATAAAATAAATATAACTATTTACTTCGGTTAGGAATTGGATTATATTTTAGATAAAAATTCCCTTTATAATAATAAACGCTCTTTTTACAATATAAAGTAAAATAGGGATAATTAAGATTTAAAATTCTTTAATAATTTTTTTATTAATTATAGTATAATATTAATAACCTTCGTCGACGAAAATATAGAATAAATTACAATTATTAATAATAAATAGAATTAAAGTAAATTCTATTTTTATTTTTAATTTAAAATCCTCTATCTTATTTAATACTTTTATTTCCGGCTTTAAAGCCTAATTTTATACCGGAATTAAACTTTTATTTACTATTCGGGGGCGGAATTATAAGCCTCGTTATCGTCATCGTCTTCTAAGAGCGGAGGGACTTTAATAGCGGTAATTTAAATATATATTCCGCTAAAAGAAGGGGGGACGGTTGGCTAATACAAATAGACTAAAATATAATATCCGGAAACGTTATAGCGTATATATAAGTTATTATTTCGATAATATTAACGTTCTTTATCCAATACCTATTTAGCGCGCTTAGTAAAGGCGGAAGTAGAAGCGTTTATATTAAAACCGCTTCAATTTCATCTACTTCGATTATAAATTATACGTATAATATTTATAATAATATTTCTATTTACGTCGATTAAACATTAAATAAAAATTATAGGAATAGGACGGGGTATAATACGTAAAGTATAAAGAATAGTAAAATAATTAATAAAGGTAGCGCCGGAGATATAAAGTCCGTTATTTTTAATTTTACCTTTCTAATTATATTAATATCGACGGTAATCCTCCTTAAATTCTATTATTTACTCGTATTTAAATATATAATATTAAAATTATTTAAAATATTTATAATAATTATTAAAAAAAGTAATTATAAATATTTTATTATACTATTTTTTATTAAGAGCGTAGTAGAAATAATCCAATTTAGCGGAATTCTCTTATAAATAACCGCTTACTTTAAATATTTTATTATTAAAATTAATTAAGAAGGTAGCGAATAATTCGCTATCCTTTTAATATATACGGGCAAATTTATTGAGGGTTATTTTTTAATTTTAATAAGAACCGAAAATCGTACGAATTTATTCGAGGAATTTAATTGGATCTTCCTTACCGCGTATAATTACGGCGGTTTAAAATCCTTTTAATTATTAACTATATTCGGTAAAAAGCGTATTAATAATTTCGTATTAAATAGTATTCGGGTTATTACAAAATCCTTATTTAATATTACTATTATATACCGTAACGAATTTATTAAAAAAAAAGCTAAAGGTATAGGGTTAGCCGTCTTATTTAGGGAATTTTAATTATTTTTTATAATAAGGAGTTAAATTCGTATTATTGTCGGAATTATTATTAATTAAAATCTTAAAAGGGGATTTCTTTTTACGAATAGAGTATTTAATAATTCCGAAATCTAAATAGGGGGTAAGGGTATTAGAAATAAGGGTAATATTAAATAAAAAGGATTTAATATAATCCTTAAAGGTTATACTACTTTTAAGGGTTTTAATTAAACTTTTAATTAGGTTTTCGCTATTACTATTATTATTTAATATACCGTTTTAGGAATCGTAAAACTCCTTTACATCGTTAATATCTATATCGTTAAATCTAATTATAGTATTAAAGAAAATACTACAATACCGCGCTTAAAGCTATTAGTCTTCCGCTTATAAAATTACTATCCGCTTATTAAATTTGCTTCTTCTATCCGCTTTTTAAATAATAGAACTTAATATAAAGAGTATAGTATAATTGGTATAGATATTAAGTCTTAATAAATCGATAAAGTTCTACGAAGAGGAAAAAGGAGGAAGGGAAGCGCCTTTTGGGCGGTATTAGCTAACTATCCTTTTGAGGATTGGGTACGGGCCACTCCGCTTGCCGTAGCGGCAAGGACCGCGACTAGCAGCCCGACTAGCGGACCGTCTAGCGGCACGATTGGTAGTGCTAGTCAAACTCAGCTACGGGCATCAGCCCCATAATAATAAGAGCGTTTAAAAGGTATAATAGGAATTAGAATAATAATACTGGGCGCAAATTATATTTAATAGGGATTAAAAAGTGCCTAATTATTTTTACCTTTTAACATAAGCCTTATTTAATATAGGGGATCTATACGGTTATAAAATAATAATTAAAATATAAATACCCTCAAATTTAATAATAATATAATAGTTTGAAGGTTTTTAATCGTTAAATTATAAAGTTTTTACATTATATATATATTACGTGGCGGTTAAACTAGAGTGGGGACTAACATAGTATTTACAAAGTACAGCATTAATTAAAGCAGGCGCTATAGTCCCCATCCCTATACCCCTATAATTAGTAAAAGGAAACGTAATAAATTACGCGGGCAGGGTAAATTATATTAGAGTACTATTAGCGCTAATAATATTATACGCGTTGCCGTTCGCTTATTAATAATTATTTTAGAACGTAAAATTAAATATTTAGGGGGGCTAATAACCGCGCTTACCTACTATATATGAAGGATAAAATTACTAAAGACTATTTTAACTAAATATAGTAATATTAATCTAAATTTAATAATTATTACTATAACGATCGTAAGGCTTAAACTATACGGATATTATTTTAACGGGCGGCGACGTTAATGTAACCTTCTATATTATAATAGTAGTAACCTATTCCCTAATCTATTTACTAATAATAAAATAATAATATTTCTAATTAGGGAATACGTAATAAAAATAATACGAATTCCTATTACGGTAATTTTTATATTATTACTTATTTATATATTTATATAATTTAATTAATTCGTCGTATATTAACCTCTTTCCTATTTTACCTTCCTTTTCTACTTCGTACTTAATATCTTTCTTTTTATAATAATTTTCTAATATTAAATTAATAATCGATTTAAACCTCTTCTTTTTTAATCCCTTATTTACTATTTTATTACGTATAAATATGGACGTCGTAATGTTAATATTACCAAATATATTTATATAGCGAAAGGAGCTACTAAATCGAAACTAAATACGCGCAATACGGTTATTAAAATTCGAAATTCGAAGGGTAAGTGATACGGAAGTATGGATTTTATGTACATATACTAGATTAATTGATTAAATAGGGAGGCATGGCAAGCCATAGGCGCCATACCCTAATAGGACCGGCCAGCCGGCAAACTAACGGGCGTATGCCTGGCAGCCGCCCGGCGGACGGTCGGGGACCCACTTTAAATATTAGGTCGGAATCCTTCTTTAAAAAGATTCCCTACAGGCGCAGCTTGCGGCTCGCTCTCTCCTTTTTTATATTATTTTCTTTTTAATATTATAAATTGTTATAACGCATTGTAGTATTACCCTATTATTTAGTAATTGTAATTTAACGTTTAATAACTATCGTAAGTAATATATTCTTTATAACCCCTTTAGTAAATTCGCTAACGTTGTTACGAATTTACCAATCTTATCGATTATTTTGCCTATTTATTTTAAACGGCTAATTTTAACGACGCCCGTTTTAATTTACTAATTTCGTCGATTATTTATTTATTTATATTAAACGGTAATTTTAATAATACCCGCTTTAATTCGCCCATTTTATTAATTATTTTATTTATTTATTTTAAACGGTTAATTTTAATAACGCTTTTTATTTATATTATAATCGCTTATTAATTTATTTTAAATGATTGTTTTAATAATATTACGATTACTCCGCTTCTATTATTTTATACTATCGCGTTTACGTCGATATTATATCGGTTAACGTATAAAAATATTTAATATTACCTTAATCCGAATTTTATTTAAACTTCGACGTTAAGAGTAATTTAAAATAATATATAATTTACTTTCAATAGCGTTTACGGCTTTTTATTTTCCTATTCTTCTTATTTCCTTTTTTATTAATATTTTAATTTTATTATTAATACCCTTTTTAATCGTACGTTAATTTTTTTATTAATTAAATTATTATAGTTAATAAAAATCTTCCCGAAGATACCGGCTTACGCCGCTCTTTTTGAAAAATATTGGCCTTAATCGCAAGTATTTATAATTTCGACCGTTTAAATAGTTTTAATATTTAATTACCCGATTAATAGTAGACCGCTTTAATTGGTCTTTATTACAATATTACGTAATTTTACCGTCGTTTAAATTCGTAAATCCGATTCGATTTTAATTATAATTACGAGAATAATTCTATTTTCCGTTTTACGACCTTTAAAATAAGATTAATCGGTAGTATTATTTCTTTAATAATTAATACCTTATTTCCTTTTAAAAATTATTTTAATAACCCTTTTCTAATATTATTCCCCTTAAAAATTTAATATTTCCTACTATATTTAATAAATACGTTTTATTACGTATCGATTACGATACCGTTATTTTAAACCGTAACGATTCCGAAGGCCTTAATAATAAGGATAGCGAGGGAAAAAGTAATATATTTAAACGTTTAATTTAGAAAAAATTATAATAGAAATTTAATTTTATTAATTTAGAAAGAAAGAAGGTAAACCGACGTATAATAATTTTTAATAAATATTTTAAATATATTAATAATAACCTTATTTATATTAATAAATATCTTATTTATTACGAAAACGGTTTATAAAAGGTCAATAATTATATTATAAAACTTCGTTATAATTATTCTATATAAATAAATACTTTCAATTAATATATATTAAAATTTAAAAGTAATTATTTCGAAATTATAACCGCCCTAAAAGGTAAAAATAAAAGTAAAGGATTAATTAAAGATTTAATAAATATACCCGGCTAATTTCCTAACTATTCCTCTAATATATTTAATATTATAATTATCCGTAACGGTAATTTTCTTTCCGACGATTTCCTCATTTCTATAAACGCCCGTAAACGGTATTAAATTTATATCGAAAATAAGAAAAACTATATATATTTCGATATCTTTCCTTATTTTCGTTATAATAAAGATATCCTAAAGAAAATTAAAATTCTTTGCGAAAAGTTATTTAATAACAAATTATACCGCCCCCGTAATAAATTTATTAATTTCGACCCTAATTATATCGATCCTTATTTAATTAAATTACTCTATCCTAATATTAAAATTAATGAAGAAAATTTTATAGAATAAATTAACAATATTAAAGATTATAAAATTAAAGTTTTTAAAATAATAGAAAATTAAATTAAATATTAAGAAAAAAGAAATAAAGATATTTACTATATAATAAAACGCTAAAATAAAATATTTAAACGCTACGCCGAAGTTAATAAACGGTATTTGGAAACTATACGTATTCGTTACGCAAAACGTATTTATTTTTATATATATTTTAATTTATTTATTGAAAATATATATAAAATAATTAGAAAAAAGGCCTACACGGAATACGAAATTCGTAAATTAAAATAATTAAAAGTCTTAATTAACTTTATAACTAATAACCCTAATAAAATTAAAAATATTTTCGTATTTATTAACCTTTTCTATTTTCCCCCTACTTTTTCTTTTAAATCGTTTAATAAAATTATTATTTATTTTAAGAATATTAAAAATTATAATAAAATTACGGAAGGAATTAACGGATTACTTAATACCCTACGTAATTACGCTCTTATTAATAACTTTAATAATAATCCCGGCGATAATAATAACGACGGAATAAATTTAAATAAATATATATATAAAGGCCGCTATAACTCTTATAAATTTACTTTCTTTAAACCTATTCCTAATATTAATAATAATAAACCCCGCTTTAAATATAAGGAGATCGATACTTTTAACCCCTTTACCGACGACCCTAACAATATAAGTATAATTAAAACCGGTTTAAATATAATTTTTATAAACGCTAGTATATTCGCCGATTATCTTTATATTTTAATTATTAATAACCTCCGCAATTATATTAATAAATAATTAATCTATATATAACCCCTTTTTTTATAAAGCGCTATTTATATATAATAGTATAATTAATTTACCCTTAAAAGGCGTATTAAATTAATTATATTTAATAATTTTATAGGAACGTTAATAATTAAATTTATACCGGATATAATTATAACTATTCGTAAATTTACTAAGGGACGATTTACCTTATATTATATTTTTAAAAACGAAAATATAACCGTTAATTTTTTATTTAAATAATTCCGTTTAATTCGAATTATAAATATTATATTTAAAAATAGGGACGATTATTACGGAATATTAATATAAATTTAAAACCGTTTTAATATTAATATTAAAATTCTAATTCCTAACCTCCTAATTAATAATACCGCCGATTTATATATATAAATTATTAAAAATAAATATACTATTCTTCGTTTAATAGCTTATAGTAAATATAGTTTTATTAATAATTTTTCTAATTATATTACGTATAATCGCAACCGTAACCATTCTACCTATAATCGTAGTAATAATCGCAATTATAATAGTAACCGCGATTATAACGCCTTTCGAAGTAATTACGACCGCGACGGTTCCCGTACCCGCAACTTTTGTAATTATAACCGTAATAATCTACTTATTTATCGTCCGATTAATACTTATAATTATAATAATAATCGTAATTATAGTAAAGATTATAAGAGGAATAAGGATTATATAAATTATATAAAAGAAGACGAAATTATTAATTTTATCGGAAGAAATTTAAATAATAACTATACTTCGGATAGATCGATCTACTATATATATAATAGCGAATTAATTTATTTTAAATATTTAATAAAATTCGATATATTTATAATTAAGTATAATTATTTAAAAACCTACGCTTTTAAATCGGAATACGAAAATATTATCCCCGTTATTCGTATAAATAATATTTTTAATAAGTATATTAGTTATAATGAATTTTATTCTTCCTATAACCGTTTATTCGAATATTTAAATTTTTACCCTAAAAATAAAAATATCGACCCGGTTAATTATATTATTATAATCCTATTTTAATTTAAAGAAATTATTCTATAATAAAACGATTTTTCGAAGTAAAGACCTTTCGCCAATTTTATTTACCTAAAAGTTTTAATAAAGGTTATATGAAAATTTGAAGAGGTCGAAATCTATATAAATCCCGGCGCGGTTAAAATAAGTATTAATTATAAATTTTTAATTACCTTCGAATATTTAATTAATATAAAATATATTATTCGAATTAAAGACGTTAATAGTAAATTTATTATATTATCCGAATAAATTATATTTACAATATATTTAATAAAAAAAAATATTCGTAGTACTTTTACTTTATTAAAAATAAAAGTAATTAAGTAGGTAATAAATAAATTAGAGCCTATATTATTATTTATAAATTCCTTTCTTTATTCTTAATAAATTAAAATCGATTATTATAAAATGAAAATCGTACTCTTACAAAATAATTTTAATATTTTATTTAATATTTTAAAGCCTTTATATTATTATACCTAAAAAATTATAATAAAAAAGAAAATTACCCTCCGCCCTAAAAAAGAGTATATAATCCCGGTAAATTATATTACTTTACCTAAAAATCGGAATTTTCTCTTCGATTCCTCCTACTTTAATATCGTTAATACGGTAATAGACGTACGCTTTCTACGTATAATTTTAATAAAAAATATAATTAACGCCGATATAATAATCTCGTAGAAATAAAGAATCGGTATAATTATTAAATATACGGTAAATAGATATTTTACTTCAAATTAAATAAATATTTATAAAACGGTAATAATAATTCAAATTTTATACCTATTTTATAACAATCTTACGCTATTTATAGCCGAAATTACTTTTATTATATATAAAACGTATTATATTCTAATAAATATCGAAATCGATATTAAACCCTTAATTATTAATATTAATATAATTTATATAATTACCGAAATTACCTCCGATCTATTACTTATAAAATAATCCGATTTATTGAAGACGTTAAATAAATAATTTAATTTAGGAATTTATATAAATAAAAAAGCCCCCAAATCGATAATTAAGGAAGGAGTTTATATTTACGCTAATAGTAGGCGTATATTACGAAGGTTAATTAAATTAATTATTAAATTTCCGAAATTCTAAAAGGAGGGAGGATTAATTAATATATTTAAAAAAAATATAATATGCGTACTACTAATAAAAAGATAATAGAATTATAAAATCGCTATTAAAATATATCCTATAAATAAAAAAGATTAAGTAATTATTAATAAAATTTTTAACGAATTATATTAGTAAGGTAAAATAAATTGGGTAAAATATATTACGCTTTTCGTATATCTAGTCTTCGTTATTTAAAAAGAAATAAAAAACGGACCGAAGGGCCGTTTAATCATTAATTTACAAATATTAAATAGCTTTATAATCTTTAATAATTACCTTCTACTTCTTTAATATAAAATTATTACCTTTATACGTAATAAAATTATTATTATAATTATCGACGTAATATCCTTTTTTTATTAATTTAAAATATAGTATAAATATCGCAACCGGTTTACTTTTATTATTTACCGAAGGTTAGAGTAATTTACCGTTGTATAAATAGGATTTAAAAATACCCCCGCTTATATTTAATAATTTATAAATATATTCTTCCGCGACTACCGAATTTATTATAGGGTATATATTAATAATATCGTAATTGCTTCCGATTCTATAAATAATTATTTTAAATATTTAGACGCTATTTTCGCGTTATTTATGTTTAAAAATATAGTATTCTCGCCTAAAAAATCGTATTTCGGATATTTAAATATTAAATTATTCGGATTCTACATTAATAATTTTAATTTCTTAATTACGAAAAACTATATTTAAATATTTAGAAATTTCGTTTTCTTAAATAATTTAAAATCCTTCGAATAATATATTAATAGATTTGGGTTTTTACGTTATTTAATTATATATTATACTTAATTTATTGAATTATTTTAAAATTAAAAGTTTCTTTATTCGCCGTTGGCCGGAAATTAAGTAAAATTAAAGCTAATAAATTAACCCAACGGATAATATATTACGTTAAAATTTATTTCAAACCTATTTTTATTAAAACGGTAATATTTAAAACTCTTTAATATATTATTTATAACGAAAGAATTATTTTAAATTATTTCGACCTAAATCGCCTAATTTTCCTATAAATCGACGGCTCTTTTAAACGAAGATTTAATATTATATTCTTTTATTTAAAATACGGTTATATTTAAACCGAAAGCGCTCCTATCCCTTTAATTTAAATTTTCCTAATTATATTTCTAAATAAAATCCTAATTAAAGCCGAAATTTAATATACCCCTTCCGAATTCGAAATTATATATTTCGTTTAAATTATAAAAAAACTTAGGACCTAATTATATATATATAATTTATTTATTATAATATTAACCGATTACTTTATAATAAAAGGTATCGTTAAATAAATTTCTCTTTATATATTATTAATAAATTATATTAATAAGAAGCTTATTAACGCTTTAATTTATTTATCCGAATATAAATTAAAAGTTTTTTACATCCCTAATAAATTTAATTTCGTCCCGGATATATTAAATCGTTTAAAGACCATTTTTAATAAGAAGAATTTTAATAGTATTTCCGTTCTAAACGATATTTAGATAAAAAATTAAACCTTTTAATTAAATAACGTATAGTATTTATTTTCTAAAGCTAAAATAGACTTAAAATTCTATAAAATTTATACCGTCGTATATACGTTAAACCCGAAATTCGGTAAAATTATAGAATATTTAAAATTATATTCTAAATAGCTTTCCGAAGACGGAAATATAGTATTTTCAAAGCTTAATTATCTTTTCTTTATAAAAAATAATTTAATTTACAATTAATAAATTAATAAAATAAAAACGTTCTATATCCTTTTTAAATTCGTTAAATAAATTCTTAAAGTAGCTTATAACGAAAAAAATTATTTTAACCGCAATTAAATAATATATAAATTTTAAAGACTATCCTTCGTAAATAAAATTTAATATATTAAATAATATTTAAAATACTACTTAATATATTAATTTAACCAAACCGATAAATAATTAATTATTAATAATTATTAATTTATTAAATTGGAAGAAATTCTCCCTATAAGGATTATTTCTATCGATTTTATCGTTAATTTATTAAAAGTATCCGCCGAAAATACTTTATAATAAATACCGAACTATAGGATATTTAACGCTTTAATACTAATTATTAATAAAATATTAAAAAGAACCTTATTAATTCTAAAATATAAGACTTATATTATTATAAAATAAAATTTTATTATTATTCGTATATTTCTTTTTTATAATTAAAATTTCCCTATCGGTATTATATTTAATCGCGACCGTAAATTTATATCCTAATTCTAAAAAGGTATATAAACGGCTATAGGTATAAAATTAATAATAATAATTATATACTACCCTTCCGGTAACGGTATAGCCGAAAAAAAGAATTAAACCGTTAAAATTGCAATATAATTCTATACCTTCTTATATAAATTCGGATATAATTAATTTTTAATTATCCCTTCCTTATAATAGAATTTTAATAGCGCTTTTATTAAAAGTATTAAAACTTTACTATATGAATATTTATTCGGATATAAATTTTATAAACCCCTCGATATTAATATTAGGACCGACGAACCTTATAAATTTAATAATAACCTAATTATACGAAATTATTTATAATAGAAAGTATAATTAATTATAAATTTTATTATTATTAATATAAAAATACGTTATAATACTTCTTATTAATAAATTGAATTTTAAATTAGCGATAAAATATTTTTTAAATTATATTATAATTATTACCTCCCTAAATAATTATTACGAAAAATATTATAATAACGTTCCGGACTTTTTAAAATCCTCGAGAAGGTTAGCCGTTTAATTTACCGGTTAGAATTCCCTAATCGAATAAAAATCTATCCCGTTATTTCAGTAATTTACCTCCTACCCGCCTTTAAAAATAAAAACCCCTTCGGTCGTTCTACTCTTCTACCCGGCCCTATTAAAAATTCTTAAAATAATTCCGATAAAAATAAAAGTAAGCGCTACGAATTAGAGAAGATTACTATTTATAAATAAGTAAATGGAGAATTATAGTATTATATAAAATAGAAAAATTATAAATATTATAAAAATAAATAGAAAAATATAGAGGATTTAGACTATACGAAGGAATTAGTTAAGGATTATTAAAAATATTGCCCGGATAAATAGAAACGAGGTACGCTGCGGTTTTACGTTAATGGATAAAGGAAGGTTCGGTTTATAGATAAGAAGGATTTAAAGAAGCGGCGCTCTTCGAAGAAGAAGTAAAGTTATTCTTATTGAAGATAATAATATTCTCTTTGTAGTGCCGGTATTTAATATAGAAATATAAATTTTATATATATATATTAAATTAATTAATTAGATAGGGAATTATAATAAGTTATGGGCGTTATGCCCTAGTAGGACCGGTTAGCCGGCAGATTGACGGGCGTATACTTAGTAGCCGTCCGGCGGACGGTCGGGGACCTACCTTGAATATTGGGTCGGAATCCTTCTTTAAAAGGATTCCCCGTAGGCGTAGCCTGCGGCTCGTTCTCTCCCTTTTTACATTATCTTCTTTTTAATATTATAGATTGCTATAACGCATCGTGGTATTACCCTATTAGTAAGCGTACCGCGGGTAAATAAAATGTACGGCTCTTCTAATTCTTTTTCTAAATTTTTAAAAAAATTATTTAGAACGCGTAATTGGGTTGTAATTATTATATAGTAAATATTAATTAATTGTAATAATAAATTGCACATTACTTTCGAAGTATTATAATACCCGAATAAAGAATCCTTTCTATTAATATAATAATAATTAAAGAGGATACGAATTTAAAATAGCGTAATCCGCCTATTATTTTGTACGTTAATAATCTAATTAAAATATTATATTTCGAATTTATATTCTATCCCTATAATATCGAATTCGTCGATAATAACGTTTTAAATAAATATTAATATTATTAAATTTTATATTTAAAATTAAAATTAAAATAATTATAATTAACCTAATTGATAATATTATCGAATTCTTTTTCGATAATAACCCACTCGATTATAAAATTAATAAGTAATTTACTAAATTTAATTTTAAGCCCATTGAAATAATAATTTTATAATTATATTTTAAAATATATAATATAAATAATTATAAAATTAAAAATTAATAACGGACTTTAAACCTTCTTCAAAGTACGGGATTTTATAATAAGAGCTTATTAAGCGGCTACCTTTCTAGTAGTAAATTCCTTAATTTATTCTTCTATACGTTACTTATTGGTTAATATATACTATTTTTCAACCGCCTATTTATTTTTCTATACTATAGGGGATTTATTACCACTATTTTTAATTAAATTTAACGAAATATAATTAATACCTTCGATATTAAGTAAAATAATAAATTATTAAATTACGGATTAGTTAGCCGATTTCTTCTTTTAGCGTAGCTTTAATAAAATTCGAAATATAATAAATTATCGAAATAATTATATAATAATAGCGGTTAATTATTATTATTATTAAGGAGGGGAAGTTTAAGGGGAGATTAATTACGAATATTATACTAAATAATTAATAAGGGAGGAAGTAATGGAAATTTTAAATATAATCTTTAAATTAATAAAAATAAACGGTAAAAAAGAGGTTCGAATAATAATCGGATTATTATTTTTTAAAATAATATAAAGAAAGTCTAATCGTAATCGGTCTAATTATAATTACTAAAATTAGGTTTAAAATTATTAAAATTAAATTTAAAAATATTATAATTACGTAGGAGCCCTTTTTTTATCGTCGTTGCCGTTATCTAAACCGGTATTAACCCTTTTTATACGGGCGTTAAACTATAATATTTGCTTCGAACGTCGGCGGTCACTATTATTATCGAGATAGGAGCGTTTAAGAGGTATAATGGGAATTAAAATAATAGTACCGGGCGTAAATCGTATTCGATAGGGACTAGGAAGTACCTAATTATTTTTACCTTTCAATATAGGCCTTATTCAATACAGGGGATCCATACGGTTGTAAAACAGTAATTAGAATGTAAATACCCTCAAGTTTGGTAATAATATAGTAGTTTGAAGGTTTTTAGTCGTTAAATTACGAAGTTTTTACGTTGTGTATGTGTTGCGTGGCGGTCAGACCAGAGTGGGGACTGACATGGTGTTTGCAAGGCACAGAGATAATATCCGGGCCCTCCGCTCTTCAAGGCAACAGGCAGGGCTAAAAGCCTAGAACAACTCCCTTCGAATCCGAATCCCTCCCCTCCGTCCCGAACGGCAAGAGCATGTCAAAGCTGCAGCGGGAGGGACAGCCAGAAAACTCCACACAACTTTTTATTGTAACCTCGTCTCTGATCTGATGATGGGGCTGCCTATAGGAGCTTCCTGCGATTCCGAAATCTGACCTGACAGTGGAGGGAAACAAATTTTGCAACTTCATTCAGTTGCCTGTCCCGAATATGCATATGCACGTCGGACCGCTTCCTTCAGCTAAGGCAAACGCCATGAGGCTTTGATAGACTTTTGCTTTCCGAGTGGCTGGTAGTTCGTGAAGAGGCTTGCTTCACCGACACCGAGCAATATCGGGTTCAGCATGTCAGAGCCTTGGTGGCGTTGTTGTTTTTCTCAGCAAGGAAGATGTGCAGTCCACGACTGCCAGATGGTGGGTTGTCAACTTGTAGAAATTGGTTGACAGCCTCAATTCCTTCAACTCCCTCGCCGGTACTGCCCAACCTGTTCGGAACCAACCATAGGCCATCGCACCTTCGAATCCCATTGCCAACTCCATCCATCCATCCAACCCAAAGACTCTTAGATTGAATCTCGATGCACATTGTGCTCACCGACAACATGGCATCCCGTTGTGGCTCGATACCGACATTTTCCCAACTCCCCCAACCCTGGAATACCGCTAGTGTCGCCCAGCTGGCCAGCACCATCAACGCCAAAAGAATCACCAGGTTGTACACGTATCACGGTGCGGTGAAGACAAGTCACAGACCCAAAAGACAACCGAACTCCAACAACTTGAAACATGCCCAAATCACAAAGTGAGCTAAAGCATGATGACGAATGTTCAATCTTTGAGAGCCGGGCCGGGTCCTTTACCCATTCCAACGTCCGTCGTTCGGGACGGAGAACCGAGAACTCGGTCGGGGTGGGGCCCGATGAAAACCGGGGCCCGTCCATGCCCTCAAAGTCGAAACCCTCAAAAATCTCGACTTCACGATTCGTCGATCGACTATTTGTTGGCAAATGGAACAGTCGTAGTTTGCCGCAACGATAGCCAAAGAATTCAACAGTGGAAAGGTGGGAATGGAATCTTTCTCATTCGTTCCAGAATTCTCCTTGGAAGCCCCCATCCCCGCGGTCACCGCTGGCTAGGAACACTCCGACCAGGCCTGCCTGATGTTCTGAACCAGGAAAGCCGGGAAAGCGCTGCTAAGAATCAAGGCAAGGTTCCCAAGTCTTTGGTGCACAAGAACAACACAACCTCGTCGCCGTTCACCGAAACCCTCGCTCCAGCGCTTCTCCATGCTCCCCACGCCAGCGCGCAAAAAAAAAAAAAAAAAAAAAAGAAAGAAAGAAGAAGTGAAGAAAAACTTCTCAACGGATGTATTCATGCGGAAGAGCGATAAAAACGGAAGATAGCCCTCAAGGTACTCATTGTCCACATTCTGTACTTTTCAGCTTCCGTTCGTAACCAACCGTGCCGTGGGCTTCTTCTTTGAGAAGTGGATGAGTTCGGGACTCAAATTCTACCCCACAACACGGAAGCTTTCGTTGGGCCCGACCGACCTTCCTTTCTGTCTTCTGGTGCTCCCGCTTGCCGAAGGGCCGAAGTGGGGCGCACTTGAAATGCCTGCCCCATCCGCCCGCAGTTCCGGTCTTGGCCGGCTGTCATTGCCTGCCGAACTGGACGTCTCGGGGGTTCTTCCATTTGCCCAGCACCCGTGTGGGCGGTTTGGCGGCTCGGCGACTGGCCCGGCGGTCGAGATGATGGACGGGAGGTCATCACTCGCCGTCGTCACTCGTCAGCACTGGCGCTGACGCTTCATGAAAACCGAAAATGGTCCTTGGAGCGACAGACCCACACACCGCAAAACTGATGAACTGTCACCGACCCGCCATGCCAGCATCCAATCCGTCGAGCCAACGCGCTTGCACAAGACCAGACCCAGCAGGAAGGACAAGTCACGGGTTGAGTGCGGTGAGCAAAATGACAATGATCGCGATCTCAATTACGGTGAATCAAACGGTGCAGCTGATTGATTTGACAACTCACTCACTCACCACCTAGTGTACCTATCTTCACAAACCCCCATGTCGCAGCTCAAATCTGTCGGGGCACACCTCACCTCCGCTTCTCGGACCGCTACTGTATCTATCTGAGACCCCGGTATGGTAGAGGTTTGGGCATCACCTCCATTTCCTAGCCCTACGGCCAGTCGGTCACCAGGATCATGAAAAAGAACAGCCATGTACATAGTTAGGCTCCCATCGCCACACACCCCCATCTTGCCCAGCTATTACGATAGTAGCCTGATACCAAACCCACCAACACCGCAAAAGACCGAATAGATACGAAGTCTCCGTCCGAGCCTCGCAAGACGAGAAAATGTAGGAACCCAAAGATTGCGATGAGCAAAGTCCAGAACCAGGCTGGGACCGCTGGGTTGTCTTGGAAGGCGGAGTTTTCGGGATTTCCCCTTTGAGATCAGCCGTGGATTCTTACCTTTTTTGTGGTAAACAGCCAGGACAGCCAAGGCGGTAAGGGGGGAAGGATGGGTAGGCAGCAGTCTCACTCAGACATCTTACACTTTCGCCTCCAATTGCTTCTCAGTGATCACTGCGCTGTGGGAGGATGTGAATGAATACCAGTGGGAACATGAAGGGGAAGGTTGATCCGATCCGATTATTATAAGTCTCTTTGGGGTGTTGATCGAGGATCTTGAGATTGGTAGGTTGGTTTCGGTCGTAGAGATTCGTTAAATGGTATGTTTGCTTTCAGTGTAAATGAGTCAATGTTGTTTTGAGTAAGCGAGCTTAGTCGGCGAATTCTCAATGTTGTTCATGCAAATTTTGTTGTGGATTTGGTCCCATCAACCAGCTTGGTGTCATCAATAGTCTCCTACGGTGATGGAGTATCTTTCTTCGCCAACTCTATCTGACTTCTGTCTACATGTATTCACTACCTCCGTTTGAGGGTAGGTTCTCTCGCAACAAAACCTCGAGAACACCGAGAATAGAAGATTTCCTCCACAATTCGGGGACAACAAACGGCATCAAGAAACAGGAAACCTTGCCCGGTGAGCATGTACAGTAGCAGAATGTGCTGGACCCAAGGTGCGGTGAGATTCACACGGTTTCCGAGTTTTCTCGACCCCGGCCGGTGAGGTGAGTAAGCCGCAAAACCGTGTCAGGATGTCAGCAGTAAGTGGGTAAGGGTAAAAGCCAGACGTTCCTTCCCTCTTACTGTCAGCAAATTCAGCCACCCAATCGAGATCGTGAGTATCTTGCTGCGATGTGAACTCTGAGACAAGGTCGAGGTTCTAAAGTTCCAGGGTAGTGGTGGTGTGGGTTGGTGCGGTAAGTTCCATATGACCTGAAAGGGAATTGTTTAAAGTCGGACGTCTCATGATAGACGCGGCCATGACATACGTCCTGAGCTCTCACGCTCTTCAAGCTAGAGATGTGGAGCGTCAAGGTGGTGTCCTGAAGCAGATCCCATTTCCGGACTATGATGAACAAAATGCCAGCGGTCTCGTTGGAGACATCACGATCAGTAAGAAAGAGCCCATTCTGTATGAGCGGGTACGCAGGTAAGCACAAGCCGTGAGTGTGAGAATCAGTAAGTGTGAGTAAGACGCCGAGGCGGTTGGTTGGTTCGCCATACGTAATGGAACAGAATGACCGTGGTAGTAGGGAGCGGCGTGTTGAGTCGGGTTTATTATCCGCTGACGGTTGGCATATAGTTGTGGTGACTGGTTGGTTTGTGACTGCAAGATGCTCTTCTCTGTCGTAACGTGAGTGCATCGGGAGATGGGTGCCGCGCGGATGATCACGCCCTTCCATATACCGAAGTCACTTCCAACGTCTATTTCTATCTCCTGAATCCTTTATGTGCAAGATCGCGTTCCTAGATGAGTTTTGTCATTGCACTTGTCCTGCCCCTTTGTGCCCAACGGGGTACGAAACTCGGTCACGATGTGCCGGACCGAGAGTTCCGCCGCGATGACCATGGTAGATGACACTGGGCCATATCACTTAGTCATTGTGAGTGACTGAACGGCTTAAAGATTATTTGAGAGGGTTGTACGAGGTCGTTGATGTGTTAATCGCACCGTAACTGGCGAGTGTTTTGAGGCGTTGTCATTGATCGGTAGACAAGGACCGTCAGCGTTCGTTTGAACAAAGTTCCTAAGTTCATCGGTACGGATACAATTCCCTTCGAATGTATAGACGAAAGGTAGCTGGGGTTATGGAGAGACCTAAAAGAAAGTTCAAATGCCACGGGGTTTGTGTTATTGGGGTACAAATACAGGGAAGTATGACTTTACTTGGTGATAACAACTTATACTGCGAAGTGTGAAGGACACGGGCACTAGATGAACGGAAAGTATGATATCCAGTGTGTCATATGAAAGAAATCAGATGTATATGGGCAAGTATGGAAAGAGAAAGGGGCTGGTATGTTGTTGCTTTAAACAAGGCAAATCAGGCGCTTCTTCCACAGCTCCTCGTAAAGCTCTTTTGGGATCCCGTCTACCGCATCTTCTTTGTCTGCCATGTCAAAAATCTTGTCTAACTCTCCGTTCTCATAATTGAGTCCGTCCGAACCTTCTACTTCGATAAATCTGTAACGCTCGGAAAGAAAGGCATCCCAAGGTTGCAGCCCGCCCGAATCTGTTAGCCCCTCCGCCCAGAAAGACTCTTGCTGGCGACCGCGGAATATGTTTCTTTGCGACTCAAATCCACCTAATCGACGATAAAGTGGTAGCCCATCGCGATCCCCAACAGGTTCCAAGATAAGGCCATGGATGTTGCCACTCATTTGCATCGCCCCATGAAGACAGTCGTAATATAAAGGGAGCAGTTCGAGTTTCTTCGGTTTTGCTTCTGCATCAATGGGCTGATCCAAACGGAATGTTGTTGTAACTCTTATCCATATGCTCGATTCTTTGACAGGTACCTCGTCTTTCCATCTGACGACAGGTTTCCTTGACCCATCGGCGAGGATCGTTTTCGCGTTGATGAAACATATAAGTGCACCACGGAGGATAATTCTGGCTGGGCCCAGTGGATCTGTGGTATTATCATCCGTGCCATGTATCGACTCAAGCTTGGCTAGCCTTCTTGTTTCCTCAAACTCGTTAATGGTGGGAAAGCAGATTTGGTCGGCACACGCAGCCCATGACCATGACGGAAAATGGCTGGCTAGATCATGCTTCAGCTCAGGCTTTGGGGGGGGCAGGAACGCCTGACACACGCCAGCATAGTTGCTGTTCAAAGTAAATCCCAATCTTCCAGAGGCCTGATACATACTGGAGGGCTATTTCCTTATTTTTCAATTGATTATACAGTCTGTTGACGATACCTCGAAGCGCAACCAATTTGTCACTCGGCTTTGTCAGTGACATGCCTGAAAATGCTTCAACAGCCTCGTTCCAAATGTGAACAATTATTTTGTGGTTATCAAGGCTTGGTCTTCGATGGCGGCGCAGATGTGCAGAATGTGCTGGGGGTGGGAGACGGGGTGTTTCTTCAGCTTTGAAAGTCCGGAACAGATTGTCGTCAGAGAGAACGCTCTTAAGGCCAAGGACAGGATTTCCCCGTGTCGATTTCAACATTTCTCTGCCCTGAATTGCGTGAAGCGCAGGAAATGACTCCGACGCTGTGGATGTCATGCATTCCCAATAAAGCTGCTCACCGCAAACGTCCTTGTTGACAAAGATCTCTCTTGTAATGTCCACCCCCTTTTGTAAAGAGGGGCGGATGGAATGACAAAGTCGAAGTCATCTTGCACATTGAGGAACGAATGATTGACCTCGCCTACCCCGTGCCACACGTTAGGAGCCGGAGTCACAACACACGGCATGATGCTTAAAGGGTTCCGAAGATACTCGAGCCCATGGGATTCTTCACCCAAGATGGCTCCAAGATTCAGAACCCCGTTCGTGTATACCATGTCCATCATCTCAGACTGCTCAGACCAATCCTTGTAATCACCTTGGATGATACACAAGGCATCTATCCAGATGTATCGTACACCTACGCGGCGTGCTATTGAAGCAGTATCCTTGTAGACTGGTGGCCACCGGTCAACGGGAATGGCGTCGTAATGGATGTGTTTATTTGCTTATGTCGTCTGGGACATCTTTATCTCTGCTGTCCAACGATAACTGAGAGTGATATAAACCGGCTTGTCGTTCACAGTCATCTGACGATCAACCAGTCGGACCGGGTGAGTTGCATCCACTCCCAAGTCAATGAACCGAACGGCTGGTCGTCCCGACCGCGGCTTATACTCGGACCAAGCGTTACACATCGTGTGAGTTTGTTGACATATCCGTAGCCATTGTCGGACCTGGTCCAAGGTCTGCTCGCTCAGACTGGTGTACGACACGTTCTGAACCATTGTCCCCTTAATCCAGTTGTTGTACCTTGGAGTATCATGATCGTCCAGGACCGTAGCGGGGGTGGCTTTAATGCCGAGGTTGAATTTGGGATACCGGAGGTTGAATCCCAGCTTCAAATCAATCTCGAACCAAAAATACTCTGCAAATGGAGGAAATTGGGGTAATAAGAAGTAGCAATTCTGCATCTCCAACAATGAGCCATGGCCCTCCCGACGCAGCAGGTCCTTCGTCCGGCGAATCCTGTCCGATACAAGAGTACAGAAGTGGCAACCAGCCTCTATAGCTTCAAAGAGTCGCTTCATGGTGAATGGGCCAATAAGCCTTTTTTCAGGCTTGTCCCGGACGCTGTTATTGAGCCATTGCCATTCCCTATCTTTTGGGAAAATGTTGTCGACACAGCTTTCACAGAGATGATTCAACCCCAGTTTGGGAGGATGTTGATGATCCACAGTATGTTTCGCAGATGATCTTTCGAGGCCAAGGCTCGCGATCTGATCACAGAGCAGGTCCGATTCGGAGTGGTGTTGATCGCCCATAGCTTGCTTTGACAGATCTTGTCTTTCTTTTGAGAGTATGGTAGTCGTTACTCAACCACAGGAGAACCTGGTATAACCACTGGTCAGCTTAGCTAAAGTATAATCATAAGTTGTAGGCCAACTTACCGAGATATCATGGTGGTTGTTGGTGCTACAAGTTATCTGATGCGAATGCAGTTTCACCCACCAGGCCGTGGGTAGCCTGCGTAGTTTGATGGGACAACGGAAGATGATGGGTTTGAGATGCGTGGAGTGGAAAGAGGTGAAACCGAAAGTAGATGCCCTGAGCGTGAGCCCCTCCAGAAAGATCGCGCAAAAAAAATTGCAGCGATGAGGTTACGTACATAGGCCGGTTAGTAGGCTGCAGTGAGCACAGTAGAATGCTGCAAATTGATAGAGACCACGAACCCAACGAATGAACCCAATTCATTGTCACTACCAGCGCGTGGCTTAGCCATAGAGGTACATCTAACAAATGCTGTGGCTTGTGGGCCCAGGAGTAACGTCCATCATCCCTTCAATACCTACTTAAGATAGAAAGAACCACAAAGACTAGGTAGGTACCAAGCAGAATTCGCGATGTTCATCCGCTCCTGCACAAACAACGACATAGAATTCTCTCGTCAGCCAGAAAATGACCCAAAAGGCGAGGGTTTGGTAGCCCTAAACGCAGGTCCCAGCGCTGCACTCTGCGGCGTCATCGGCAAAGGCGGAAGTGACTGCATCTCCATCTGCATCTGCTGCAATCTTCTCGCCGCCGGCGTTCCCGCTCGAATTGTACCACTTATGTCTCTCGTTCTGGGGCTGATGCTTCTCTCTCTTTGCCTTTCGCGCTCTCTCATTCTCACCATGATCTTGTTTTGCCCTTGCGACATGGCGACAGTCGGAGCGGCGGGTTGAGCTTGTTGAGCTTGCTGCTGTTGCTGTTGCTGTTGCTGTTGTTGCACCTGTATCTGCTTCTTGACGACAACACTCAATTCAGCTGCATCCCTGAGCCCTCGGGATATCTTGCCCAGTTGTTTGAGTGTTTCCAGCGGTAGGGAGAGTTTAGGGTTGATTTCCTCCTTGGTTTCTGTCTTCATACCCTCTGCTGCCGAATCTGTCGATCTCACTAACACCGTCTTCAACAGATCACCAAACTCGGCCCAAGCAGTGTACAGACCCTCGCACACGTCCCAGAACGAAGCAGATGCCGATCCGTGACCCGAGCCATTTTGTGGTTGAGCTGCCCGCGGAGGAGAGAATAAGGCCGGATCGCCAACTCTCAAAGTGGACAGCCTCTCTCGCAATGCTTCGGTTTGCTTCTGTACTTTGACGCCGCTGGTCAAAAGGATGGTCCAAGCCTTTGATGCCTCCCACATCGCTGGACTTGCGTGCACCTGATGGTGATAGTGCGCAAACAATGAGTTGAGGGGTGGGAGAGTATGAAGAACCTGCGAAGTTGCTGACTTCAAAGTCAAGAAGAGCACATCGAAGGGCGCTTCCGTCGAGTCTGCTGCGGCATTGCTGGACATATGTGAAGGAGTAGGGGAGGAAAAGAACGAGCTGGCAGTAGGTCGTGGCTCCGGCGTTCTTGGCATCGGCGGTATGTCCGGCGTTGCTACCAGCGTGGACGCCGTGGTGATACCCGTGCTCTTTGCGGAGGTGGCAGCTGGAGCCGAACCCGCCGTTGCCACTGCTACTGTTCGTGTGGGAGCTCCCCCTGGCCCAGGGTAAGGTATGTCCGTCCTGACTTGCATATTGACGCCTCCACGAGCAGACTCGAGACCACCCGGGGGTTTGCGGCCTTTGAAGGACGGTAACGGAGAGTGATTTCTTATGGAAGATGGTCTGGACGGTGTCGGGGTCGTGGACCCTTGTGTCCGACGTCGTGGTCTGATTGTTGCTGCAGCGTCAAAGCCATGCACCGGAGAAGGTTGCTCCTTCGAGGCCGCGGACAGCAGTCCATTCAGGGTTGAACGAAGTTCCATGACGCTGTGGTAAATGAGCATTAGGAAAGTTCGAAGATACCTCCCATCCCCATTATCCACGAACATGTCGACATGGCCGGTGAGCTCACTACATATCTGGATGTAGGCGCTGATGAGACTTGATAGAGCCTGCTGCAAAGCCCTGTACTTCAGACGCTCGTCGCCATGTGTGCCGTTCGGGAGACCCAAAGCATGGATAGCTTGCTCCAGCTCATGGAAGTGGAAACTGGCTCTTTCAAAAGTGGTTTCTAGTTTCGATCCGGTCCCATGGTTGACGACGAAATTCGACATACTCTGAACAGCCGAGTGAACTTGGGAAATCGAGTAGAGAACGCCGCGAGCGACCTCAACAAGTGGCTCCCGGTCCTGAGAAGAATTTCGGCGCACCGGAAGGACCGACAATTCCCAGACGCTTGAGGTTCTACCAAGTGTCACAGTTTCTTGTCTGAAAGGATTGGTGAACACTGGATTATGCCCGTATCGATTTGCCCCGTGAGAATGGCTGCTAATAGAGCCCCTAGAACCTGAAGTAATAACGTTCCCAGCAGAATCCATCCCAGGCCTTCCTTCCTCAGCCGAAGACATAGCGCGCGCCAGCCGAGTCTGGGTCGCCTGGGCCCCATTTGGCTTCAAACTGTCGGATGTCCTGGGAGGTACCGAACTGCTTCTCAGGCCGGCACCTTTGGATCGTTGTAAGGCAAGTGGTATCAATCCCGGTTTCTTGTTGACCAAGGAGGGACTCTGTGATACGCCTCTGAAGTGCGATCTCTGGGGAATCGGCGGCGGTTTCGAATCCGCGGGGGAAACAACGGTACCTGTAGATGTTGTCGTCGAAGTCGAACTGACACTGGAGCCATTGACGCGAATAGGAAATCGCCCGTTGCCTGTGCCTCGCCTTTCCATTGGCTTGTGGGCCCTTGGATGCTCGTTCAAATTAACATCGCCATCGCTATTGCTCGTCTCTCCAAGTCCATGTCGTCGAGTCGAGTTAGGCCCCGCATGTTGCTGAGCTTCCGCAGAGAGGCTCAAAGCCCTCTCAGTCGCAATCGCCGTGGTGTCTGCCATCATTTCATTCTCTCTGCTTCTCGCCGGATGTTCGCGCAATGACGACTGCTAGCTGGGTTCGAATCCTTCCAGAAGTGGTAACCGAAAGACGCGCGAACGAAACACGGCAATCGTTCCATGATTAAATCCCTCCCAGGACCCCAAGCTCCCCTCAATCCGACCTCACGATAGGCGGCAGACGGGAAATTAAACCGTGATACATTGGTACCTTCCATCCTTCTTCTTTTTTTCCCTCAAAAGCAAGCTGTTGGTTTTAAATTGTGGCACACAACGAATTTTTGGTACGCGCCAATGAAACACTTGGTTCCATCTTGTCACCCCCTCCATCTCGTTGGGATGGAACCGAGCCGTCTCGTCAGCTTCCTTTCCTTTCCCGTGTGTGGTAAGCTCCCTATAGGGCGGCAGCGGCAAGCCATCAACGGCAGCGGCTTGACAGCTGACAGGGCAATTATTTGAGATATCATCAGATATAGTGTCTAGGGTGACACAGTGACATTGCTTCTTCCATTTTGATCTCCGATTTTTCTGTTTGTGAGAGAGGTAGATGCCAAACAAATCTCACCGATGTGCCGGTCAGACTCGCATTGAATGCATCAGTCGCAAAACGAAGAACATGACCGAAGGGCAAATGCCCCTGGCTGTAGTATCATAAGAATTGATTATCTCAGCTATTGGGTATTATACGTACGGGCTGGTTGTACAAACGAAGCGCTTGGTGTGGATGGAAGCACCATCTAGATAAGCGATAATATCCAAGAAAACACACTTGCCTCGACCAGTCTTGGAACATTCCAGCAAGTCAAGATCGAAAATAATGAAACGTATTGTCAGCGCAGTGCTGTGTCATTGGAGACACCCGCAGACCCTTCTCAAAGATCCTTCACGGCATAATCCTCGTTCTTCCCGTCCTGAACGACAACCCACCCGTTCTTCTTCTCTCCCTCGTCCTCACTATCACTTCCCTCATCATCACCATCATCGGGCTTTCCATGCTCGGGCTTGCCGTGCTTAGGAGGATGAGGACCATGATGACCCTCCCATTCCCCCGGCAATCTAATGGCTTCCCACTCCTCCTTGGAAACCTTCTTCCACTCATCCACAGGGATCCAGCCGATATACGCCCTGTCGCCAAACCCGCCGATCCAGTACACCTGCGTCACCACCAACCTGACAAAGTGCGACTCGTGGATCCGGTTCCCGGGCAACCACCAGTTGGCGTCCGGGTGCACCTTGGTGAAGCACGAAGCGATTTGCGAGCCGATGGAACCCTCTTGGGTGCGGTCGTCTCCGCCTTCGATGGGCTCGACGTAGCCTAGGAGGGAGAAGCGCGGGAGTGCGGCGGGGGAGAATGGGCGAGGAGGAGGGGGAGGGGGGTGATGCTTCTTATGCTTCTTCTTGTCCTTGTGCTTCTTGTCCTTATGGTGCCTCTTGTCTTTTTTATGATCCTTGTGGTGGTGGTCATCATCCTCCTCGTCGTCATCATCATGATCATCACCATGGTGAGGCTTCCTCTTGTGATCTCCCGGACGACCATGTCTCGGCCGGCCATGATGAGGCGGGAATGGAGGAGGCGGGGGAGTCCACTGCACCGCCAAAGAGACATTACTCCCCGCCGCAATGTTCTTGAAGGAGGTCTCGATGCTGATGGCCAAGAGCGTCGGGTTGCCGACGTCGTTGGTCGCGTACTCGCAGTCGGAAATGTACTCCATCAGCCCGTGCGGCATGCCCGCAACCTCGGCCGGGCGGTTCTCCCGCATCTTGGGGTTGTCCTGCTCTTCGGAGGTCATGATGGATGAAGAGTTGGAGGCGGGGAAAATGGTGGCGAGAGTTCCCAAGGGTGTCAGCGCGAGGATGCGCCGCGCCATGACGGCGGACTCGTACGAGGTAGGGATTCGAGGCTTTTCGGCAGCTGGTTTGGTGCTGCTGCTGCCCTCACCACCGGGCACGGCGACGGCGGCCGCGGCGGCGGTGAGGAGCGCGCTCAGGGCGATAGCTTTCATGGTGAATGAAACGTCGACCTCGAAGAGGTTTCTTTCACGGTATAAGTCGTATATGTATCAGTTGATGTCGACCACTGATACTCGTGAATGTGTGAGTCGACTTGGTGATGAATCGGCGGAGAAAGAGGTTTTCTCTGCCAGTTTCACAACTGAGATGTAAGTCGTTCTGTGAAATATCTCGAGAGAAATCGACGAGATGAAGGGACGGGAGAAGCTCCGAATGATTCTTCGCTTGCAGGTTGTGGTGGGTGTGCAGTGGCACCTGCAGGATCTCCTCGCTAAAGTCGCTGTCGGTGCCGGGGCGCTCTTGCGAAACAGTGCAGCACGTATAACCCCGGATTGGTGGGCGACCTCGTGGGGCCGTTAGAGGTAGGCGGGCCGCGTCCTCATTCCCCGCTTGTTCAGTGCTTGCTGTGACGTGACTGGTCTCGGCGTCGCGGTCAGTGTAAGTGGGAGTCGTCAGCACTCTTCGAGAGCCCAGCCAGGCCTGCCAGGTTGCTTCGAGTCGGGTTGCTTTGATGCTGTGAGGAGGCGTTTTCTAACTGATGCCCGTGTTGTTGCCGTAGAAGAGATCGACAGACATGGCTGCCGATAATCCTGTTGTCAGGATTTCGTTGTTCATCGTGCTGCCGGGCATTGATCTGCGATAACGTTGACCGGGCATACTGTATCGACTACACCCGACTGTGACACCCGCGGTTACACCACTGCAATCGGTATCGCTGGCGACGTTCCGCTGATGCCATGTGCTTCACTCATTTCTTGAGATGAATTGGGTGACAGTTCGAACCGAACGGTGCCAAGAACCGTCAAGCAAGTGAGACCCACATTACACCTACCTAAGAGAGCGCGCAGTCACGTGTGCAGTCACCTGGCATGCTCAGAGCGCCCGTCGACTGCCAAGCCGCCAAGACCTGTCCGCCACAGCAAAGGTTCTTCGCCACACCTCACGTGAGCCACGCAAAAAATCGCTGTGCCGGGAGGAGGCGAGCGGCGCACGGTTTGAGCCCCAATGGTGAGCCCCGCAGCTCCCACAATTAATCGCTAAATCCAGTCCGCCCAGGTCAGTATTCCTGCCAGTCTCGATTTTTGCTCCCCTTTTGACGGCAAGAGGCCTTACCACTTCTACAACCACAGTAGTCTTCTCGCGCCCACCGCAATAACCGAAAATGGGAAAGGTTCACGGAAGGTATGTTTGATTCGTGTAGCCAGGCTTCATGCCGGTTTTCCTAATGATGGATGTGATGATCGGAAGTGATGCTAACGATGATTGTTGAATAGTTTGGCCCGTGCCGGTATGTTGCTCTCCCCGTGATAATCTTGCTTCCCAGTCATCACCACCATCATCATCACCATCACAACCCCATCGAACATCGACAACGGAAGAGGAGGGCATCATCGAGAAAGAACGAGAAGATGGATTTCGAGTCGACTATCCCTGCCCAAAACATCGAAAACGAACACCGATTTGGAACATGACGAGGGCAACAATCTGACGAGAATTTCGCAATACAGGCAAGGTCAAGTCTCAGACCCCTAAGGTCGAGAAGCAGGAGAAGAAGAAGACTCCTAAGGGCCGCGCCAAGAAGAGACTCACTTACACTCGCCGTTTCGTCAACGTCACCATGACCGGCGGCAAGCGCAAGGTCAGTTCCAGTCACTGTCCGCCCGCCTGACAGATCTTGGGGGAAAAAGGATCTCAAGATCTCGAAGGCAGAGCGGACATGCAACGACCCAAGTCTTGCGAACAGGAAGACTGACATGATCGCAAAAACAGATGAACCCCAACCCCGGCTCTTAAATTAGCCCACATTCCCGTAACTCACAATGAAGCACTTCCGTCGCGATGAATACGACCTTCTTCTCTCCGGCGACAAAAGTTAGCGAGCTAAATCCGAGACTCATCAAAACCCTTTCTTACCCACGCGTCAACCACGATGAAACGAACTTTTTGACGGGATGACGAACGACGAAGACCACGCCGGAACGGACGTTTTTGAAGAGGTTCCTGGAAACAGGGAGACCTCTAGGGAAGAAGGGGCAATGGCAAGCAACTTTTGTTAGGGCGTCTGTTAATTGGGATGGGATGCTGTGTTGTTTTGGGGTGTGGTGGACTTGAGTCTGGACAACAGGCGAGAGTCCTTTAAGGCCAACAAGCCTGCGAAGAAACGTAAAACAGAAAATACGATTTTCCAGGCAAACACACATTGTTCCGGTTCTCGTCTTTTTGGTGACTGATTTTGGTTCGACGCGGGATATCGTGGCGGCTGCTTTCGGGCGTATCGGCTGCTCCTATTCTGCTTGATCGTCTCTGTATCATATGCGTACCTATCTTCGGCAACGTCGAGTTTTATCGCACCAGATTTCTTCCAAATGCCAGGGCTAGAAAAAGACAACAAGGTTCTCATTTCACCAACGGAAGTCCACATCATCTCCCCCGGATCTTCCACACCCCGGACCATGACGTAGCTGTCGAACTTGTCCATATCAAAATGTCAACAACCCAGGCTCCAGGCTGTATTCTGAGCATCTGAAAGGTCATCGACAGTCTCGCGGTAAACGATATGGTCACATTTGTTCCTGTTTCAAACACCAACATATCCAGAGCTACTGTCATCTAACCTTGGAGTGCTGTAACACCAATCAATCATTCAAAGTTGATAACCGTGGTTGTTGCGTGCTCAGCCATGGAAGCTGATACCCACGGTTACTTGTATAGATTTACATGAGAAAGATGATGAATCTTCTAACTCCATTATCCATCGGATCACTTTGACCTCAGTCAATAGTACTTTGCTCGTGGACTTTTCCCACATGTTACTCAAATAACTGCATCGATGTTCACCAGTGACGAACTCAATTTATGTCCTCAACGTCTCCAAAACGTTGCTCAGCAACGTTGGTGAATACAACTTCATGATCCAACTCAGAGTTTTAAGTTTCCACAACGTCAGGAGTTGCCTTGGGCCATTCTCTCTTCTGCTAAACTTTTGTGCATTATAACTTTATTTCTTGATCTCGATTATGAAGATGATTGTTTAAAGAGCTGTATCAAAACAGCCTTACCAGGTTCGAAAAACCATAACAAACAGGAATCCTACAAACCACAAGTACATGCCAGTGGAAGCTCTCACTGTATTGTATCACCTTCCGAAGACTAGAGCTAGATAATAATACAAGAGCCTCGACTGTTGTTTTGAAACCAAAATGCTATCTGTTATGTTATCGACAATGATAAACTGAGTTCCCTCCTCCGCTCTATCGTTTCTTTCCCGCATTGGTCCTTATGAAACTTTTTTGATGATGATAGCTTGCAACTTTTTCCACATAAGAATACACTGTATTTATCACACCCTGTCATTGCCCTTCCTCTCCTCAACCCCACAGCATGCTACACCATCCTTCCCACTCCAGGGCAGTCATTTCAGAGCAAACTCGCATCACCACACCATCACCTTCCGTTCCTAAGCATCAGGCGTCGGCGTCGCGCTATTCCTCCCCCTCCTCTCGCGTTCAAACGTGTCCACGTACTCACTATGCAGCTCCTTAACCGCCGGGATGATGAGTGATTCAATCTCGATCTCGGGTTCTCCATCGGGTAGGGACTTGGGGTCTAGCGGTTCGTCCTTCTCCGTTGTTTCTGTTGTTGGTGGTTGTTGCGGGTTGGCAGCAGCAGTAGACGATGAACCGACACGACGGTGCATGGGGACGCGGATCCACTTGTCTTTGCGGTTGGGCGCTACGAAGACCACTTCCCATTTGCGGGTTGAGCTGTTACAGTTTTGTCATGTTAGCGGGTGCAGGGGAAGAGAGAGAAAGGGAGGGAAGGAGGAGACAAAAAAAAAACATACAGCAGGTTTCCAATCACCAAGTGATGCTGATAGCGATTCAACGAGTACTTGGCCTTCAGCGTCAAGATGCTCGGGTCCGTCTCGAGCTTGAACGAAACAATCATTCCCTCGGGCGACCAACCCTCGACCAGGTTCTTCAAAAACTTGGGTACCGGGTCCAGGTCGACAACAAGGCGCTTACTCCTCGGCACGCTGGGGGAGGAATCAAAGTTGTCAAAGGTTTCCTCGTCTACCACCCCAGAACCATTTCCGTTGGCGGGAGCAGGTGTAGCTCTGTGACTAGCGCTGGGAGTCGCAGAGGCGGAGTGACCTTTCTTGTATTCAGCAACAGCATCCGTGCTCTGGATCTTGTGCTCCGACATGCGATCAGGCGGAACAAAGAAATCGCTCACGGCGGCGGCGAGGTACAAGAGCGCGTTAGGACCCAGAGGCTTCATTAGCTGGGCGATGGATCGGAGCTCGTGCAGGTAGTCCGAGATGCTGACGAAGGGGATGGCCAGGAGCATGTTGTTGTCGCGCGCGGCGTGGTACTTGCGGAGGACTTGCAGCATCTTGCTGGCGTCCTTGTCGCGGGCGACGACGGACTTGCCGTCGGGCCCTTCCTTGAAGTAATCGAGGAAGCAGTCGGTGGCGTGCGAGTAGTGGCGGGAGAAGGGCAGAAGGGAGAATTGGCGATGGAGGAAAAGGACGGCGTAGCCAGCTTCGAGGAAGTATTCGGCTGATGTCTGTGGGTGCTTGGTTAGACATTCGTGTTGGAAAAGAAAAAAAAAAGCAAAGAGCAAACTTACAGCACCGCGAGTACCGGCCGAGAAGTTGTCGATGAATCGCACAGTCTGCTTTTCTGGTAGAGGTTAGCAACCTCTTCGACAATTCATGTTCCTCTTCTCATTCTTGTCTCAGTTGCCCACTCCATTCTCAACCCTCCGCCATACTGTCTTCACCCTTTTCCCTTCCCTTTAATGTCTTTACTCATTTCCCTATTTCCTCTTCCCCTTTTACATCCAGCACTCATCGTCATCTCTTACCCAAAAGAAAAGAAGAGAAACTCACCAAGAGGCACCGTAGTCCCACCACTCGTAATCAGCACCAACCTCCTCCCTCCGTTCGCATGAAAGTCAATAAAGTCCTTAGCCATCTTGACATGCTTCTCGAGGTCCTTGGGGGGCGGGTTGGCGCTGAAGTAATGGTCCTCGGCCAGGGCGGCCAGGTTGGGTGGTGGGATCTCGCCGGGGATGTGGGACATCATTTTGTCGGTGTTTTCGGAATTATTGTTGTCCTTTGTTGAACTCTGTTGTTGTGGAAATAGAAACTCCTCCGTGTCCGTATCCGCTGCCGGCGTGCAAGGTGGTGTTGGCGGCGGTTGGTGGAGTCTTGAAGTTGACTTTGATCCTCTCCTACTATGTGGTTTTCGGGGGAGTAGCGTTGATGATGGTTGAGCTTGAGCAATGTTAAAGATGAGTTCAAGTCCTCGAGAAGAACGGCGTGAGCGGGAAAGTCTTCTTTTGGGACGGAGTGGTACTGTGAATGATGGGCGTCGAGTAACGAGTTTCTGTTGTGGCATGTTAATGTTAGCTTCCTGGCTTCAGTTTATGTGTGAAGAACCTGTGAAAGAAGGAAAAGTGAAGTGAAGTGAGGCTCAAAGGTTCAATGGTGAATGATTCAGTCCGAAGTCATGACCATCGCCTTTTATGCCAAGACGCCCGTTGACGTACAGACAGAACCTTGACCAGGCCTTCATTTGGGCCATGACTCCGATCGTGAAGCAATTCGCAACGACTCCAAAGTTGTGATGAACCGTAACCGTGAGCGTCACCCAACCCCGGGTTCACCCGGGCCGCGAGTCCCGAAGAGCCTCACTGAGGACCCTGATGCGATAGATCCATCACGTCTCCATGCTCGGGGTGGAAAAGAAGACGGGAATAGAAGGAAGCCACTTGAACCTTTCAACCAATGTAGCTTATAACAGCTTCAACTCTTGCAATGGGCGTAATTCTTTCCAAAAATGAAGTGAAGGTTGATGTGATGAGAAGAACTGACCTTGCTAACCAATGATAATGATGAGGGATGCCGAACTGAATGACGATCTCAATCCGTTCAATAGACCGGTTTATGTATCTTCTCTCTCAATTGACTGTCCAAGCCGCTGGGAAATTGTGATTATTGATCTGTCTTGCTGAGCCTCTTTTGAGCTGTCAGAAATCCGAGTTTGGAAGGATTGTATCGATATTTGAGCCACGCGGAGCAAGGCAAAGGCACGGTGTGTGTTGTCGCTCAGATTTGATCCGTAGTCGTTATGTTATATACGGTGAAGTCCAGTTTCCAATTCGGGGGATGTTGCGTCACGGGGTTGTTGCCGGTGAAGCTTTGTAGTGTGATGTCGCTGTCCCGTGCATTCAGAAGTGGTGTGAGGTGAGGTCGTCCAGATCCAATTCCCCGAACGTTCGCGGCGCGGGGCACCCACTTTTCCATGAGTCTTGGCGGGATTTTGCGGGGAAGCTTCAGGGCAGCCTAGGTTTCCCCAACTGCCGTCGGCCGGCCCCCTGTATTTACGGAGTATCTTCAAGCGCAGCCAACGACCGGACAAAACAGACCACTACGGATGAACGGGAGTGACATTGAGTTGTGTATTCTAGCCATTTGCCTCTTGATCGACCTCGGCCTACAGTTGGTGGTGACAGATGATGTTGCCGAGAGGTCTAGGGTTCATCCATCTCCATCCAGGTTTACAAGGGTTCTAGGGAAGAAGAACCCGAAGACTGATAGCGAAAGGAACGAGAGATTTTGGTGAGAGAAACATCAAGGAACTGACATATCATCACGATCATCGAGTCAGTCCAACGGGTGACATGAACTAATGATAACCTGCCTATCTTTATCGTATCCTAACAAGAAGAAGCGTGTTCGTTCCTGGGTGGGTATATTTATCTCCTCTAGGGCAAACTCGTCTATAACACTTCTTGGAACCTCTCTCTACCTAGTAAGAATGATGAGTTGAGATGAAATCTGTACTACTTAGTACATAGAGAAGAAAGAATGATAAAGACGACAACCATCTTACAACACTGCACCCAACAAGCAAAACAAAAACAGAGGTGCCCCCCTTTTTAGAACTCGAACGCCTTCAATCCGTCTAATATGCAACTTTTGCCACCATTATTTTTCCTTCTCAAAACGAAACAACACACGAAAAAGGGGGATTCCGTTCATTCTCCCTAGAAACGCCAAAACGCTCTCATGCCCACCCATCGCATAACCGACCCTACTCTGCCCTTCTGCGTCTTCATCACAGAAAGGACATTAAAACCACTTCTTGTTAATGGTAACCCTCTTCGCCTGGGCATTCTTCATCGAGTTGATCCTCCTCAACCGTTCCCGGTTGCTGGGGTCGAGCAGGACGTCGGTGCTCTCATCGCGGAACCAGTGGTTGGGGGCGTTGCGGTTGTGCAGGTCGCCCATCTTGACGCGCTGCACCTTGCGGAGCTTGACGAGGCCGTACCAGCACACTATGAGGGAGGCGACCGTCGAGACTGACGTGACCATGGCAAATCCCCAGTTGGTTTCCTCTATGAAATTCTCCAGGTTCATGCCGTACCAAGACGCCAGGAAGGTGCCCATTGCCAGACCCAAGGTGCCGACGCTGAACTTGAGGTCGAGCAACATGAGCGAGTTACGGTTAGCGTCGAGGATGGCACGGATACTGTCCAGTTGTTAGGGATGTTTCTGTCATACGTAAGGGTGTAAACTCACATTTCCTCCGTGTTCCTGATGCTCGAGACGAGGTTACTCGCTTCCTCCACCACTTCGTCGCAAATCTTGTTATAAGACTCCAACAAGAGCTCGATTTCCGTGTGGTCGTCCTCGCCTCTGTAGAGATCATGCGTCTTCTCAGTCAAGTACATGGATGCAAGATCGTCATCGGCCTCAAGCAGTTCCTCAATGGCATCACGCACGAGCTTGGCCTTTTGCTCAAAGGTGCTGACCCGCTTGGACAGGACAAGCAAGACCCTCAGCTTCTCGCGGTCGATATCGTCTTCGAGCTCGCTGAGAATGCGAATAACGGGGTCGCGAACCGCCTCAAAGTCGGCTTCCAACTCGGACGTGACCGACATAAGCACGGCTTCGAGAGCGCGGAATTCGTAGGGAAGACTGTTGGCTCCGGACGACTGCTTCTGCTGAAGCTTGCCTTGTAGATCGTACATGAAGGCCGACTGGGGGTATGAACTCTTGGAACCGTAGACGTCGAACAGAAGGACGCAATCATGCTTGATCAGGACCTTCAAGTGTAGCAAGTTGAGAAGAATCGCCGAGGGACGGATGAGGATGTGGGGAAGGTTGGACGAGTCGATCTTGCGAAGATCGCGAGGCAGAAGACCGTACTGTTTTGTTTTGATCTGTTAGCAATGCGGTCTTGGGATGGCATATTTGTTGGAGAATCACGCACCTTTGCGATAAGCTCACTCTTTTTGAGCTCACCGTCCACCATGACAACGTTGCCGTTCTCGTCCACCTCTGTACACCTCAGTCTAGGATCCATGGCAGCCTTTGCCGTCAAAGCCCTGCGCTGGAAGATGGAACCAGACTCCTCCTCGAGTGCTACTCGTATATCGTCGTCGCTCAGCCTGGTTTCTGGTGGCCCCTTCTTCTCGCCATTGCCGAATAGCCACTCTCTAAGCTTCGGCCTTTTGTTGTGGCTACAGTCGGAGGATTGGTTGGAAGAGAACCGCAACGAGCCAGCCGGCGGTGGAAGTGCAAGGAGGGACTTTGTGGTGCGCTGTTTTCGAAGCGACTTTGGGAGGATAGCCTCGAGGTCAATGAGACCGGAACGCAACTGGATGCGCTTGGGCGGCGTTATTGTGCTCAGCGATCTCGTCGTCGTTGTTGTTGAGGAAGACTGTCTTGCTGGTGATGGTGGTCTGGTCGAACCGCCTGCGGTACAGACATGGCGACGCTGTAGAGCCGGATGTTGTCGTTCAAGAGTAGCGCGACATGTTGGCGCAAACGGGAGCCCTTCGGACTGGGCGCGAAGATACCGAAGGAGACTCCGTGATGGCGCTGCTGGTTTCAATGCCGGCGGCATTGCAGCGAAGGATCGTCTTGACTGTGACGATGCTCCTGTCTTCTTGCTTCTTTCGTCGCAAACGAATAGTAATAAAGAGACGAAAGAAAGGCAACGCGCAAATCAAACGAGAGAAATGATTCGCGGTGTTTGTGAGGCCTTCCTGCCTTCCCAAAAAGATGGCCGCAACGCACCTTACCAAATCCCAGTCCGATGTTGTGCCTGCAGAAAAGTATCGAACAGTCGTCAAAGCTTTCGATGGAGCCACGCCGAGAGGTGGTGTTGAGGATCGAGATTGGCGGGAAAATGCGCCATAAGAGGGGTGCTTCAGGTGCCCGTGGGGAGTGAATGCATAAAAAGCGGGACATCGTCATGCATGTGGGCAACTCCAGTCGACAAGGGAAGTCGCTGTGTTTTCTATCAATCACCGCGCTTCAGTTGATAAGAAAATTGTTAGCGCATTCTGACTTCGACGACATGCCTGGAATGCCATCCACGGTTTTGGGCTTAACCACTTCCATAAACACTATTTGACTTCGGAATTGAAGTATTCGATCAATGCATTCTCTTTAAGCCCTGTTCTGGTTGCCTGGATGAACGTCTCCGGGTTTGTACATGGCAGTGTCTGTTGCGTGTCTGCCAAAATTCCGCATAGCGGTTCAACCTTGCCCTCGCTCCCTTTCCTTCTCCATGAACTCGTCCGAACCCACTGCACTTGCTCGATGGGGAATTGACGACTTACACAAGGGTTCAACCACTTTACAACCGGCACATCACGACATGTCTACGACTTCATAGTCCTCAATTCAGCCCTTGTTGCCGTTCTCCTGCATTGCTGCAGAACGGTAAACAATGAAACTGACGCCCATCAAAATCAGAGGCCGTGGCCGCAAACAGCCATGGCAGCCTCCAAATCCTGAGCGCTTCAAGCGTAAACATCATGACGAGGGTGACGAACACGGCGAGGAAACCGGCGTGGTCCCCAGTCAGGTCGACAAGAATGGCGTAAAACGACGACGCCGTGTCAAGACTCGAAAGCCGGCCGCCCTCATCGAACAGCTACCGCCTGAAATCCTTGAGCGTATCTTTTCCATGTCCGAGAACCTCAACTTTCCAAGGAGCAGTCTCCGCATCGGTTATATGCTTTCAGCCAGGACTTTCCTCTTGCAGCTGATTGTCGATGCTTTCTCTCACACCTGGGATTTGTGGTTTGGCTGTCCGAGGAAGGACGTCATCTCGTATAGAGGGTATGAGAAAGATGGTGAGAGAATGGGTGGGAATGCCGAGTTTCAGGTTAGTCTCCCTCTTTCTTCACTCATCAAATCGGTAGACTCAACGATGTCAAAACCCGCTCATCGATCAGTTCATATTCTCAATAATTCCCGTCCTCTCACACGGTCCAGTCTAAGACTAACAACCCTTCCATAGACCTCCATCATCTCCTCCAAATGGTTCACCTTCTCTCTCCTCCTTCACGCTCAACAAGTTTGGATCCGGCGCCAACAGCAAAACGGGCTGTCTCGGCCCTTCATCCACACCGAGAACTGGCTCATGATCGGTCCTACGCGCGTCGAACTTGACCATGACCTCCTTATAGCAGGAGAAGACTCTGGCCTTAACCAGCAAAACTATCCTCACCATCCTCACCACCGTCTACACTTTGGCGGTGACTGGTTCTCCGACACCGACGCCGACTCGCCCGATCCTCCTTCCTCATCTCAGTCTAATAAACTCGACGTAGAAGCTTGCTTCGAAGCCGATTGGTCCTGGTTCACCACCATCTTGCCCCAGTTCGACCCCTTCGGTATTTACTATGGCCTTGAGAATAGGGAGAAGCGCACGGGATATTGGGATATCAACCCAGACACCAAGATCCCAAATCATCTGCTGGCGAACCCGGTCAGGCAAGGTTGGGAGTCGGTCAAGTTCTTGTATTGGTTGGTGAGAGGCGGAGCGACTTTGGGCGGGGAACAGACTTGGGAGGTGAGTGACTTTCAAGCACTATGTGTCTATATTCCGCCCATGCCTCCTTTACTCTCTTTCATCGTTTCCGAAACCTATGCCTCAAAAACCTTCGCTTTCCTCCTATAGCTGGCGTTCTACTGGTTTTCTCTTCTCAGCCTATCATCTTCCTATATCTCCTGTCACCTCTCTTCATCTGTCTCTATTCCCCGTATCTTAAATCATTGGCCTCAAGCCCTTCTTCCCTCCTCAGCCTTTCTTACCCATCAACCCCCTCTACCCCTTACATTCCTTAACCCCTAACCTCATAATACATTTTAAGCATCTCTCTCCCCCAATTCACCTTTCCCTTCAACCTTCCTCTTCCCCCATCCACCTCCCTCTCCCTCCCTCCCCACATTTTCTTACCGTCAACCCTCAGACTAACAAAACCTCAGTTAACAAAACTCGGCTACGAACGTCTAATGTCCCACCCCGACCATCCACCTTCTTCATCTCACAACCCTAGCCAACAACACGACCACTCACAAGAAGAACGCGAACTCCAATCCCTCACCTGCCTCCGCCTTTTCTCCATCCTCGGCATTTTTGACTCCTCCCACTGGCCACATTTCCTTATTACCGAAAAGCTGGAACAGATTAGTGCTGAACGAAAGAGACGACGACGGCTTCTTTCTTCGCAGTTGCAGTCGCAATCACAATCGCAGTCACAGCACTCGTCCCAGGGCTCACAAGCGGGCTATGAGCTGTGGAAATGCGCGCAGGGTGTTTTGCGGTATTGGGTTCAGCAGAGGGATGAAGAAGGGGAGCAGCATTAAGATAGGGAATGAATGAAAGAGTTATTGCATAAGGGGTGAGGTATGGGAAACACAAAAGAGTATAGGAGAGCTGATGATGATATGTGTGAGTAAGATAGGATGCTGAAGAAGAACGGTCGGAGGAAGTGAGTTACTGAAGGAAAACGGAACGAGATGATGGCGAGGTTTAGCTACCTCTTGTCATGGAGAGCAATATTTGGACGTCGGTAGGTATTCTTTACTGTTTACTTCCACTGCCTGTTGGCATTGCTCATGAACAGACAGAGCTAGGCAGCTTGATATTAACCTTCCACCCACTGCTTTTTGGTTCACACCTGAGCCTCAAGCTCAGATTTTACCTTACCATACTCGATGCCGTCGCGCAACTAGTCAAGACGATGTCTCATGTCGACAATCTACAACATTACGATCAACCTGTCTGGGCAGTACGAATTATCCTAACACACTTCAGGGCATCACTGTCATCACGATCAGCTCACGGCACGAAAAGATAAATCGTTCAAGGTCTTCATTTTCAACTACCACGGACTAATTCCCAGAACTCCTAGCATCAAGATACCAATGGAGATCCAATCCCTCGTCCTCATATCCCATGACCTTGCACGTTATCAATAAGGTCCAACGGTCCCTTCTCAATACAGCCTCCATTTACAACCTAGATGCCATTTCAAAAGACCCGTCAACCTGTTGCTGGTCGGAGAAATACCTGACAATCCACATGATCACCTGGAACTTGTGGTAGCCCAATCCGGAAACAAACTGCCTCCGTCAAATCGAGCTGTGTCCTGCGCTGCTATCACCACTCATTGGTAGCATGCACAGAGGTATTGCCGGCGTTACCTGTAATTAGGCACCCCAACCATTACCGGTGGTAACTTGAGTGTCATCATTAGCACCCCAGCCACCACCGCCGGAAGCCTGGGCGTCATCGCCGCCGCCCCAGCCGGAAGCGTCGCCGGAAGCGTCTTGGGTGTTGGCACCCGCACCCCAGCCGTCGCCGCCGTCGCCGCCAGCGCCCCAGCCGCCACCAGCGTCATCACCGCCGCCAGCATCCTCCTCGAAATCCGAATCGGCCTCGAACTTGAGGTTCTCCTTGTCCTCGGGGATGTACTGCTGCAAAAAGTCCGGAACCTCCTGGCCGGTCTCGAGAAGAGTGCGGGTAAGGACAGAAGCGAGGTCCTCATCGCGCTCAGTGTAGAAGGAGGTGGCAAGACCCCTGTGACCGATACGACCAGTGCGACCGATGCGATGGGTGTACTCCTCGATGCCGCCATACATGGCAGAGGGGAGGTCGTAGTTGATGACGTGCAAGACGTTGCGCACATCGATGCCGCGAGCAGTGACAGCGGTGGTGATCAAGACCGGAGATCTACCGGCACGGAAGGCGCGCATGGCAGCCTCACGCTCCCTCTGGGTGCGGTCACCGTGCATGCTGACACACGGAACTCCCTTGTTGAAAAGGAAGTCATCAAGCTCGTCAGCAGCCCGCTTGCTGTTCACAAAAATGATGGTGCGACCAGGGGGCACCGAGTTGAGAAGGTCCAGGCAGGCCGTCTTCTTCAGGTGGGGCTCGACCCAGACGATGTCCTGCTTGATGTTGCCGTGAGTACTTCCAGCACGTCCGACGCGGAGGCGAACATGGTTGTCCGCCAGATGAGTCTTAGCGAGATCGCGGGCAGCCTTGGGAAAAGTGGCCGAAAACAACATGTATTTAATGTTGCCTTCCTCTTGGTCTGTGAAGGAGAAAGTGTTAGTCTGAGCTCATCATTTGTTAAGGAAGAGGTTACACTTACCACCACCAGAGAGGATTTGGTCGAGCTCATCCTTCCAATCGTCATGAAGCATTTCATCAGCCTCATCGATGACCATGTAGCGAACACGGCGCAAAGAAAGGATATCCGGGCGATCCATGAAATCGATGAGGCGGCCGGGGGAGGCAACGAGGATGTCACATCCCTTCGCAATTTGCTCCATCTGCTCCCTCATCGGGCCGCCGCCATAGATGACGCAAGGGCGAAGCATAGAGCGATAGCAGAACTTCCGGGCTTCATTGAAGATCTGAACGGCCAACTCGCGGCTAGGACAAACAATGACGACGAGAGGCTCAGCTCTGCAGGGCGGGTCAATGCCGGGCTGGTAAGTAACCGGGTTGGGGCGCGGAGCCGCCAACTTCTTAGCCTTGCCCATCAGCTTGTTTATGATCGGGATCAGATAGGCAGCCGTTTTGCCGGAGCCTTGATATATGTCAGTATCAAAGATGGAAATCATGAGAAGCAACCGATAATCAACTTACCAGTCTGGGCGATGGCGATGACATCGTGACCCTGACCGATCGCAGGGACACAATAGCGCTGAATGGGTGTAGGCACATCGTAACCAGCCAGCTCAACATTGCGGAGCATGGCGGGATGGAGGCCGGCATTCTTGAAGGCGTCGATGGGTTCGACGCGGGTGGGGCCCTCCTGGACCAGCTCAAGCTCGGCGATGGCCGAGAAATCGATGCCCCTGCGGCCGCGCTCCTCGACGGGACCAAAGAGCTGAACCTCCAACTCAGGGAACTCAGGGCCAATATCGCCCTCCTCACCGTCCCACTCGTAAATACGAGCCTGACCATCCCACTCGGTGTCGCGGTTTGCAAACTCCTCGTACTGGTAAGGAGTCGCCTCGACCCAACCCTCAAGCTTGGGGGGAACGACCTGCTCGACGGGAGCGGGAGCGGCGCCGTTCTCAGCACCATTGGTGTGATGCTCAGTGTGACCGTTCTCCTCAGGAAGAGCCGCCTGAAGGTCGGTAGTGCCCCAGGCACCGGGCTCGGCCTCGGTGGCAGCGGGGGTAACACCCCAGCCGTTGTCAGCCATGATGCAGGAGTGGCTGTGAGTGATGTATGGGTTAGCTTGATGACCAACTGAACGCTGAGCGATAGTGAGATGGTGTCTCGGATGGAATCCGCGCGCTCAGGAGGAGGTGAGCGATGGCGGGGTAATGTGAGGATGGAGGTAAGGCGCGTCCACGATGATGATATGGACAATCAGGGGAAAGATGATGAGATGGAGACAACAAAGGAAGAAGGACTTACTTGTTGCGAGGTGACGGAAGCTATTCGCAGCGAGATCTTGATCCTACGAAGCGCAGCACGTCGACGTCGGGTGTTGACGAGCAATCCTGCGGATGGATGTTGTGGGTGGGGTGAGAAAGGAAAAAAATTAAGAGAAGGGAAGGGCTGGATGGGTGGTTTAAATATCTGTCAGAGAAAGCACAAGCCACCCCAACTCTGTCCGCGGAAGGAGGGTACCTCTTGTTTGAATGAGCGACCTCTGACTCCAAAGGAAGGAAAGAGCGACCGCCGGATGAGGGAGGGAAGCGACAGGCAGCTTCGAGAAGGAGGAAAACAGTGAGGCAGGCACGACTGGGTGAGCTTCTTGCCCTTGTAGGCAGGCGGTGTGTACCGACTATGTTGGGAAGCAATCTGTGACGACACAAAGCGGGACCGGCAGAAAGATAACGGCAGCGGCTTCCCGCAACGGGACAAATGAGACGAGGTGAAGGATTCTTTTCTTCTGAATGAGGGTCCACGATGAGGCTGGTGCGTGGCGTGGCCAGCCCAGAGTGTTGGGTTGGGAGTATTGATGTGCTGGCCCGGGCTCGCCGCTATGGAAAGAAAAACAAAGGTTGTACCAGCCCGGGGGTGGTGACAATGAGGGCTCTTTGCGGTGTTGGCGTCTACTTATCAGGAATCACGATCATGGTTCATGCATTATCTCCCTGGAGCATCTTGGGAGCGATTATCCAACTGAGCTAGACGCTTCCTGAAGCCCCCTTCGTTCTTTTCTCTATGTCACTGTCGAATCTCCAGGTTGTCTGTCACCATCAGCGAAACCGAGCCCTTACGCGTATCAAACTGTGCCCTCGAAACACCAGACTGGTATCATCAGCCACACAGCCCAACTAGTTGATGTGAAAACTTACTCGCCGTGGCGCGGCACACTCGTTCGCTTCACCTACCGCTCCATCTTTCAGCAGCTGCTAGCCGGGCCCACCTTTACCAGGAAACCGGAACAAAGGCGGTGTCAAAGTTTGAATGGACCACTGTTTGATTTGCCGAACGCTGGATAGCAGGATATCCATTCACGTTGCTTTGGTTGCCTTGGTTCCCTTGGTGGCCGTGGTGGCTGCGGTCATTGTTGGGAGACTGGTCTGGATAGAGGCATAGAATGTAGACTGATGAGGTGGTCAAACACTCTTTGATATCATGCCAACGGAAGCAGGCAGGCATGTGAATTATTGAGATATTTAGCAATGAAGTACTGATTATTTACCATGTTGAGTTTCTTTCATGATTATTGCGTGCGTTGCTATGTGGTGTTTGAGTGTCCTACCCGTTCTTCTTCTCCTCACTAACGTATGCCCGAATAGACGGGATGCCTCTGTACCTAGCTTTTGGTGTTCTGCCTAAAGGTACGAGAACATGGCCCCCAAGTGGGGTTTAGTACGAGCACTGCAGCGACCGACAACCACAGCACACCTTCGCTCTCATGGGCAATGAAGCAGAAGAACCACGACAAAGCTGTACGGCAGATAGTAAAGGATGCATTAGAAGAGATTACCATACTCGTTATCACATAAAACCGGAGTGTCCAACCCATCCTGTCCTCCTCGTCATGCCTAGATGGACACCATCTTCGCGTTCACTACCCCCGAAAACCACGACCGCGCGCCATACGAGCACCCGCCAACAACCACAGGACTTGCAGCAAGTCAGAGATAACGCGGTTAACGAGATTTACCATGTCCGTCACGTACCCTTTTCAAATTGGCGGAGTGTCCTACCACGACCTGTCCTCCCCGCCATGACTGGAAGCCTCGCCACGCCACTCTGGCTGTCAGCGAACACGCGCGACCTACCGTTGCACGAAACAACGAGAAACGAAGACACGCGAGGCCTTCATGGATACAGGGGAGCAAAGGAATAAAGGTTTTGAAGCAGATGAAGGTGACGCGATACATACCACCGGAGTATCCCCAACGAGAATGCGCCCCGCTTCGTACGAACAGCAATCAGTGCCCACTCGCGACACTCCTCCATCAATGAACAGCGAGCCAAAGAACCCAATTCTTGGCGACAAACACAAGTGAACGCGGCGACAGAGAACCACAAACGATCACGCACAAGTCCGGACATAGAACATAGATGAGTGCCTGAAGGACAGCAGCGAGGCTCATCGCCACAAACTATCCTGAAGCACGACCGCGATTTTGTAAACTCGAACGACCTAGGATTAGGGACTTGATCCCACGTAAATAAAATATCGCGAAGTAAGTAAGAAATCCATCAAGCGCGCTGTCAAGCCATCCGATTCAGCTGACAACTTGTTCAATACACAGGACAGGACATCGAAAGAAACCAGCCTCGACATAACTTCCGACTACCCATAAAGCGATCACGAGGACGAACGACTACTATAGCAGACAGAGCGAAGTAGAATAGCACGACCGAACAAGCCAGCGAGCGACCGAGCGACCGACAGACCGAACAATCAAGTATACCCACATGACAAGCACATTAAATTCAACAAACGTGAATATACGCTCCTCTTATAGAGTTATCAAAGACCCCGATAGCAAAAATCATTATTTTTGGTGTATAAGTGTTTTGGGAACATTGGAAGGCCGCTCCTACTCTATAAAACGCCTTCAGAGACTCAAGTTATACTACAGGTCTGAGAATGGAATACTAAAAAGAATGGAAGGAAAGTAAACGCAAAACGCAAAGCGAATGACCTGGGAAACGCTACAGGATACTCTGAATAACCGATTGGGTCGAACATGTAGAGGACGAACATTCACCGTGTATCCCGCTGTCGGATTATGTACCACTCCTAGTGTAGGATAGCGTCGAGTGGTGAGGAACCACAAGGCATCCGTTGATGCAAGCAAGACCTCTTGTCGAGCTGATGACCACCGGGTCGGGTGCTGATACTGGAAGTTGATGATGCAAGCAGAGACAACTCAAAGTTGACAGCAACAAATGGAACGGTCGAATCAAGATATGTTTGGTTTTCCATTATACTACTTATGTTAATTTGTCCATGATATGTTATACTATAACTGGAGGCATGCTTGCCTATATCTCGTTTCGAGCTTCAAGCCCTAATAGTAACTGTGCCTACTATGGCGTGTGGACTGATGATTTCCTTCCTCCTTCGATGTGATGGGGGTGTTTGTTTTCCTCTTGAATGATATCGTAACTCCTTTCCTTATCGTGAACCGCAACCCCTCGTTGTCCTTGAAAGGACCATGTCTCCATGCTTCTTTCGACATGGTGAACACACACACCAAGATTTAGTCCACCCTAATGATGACCTTCCACCCCAACGCCCCTGCCTCGCGGATCGCACAAGCCAAACATCCTCTCCGTCTGCGACTAATTAGGGCATTCCAGCCCTTCTCCGCGCAGAAGGCTCTGACCAGAATCTCCATATCGGAGCCGAATTGGCGTCTCCGTGTCTCCGAGTGCATCTTCTTTGAGGCACTCTCCATATTTCCACCTGCCGGCATTCCCCCCTCCTTGACTCCCTCGAGTGTCGTCGGACTAGAGCACTCGCCTGACGCGGTGATGGGGCTGACGGGGGAGTGTTGAGAGTTATTACCATTCAAATCATTACTACTAATGGTGCTGCTTCTTCTATGCGTGGGGAAGGAATAGCTCCCGTGTCTGCTGACAACCGGTGAAAGGGGTATTTCGTGTTCCTGGGGCAGTGACTGGAAGCCGGTAATGCAATCGATCACCAGAAACTTGGCCGCGCTCTTGGCGGATGTGGGCGTGAGACTGGGTCGATGGGCGGCGTTTGAATAGTCGTCCAGTAACGCCTCGAGGGAGAAGTCTTGCTTCGCCATCAACTCGGAGAGGTGTAGAGCGGTATATGTATACGATTTGTGTAGGGGATGTCCTGTAATTTGTGTTAGTGACGACGCAGAGATCACGTAGTAGGGAACGGAGACACATACCGACGACGCTTACGGCCTTACCAGCGGCGCCGCGCCCAGATAAGTCTACCTGCTGAATTGTAGGACTGGATGGTGATCTCAGAATCTTGACATGCGAAGAAGGGACGCATGGGTGGGCAGTGACAAAGTTGACATCTTTGGCCAGCGAAAAGGTATGTTGTTTGGTCTGATAGGTGTCAAGGTCCGTTACCGCAAAAGAGATCTCGGCAGGATATGTTCGAATCTGTGCCGGGCGACTGAGCTCTGAGAAGGGGGTAGCTGCGCTGTCGTCGGCTGGGGTGCTATGGGCCGAATCGATCGATGCCCCTAATTTCAGGGCATCCAGTTCGATCAGGAGGGTGGGTGGTGTCTTGCCTTTATATACGTTCTCGAACGGGATGATGAAGTCGGCAGGAAGAACTGACGAGGGGTCTGCGTCACCCAAAACGTTCGAGTCGCTCTCGACTGCTAGCTTGGCCCAAATGCGAGCCTTCTTATTGATCCCAAGTACATCCTCTGCGCTCGTTTGTCAGTTTGCGATCAGTAAATGGTCAGGAAAACATCACTCACCTTCAGGTTCCTCGACGTCGATATTAACCCACCCTTCTTCAAGTCCCCGAGGAGTGATTTCACTGGAGATCCAACCCATGCACTCAGCAGAGCCCTTACCCGCCGCAAGGACACGACCGACAATACACGAGGTGCTCCAGAAACTCCTGCCCGAGTATACAAAACCCCCGCAGAGGTTGGCCATGGTTCCAAGCCTTGCCATAGCCTCCGGGTCATTTTCCAACAGCGTGGCCATCAAAAAGTGGCAGATGCCATCACCAGGTAGCATGAGGCCAGACACATAGCTCTTGGAGAGCCAGCCTGCCGAGTGCAAGGCTGCGGAGATCGTCCTACGTCTCGAAGGCTCTCGCTTCGGGGCTGCTGGCCTATGCAAATCATGTGAAGTGAAATAGGAGGAGCGATGGCTGTCTGCTCTGCTCAATGGGCTGGCAAGCGGCGTGTTGAGCTGAGTTCCTTCAGTGACTGCCCGGCAGTTCTCGGAAATCTTGGAAGCGTAGATATCGATGTCGGGCCAGCGTAACCTGGTCGCAAAATGCTTCAGACCGTAGACCTGACGCTCGACATGGCGTCCTCTGATGGCATATACGGGGCCATGGTGGTCTTTGTGGTGATGACTTCCGGTGTCGCGAGCGATGGACATGCGCTTCGTCAGAGTTGCCAACCAGCCCACTGGTTTTTCCTGCTCTGGACTCGGCGGATCTGTCTTGACTATCTCGATGTTTTCAAGCCAGGCGCGGGCCAGGTGTAAAGACCACTTGACGGTTGTGTTGGCGTCTTTCTCGAACTTGTGAATCTCGGCAGGATTAATGCTTTCGATGCCAAGTTCGTCGCCTTCCGTAATGGCATCGAGCCGTACGAGAAGCTCGCAGGCGAGTAGAATCTGGAGAAGAAGCCAGTATCGCTCCTCGGTCACGTCGCTCACCGGGTCGCTGGTCTTGAAGGATGCGCCGTCGTCAACCTGGTCCTCATCAGGGGTGCCCCAGAGCAACTGTCCAAGTCGAATTCTCCATTCGACGAGTGAGAAGTCGATCCAGACGTTGGGAGCAGCGAGAACCTTGACCAAAGCAGCAATTTGAACCGACAAACTGTAAGGATCTCTATGATCGAGCACCTTGGTGGGAGGGTGAAGGATCTGGAGGAACAACTCATTGTACAGTTCGCTCGAGAGCCGACGCTCGCGCGGGTGCTGTTCACTGTAGCGCTTACCGTTCTTGATCAGCTGTTCGAAGATCAAGGTTTCGTCCATATGACGCAGGCCATCCTTGGAAGTCAGCATCCTTTGCCGTGCCTCAACGATGGCGCGGGGTCTGGAGGCGAGACTTTCGAAACCCCATTGATCCTCTTTCAACGCATCGGCAACATTGAGTTCCAAAGCAGCTTGAAAGCCCATGCTGCCCTTCTCAAGCCCGCCCATGCTCAGCATGCTGGGCCGCTCGCGACAACGAGGGTAGAAGTGCGCACGGCGCTTTTTCTCCGAGCACCGTTGGGCCCTGGATCTATCCGGCTGGATATCGCGAGTGATATGCGGCCATGCTGAGACACAGGTCCAAGCACGGTCCTCGATCTGGGTGTGGTCGGTCAAGTCCCGGATTTCGAGCTCCTCGTCCCAGGGGAAGGCGACTGACGGATGCGGAGCGCCAGTATAGTGGCCTTCGGATCGGTCGAAGTACTGAGGAGCTCCCGAGAAGAGCTTCTCTATCTCGGAGTCGGACAGGGTAGCCATGATGCGGGCAAGTCTTAATACCGGTCTTGTTGGACGGTCCCGCCTCAATTCACTGCCAGGTGGAGGCGGCGATGGGAGCGGTTTGTTAGCATTTATGGGCGAGCGTGGTGATAACGGCGTGTGTGCCGATGGTGACTTGGGCGTCGTATAGATCTCTGAAACTGGTGATCGAACAGCTGTTGAAGTCGTTGTGGGTGGTGATCGGACTGTTTGTGGAGGAGGGGTCTATGTTGATAGCACAGAAATTGTTAGCCACGTTGTTGTTTGCATATATGTACGAAGGTCTCTTGAAGCATCACAGGCGTCTTTCAACGAGAAAGCAAGACAGGAAGGAGGTTGGGCATGAAACGGGAAAGGAGGAACAACACAAGAGACGTCTCCGCGTGTTGTATGCATCGTGTGTGTAAGTGCTCCTGTCGTACGATTGGCCCCCTGCAAATGCAGACGTATAGTGCCACAATGAGAGCGCAATGAGAGTGGTGCAGAGGGACGTTACAGAGACATCACGCGGGCAATCTCGACCGAACCCGGACCACTCAACGGCGTCCGCTCATGTTCCCCAGACGACGGGGATTTGCAGTGTTTCCCCTCTTGGAGTTGAAAGGTGCAGTGAGGTGCGACTTGCGTGCTGTAAGTCCGTCTCTGCAAGGGCCTCTTTTTGGAGTAAAAGCTGGGGAAACCTGGGGAGGGGAAGGGGCAATGACGACACTTGCCCGTCTTCACCACTGCAAGAACAGACAGAGCACCTCGGTCAATGCTATTTGTTTTTCATCCATTCTTCCGATTCTCCGAATTGACGAAATATCAAGAGAAATCGCAACTCGAGATACTCAGTTGAGGCCGTCATGTCCAGTGAACAGTCTGGAGCTCCAGGGATGAAAACTGTATCATTGACATGTCTGAAGCAGACGCCAAGAGAAAAATTGACGATAAGAGAATATGATAAAAGTGACCTACTTGGATGCAGCACAACTAAAGAAAAAGAGAAGAGAGATGAATAGGTAAGAATCCGAGCTTGAATGAAGGAAAAGAAGATGAATAAAATTGAGGGGATGTTCTTTCTACTTACAGCTTCTCGAATGGTTCCCATGCCCTGTCTTTCCCCTCTCGTCCCGATCTGATCCCCTCCTTCCCGGTCCCGGTCGCTCATGTAGCTCATATACTCCCGCCTCCTCTGAGAGATTGGGATTGGAGGTTGCGATGCAGCTCTTCCCCGCGGCCGGCTGCTATTCGCTTTGGGGCTTGGGGCTTGGTGAGGGGTCGATGTGCCCGAGGAAGGAGATGACGAGTTATTGTTAGAGGTACCGTGACTGCTGTGTGAGTGTGAGGGTGGCAGCTTCCCGGTTAATCGGTTGCGGATGTCTTGCAGAAAGAGGTCTCGTCTCGACCCGCGCCGTTCCTTCTTCTTCTCGTTGGTTGTCTGGATGTCCCGTCCAGTGTCATTTCCCTCAATTGAATTTCGCCGTGAACTATCGTTGCTGTTGACAGCCGTGGTAGTGTTGTTGGTGTTGGTGTTTGTCTTGTCGCTTGTTGTGTTGAATGTCAACCCCAGGCCAAGCCCCCCAAATCGACCCCTTCTCTCCCCCAATCCCAATCCTTCAGCATCCCCTGTTCCCCTCAAGACATCTTCGGTAACGGTGACAACAGTGGCGTCTGCCGGCTTGGCGAATTCCGAGTTCCGTCTCCGGGGCGTCCTCCTCAACATTGAAAAAGACGGCATCTTTGCGGCGGCACTCGGAGCGTCAGTCAACGCGCTGGCGGAATGATATGCGCCGCCTCATTGAACGAGGAAAAAAAGCGAGCCGTTCGGACTGGGGAGAAATGCGTGTTGATGTGCTCCAGCGGGTTTATAGTGGTGTCCACCGAGACTGAGAACGATACGGCGATAAACCTGAACTTGCCGGGGCCGGGTTTGCTGTGTGAAGCTCCGCGGCGGAGCCAAGCACCCTTCAACGTTGGCTTTCAGAATCTTTTGGTCTGAGAACCTCAACACTATTCGCTCGAATCGCTATGGTGGGTTTTGCTGATCAGTGAGGAATATGCAGAGAGACAGCACAAGAGTGAAAGGGCTGCAATGGGACCTTAAGTGGTAAAGAAAAGGGTAAAAGATGGACTAGGCCGTTGATGATCCGTTGGTCCTAGTGAGTTGGTCGAACGGACTAATATTGTGAGGACCGCGGCTTGAACAGGAGCAACTGAAGACACATAAACTCCGGCACAGGCTTCATGGTTGTCTCAGGATGGGTATCCAAGGTACGTCCGTTATATCCATCACCGCCGGTAGTCATCTCAGCGTTTCCCGGTTACCCGTCAGACCTTTTCTTCTAATTCTGGGATGGTGGAAGGGATGGATGGATAATAAGGGGACTGACTGCCAATGATAAAGGAGAAATGACAGGCACTGCTATTTCCATCGTGAACAACACAACAAGGACTGGCCATGATCAAGTAGAAGCTGCCACAAGCCAAACCTTAACCACCCTGGAAGTCTCTCTAAACTTTTGGACCAGACATTACCAGAGCCGGAGAGAAACGCTGCGCCAGCCAAACCCGTCGTCAACCTCTTACCTGTCCTCCTGCCCAGCACAGCCAGTCAGAGGCCAAAAGCCATAGGGATGTGCCCGACTGGCTTGTTTCGAATCCATGGGGTTCGCAGCCTGTAATCTTGATTTTCAGACTTGGATGGAAATCACCGTGGTACAGGTAAACCTTTCCCGTCTTCATATGAAATTGCTTCTCATTGATTTCGACATGCAAGCTGTTTGGGCATTACACCCGCTTGGATCTGCCCGGAGGGAAACGCTGTGACAACGGGGGTAGATGGGAGCATGGGCCAGAGCGCATGGGGGACCGGGCTCTAAAACAGTGGGCGGACCGCTGTGTGTTGAAAACGAGGTATCAGTCCCCACTTTGCACGGGCACCCCCCTTTATACAATACTACATTAAAACAGATATCGTGAATCGTAAAAGTTGAATATCTCCGCGGTTTTACTACCAAATCTACTAATTTTGGTCGGATTTTGAAGCTCTCGCGATGTATAATCAGTATAACCATAAAAATACGCAATAATAAGAGGCAGCGCCAAAGTATCTATATAATACTAACGGCTAGCGAACATCTACGTAAAATCGCGCAATCCGTTAATATAAGCGAGTACTAAATTTAGAGGTTAAAACGAAACTTCGATATTACCGGTAAATTATACCCTTAAAGTAATTCGAAATATAATGTAATAATATTAACGCTAATAATTATAGAGGTGAATAATAGTTATAGATTTTAAATACCCTAATAGAGTATTTAATTATTAGTCGTATAGGAAGTTCTCGAATTCCTTCGCTATAAGCCCGATTTATACCTCGATGAAATACAATACTATTTAGCTATTAAAATAGATATATATATATTAACGAGCGCTATATTAAAGTAATTAAAAGCTTCCGAATAAATTAATAAAAAGATGGCGTATAAGGCTTTTTAACGTAACGAATTATTACGGTTAAATTAATTAAAGAAGGTTTCTACGTTTTTAACGGAGATATTCGTATTTTATAATAAATTTGGCGTTAATAAGAGGGATAGCGTTCGTTATATTAAATAGGTATTAAAAGGTATAGCGCTAATTATAAAGAATACGCTTACTAGGGAGAAACGGTTCTATTTATTACTAATAATAACTGTAGATAACTTTATTAATATATTATATTATAAAAGAGTAATAAATACGACCGGTTTTATTATTTAATTAGAAGAGGAGGTATTACCTAAAATAAATCCGTTCCTTAGTTATTATAATATATTAATAATAAATAATATATTATAATATAAAGACCCCTCTATTAAAATTATATACGATAATAAAAGTGTGCTATTATAATTTTTACTACTATACTCTCTAAATTTTAACCCTATTGAAGTATATTTTAATAATATAAAGGCTTATATACAACGGTAGTATTAGTATATTAATAGTAATACGCTAAATAATAAAGAATTTAAAGGTTTTTTAAAAAAGGTCGCGCGGGAAGTAGAGTAGCGGATCGATATTATACGCGGGTACTACCGCTAGGTAAACGTACCCTTCCGTAATAATATCGATAATAATAAAAATTATATTATATTATATAAGGATTAATTATACGAATTAATAATAACGGGAATAATTATATAAGGATATTATTTTATATAATAGATATACCGTTTTAAATATATTCGAAGTTGATTATTATCGAATTACGAAAAAAAATCCCATAATGTATAAAATGTATTAAACGTACTAAAAATACTAAATTTACTATTAGAAATATAAAAGTATTATTATTTATAATAATAGATTAGAATGTAGAATCCCCCTTTTATATAAAAAAATCCCTCAAAGCTTATTATTATTATTAATTTTAATTGCAGTCTCGTCGTCGTCGTAATCGGTACGCGGGCTATTATTTAAATTAATCTCTTTATCGTTATTTTCGTTAATAAAATTAATATAAATAGTATTATCGTTATCCTTTTATTTTTATTCAATAAGGAGTAGGCCACGGTAATTATATACGTTTTACTAAAGCGAATTTTAAGGGAGGGACGAGTTTGGTAAATACAATAATTAATAAAATACAATTATAATTAAATAAACGGATAGGATTTACCCTATAATAATAATTTGGGATTTATAATTTCGGGTAGCGAAGGCGTTAGAACTTATTATTTAGGAATTAGTACCGCCCGCGGTAATAATAGTAATAATAATAATAATAACGACGACCGTTAAATATAATCCTTTTCGAAATAAAGAAATTCTTTAATCCTTTTTTTAATTACTATATAAATACCCTTATTAACCCTATAAGTAAAATACTATTACTTAAGGAAGTTATACGTATAGTAGAAGGAAAGCCGGCCGGATATAAGGGATTTTTGGATATTAAATAACGTATTACGTAAACTTTAATTTTTATTAGTTCTAGGCGCGTATTAAAATATTAATTACTTTATAAAATCGGTAATAAAGGATTTTAATAATTTATTTAATAATAATAATAAAGGAAGGGAAGAGGGTAAAGGGTCGTTATTACTAATTCGATTATTATTAGCGCGGGAATTAATCGCGGTCGTAATCGCAGTAGGTAAAGTAAATAGGGTAAGTTTAATTATTATATTTATATTACCTATACCTATATTACTAACGTTAATAAAGGTTATAAAGGCTATAATTAGTATCGTATTATTATTATTACTATTTTAATAACCGTTTTAAAAAAAAATATTAAAAATTTAGGGTATAAGTATATATCCTACCCCGCTACTACTATATTTCGACCCTAATGCGCTATATAGTAGAAATTATTAAAATAGTTATAAATTTAATTATTAAATTATTTGCGTACCGGAAGAGGAGGATTTATATTTAGAATCGAATTAACGTCCTATAATAAAGGCTAAAAGTTAATTTATAGTAGCGCGCTTTTAAATAATAGTATATATTTAATCGATAAAGTCTTTTAATATTAATAAGTAATAATATTTAAAATTAGAAAAAAAAAAATATTAATAATATTCGTTACCTTTATAATAATTTTTATATTTATAACCTTTATTATATCCCTATACTTTACTTAAATCCTTATATATTAAGGTAACCCGTTCTTTATTTTAACGCATTTCTTTACAATTACGTACGTAATACGTTATAAATTCTTCTATTATCGAATTAGTTATAGTCTTCTTTTTATTCAATTTAATAAATTATTTAAAAATATTAATAAATATAGCCGATTATCTAAAAATATTAATAAAAGTGTTAGAACCGGCGAGGGTAAACGTAGCGGGTATAGAGGATTAATATAAAAAGGAGGGTTAATAGGATTAAAACCGTAATTATAATTATACGAACTTTTTAATAAAAGAAATAACTTTAGAAAGTATTAGTATATTTATAATAGAAATAGTATTTTACCGCTATTAAAATCCTTTAATTATACAAAGGTAAATAATAATTATAATAAAATACTATTTAGCGGACTCTTTAAATAAACTATATAATATTTTAATAATATTATAAAACTTAAATAATATAATTAGGTCATCCTTTTTAAATAAAATACGTAATTAAAATAGCGTTATACTTTTCCTATTCTTAATTATTTTTAATATATTAACCGATTAATTTACGTATTATATAAAAATAGTGGGATTTATACTTAAAAATTCATATTCGTTATAAATAATATTTATAATACTATTTTCGACTTTTTATATTCGATCTAATAGAGTAAGGCCAAAGGTATTAGAATCGTTATTAATATTAACGGTATTATCGGAATTTCTTTCGACGGGGACCCGGTTATTCGAAACAAAGGTGGGTAATTTGCCAGGTTTAACCAATAGGCGGTTAAATTATATATCCGCTACCTATTGAATATTATATATAAATAGGATATTTAGAAAATCTAGAATCGGCGGCGGCGTTAGGGGAGCCGAAGCTAATTTGCGCGATTTTTTAATAATACGAAGGGACCGAAGAGAGGGCGCGGCGCGAAGTATTATTTTAATAATTTCGACTTCGTTTTATTAATTTTCTTATTAATCTTCTTATTATTTATTATAATCCTCTTCCTCTATTATACCGTTAGCCGTACTTACGCTTACGTTAGAGGCTAATTGAGGACGATAAAGTTGAAGTCGAGGAGGGGGGGCGGTCGAAGAGGGAATTAATATTTTAAATTTAATTTTTAAATTAAATATAATATATTAAATAGGTTACTTACTAATAATAATATTCTTCTTTAATTTAATAATCGTTTTTTTATTCTTATTATTATTCTTAAGAATAATATAGAGGGCTCGAATAGGCGTTAATTTTCCTAAGGTCCTTTCGTTATCCCTATCCCCGTCCCTATTATTTCGCTCCTATTTTCCTTTATTTTTAAATTCGGTATTAATTTCTTTTAAACGGGCGTTAAGTTATAATAGCCGCTTCGAATATTAACGGTTATTATTATTATTATCGTTATCGTTAGCGGTACGTTTTTTAGGAGGTATAGCGGGAGCGGGGGTAGCGGTACTAAATATAAAGCGGATTCTAAATAGACTAGCGGGTTAACTGGGATCTTTTAATATTGATTTTGAACGATGCGGGGTATTTATACGAGCTTAGAATAGTAATCAGAATGTAAATACCCTCAAATTTGGTAATAATATAGGAGTTTGAAGGTTTGGGGTTATTACGTATGAATAGATTTTACGTGTATGTCTGTAAAGGGGGGTGCCCGTGCAAAGTGGGGACTGACACCTCGTTTTCAACACACAGCGACGGGAAGTTCCCCCCTTTGTGACCCCAGTCCTCTCGCACGCTCCACGCTGATGAACGTCACCTCTCGACGGCTGCTTCAGACTTTACTCCTACATTTCATGCTCAAATGCCGGTTTTGGACTTTGGTTCATCAACGCTAGGCATTAAATGACCAAATAATACCCTAGAAGAGAATTCAGGATCGCCAAAGCTTCCATGTGGTCGTCTCTACTCGGAGATCCCAAGCGATATCCAGGGGGGCTTTCATCCAGTATTGCGACAGCAGGGAACCGCCCTACAAAACCACTACACGTGTGTGTCACGGTAAATCTGACCTACAACGGTTGTTGCGCAAAATTGCAGTCATGACAATAAAACACAATCGACGCCGCAATCTCGCAGGCTGACAAGGACCTTCATGTTTTTCATGCCTTTCAGCTGTCATCATAGGTATAGAGGAGAGGTGCTTTGCTTGATAGGTGATGCTTGGTTACTCCGAAAGCCATGGTGATGTGTTCAGGGCCTACCTAACCTCCATCATCTCAACCTGGGGAAAGCGGCTTACAAGGATCATTTCTGAAACACAGGTGCCCACTACACACAGATGCCGGCCGGACCAACCATCCCTATGACTCTCACAACTGATCACGGCGTTTGCCGCGCTTGTTCGACGACCCGGGGGACGACGGCTTTTGGTAATTATATCTGATGGAGTCCGATTGGAAAGTTTGACTGAGAATCAATGGAAGAATGAGTGTCAATGAATGGGTGTTAAGCGATGTTGTTCAGTTCGAGAGCGGCGTCTAATTTGTTGCGCTAAATGATTAGACGGCGGGAACGGCGACGTGCCGCTGCCAAACAGTCGTACTTGAACAAGCACTTGTCTGCCGCCCTTTTGATAACAACATGTAATCTCGTTGCGGAAGGGTATCTATCAAATCATCCGGCATTCTCATGAGCCCTTCCAATCGTCAATCATCCACCCATCTAGCTCCCTTTCTTCTTGCGCCTTCTCTGATTAACCCACCCACCACCCTTTCTCAAACGCGGCACACACACCCAATGATAAAACTCACTGTTTGCTATGCGAAACAGATCTGCCCGTCAGAGCCTTACGCCTTTTTCATGCCCTACGCCTTATGCTCATTCATGCAAACCAAACCACCCATGTTGAAACAACCGCCGCACACACGATCCTAATCCCAAAATGGTTGCGGATGGGAGCCGTAACATCTGCCTTATGTGCGCCCGCTCCCCTTGTCTTCTTGTTACTCGATCGGGAAACTGTCGTCCGCTTGGTGTGCCGTTATGCTGCCATGAAAAATAGAAAGAGGTCCTTCGGGAACCGAACATTGAGGTTTGCGGAGGGTTGGGAGTGTCAGATTGATGAAGTTGTTGTTGTTGTTGTTGTCGTCGTCGTCCCATCCCATATCCCGACTTCGTCCCAAATCGTCCCGTTTCTTGGCGGGACCATTCACCATGAATGATCGCATCGCGCCCGTCGATGAAGTTTATCAGTACCACACACGCACGCTGCGTCTAAAGCGAAACGTAGAACGTCACTTCCTGCCAGCGTTCTACTCAGCTCAAAACTGTTCGAGTGAGATTACTGTTGCTCATGCCGGAGGAGTATCATGGAAAACAACAAGCAAGTATTTGGCATCAGGCACAATCACGAGCTCCTGCTTTCTTGTTCGTAGTCGGAAGAGTTTGAGCTCGTCCTGTTTTGCAGCGTGTTAGTCGTCAATTTAAGCTTATTTTCGCGTGCTTGACCGGTACATTCTGTATCGGGCAATTTCCATCTCAAGTTCAGGACCTTTGTTCGTGGGGGTGGTGATGGGTAAGGGAAGCGAAAAGAAGGAAACCAAACCTACCTCCTCATCCAACTCTTGCACAAAATCGCCCGCATTCGACACAAAACTCCACACCATCGCTGCGAGCTCTGTGACGTTCTGATCGTAGGCGCTCACTGGTGCATTGCTGCTGCTTGTATTCCCCGTACTTGTGCTTGCCGCGGCAGGTGCGCCAGGTAGGTCACCATCCATCCCCGTCCCCGAAGATACCATCGTCGACGTTGCTGGTGTAGCAGCAGTAACTGCCTCTTCCCCCGTCGTCGTCACTGCCGTGCCGGGAGCGGCATCTGTGGTCGTTTGCGCAGCGCTATCAATCGAGGTAGGGGGCGGGAATGAAGGTGATAATGGTCCTTGCTGGTCGGTAACTGATTCAGAGGAGGGCTCTGCTTGCTGTGGTTGGGGCTTGGCTTTTCGGATTGAGGAAACTTGACCGCTGGTTTTGAGGATGGCACCCGAAGCGCGGTCGAGCACAATTGCGCCCTTGACGCCGGGCTTTTTGGAGAGACGGCCTAGGGTCTCTTCGAGGTGGGCGGAGGGGGAGGGTGACTGGTGATATTGTTAGTGAGGTTGTCGAGATGAGTGAAGGGAGGTGGGGGTACCGACTGTTGGGTCTGACATTGTGAGGTGATCTGTGGATTTGAGGTAGATGTGCGAGAGGAATTGGGTCTGCGCAAGTTCAAACGGTTCAAGGATCTAGGAATATGTGAAAGAGATTCAATGAAGCTATCGATGAGCTGTGAGAGAGCTCCCTTGCTCGTTCGGTGAGAGCTCCAGCTCCAGAAGCAACAAACGAACGAACGGCAGCAACAGCGGCCGGCCGCTGCTGTCCAACAAGGTACCCCTGCCGTTACCCCTGGCCGACAGCTGCCAAAAGTCTTGGCAGTCCATAGATTTTGCCGCATTACACCGCTAAAATTTCCAAACTCACCTCGTTCGCTCACTCTGCGCTTCACCACAGATACACTTACAAAGGGCCAAGGTGAGTACATCCATATCGCAATCGTTGATAAGAAGGAGACTGTGCGTCTAACAACTGTTTAGGCCAATACCTATCAAACACAGTCAAGATGGGTTCCAGCAATAAGAAAAAGAGGGAGAAGAAGAAGGACTTCAACGTATGTTCACTTCCATTCATTCATTGGGGTGTTGCTGTTTACGGCCCCTGGTTCTATCATGTGGTCCCCTTCCTTATCGGACACTCTCACTAACAAATATCATGACAACAGAAAGCCAAGTTGAAGGTTGGCAAGGCCAAAGCCAAAGCAGCCAACTTTACCGACACGAGCTTCAAGTCCAAATGTTTGTTGTCATGGGTCTTGTTATACTGAGTACACTCACTAACAATGTCCCAGCCATCGTCGTCAACCAACACACACTCGCCGCCCTCGACGGCGTCGATCTCGTCGGCCTCTTCAAGCAACACCTCAACCAAGCCATCAACTCCAAATCTGACAAGCTTCGCCAAGAAGCCCTCGTCCAATTAACCAAGGACCTCTCCTCCAAGCCCATCTTCAACCCCGTCGGCGTGCCCAATTTGTTGACGAAGCTCCTGCCGCTCATCACCGACTCGGTCGCCAACGTGCGCACCAACTTCCTCAAGCTCTTGCGCGCCCTTCCTCCATCCGACGTCGCCCCCCATGTAGAAAAAATCCTCATGTACATCCGCGGCGGCATGACGCACCTGTCGACCGACATCCGCTCCGACACCTTGTCAGTACTCGAATGGCTCATCGAAGTCTGCCCCGACGAGACCGTCTCCTGCCCGGGCGGGTGGCTCAAGACGCTCAACTCCTTTTCGTCAATGCTCGGTTGGAACCCCTCTGTCGCTTCCACCTTATCGGTAAAAGGCTGGACCAGCGCAACCAAGACGTCGCTCAACAAGGTCTCCAAAAAGAACGGCGAAGCGCAGGCGAAGCAGATCACCATCCTCGCCAAGTTTTTGGAAGCTGGGTTTAGGCCGGAGACGCCGCTGCCGTATGACGAGCAGAGGTACTGGGATAGCATCTACAGGATGCCGACGGTGCCGAACCCGTTTGCTTACTTGAATTTGTGGGGTGCGCAGAGAGATGAGGATGGGGAGATGTATCCCGATAGGATCTCGAGGCAGCAGGTTTTCGATAGGAAGTGGAGGGCGGCCATCAAGACGGGGGTGATGGGGGCGAAGCAGGAGGGGGGTGTTATCGGCAGGGCGGCGTCGGTGTTGGATAAAGTTTTGAGGAATGCGGCCGGAGAGGGTGTGAAGACTGTGGTGGAGGAGAAGATGGAGGAGGTGGAGGAGGTTGAGGAGGTTGAGGAGGTTGAGGCTTGAGTGGTTGTATAGCCATGGTTCACGATGATCTTCTGCTAATGATCTGGGAAATCTGGGAAAGGACAGGGCTCCATTGTGTGGTTTGATTTTAGGTTCTTCTCGGTTGTATAGGTTTTATGATTCCCTCTTGTTGTTTCGTTCACTCAGAATGCCCCTATTTTGTCGATGCCTCCTCCTATGCCACTTGATACCTCCCGGTTGTACTTCAACGAAGGCCAACTAACTCCGCGATAATTCCGAGATATTGGAGGATGAATATATGGTCCGTCACTGACACTAGAACTACGAGTAATCATCATATCTGGCATACTCGCCTGTCAACGGAATCTCGAGCCTCCAGAAGGGTGTCTATGTCGTCACCCACCACATCGGCAACCGGTATTCGCTCATTCACTCAACAACTCGGGAGCAAACTTCGTTTTCTCATAGGAACCGTATTCGCACCTTCCATTCACTTCACTGCCCTTTACCTCCCTTCCTTAGCGTACCTTCCATCTTCCATCCCAACCGACCTCCCGTCCACCTGCCTGCCTGCCTGCCACCTGTCCAAGCACCTTATAACCCCATTAACTTGCAGTCCCATCCAACAACAACACACACTGACTGCATGGCAGAACGGGTATGTAGAGTAATGGCAACTCATCAGACTTCTAATCTGAGGATTGCGGGTTCGAGTCCCGTCATACCCTTTGTTTTTTGCACTTTTTCTGTCTTTTATTCTTTGTAACACCTTGGTCGCCGTGTATTTTTCTGTTATACTTGTTATGTACTTACTTCCTTTTGCCAATTATTCTGCTTCTTGGTTTTATTCTCTCTACTCCTCTTCATTTATCTGTCTTTTTGTATGAGCTCTTTTGTATCCCTCATGAGATGTTTGACATTTCTATGTATGTGAAAATGAAAGAACTATAGTGGGAAGTGTTTGATGACATGAATTGCAGGATATGGTTTTTTCTTTTCTTCAAAATCGCCGCCAGCTTCTGTCCCCAATGATCACATGAAGCCACCAGAGTGGAGATCTCCAAGAGTTACCGTGATTGAACTGTAGTGTGAAGGATTTCTTGAACATTCGCGGTACGTGGTTGAGTCATAGTAATTTTTGCGTTACGTGAAAAACATAAACGCATGTCCTATAAACAATACTGGATAGTCGTCCAACAGACGGATGTCATGCTCCATCATTGAATATCCAAGCTTTTATACTCCAGTCGAGCAAATATTGATACAAGTAATATGTGCAACTTTTCCCCCCATGTACAGACAACAAGTTCAGCATCAACATCTTACAACTCTTTCTTCTCCTCTGCTACCTTAGCAGTCTTCACCCTCTCACTCCCCGGCGGCGTCTTCAACGCATACAACACCAATAGCGCCACCCAGCTCATCCCCAACGCACCAATCCCATACGCAACCTCTCTGCCCGCCCACCAATACACGCTCGTAAACAACACCGGGCCCAGTCCGCGTCCGAGCTGTCCCCAACTCCTCAACATCCCGAGCTTCCCTCCTCTCTCACCCTCATGCGACTCAAAGCTGCTAAGCGCATTCAGCCCTGTGACAACCGTCGCAGACGTAGTCGCCAGCAGGGTCGCCGCACCATACAGTCCACCCACAGAAGTAATGCGGCCAAGCATGATGAACGCCAACAAGCACGCTACTACGCCGATACGGACGGAAAGAAGGGGAGGCAAGCGACGGATGACGCCGCCTTGGAGGATGGAGGCGATGAGTCCGACGAATCCCAAAAGACGACCGTTTTTGGCCGAGTCGTAAGCGAAAAGGTCGTAGGTCATGAACGGCAGGGAAAACTCCATTCCGGAGAAGAAGAGGAGGAAGGTTAGGTGGGTGAGGTTGAGGAGGAAGTGCGAGTTGGTGCGCTGGACTGCTGTCGCGACGTGAGTAGCTGCTGCGGGTTTGTTCTTCTCTTCGGGGGTGGTTTCGGTGCCGTTGACGTTAACCTGGGCGCCAGTAGGTCCAGTATTTTGGGTCAGTGCCGGCAATGTCTCGGGAAGACAGAAATAGAGGTATAACGTCTCGACGACGATCAAAGTCAAAGAAACTCCAGCAGCCGTCGCGAAGGGGTTGGCGGCCACGGTGCTGAAAGAGCTCAGCCAGGCGCCCAAAGCAGGGCCAAAGGTGAAGGCGATGGAGAAACAGGCGCCTATGAGGGCCATGGTCGAGCCGCGCTTAGAAGGGTCCGAGATGTCGGTTGCGATGGCCGTGGCGAGCTGGACGTTGCCTTCGGAGAGACCGCCGACGATGCGCGAGGCGAGGAAGGTGCGGAAGTCGGTGGCCATGACCCAGAGGAGGACTGACAAGATATTGCCCGTCATGCTGAGGAGGAGGGCGGTGCGGCGGCCATAGCGATCGGAGAAGTGGCCGATTATGGGGGAGGCGATGGCTTGGAGGAGGCTGGCGCCAAGAAGATGGGTTAGCAAAAGTCAATTATAGTGACAGTGGAGCCTGTGACATACGAAAAGAGACTCCCCAAGGCGCCGCCGAGCAGAACAATATCATATCGCGAGTCAATTGGTCGCGCAAAGGCAGCCTTGTAAGTGTTAAGGTAGCCCAAGACATTGGAGAGAAGAGTCTTGGATGGGGGAGCCGAAGGGTCGAGGGGAGCTTCGACGTTGCGGTAGAACTCGAGTAGCTTTGGGAATAATGGAAGAATAAAGGTAAAGGATATCTGAATATTGATCTTCTGTTAGTTGTGTTTCCGTGTTGGTCCAAAGTGGTTCGGGGCGCAATACTGCACGTACCAAGTCTAGTAACAGAGAAAAGAAGATAACTTTCAACACCCTCTTGCGGGTGGCGGGTTCGACGGGCGTCGTCATCCCTGCGCTGAAGCTTCCAAGACGAACGGCAACGCAAGTTCCTTTCCAGTTGTTGTATAGGTAGCTGTGAAGCAGTGAGACCTCGAAATCTCACAGTTGTTCGGATTTCGGGACCGGAAATTTGGAGGTTCGAAGTTGGGAAAGTCAGGAGATGGAAATCGGAGCTGTCTATGATGGACGGGAAGGTTGAAGCGACGTCACGCTGCTTGAAACGCCCAGAAGACTCCTGGGGATCCCTGAGGGCCTGAGGGTCCACTAGTCACTATAGAAAGAGAGAGGACGACGGGAGGTTGACGTTTCACAACCTGCAATTGGCAAATACTGCAAGGTATGTCTGGAAGAAAAGAAGCTGTATTGACTATGAAAGCGACCGAAGAAAGACACTCTGAACAGAGTTACAGAAACCACAGAATCGAAAACTGTCCCAAACCAAACATTTGGGAGTTCAATTGGGGAAATGTCCATCGAATGACAAGCTGGGCTGTTCTGGAACATGGCGGGAGCTCCGAATATTTGATGGACCCCAAATGGCTAGAGCCTAGAGGTACCTTGGTGCCGGGGGCAATTGGAGATCCTGACCGGCAGGCAGCGCATATAGTTATGGAAGGATAAAGCCACATCAGATGACAGCCACGTGTGGCACGGCTCACAGCAACAACATCTTCCCCGCAACGACCTGCACCTTCAACTCCAACACGGCAGCTGTCTCTCATGCAAATCACCAAGGCACAACCACCACGACCTGAGTCAACCTCATCACCACCACATCTTTTCTGTCTTCCATTTTCTTCCCAAAACGGACTTTGTGGTCGGCGCCATGTTTCAAGGTCGAACCACGGTGTATCCCCAACCAAGATATTCAAGACAGAACTGTGGCCCGCCACCATCTATATCTAACCCATATTACTGCCATATCCCATCATCTGTCTCTTTTCTTTCCCAGGGCTTCCCTTCTTAAACGGCGTCGAGCAAGGTGTTGTGTACACGCTGTCGTTGCCACTCTTTTTCTGTTCAATATCTGCTCAGAAACCTCTCATTTCCACTCGTCGGTGGAACAGTCTCTTGAGAAGTCCAGGGTCATTATCGCGAAGTTGACTCTCGAGAATTCCAGGGCCAGTATCGAAGGATTGACTCACGGGTAATACCCAGATCTCGGGCAATGATGCTGCCACCGCCGTCATTGGGAAGCTGTAGTGGATATGAGCAAGGCGAACGGGGCCATACTGGCTACTCTTCGTCTCATATCAACATGGCATCACAAGCCGCAATGGATCGACGCAAGTCCCCGAGCAGACTCACCGGGGCAACCACAAGCGTGCGAGCCCTTGCATCATCCCGTCTTTTTGCCTAAGTTTACCGGACACGATCTGCCGCATATACGATGTTTCCGCTTGAGTACATCATCACATCAGAAAAAGGGCTGGCCCTATTCTTGTGCCGCCTCAAGTCAGGCTCTAGAACTGTGCCTGATCTAGACCAGAAGAGGCCATCTCAGATTGACTACCAGTCGAGAAATTGACGATCCCGTCTTCCTCTATGACCATTTCGCCTCACCTTTGCTTCCACGCATAAAGCGCTATGCACACAGAACGGAGATGGCTTACCTTACATTGTAACAGTACATGCGGGAACATGCTGACTGCCGGCACATGGCTGAACACCAAGAAAATGCAAAGAAGACGCAGGGGGGAAGAGGCACTGCAGCTGGTGGCTGCGTCAGTCCCATGGACGGTTGAGTCCATACTTCCAAAGAAGCCAAATTGGACGTTCGTATATCTGGTTTGAACATGCACGACAGGACTCTCTTCCCCGTTTGGATTTTCCACCGAATAATCACTGACCTTGCCTACAGAAACAAGAAAAATCTCCAGTTGAATTCGGGTGGATCAGGGGAACGCCTCATGGATATCCAGGCTGCGTCCGTTCGCCTGTGTTCTGGTCCTGAGCCATGCGTAACCCGAGAGCTGGTTTCCAAGCATCTTCAGGCGCACCACCTTTGCAGTCCGACAATGTCTCGAATTCATGCGCCGTAGAGGGTCTATTATGATTTCGAGACACTCGGTCTCTACTGTCGCCCGTTTAGCCGCCCAGACCGACCCGTTCACCTGCTGTCAGTGTACGCAGTAACGCGGCGCCTCTTGGTGACCCGTCAGGTTGTCGTCCGTGTCCGGGTTCCCCAGTCGTGACTTCACTCTTGTCGCCGTTGTGCCCAACCACGGCTTTGGATACTCCAACCGCAGCTGGTAAAGAGCATCCAGCCGAACGTTCTTTGTGCTGCCCTGCCATGTTTCTCTGACATTTCACAAGAAGGAGGCGGGTACGGGAAGCTGATACCACGGTAACTTAAAAGGGCCCCTTCCTACCCGTTTCTGGGACTCTCTCGGGCCATCCCTCAGTATCACCGTCGTTCATTCTCCAAGGCACTCACTCCTCAGTCATCCAGACCGTTTCTCAAGGGCACCTCTACCATCCGTAGCCGGAACACAAGGAGGATGAAGACCACCACCTTCGCTCTGGCCTGCGCCGCCTCGGTGTCTGCTCACTACGGTGACGTCTCCTCCATTTTCGAATCATGGGGTGCAGGCTCTGTCAGTTATCCTCCGGCCCCGGCCCCTACCACTACTGCTGCCGGTGGTCCTGATAAGGGCGGTGACGGACAATGGACGACAAGTACCGTCTATACGACGGCAGTCCATACTATCACCAGCTGCCCACCTGCTGTTACCTCATGCCCGGATCATAGCACCGTGGTCACTACCGTCACCATTCCGGTTAGCACCACCGTCTGCCCTATAAGCTCCGGAAGTCCTGCGCCGCCACCGCCGCCACCTCCTCCTCCGGCACCGCCTGCATCATCTGGTAGTCCTCCTGCTCCTCCTCCGCCACCACCACCGGCTCCTCCTGCGTCATCTGGTGGTCCGGCACCTCCTCCTCCTCCGCCGCCGCCACCCGCACCCCCAGCCTCATCCGGTGCTCCTCCTGCTCCTCCAGCCCCTCCCGCTTCGTCAGGCGCTCCCCCAGCTCCTCCCGCGTCTTCCGGATCTCCTCCTGCTCCGCCGCCCCCTCCTCCCCGGCGCCACCTGCCAGCTCCGGGGGTGGAGGTAGTGGGGGTGGCAGCGGTGCTCCTCCCGCTCCTCCGGCTTCAACTCATCCTTCGCCCGGCAACCCAACCACTTCTGCTGCTCCGCCGCCACCTCACACTTCCGGTCCATCTCCTACCAAACCTACCTCCGGCGGTGGCGGTGGAGGAGGTGGTGGTGGTGGCGGCGGCTCTACGCCCTCAGCTACTACCAGTCCTGGACCTGTCGTGACTGCTGGTGCTGCATCGATTGAGCGCGCCCATCACGCTGGCGGGGCGCTGGCTGTTATTGCTGCTGTTGCTGCCCTCCTTTAAGGAGAAACTTGATGCCGTCATGACCAGGGGATGGATGGGATACCGGGAGATTACAGTAATGAGAAAATATTCGATATCAGTCAGTAGGGAAGGGGTGGATGGGGACTTTTGGATAAAAGGTGTTTAGAGCCGATGTTTCTTCTTCTAATTCGCAACTGGGGCTAGTCGGTAAAACTACTGGGATGAGAGACCGTTGGGCTCTATTGGGTTTACTCTAGGGAACTGCTCAGTTCTGGAAGCTTACTTCTAATGATCGACATCTTCTTTTTGTCCCACGGCCTCCAAGGAGGTAAAAGCTTAATACACTTCTTTCACTACAATGGATTAAATTAACATTGCACCATGATTTTACGAGATGCACGTCCGTTAAAATATCACCACACCTGTTTAGTCCAACCCAGACCAACTATACCACCCAGACCGCCCAATGTACATCACTCCCAAAGCCTCGATCGTCTAGAAACCATGCACTGCAGATAATACACACAGCGTTGTGCCACGAAGCAAAGGATACCCGCCGCCAAACCACGCTTCTGTCCTACCAGCCTAGTACCTCCCAACACCCCGCCGTTCACCTCACAACTCACCGCTATGACATACATGCTAGAACGTCGTGCCGTCGTACCGTTGTACGTCGTGCTCCCTTCCACCGCCGGCCCGAGCCTTTCCATCCACTCGAGAATCCAAGGTGCCGATCTGTGACTTACTTTGTGCACTCTACATGTAGCCTGGCTGGGTGGCATGAGGGGAAGGGAGTATACATATAAGACTCGTAAACTGATTCTAGAAGATGCCCGTGAGAGGTGCTGTGGCAGACGGATATGCACAGCGCACGTTTATTGAAGGCTTGAAGAGAAAGAGGGGTGGCGTACAAGGTCATGCGGTAACGCTATTCTACCCCAGACTTCCATGCTGGCCGGACCGGGTGAAGATCCAGGCCGAGTCGAGTACTTGTGCTGATACCTGAAGCCGAGACGAGTAACTGTTCAAGGACATGTGCTCGGGAAGTGGCGCTATATTTTGATAGAGTAGGTAGTGAAGAGAGTTATGGTACTACTGTAGAATGCTAATTTCTGCCCATCACATTTCTCTTCTGTTTGATGAATCATACGTTACTGTCTAGACTTAGGTAGCTCTCTGGGTATCAATACAACCGACCTCATGTGTACCTGTTTTCCTTCTTTCCTTCCATCCTACCCGCTCCTTGTTCTCCTACCAATCGACATCCCCTCAAATCCGGGGCGAGCCTCAAGCAGCCTTCGACCCCGACGACCCCGACGACCCCAACCGTCTAACTACATCCTCCACCCTCCTCGACTGCCCAACCAACTCCCTCACTACCTCTCTATCCCTCCCACTTTGCTGTCCACCATTCAACGCGACGACGTTTACAATCTCCCCGTCATCACCCATCACCAACCTCCCCGTTTGCCCATCTTCCCACTCGATAGTGATTTGCTTCGCCTCGGCGTCGGCGGGGATGACGTCTTGGACCTTGTTTCTGCCCTCTCCTTCCTCTTCTTGGTCTTGCTGTTTTGACTCGGCAATGATCGCCCTCCTTAGATCGCTAATTGTTGCAAGACGGTGATGGTACCGGACCAACTCTCGTCGCAAGCGTTTGGCGAATTTCACCAGGTCTTGTTGCCTCCCTTCATCTTCTCGCGTTGATGGAGGAGACGGTAAATACCTTGCCGCCAACCCCGACAGCGGAATGCACGGAGGTACCGTGTGCCGATGAACTCTCAACCAATTCGCATACCGTCCTTTTCTCTTCCTCTCCTTCTCCCTGCCGCTCCCCTTCCCGTTTTCCTTCCCCTTCCCATTCCCATTTCCGTTGTCGTCCTTCCGACCCTCCCCATACGGTCTATTCATCAAAACATAATAAGGCCTCACAAACTTTCCCCTCGTCAACACCTCTACCCTCAGCCCCAAAACCGCACCGCCATCAACTGCGTTCGGATCCGGGTCTTGAACGCGAAAAGTGGTGATGGTGGCGCAGGTCCGGTACAAAGATTGTTGGTTGTGAGCTTTTTGAAGGGAGGCGTAGTGGCGGAGGGATTTGAGGATTGTCGGGGTTAGGCCCTTTTGTTTGAGCTGGGTGGAAGAGACAGATGGGTTGGAGATGAGGGAGGTGGTGGAGGGGGAGGAGAGGATGGTGGAGGTTTGAGTTTGGAGGTGGGATTTTAGGGTTGTTACTGGTGGTTTAAGTTAGTTGAAGTGTCATAACATGAGAGAGATGTATGGTGGGTGTTAAAAGACATACTTCTGGCTTTGAGAGATTCGATTTCATCGTCGAGTGGTGAGGGCGTTGGTGAGGACATTGTGGTGAGTTTCTTGGTGAGTTGTAATGGGACCCACTATTTGGTAGTGAAAAGGTGTTATTATGGACGCGTTTTTAGTTGTATGCGCTGCGCAAAGGATTGTGCGTGTGGAGAATTCGAAGAAGACAAGACGAAGTGGAATCAGTAATAGTGAAGTCCGGGTATCATATCGTGGAAATGGACTTGAGACGTATCAGTTTGTCGTGGTGATGGTGATTGTTTACTTTGGTGGAGTTGAAGCGAATCAATCGCCAGGGGAACGTACCTTGAAGCTGACAGGTGCCGAGCATTGTGGGGTGGCAGCTGTCAAGCGATCTGCCCCTGGGCCCATGCCAATGACGCACTAGCGCAGTTCCTGCAGCAGGTCAGCAAGCTGTCTCCTGGCACGATAAGAGCTTATCGGGCATTCACTTCCCCAGTTTCCACTGAAGTCGAAGCTCGGAGACAGCTTGACAAGAAGTCAGGAACAGACGGAAGGCGCGTGGAAGGCATTGACTTTCAGCATTCGATACCCGCAAGTCACTCGTTAACTAACAAACATACACTATCTTCTTTCCTCATTCCTTGAATCGAGGTTGAGCCTCACTGTCCTTCAACAAACCTCGAAGAGTTCCCGTCGTTTGCTCTCAAGCGGCACATCAATCTCAAACATTCCTCTAGCGTCGGTCGTGTTAGAGATCATTTGCCACCAGGGCACCAACCGAGAGGCCACGGTAGCACCAATTCCTCCCCCACGATTTCTCGTCTTCCAGCGTCTCGACGTTCCATTCCACAGCGACAACGACACCAAAAAGCCAGGCACCTGCACCTCACTGAGTTAGCGCTGTTGGTTAGGGCACTTGGTCTGATAGGACGAAAGCCAGACCAAGCTTCACGGAATCTGACAAAGAGGCCAGCGACAGGACAACCAACAACACCCTTGTCTCTTCGGTCCCTTGTCAACACCAATCCTTCCATCTCGACCACTCTCGTCCGGACTACTCGACTCCGCTACTACATACAACCGACTTCTCGTCTTTCGTTAATATCTTCTTCTGTCTCTCACAACCGCTATTTCTGGAAATTCTATCCCTCGCTTGTGACTTCAGATCTGTTGATCATCACTGACCCCCCCTCGTCGACGACTACCTACCCCGACCACTCACTACACGCGCCGTCCATCATTACACAAGGCTTTGACACCTTCGAGTAACCCACGAAACGGGAATCTCCTCCAACACATACACGAAACCACACACCACCACCACGACACACACACACAGTGGTACCTATGGGTACTAAAACTCGTGGCACCAAGTCGCCGACACAGAACGGGCTGTCCCGCAAAGCCTCCAAGAAAGGGGCCGGGAAGAAGGGCAACAAGACCCAGATAAAAGACTCCGACTCGGAACCTGACACCGTCGCCTCGGGCCTCCACAAGATGAACAACAACGTCGAGCTTATGCGCCGCAACAAGAGCTACGACACCTCGTCCGAAGCCATAACCGCCAACATCATTGGCCGCGAGACCTTCTCTCTCGACGACCCCGTCCCGGACAAGACCGACGCCATCAACAACCATGGCTTTTTTGAGCTGCCCAAGCAGGACCAGCGCAACTTTGGTCTGCTCGTCCTTCTATACTTCTTGCAGGGTGTCCCGCTAGGACTGGCCACGGGATCGGTGCCCTTCCTCCTCAAAAAGAAGCTGTCGTATGCCGAGATTGGTGTCTTCAGTCTTGCGTCCTACCCGTACTCTCTCAAGCTGCTATGGAGTCCCATTGTCGATGCCATCTGGAGCCCCAAGGTTGGAAGGAGAAAGAGTTGGATTTTGCCTATCCAATTGCTGTCTGGAATTGGCATGCTCTATCTTGGCTCTAGGGTTGGAGGATTGATGGAGTCCATGGGCAAGGAAGGCGGCCCTACGGTCTGGAGCTTTACCTGGTGGTGGTTCTTCCTCGTGCTCATGTGCGCTACCCAGGATATTGCTGTTGACGGCTGGGCCCTGACTCTCTTGACGCCCGGCAACGTCTCGTATGCTTCTACCGCGCAGACGGTCGGCTTGACTGCTGGCCAGTTCCTATCGTATACCGTTTTCTTGGCCTTCCACTCCAAGGAGTTTGCCAACCGGTGGTTCCGCACCGAGCCGCTTGACCATGGTTTGATGTCGCTGGGCGGATATCTGACCTTCTGGGGCTGGGCTTACATTGCCGTGACTATTGGTCTGGGTCTGATGAAGCGCGAGGAGCGTACTAAGAACGAGGACGGCGTCTGGGACGTCTACAAGATCATGTGGGGTGTGCTCAACCTGAAGAACGTCCAGACCATTATCATCATTCACCTTATCGCCAAGATTGGCTTCCAGGCCAACGATGCTGTTACCAACCTGAAGCTTCTCGACAAGGGATTTGGTACCGAGAACATGGCCTTGACGGTTCTGATCGACTTTCCATTCGAGATTGGCTTGGGATACTATGCAGGAAAGTGGTCACAGGAGTTTACGCCCATGCGTCTCTGGTGCTGGGGCTTCATGGGCCGTCTGGTGGCTGCCATTCTGGCACAGTTTACTGTTGTCATTTTCCCTGCTGAAGGTGTCACTTCTTGGTACATGCTTGTTGTCATTGCCGAGCACATCTTTTCCACGTTTACCAACACCGTCATGTTCGTCGCCGTCTCTGCCTTCCACGCACGCATCTCGGACCCGGTCATTGGCGGTACCTATATGACACTTCTTGCTACGTGAGTTTATCCCCACCTATTCATCCTATCATCATTTTTACTAACTTGGGTTATCCCAGCGTCTGCAACTTGGGCGGTACCTTCCCGCGCTTCTTCGTCCTTCGTCTAGTTGACTACTTCACCACCGCCACTTGCGTTCCCACTTCCAAGACGGCCACCTTCAGCCAGCCCTTCAGCTGCGCTATTCAGGAGGACAAGGACAGGTGTCTGGCCAATGGCGGCAGTTGCAACATGATTCAGGACGGATACTACATTGTCAACCTTCTTTGTGTGGCGATTGGCGTGGTGACTTTTACCATGTTCATCCGTCCCAAGGTCATTCACTTGCAGGATCTGCCACTTAAGGCGTGGCGGTTGGCCTCGTCGGGTGTGGCTGCAAGCAAGCGGTGATTTGGTGAACGTGCGGTTACCAGTTGAGTTTTAAAAGGACAAAGAGTCAGGACCATATTACTGTTGTTCGAGTGATGATACATGATAGACTATGCATGCACGAAACGAGCGGGCTGTGTTACTGTTTAGCAACGTATCTAGGTGGAAATAGAAAGGCATTGGATAGAGACGACCGGATACTTGTTCCCGGTATGGAAGCATATGTCTGGTATGAGTAACGGCCGTGCTTGCTGACTGTATCTGGAACATGCTGTGCTGCGGAGGGAGAACACCGAGGTTCCGCCGGTGGTCTCTGATACTGCCGATATCTCGAAAACGAATTCTCGATATCTTTTGACAATTCATACATGGATCCATCGTTAACTTCAAATCTTGGTACTGATTAGGACCGTGTATTCATTTTTCCGGCTGTACGGCAGCCGAATGCCGGACCGGAGCCAAGCAGCTATGTCGTTGACTGCGGGTCCGCGAGCGGGGCTCACCCGGCATCCGGGAATCGGGGATAACAAGGTTAGGGTATGTTCCACAACCAACTGGCGCAGGAGCAGTTATTTGAAAGAGATACTTTCGAGAGGGTAGCTAGGCAGGGGGATGGGTGGGGCGTACCTTGAAGTCACTCGAACTGCTGGTCGAACTGGTCGTTGTCGACCAGTATAGAATTTTGACCAGTATGACAAAATCTCACCAGTATGGGTGGGACTGAGCCTTCAATGCGAGGTTTTGGTTGGTTGAAAATTAGCGTCTTGGCAAGGTACTTTTTCCCTTCGAGGTGGACTTCAAAGTGCTCCACCAAGCCTCCGTCAGCCAGCTGTCGACTAAAAACTAGTATCGAAAAAAGGAAAGCCTCCCTTAAGGCCTCCACTATAACTGTTCAATCCTATAACTGCTCCTGCGCCAGTAGGTTGTGGAACATACCCTTAACAAAGGACACTCCAATCGGGAACCGACCATTTATCTCTTCCGTCAATCAATACTTCCAGACTTGGTCAACAAATCCATCAACTTTACTAAGGGCTGTGATACCCCTCAGCTTATCACGAGAAACATTGGAATGCTATCACTGGGCTTACCAGGATGATGGCCCCCAACTGCTGGGCGGTCACTTAAAAAGACGAACCATCCCATCTCAACCAGACATCCCGAACGGCCATGCATTATCGGGTAGATCTTCATCCCAACTACCATCACCATGCTACTCTTCCTCCGCGACGGCGGCCCTCGGTCCGTGCTAGGACAAGCCGCCCTCCTGTCCCTTCTTTCGACGTCAACAACATCCGCCCTCAACCCTCAAGATCTAGCGACAACCAACATTCTCCAAACCTCCCTAGGCCCCCAACCTACCTTCGACATCCGCGAAGCCACCATCTCCTCCATCCACAATGCCCTCTTCTCCGGCCTCACAACCTGCCACTCCTTGGTGTCTTCCTACTTGGCTAGGATCGAAGCCTTCAACCCATCTCTCCACGCTGTCCTCTCCCTCAACCCCAACGCTCTCGACCTGGCCTCTGCCATCGACGAGCAACTTTCCCTCAACAATGCTTCTTCTATCAGCCACAAGCCCCTTTTGTGCATTCCAGTATTGTTGAAGGACAACTTCGACACTTCAGAAATGCCAACAACCGGCGGCTCTTTATCCCTTGCCCATAACACACCCGTCAAGGACGCACCGACGGTGACAGCCTTCAAGCAAGCAGGCGCCATAATCCTGGGCAAAACGAACCTGCACGAGTTTGCGCTTGAAGGAATCTCCGTTTCTTCGCTAGGCGGTCAGGCTGTCAACCCCTACGACTCTACCCGAACACCAGGTGGAAGTTCTGGAGGCACGGGGGCAGCGATAGCAGCTAACTTTGCGGTTCTTGGAACGGGGACGGATACCGTCAACTCTCTTCGGTCACCGGCTTCGGCAAACAGTTTGTGGAGTTTCAGGCCTACGCGCGGGTTGATTTCCCGCGAGGGAGTGATTCCGGTGGGGTGGACGCAGGATGTTGTGGGAGGGATGGCGCGGACGGTGGAGGATTTGGCGGTTATGATGACAGTTATGTCTTCTACCGTTCCTGAGGGGGGAGATAATACGACAGCGCTGGTCCCTCCGGGGATGAAGGGGGTGGATTATCGGAAGGCGTTATACTCCTTTGAGGAGGGAAAACTAAAGGGGTTGAGGTTGGGAGTGCTGAATGGGTTTTGGAACCATACCGCCGGTCTGGAAACGGACCCGGTGAACGAGGTTATGAGTAACACCCTCGAGAGACTAAAAGAGGCGGGCGTGGAATTGGTAAATATTACCGACCCGGTCTATGACGCTTTGGAAATAGCAGCCAGGTTGGATGTCCAGACTTGGGAGTTTAGAGAGGGGTTGGATGCCTATCTTTCCTCTACCACCTATGAGGGTAACGACACCATCGGACCACGATCCTTCGTCGACATCTACACCAGCGACAACAACAAAACAAACTTCCTCGTCCTCCCTTCCCAATACAACTACATCCGCAACGCTTTCAACAGGTCTACCTCCTCGCCCGAGTACTTTGTCAGGCAACACGGGATTTCCAACCTCCAGACTCACCTATTCCAAACTTTTTCTGCCAATGACATCGACGCCATCATCTACCCCGAACAAAAAAACTTGGTGGTGAAAATCGGTAGCCCTTCGCAGAGCGGGAGAAACGGCATCTTGGCTGCGTTGACGGGGTCGCCGGTTATTACGCTGCCGGTTGGGTTTTCGGAGGCTACTGAGGAAGCGCCGGTGGGGGTTCCTGTTGGCATGGAGATTCTGGGGAGGAAGTGGAGTGATGGGAAGTTGCTGGGTATTGCGAAATATGTAGGTGAGGTTTTGGGACCTGTTAGGAAGATGCCGACGACGGGAGGGTTGGGTAAACTTGTTGAGGTGAAGGGGTATGAGAAGGTACCGGAAGTGAAGGGGGTTGATGGGGGGAATATTCCTGGGGTGTATCCTTTGGGGACGTATTAGAGAAGTGGTTGGTGGAAGGCCGTGGCTGGCAGACATTATTCAATACGAATTCTCAAGTACTGAAGAAGGTCGGTTTGGGCTTTGGCGGCAAAGAAGTTGTTCAAGCATAGTGTTCATTAACTCGTTACTAGTAAAAATATCCTCCACTCAGTGTCTCATGGGTATCATCCTGTGTCTATCGTCTTCCGTTGCTTCCTTCTATGCAACCTAACCCCCGCTTTCCATCTCGCCCCTCATATTTAACTCCTCTACTGCCTCCCCCAAGGATTCGTAGCTGGCAAGTTCTGGTTCTGCGGCTGACTCATAGCAAAGTATGAAGCCGCCGCGCCTTGCTGCTGCTGCTCCTGCTGTTGGCTCTGAGATTGACTAGTGTTGCTCATAGCAAAGTACGAAGCCGCTGCTCCCTGCTGCTGGACCGGCTCGTTGGCAGCGACCAAAGGAGAAGCCGGTGCCGGCTGCGCTGGTATCGGTGCGGCAGCATACCCAGCAAAGGCACCAGCGCCGGGATAAGCAGGTGCCGCCTCCTCACTCTTTTTCTCATCCTCCTTCTTCTCGTCCTTCTTCTCATCCTCAAAAGGAACCTTGACATCCTCCGGCGTGTCATAGTTGCTCTTCACCTCTTCCACCTTCACCTCACCCGAAGGAAGCTTAGTATAAGCGCTATTCGTCCTCTTAACGTTCATGGTCTCCGGATTGGCCGCGCCGGCACCCACTCCGGCGCCCTTGTACGGTGTTGGACGCGTAAGCGTAGTGGTGTAAAGTGGACGCTCATTGGCTCCGATCATGCCGTCGTCCATATTGAGGAAAATATGGCGCTCCTTTTTTATACCGCCGCGCTTGGGATCGACAAAGTGCCCCATGATTATGTTGAAGAAGCCGATGGGAATCCATAGCCAGGAGGCGACGATGAAGGCGTTGAGCCAAATGCGGGAGTAGCGAAGGGGAGGACGGGGTTTGGTGGGGTAGAGGGTTTTGCGGTCTGATTTGGCTATTTTTTGGTCACATTTGTTAGCAACATATCCAGATCATATTGTCCGGGACGACTTTGAAGGGGGACACGGGCAAAGAAGGGGGAAGAGACATACCCTGCTTAGTAAACCACCCCAAAGCACAACAGAACAAAATCGTCTCAAACACCAAAACAACAATCAACACGATCGCCCAGACCGGCAACAACAGATTGTTGTGAGGACCATAGTAGCGAGGGCCGCCACCAACGACGACGACGGTTGTTGATGAGCCGCTCGAGCTGTTGCCCTTGCTACTGCTTCCCTTGCTTTTTGAGCTGGATGAGTGTGATGAAGAGTGACCGCCGTGACCGCCGCCACCGCGAGGACTGGGATCGCGCAGTTGAAGAGGGAGGTAGTTGTTGATGTCGAGGGGTAGGCCGGGATGGTGCTTTGCTGAGCCGGGCTCCTGTAACTTCCGCGTTATAGGACCAAGAGATGGGATGGCAGGCATGTTGATGATATGTACCAGTGGTGGTGATAATCACTGGTATGGTTTTGGTGATGACTTCAAGAAAGCCCGGTGAGGAAGACTGAAACCACAAAGGGCGATGATCCAAGATATCAAGCTGACAACAACAAGCTGACAAGATGGGCATTCCACCCCCTCTTATAATGTGTAAGAAAATCAACAACACATCAACATCCATCACATTTTCTCAAAAAAACTACACCCGGCGCTAATTGGTACCATATTGCTCCAGATACCGACATGTTGCATCGCCCTAAAATCATTTAACGTCCGAAGAAATTCCCACATGGCGAAGCGGCTGAGTCCGAACTGCCTTCCACTTCGGACAAGGTGAACAGTTGCGGTAAGGTTTGGGATGCACTGAAGAAAACCAGAAAAGAAGATCCCTTCCAGGCACCACCATTTCTCTCCAGTCTCCTCACAACAACCTGGTTGTAAAAGGGGAACATGTGGATTGGATGGGCTGTGCTTGGGAGAAAAAGCTTAACGCGACCCTACCTTTACCCCAAGCATAGTAAGCCACTAACGGGAACATATGCTATTCCCGTACATAACTGTTAAGAATAGGAGAACAGCCAAGGCCCTAAAGGCTGCTAAGCTCGCTAGGGCTGACACCACTGGGACCACAGAATGGGGAACCTCGGGAGACACAAGCATGGCACCGTTGTTTGTGCCTGTCTGCCGTCAGCATGGATTAAAGTATCTCGACCAATGAGAAGAGAGGAAATAACCGTAGGCTTTTCGATGGGCTTTCTGTGAACGAATGCGAATTTCCACTTGTGGGAAGAGAAAAGGTTGGGAATGGAGTCCTTTTTGTTCTCATGTTTCCGCTTTTTGATAAGAGCGTGAGGCCTCCTCGCTTCCAGAAAACTTTATTCACACCACATGGCATGGTGGATGAACATCACCGTCACGTTCGAATGAGGTGGATGGTTTGCGGGGAAGTTGATCATGCGAAAGAAAGGGGGAGGGATTTACCAATGCCCGCGTCCAAAGGACGGGGAGGTTGTCGTTGGGTACAGCCGGAGATTGACCCCCGCTTCCCGGCACTGGGACCGGAGACCCTACGGAGTTTCCTCGCGATACCGCCGGGATTGGTATCCACTACAGCGGCGCAGCAACGGTTCAACTTCCGAGGGAGACCTTCTGGAAAAGCAGTTTCTGAGGCATTGACAATGATAGGAATTTCTTCGGTCGACATACTTGCATATAACCTATCCATGAGACGTCCAACGACCTATACCGAGAAACAAACAGTCACACCATACCGATGGGCTCCTAATAACTCTCAAAGTACACCCTGACGCCCTTGCTCCCAATGTAAGGTGCAGGAATGAACCAATCCACGCCCATCTCCGCATCTCTAACCGTTACTCCCTCCGCCAGTCTCATCCTTCCCACCATCTCACCACTCTCCTTGTTCTTCTTATCCTTCTCCCCATCCTCAGCACCAATTCCACCTTCAGCAACCTGCTCACCCGCCTCCCAAACCCTCCACATCTTGGCCAAAATCAGATACATCTCCGCATAAGCCAACTGCATCCCCAAGCAAATCCTCGGTCCCGCCCCAAAACTCGTCAGATACCGATCCAACTCCTTGCCCCCCTCCAGCCACCGCTCCGGCCTAAACGCGTGCGCGTCGGGAAACACCTCCTCGTTCATGCTAATCTGGTAACTCGTCATGGACACCTCCGTGCCCGCTGGCAAAATCCACTCCCTTTTGTATTTCTCTACCACTTGGGGCGGGTCGTCGCGGTAGGATTGCAGACAGAGATCAGAGGGCGAGAAGCGGAGGGCTTCATCGGAGGCCACGCGTGTGATCCGCGAGGAGGAGCCGAGGCTGAGGCGGAAGCATTCCTTGACGATGGCCTTGAGGTAGGGAAGGCGCTCGAGCGTGGCGAGGGGGACGGATTCGGACGGGTTCGGGATGGCGTCCCGCAACTCGGCTTGTAGCTTTGCGAGCGTGGTGGTGCGTTGGTTCAGTAAGTGGTAGGTGGCGATGACGAGGGCCCAGGCTACGGTTACCGCTCCGGCTTGAATAAGGACGTGGCCTTCGTCGGCGATGCGCGGGATGGTTTTTTCCGAGGGAGGCAGGGCGTCCGAGGTCAGAAGGGAGTGGAAGATGGTCGGATGGGAGAGGTCGAGGTGCGAGTTCTTCTTGCTGGAGTCGGATGAGTGCAGGTTGTGGGAGATTTCGGTGATCTGTTGGGTGATGGACATGCGCGTGGCCAAGAAGGAACGGTAGGCGGGGGAAATGGAGGCGAGGAATTTGGGAGGAAGACGCTCGAGTGTGGTAAGCAGGATGGGGATGTGTTGGAAGAGTTTGCCGTATTGGACGCCGGTGGTGAGACCGTCGGTTACGTCGGCGCGGAAGGTTGGGTGTTCGACTGGGCGTTGGGTGTTAGAGACGGTGATCCTCTCAAAGGGGCAAGGTATACTAACTCGCATGCTCAGTTTTGGCAAAGGCGTACTCGTTGATGATGTCTAAAGATAAACAGGGTCAGCATCGTTTCATCAAAGATCACGATGCCTCAGGTGCACAACATACCATAAGCCATGGCCGAAAAGGGATGAAGCATGTCGATCGGCGTCTGCTTCTTGGTCTTTCCATGCTCACAAAGCCTCGCCAGCAACGCATCAACCCTCTCCTCAATAACCGGCTGTAAGTTCCTCACAGTTTGTGTCGAAAAGTAATGGCTGACAGCCTGTCTACGCAGTCTGTGATGGTCATGGTCAACTGTTGACACAACGCTGCCTGTTCAGAACGTCTCCAATATCAGCATCTTTGCTTCTCGAATGATCGATGTCTGCTTCGTAAATATAACATGTAGGCAAGAAATATCTCACCAGGTGCCCCAAACTGATCACACCAGAAATGCGTCCTATGCCTCTTCTTATTGATACTTGTCGGCAATAACTCTCGGTGGAAATCCGGGTCCGAAATATGGACTTCCCACGGGTTCACTCTGATGATTGGGCCATACTTCTTGTGGAGCTCAACCGTCTTGAAGGTGTACTGTCCCGGAAGGATAATGTCGTAGTAGAACTCATACCATTGCGTCAAAGCAGCGAGTCTGGGTCCCGGGATGCCGGCCAAGGGGCTGAGGTAAAGACGGTAGATGGCGACGTAGATGGTATAGAGGACCAGGAGAGGTGGGACAGTCGCGAGGAGAAGGTGAGTAGGGGAAGAGGATGAGAGGTCGGGGAGGAGGGATGAGAGAGTCATTGTGTTTGGACCACTGTATCTCTAAAAAGAATATGGATCTCGAAGAATGAGAGGAAAAGGTTCCTTCCCTCTGAGAGGAAAGAAGAGGGCGAACAGGGTTTATGAAGATGGAACTGTGTCTGCCTTTGGAGACGAGTACCCCTCTCGAGAGAGTGAAAAACATACGGTATCTTCCACGGAAATACCTCAATACCATTCCAACCTCAGTTGCCCATATCCATTCCGAATGAATACACCATCTTTAGGATACCAATATGCCACAAGAAATCCTGATGTGTAACTATACAACCATCATTCAATGGCTCAAATACCTTCGATTACGTGCAAGGATTCGTCTGTAGGATCTAGACTACTACCTCATGTCCTGTAACAAACCACAACCACCCCGCTTAAGCCAGATATTCGCCGATGGTCTGCATTTCAATATTTAACGACAAACGAACAAATGAGGGGTTCGCGCCGCCCTTGAACCCAGGTGTCCTAATGCTACTACACTTTCGATATCTGGTGGGTGTCCATCGCCGCTTTGATAGGTATGGTTGTCGTCGTTCGTATGCCATTCAGTAAAGGTTCCTTCCGAGGAGACGTCGTTGACGATCTGCACACCCATCTGCATGTTAGCTGAGGAGCTCACCGGTCTTAAAAAAGGTCGACGACAGGTCAAAATGCGCGCGGGGATTGTAGTCGTTTTGAGCGAACAGCCAGCTGAGTGTAGGAAGAACAAACAATAATGGTGTTCCCCCGCACACCCAAGATCCCAAACTGGAAACTGCATCCCGCTCTGTCTCTCTTTCTCTCAATAAAATCAATCCTTTGCAAGCGGGGGAGGCAACGCAACCTGCAGCAACGCAAAGGTAAGTAGTGCAGTAGTTGCTGGTTTTATCAGATGTAGGGGATGGTGAAGGGATTGCATGCATGCTCGGTGTAAACCAGATGATGATACATAGATTGACGGGAGAGGTTATAACGCGGAAGCATGATGCTTTGCCGATGCGACGGTGACGAGCCCTTACCCGATAGGAGATCTTGGTGGAATGAAGGAACAGATATCTGAAGCGGAGAAAGAAGGCGAAGGGGGAACCTCCGCGTTCGATAAGCCAATGGATGTCATGGGGACAAAGCCGTATGAAACCGTTTGATACTGAAGAAATTGATGTAGCTGTTGAATAGAACCGTTTTGAAATGTCGAGGTGGAAGAAGAAGGGAAGGATCGAGCGAAAGATCCAAGCGAAGAGGTCATAGTAGCAAGTGAAAGCAACAAAAGCACAAGGGCAGAAGTGAGGCCATGCTCACTAGCTGGGGTTCATGTATCTTATTCAAGGGCAGCATAACATTGTCTGGGTATATCACATAGACTTCCCCCCTTTACAACTCCCTTCTTCAACACGTTCCGCTTTGGCTCATCATCGCTATCACACACAAAACTTCCACAAAGGTTCCAGCTGAAGGCGGAAAGGTATACAACTCGAAATAAGGTGTAGGATTTAAGGTGTAGTGGTAAGAAATATATCGCTGGTAGGTGTTATGTGAAAGAGCAGGATGATTATGTGTTATGTGAGTGTGTGTGCCTTCTTTCTTCCTCCTCCCTTTTATGTCCTCTTCCCATCCAATCCTATACCATCCCGTTCCCTGATTTTCCATTCTCTTGTCTTCGTCTTCGTCATCTCGGCATAGCGACATCTCTTCCTTTCATTCTTCTTCTTATACGTGCATGACCAAAATCAACGTGACAAAAAGGGGGTGTATGTAAAAGAAGCAAAAGAAGCAAAAAAAAAAAAAAATCTCCACCTCTTTCGCGCCCCGCTGGGTTACTCATCGTCCTCTACACCAACTCACTCATCCTCAAAAAAACCATCATCATCAAAATCCTCCACCGGGCTTGCATCGCTATCATACATGCCCATGCCGCCCATACCAGCACTCCTTCTGGAAGTGACAGGAGGAGCCATCATAGGCGAAGAGATGTTCCTCTGATGACGCTGTTGCTGAGCCTGAGCAAAGGAAAGGGTAGAAGGGTCAGGAGAAGGCGAGATGGAAGCCTGGCTCATCAACTCCCTCTCACTTGACTCGTCGGTGTCCTCCTCCTCTTCGTCCTCCTCGGGGACCACCTGTTGCTGCTGCATAGACGCCGTAGACGGTCCTCTTGACCTTTGCTGCATCTGCTGCTGATTGACACGAAGTGCCCTTTGGGAAAGTTCGTGGGGGTTGAGTCTACGGCCAGTGGCTGAGAAGGCAGTTGGTTGAGGTTTCTGGGTAGAAGCTGTGGACCTAACCGTGGACACAGAAGCGTTGGAAGCTTTGCGCAACCTAGCAGAACCAGAAGTCGAGGGAGTCGGGTTTCCGCTGACACCAGAGGTAGGCTTCGAAGGCGTCACGTTACGGCTCTGCGCGGGAGACAACACACTGCTCAAGCTACCGAACGCCGGCAGATCTTTGCCCTTCCTCCAGTTGCCCCAGGCGGCCGCCAAGGGACCAACGGCCTGCGCAACGCGCGGCGTGGCTGCCTCTCTGATCGTGGCGGCGATGTTGGGCAAGTTGATAGCCGATCCGCCGTTCATCGCGCGCTCACGCTCCTGCTCCTCCATCTGGAGGTTTGCCTTGAGCCTGATAGCGGCGTCACGGACTGCGTCCCTGTCATAATCGTCGCTGGAAAGAGCACCAATAATGTCCTGCAGATCCGAGTGGCGCACGGCAAGGAGCTCGCGGAGCCAGATAATCTCGTCGTCGCGCTTGGAGATCTTAGTATCGGCTTCGGGATCGACCTTCTCGAGTTGCTGTTCGAGTTCCTCGATGCGGAGCTCGCGCGCTTGGAGCTGCTCCTGGAGAACCATGATGGACTCGCGGAGGGCCTGGGGCGAGATTCTCTCGGAAGGCGGGACATCCTTGGAGGCAGAGGACTTGGAAGCCGCGGGAGCATCCGAAGTGCCGGCCGCAGAAGCCTTGGCCGCTTGAGCGGCGGCACGGGCGGCTTCCTTGGCAATCTCCAGCTTCTCCTCGACGTGCAACAGCTTGTCCTGGAGATGCTGAGCCTTGGATGTCTCGATGCTCAAACGATCGAGGAGGTTCTTTTCCATCCGCTGAGCGTCCTCGGTAGTGTTACTAAGTTGGCGCTCATAGCGGGCTTGAATATCCTCCACCTCGTTTTGGTGCTTGCGCATGAGCTCATCAAGCTCCGTCTTCTTCGAGTTCTGAGCCTCCTCCAGAAGCATGTCATGCTGAGCCTTGGCTGTGTCAGCGTCCAGCTTAACTTGGTCCATCTGGGATCTGAGTCTGTTAAGCTCATCTTCAAGCTCCCTGCGAACGGCGTTAACCTGATGATTGGCCTGCTCGACCTCTGCTTGCATGGTATTGCGTGTGCGCGTGATCTCCCGAGCAGCGGACTCCCTAGCTTCTTGGAACTCAGCCTTGAACCGCAAGGCGCTCTGCTGCAGCTTGTGGTTCTCGGTGCGCATCTCGGCAAGCAACTGCTCGAGTCTCTTGCATTCGGCAACAGCCCTCATGCCCTGGCGCTCATTCATCTCCAGTCTTTCCAGCTCAGTCTCGATACGTTCGCGGGTTTTGGCCTCAGCTTGTAGCCTAGCGTCCAGGACTTCTTGACGAGCGAGCAACGTCTGCTCTCGCTTGGCGCGTTTGGCATTCTCCTCGGTAATTTGCCGAGCAGCGTGAGCCATTTCATCCTGAAGAGCAAGGAATTTGGTGCGCCAGCTGTCACGGACGCGCTCGTTCTCCTGGACCTGCGTACCGAGTGTATCGATTAGCTTGTGCAGAGCCTTATTCTCGTCAAGGGCCTTGGTAAGGTCAGCATCCCGACGCTTGGCAAGCTCGCTGACTCTATCAGCCTCAGACCGCCAGTGGCGAGCTTCTTGCCGAGCATTCCGAAGGTCATTATCCAGCATGTTAATCTTGTTCTGCGCTTCGCTTCGGGACTTTTGCGTGTTCTCGGTGCCTGCTTCCAGTTGGGTCAAGCGCATGGCAACCTTATTGTTAGCGGCCTCGATCGCCTTGATCTTGTGGTCCTTCTCGTCGACCTCCTTCTTGAGACGGGCCTCTTCCGCCGAGGTCAGCTTGAGCTGGCGTTCAACTTCGGCGAGCTTGTCTTCGGCGGCTCTCCGGCCCTTCTGTTCCTTCTCAGCCTGTCCTTCAAACTGTTGAGAAATCTTCTCAAGGTCGGCAATCCGCTGGTGCAGGACGCCCTTGTTCATTTCCTCAACCTCAATCTTGGTCGCAGCAGACTGGAGCTCACGGTTAAGATCCGACGCACGGTCCTCGGCAGCGCGCCTGGCCGCAATCTCGGTCTCCACCTTGGCCTCTTGAGAGCGGAGTCGCTCCTCAAGCTCCAGCACCCGAGCCTGAAGGTCAGTTACCTTGGCCTCCTTGGCTTCATCCACTGCAGGCTCAAGGCGGTTATGCACCAGTTCTTCCACAATCTTTTTGATATCTTCGCTACCAATTGAGGAAGTCTTTGGCTGAGTGATTTGTGCCTTCAGCTCCTCAAGGATCTGAAGAACGTCAGGGCGTTCGCCAAGCGCGGACTTGGCAGAAGATGATGTCGGCCTGGTTTTTTGCTGAGATGCGAGGGCTTCCATAACAGCAGCCTTGATTTGCTCCATCTTACGGTCCCTACGCGGGCTGATGGAACGGCGAGCGGCAGGCAGATCATCGTCCTCGTCATCGGCGTCGCTATCGCGTACTTCGGCAGAGGCGCTGCGCATGCCTCGGCGGTTTGAAACAGCTCTCCTTGAGATAGCAGTTAAAGAGTGCTTGATAGTATCAAGTGTCTGTTCCAGTGGACCAAGACGGCTATCCAGGATACTGCCAACAACATCATTGACCTGACCGTTGAAGAAGGTGACGCGGGACTCGAGCTTCTCCTGTTCATCCTCAGTGAAATCACCGTTCCAGTCGCTAACTGGCACGTCCTCGTTTCCGTTGAGGTTGTGAACAGGCCCATCAATGAACTGCACACTAGTGGGCGGATCAACGAAGGGGTCCTCCAGCTCGACCGTGGGAATCGGCTGTGACGGCTGAAGATCGCGGGGAGTCGGGCTGGGACTGCGAGAGTCATCCTCGACTTCATGATAGGGGGACGCGTTCGTAACTGCATCCAAGGGAACAGGCCGAGTCGGGCTAGGTTGATGCCACTGAGTCTGACTACCAGAGGGCTTGTTAATGCCCATACCTGGGTTGGCACTGAGGTGGCGCATGACCGCATCAATGTCGTCAAAGCTAGGTTCTGCGGCCGGGGGTGGTATGGTGTTCTCCCTCCGGGACTCTGTGCGTCTGGGTGGTGGAGGTTTAGGAGCCCATCGAGAAGCAGCAAGACCCTTAGTAGGCTTCGGCGGGGGCACGGTAACCACTTCAGGCTCCGCAGCAACCTTTTCAATGTGCTCTATCTCAGCTACCTCGACAGCAGGAGTCTGCTGGGGTGGCTGCTGAGACGAGCCAGTAGCCAAGTCCGTGGCTTCTGTAGCTGGTGGCCGAGCCGAAATTCCAGGCACGAACGCCGAGGCAGTCGCGGACAGTGATTTCTTGTGACCATGGGTAGCAACACCGTCGCTGAGCAAAGTGGGTTCCTTGAGTTCGGAGACAGTCCAGTTCAGAGACATGGGATCCGCAGTCTGCTCTGACGGGCTCACTGTCGCCTGAGTATCTGTTGTCTCGGATGCCATGGTCGAGGACAGTGTCATGTCTTGGTGGCCCTGAGTAGACTCATCAAACGACTTCTCCTCAATGGGCAGCTCCTCGTCCTCGTCCTTGTCTGGCCTGGATTCGGCGACAGGTGTAGAGCTGTCGGCGGTTTCGGACGCCGCAGCTGCCACACTTTCAAGTTCGACATTATGATGAACAAATCTGGAGAAGGTAACACCGTCAAGCTGTCCCTCTGCCTCCTCCTTCTCATCCTCCGCCTTAACCTCCTCATCTGGAGGCAAGATCGGGACAGCCTTGCTTTCCTTAACAGGCAAGACAATCTCAGCCTTGTCTAGATCGCTAGCACCAACAACGGAGCCCTCAGGCTTAGCGTCGCCTTCCACCGCAGGGTTTGCGGCCGGCGTTGCAAACGAGGTAGGAGTGAACGCAGGCGCATCCGGGCGGAACTTGAGGCCAAACTCGCTCTGAGTCGGGGAAAACACCGAGGCGGTAGGATTGATAGCACCTGTCGTAGGTGCCGAAGCAGTGAAATGAGTGGTAGCGGCATTAAACGTAGCGACTTGAGGGGTGAACTGGGGTGTGAAGGAGCTGTTGGGGTTAAACTTGAACTCGGGTGCTTCCACGTTCAACTTGGACAATGAAGACTTGCTGCCATGACTGGCATGCTTGGGGACGGGGCCAATCGCAGGCTTTCCTGCGCTCCAGGAGCTACTAGCATTAGACAGGGTGTGTTGATGCATCATCTTCTGGAACTCGAGCGCTTGGATAGGCGTTCCTAGGTTGCTTGGATTCGTCTCGATTTCGTCGTCTTCAGCAGCAGGGCCGTCAATCGGGTGCAAAGTAGGCCTAAAACTACCTCCACTATTAGAGACGTCTTCTTCCGTAAAGTATTTTTGCGACAGCGAGTGCCCGCGACTGTGCGGTCTCGGGTGATGCAAGACAAGACCGTCCGAACTAGCACCAAATTGAGGTTGCTGGGGAGCGAAGTGAACTGACGAGTCTCTGGCATGGGGGTTGACCGGCGGAATGGTATGTTCCTCTCTGTGCGGGCTGTAATCTTGATCGTTTTCGAGTTGGGAGCGCATCTGTTCTTCCAAATGGTATTCAGCTTCGTCAATTTCCCTTTGCAAATCATCACCTGGCATGTGATGGGGGAGACCGGCTTCGGGAGCGCGCACGGGATCTTGAGCTGGTTCTTCTTCCGCGATTTCGTGGAGATCTTGCAAGCGTGACGAAGCTCGTGGGGGTGGTGCAAACTGAGGCTGGAGCTGATGTTGAGGCTGATGCTGGAACATGGGCAACTGTAAAGACTGGTGGCGCTGATGAGCCATATGGCCCATATGGCCCATGGGACTAAAGAGGCCACCGTCCGGTGAGAATGGTGAGCTGGGAGACATCATCGCGTTGAGGTTAGCAAGCGAGGGTGAACCCATGCGGTGTCCATGTTGTTGCATCATCATCTGCTGAGACCAGGCATGTGGGGATGGAATTGAGATCGAAGCCCGAGGGTTATACTTGGACGTAAACGACGCAGGCGACATGCCGGCGGGTAGATTTGGACTGGTAGGCGATGGCCCAAGACCATGGAAAGGGAAGGCCGGAAGCCCACCTCCACTGGCGGCTGAAGATGTTGGCAGCGGAGGTGAAAAGGGGAGTGGAGGATAGTTGGCCACCGAAGGCTGTCGGCTCATGGATCCGGACGGAGACACCGAAGGCTGTGGGGGTTCTTCGTCTCCGAGAGATACTCCCAAAGCTCTGAGCTTTGCTTCGGTCAACTCGTCCACGTATTTCTTCCAAGCTATATCGAAATGTTAGAAATACCTTAACAGCCGATTTTCAGCAAAGTGGATCTTACCATTAAGGTCAGGAAGAAGCACCTTCCAGCTCTTTTCTTGTCTTTCTTGTACCAGATCATCAAAGTCGGGCCAGGGTCCTCTACTTTGTGAGGTAGACTGATCAATCGAAGTCTTTGGAGGCTCCAAATCGAATCCACTGATATCGTGACCCTTTTCTCTCCAGCGCCTCATCCTTTCCTCCACCTCAGATTCGGTGAGAGGAATAGGACCCTTGCCCGGCTGCCCACGTTCATCGTCCTTGGGAATGAGGACCATGACGCTCTTGCCCTTCCATGGGACCTTTTTCTTCATCCGAGGCGATGCGGCAAGGGTAGAGGTACGTTTAAGCGCAGGTTTTGAGGGAGTAGAAGGAGCCAAAGAGTCTCCTCTATGACTGTTTATACTGGAAGCATCTTCGGCCTTTACTGCGCTGGCTGGCTGGCTGATGGAGGTTGTTCGTTCGGGAAATGGCGAGAGTGATGGAGCACGGTCACTAGCCGTGGTGACGTCGGGCTGCAATGCCCTTTCGTTCGGTGACGCCATGTTGGATCTGCTTGCTTGTCTGCTAACGACGCGGGACTGCGATTGTCTTAGAGTATCGGTGCTCGACTGCTTCTTGAGAGCGCCCTGCGATTCTTGGCGCTGTCTGCTGCTGCGCCTGCTGCTTCGCCGACGGTCCGCCCTGGGAGTAAGAAGATCGTCCCCTAGCCAAGCAGAGTCTTCGTCACCGGAGAATGAGTCGCTCAGTGAAGAGTTCTCACTATCGCCAGTGCCGTCGCTAAGCCAATGTAGCTTCTCCCGTTCGCTGCCGTGAGCTGTATGCTGACGTATCCAATCCTCCGTGATTCCGTGTACCAGGCGTCTGGCGCGATTGGCGAGGACGCTTGCAGCTCCGCTGATGAGGGATGACCGCGATTCGGACGGGGTCTCTTGTTGGGTAGGCGGGGCAGGTCGCAGAAAACGAGTTTGCAGCGCTAGGGAATGGATGGGATCTCCCTCGGATTCGGAGTCGTCGTCGTCACTGCTCGAACTCTCGGCTCGCAGGTTTGGGGGGTAAGGAGAACCCCAGCGGCTTCCGTCAACCTCGTCTTCGTTCACCGAGATGGTGGGCGGAGTTCTGCTTCTGAGAAGACCCTGAACCCGGAGAGGAAGTCTGGGGACAGGCAAGGGCGGAAGCTCGGGGGAAGCTTCGCCTTCGGCGGTGGAGGCGCTCGATAGGGCAGGGGAGGTAGGCGATTCAGATCGGTGTCGGAAGTAGTTCTTGATACCGTCCTGCGCGAACGCAGCAGGAGGAGGGGTTCGCGGTGACGACTTTAGGGAAGACGTCTTTGGAATACCTGAAGAGAGGTTGAAGAAGTTAAGGTTAGCAACCAGGATGCGAAAGGCGGTGGAAGAGTTGGAGCATGTGAATCACTACTAAGTCAGGTTGGCCGGGAGCGGGAGTTTCAGAGTTCAGGACAGAGCACGGAAGCCGTGTATGGACACTATGGAGACGGGACGAGGGACGGGGGACGGGGGACGGGGGATGAGCACGGGTGATGGACTCGAGGGGAAGCTACAAAAAGTGGATTGTATGGATTTAAGCTCACCTGGACGAGATCAGCGTGCAGACGAAGCCGAAGCCTGTCTGCCACCGATGCTCGATTTATTTTTTGTTTCTTGTCGTCAGCACCACAAGGTTGTGATGTTGATGTCCCCTTTTTTTCTTTCTTCGTCACCACGGATCCACGCGGTAACGGTCTGGTAGTATGTAACGCGGGAAGCTGTTGACAAATAGCGAGGCCAGGAGTATGACGATGGAGTACCAGAAGAGCCAAAGGGGGGGGCGCAATTAGGAAGCTTAGAGGTTGAAGAATGTAGAAAAATAAAAAGTCGGTAACAAATTAAACTACGGGGTCGACTCAAAGTCAACAAATGAGCGAAGAGAAGAAGGGGAGGAGGCAACGGCAACGGTTCTGGAGTTGCGGACGCATCGAGGGGTATCTGTTGTTGGTTGACTTTTTTCCTTTCACCGCTTGCGAATTGGTGGCTCTTGACTTTTTAGGTGGTCGCGAATTGGGTCGTGATAGGGAGCCGCAAGGGGCGTTGTGGGTTGTATAGACAGTAGTAAGTTAGAAGTCTATTAGGTAGACTTTTTTCTGAAACACTCGGAGAACGCGCGAGGTATCTCGTCGGCGGCAGGGGAAGGACGTTACGGTTCGTCGACGCGTTTTCCACGACTGGGCAGGAGAGGTCTTCCGTTTCCGACACAGGGTGTGCAAATGGAAAGTACCAGTGGTGGGTGGTGGTAGGAAGACGGTGGGCGAACCGAGAACCGAGAGCGGGATGAATTGGAGAGGTTGAAAGGTTGCAGATGTGAGCGGATGTGGTGGTTGCGCCGGACAGAAGTACGGGAGAGGTGATGCTCGTGCTACAGCTGCTCTAGACTGACGCGTGCTTCCGGTGAGGTTTCTGTCACTAACAGGTATCGAATTGTGATCAACGGCAATGGTTTTTTTTTTTCTTGGGCCGCCCAGCTGGGGTTCAATACGATAGGCGACCGATGGCTGGCTCTTTCCAGTCTTTCGTTCGTTCTTTCTCAGTGATCACCATCCCGTCCCGTCTTGTCCCTTTCCCTTCCCTCCAGCGTGCTTCGTGCTCAGCTTCACGCTCGCCGAGTCTCCATCATGGTTCCGCATGGTCCCTGACCGGCCCACTTTGTCCGCCGAACGCCGCCGTGCGATTTGATAGATGGCCGGGTACAAAGCGGGGAGAAACGGGGTTTTGTCCCCACGCCGCCAAGCCCCGTCTCCCGCACAGCGAACCCTTCACAACCCTTCGGCTGCTTCGACCGCATAGGCCAAGAACCCTTGTCTCACAGTTGGCTGTCATGTACCTCTTAACTTTTTGGCAGTGTGCGACAGTATCACAAGGTTTAGACCGACTGGACCGACGGCATGGAACATTTCCATTTCTCCTCCCGTTCCATCCTTCGCTTCAACTCCCGTACCCGTCAACCTCGTTTGTTTATTTTCCACGCTTGCCACCTTCCGATTGGCTTTTTGCGACAAGATCGTTTGAGGTTGAGTTGTCAGATTACACAACAGCAGCAGCAGCATGCAGCAAAAAGACACCACACGACGACGATGAGGCTCTGTTCAAACTGAAACCCTTTGTTTTCTACAGAAACATCGGATTGGCCATTCAGGAACACAACCCACAGCGAAAAAGGGGCAAGCCACGGAGCAACAACGGCTTCTCCTCCCTGCATCACCACTGCATGGCTACACCACCACCGTACTGGCATCAACCTGGATCGGAGGGCATCACACAACCACCGAGGGCCCACCAACTGGCAGAAACCATGCAGCGATACCCAAGCCTTCTGGAGGGTGCCTGAATGGCTGGAAGGAAAGCAGCAAATGAAGAAGCGTCCCCAAGATATGGTTCGCATGTGGAGTGCTGGAACTGGTTGAATTTGTGCTTACAGCACAACGCCTTGGTGGGAAAGAGGCTGAGAACACTTCAACTGTTGATGTTTCAGATATATACTTGTCTGACGACAGTCATTGGTTCTTCCCTTTGATGTTTCAAGTTGCAAGGGAAAAGAATGCCCATTGTGTCTGACGTTGACGATTCCAGGTTCCCTTCCCGTCGGCATCACCCGGATCTCCAGAGCGGGAAAGCCGCAAGTTCGTGCGTGTCGAGTCGAGCAAGGAATTGGACGAGACCGAAAGGCACGGAGCCACCCATACAGGGCACCACTGCAGGTCGCTGATACCACTGACGTAGCGATGCCGATAGTGCCTATCAGGATTCTTACGACTGCTAACAATGTCTCTTCAACTTCAGGTGTCAGATTCCCACGTACATCCTCTGGCTAACACCCAGATTCCGACAACGAGCCCAGATCAAGAAGAATCATGTGGCTGAGAACGCAAGAACTGTCGTTGAACTCTCCGGGCGCTTCTACAACCGCTCTGATTCGAGAGAAAAACCGCCGTTCCTGTCGGCCCAAGGGTTGAACCGTACCTCAACTCCAACGCCATGTCCCAAAGCATCAACAGACAAAACACGAACAACCAACGCCTAAACCCGACCCCTTACACATCACAGAAGATATCATGCGTCGCGTTTGAGACCACCAGTGTTGGTCCCGGTTTTTCCGCAAAGCTCGTCTCCGTTGCTGATTGTGCCGAGTTCATACATCGTTCTGCAAGAGCTGCGTTAGCAGATCTGGACAAAGACAGCTTGGAAGTCTGAATCGCAAGTTCGCTCTCCACGTATCAAGGGTACATGGAAAAAGAGAGAAGAAGGCATTGGAAACAGGAAACTCACCTCGTTGCTTATCACAATCACTGACCCGAAACCTCGTCCTCTTGCTCGCATCATTCGCCATGTCCGCACACGCGTTCTTTTGGTTGTCGCAGACGCGGTTGGCTGCTGTTGGGAAGTCGGGCTGATAGAGTAGACACAGTCAGCCAAGTCAATCACTCGGCCAGCAAAGGCCAACAAGTGTTGTGACATTCCACTCCATCGAAAAGCAGAAGAGCAACACTTCGCGAGGAAGGACAAATACAAAAAGTCGAGAAAAAAGATAGGAGGGGGAAAGGCTTACAAAGGTGTCGCCATTAACTTCAAACGGCCTCTCCGTATTCCCCGAGAAAGCGATCGGCTGTGGTGACTGCCCGCCGAGGAAGTTGGTTGTGAAGAAGGGCGTAAGTTCCTGTCCTGTTGATACTTGCCGTGGGAGGTTGTTGAACGCAAAGTCTAGAGGAAGCTCGTCGTGGAGGGTGTCCCTGAGACTGGGTGGTGAGTCTGAGTCTTCTGTTGAGGCCGAGGAAGCTGAAGCCATCAAGACGTTGCTGTTGAGGAGGAGGAAGGCGGTTCGAAGGGCTGCTGTTGCTTTCATCGTGGAAGCCTGATAGTCGAACTGGATTCGTTTGAACTTCGAATTGAACCTATCGTCGAATGTGAGGTAGGTGAGTTGACCTGGTGGTTCACCAAACCAAGGTTGGGTTGGTTGGAGTTTCGTGAATTTGGGGCCTCGTCGTAGCCTCCTGGTCTTTTTTAACCGACTGTGTCAAAGCTGCGAGATTAAACTTGATGGTTTTTTTTTTTCCCGGCGAAGCCCGCGAGCAATCTATACAGATAGATTGCCCTAGATTCTCGCTGTCGCGGTTTGGATGACGCCGTACCGGTTTGACTGAAAGTCAGTCTTCTTTTGAAGATCTTCGAGAATAACTTAACGAAGGAATTATGCGCCGAACATCTCACAGAAGAAATATAAGAAGGACAAAGCTCCGAAGCGCCCTTCACTCCAAGTCGATCAAAGCTGATGGTTGTCAAGGCTGAAACAATCATGAGACGAGGGTGCTCGTTGATCCGTAGTCCCAATGTGACGCAACCCTTTTGGCCTTTCAAACCCGACCAGACCAGACCCAAGCAGCAGACGGAGTAACATCCATTATTCATCAGGGTAGCGTACTAGACTAAGCCACGAGGAATGAGAAGCATATAGTCATGATCAACTAGAAACGTTATGCGCACGAATACAGCCCTCGTATGAACAATGATCTACGGTTAACGGTGTGGGCAGTTTGACATCATGGAGGCTGAGTGTTATAGACCCCCCTCCCCTTTTTGGGGGGCTACGACCATCCAGTCCGACTGAGCTTTTCTTGGATACGCTCTGACGATTGCGTGTGGAATAATGCGACGGAGTCGATGAAGTATATCTGCCTCCGAATCACTCGTTTACATTATGTGCGGTGATATCGCGTGGGGAGTCAATCACTATATTTTTCGAGTCCATGAGCATAATAGAAAACCCAAAAAAAAAAAAAAAAAAAAAAAACCAGTAAATACTTGAGTATCAAAACAAAAACGCTTCAAATGGACTAAGCTCTTGCTACATGTCGACGCTTAACTGTGGGATCATACCAAACGTATAGCATACACACATTTTCTATCTTTCATTCTGACTAGCACATCTCGGAAATAAAGTCCAGCAATTGCGACCAACTAAGAAACGGCTCCTAAGAAGATGTGGAATCCCAGATCTTACCGACTCCTTCTAGAAGCACGTTGCCTCTAACCTTCCATCCGATCTTTTCTAGACAGGCCAAACCCCAACTCTACTTTCTTTTCACAATACAAGCGCCACCGACTTCTTTTGCCTTTCTTTGGAGGAGGAGGAGGAGGAGGAGGAGGAGGAGGAGGAAGAGGACAAAGATTATGCACACACAGAACCTCCTCTAATCATATTTCGGTTCCTTCAAATGTGTAGTGGGTTACAAAGAGTTTACGCCTCGATGATCACTACTTTCTTTGTTTGAGTATCTTCCTTTGCTCCGCCCGGTGCCTGATCGTCAGGAACCGATAGGAACCCGACTGATACTGAAACGATGCAGGACAAAGGGGGAAGAAATATCATATCATTGCTCTACATGTGCCTTTGTGTCGTCTTTCTCTTTGTTTACCCCTTTATTCACCTGGTTGTTTGGGTATACCTCTTTTTTTGAGGTGGGCCCCTATGGCTGGAGCGAGAAACGAAGAATAGTGGACAAGGGCGAAGTCATTGGTGAAGTCTTTTGGAAGAATAGAACAAAGAAGTAGGAATTCGCTGTCCGTCAGTCTCTCAGTTTCAATTCGGAGGTGTCAACATAAGTCCGTTCGTCAGGAACTATATCGCGAAAGGCTAGTTTGACGACACACTTCACATAGGCGCGAGAAGCATGTTTGAACAATAGTATGACTTGGAATTTCTTTCCTTCTCTATCTATCCATTCATCCCATCTCTTCTCTGCTCGCGCCTTGTTCTGCCCTGTGCATGGCTTTTCCACACCCTTTAAAAGGTCATTATCCGTTCGTGATGTGTAAATGAGTGTATGTGTCTGAAAAAACGTATAGCCTGTATGAAGTTGGTTGTATCTTCTTCCTTCCCCTCAAAAATGCTCTTCCCACTTAAATGTCACAGTTGACCACCACACATGCAAACCCAAGCCGAGCCGAGCCAGAAAGAAAATATATTTAATGTAATGCGATATGACGTTGACAGATGTTCTGTGTCAGAAAACTAGTTAAAAAGAATTTTGTGTGAAAAAATATGCAGGCTACTTTGGCTGATGACAGACAAATTCGACCAGGCGACGGCGAAAATATGCGGAAGGGGGTATCTCGATCGCGGATAGGTGACACGCTCTTAAAAGGAATGAAACAAAAACGCAAAACTTCGTATTTTCTTCTTTGACTTTATCGACAACGGAGAGATTAGAAGTTTGACGCTTGGTTCACATGCGTCGGCGCATGGTAGCTCTCCAGCGTGCTCTGGAAGGGAGTGCGTCCGACCGTCGATCCTCCAACCTCGGGCTTTCCGGCATCGTTGTACTCCATCAAGTTGTCGGCCTCGTCGGACTGTCTCTTGCGGCCCCAGATCCTCCAGGCGACGATACCCAAACCGGCAAGGATGATAGCGCCGCCAACACCGACAACAACACCAATGACCGTGTTGCGGGTCTGCTTCGACATACCACCTCCGGACTTCTCGCCATCCTGACCGTCGGCAAAGCCGGGCGGCGGGGTCGAGGTGGTGAGGGCTTCGGTCGTCACGGTCATAGCAACGCCCTGAGCATCAGTGGTGGTAATAATTTGGGTGACAGTCTTGATGACAGGCTTGACAGACGAGCTGGACTTGGCGTCTTTCTCGCCGTCGTCGGATGATCCACCGCTTCCGCCAGCGCTAGCCGAAGGCGACTGTGTTGGTGATGGTCCCTTGGTAGAAGATTGAGCGTCGCCATTAGGGTTCGCCGTTACTGGAGGCTGATCATTGTTGGACTTTGTCGACGTCGTTACTGGAGCAGGTGCTGATGATGTGGTGACAGCAGGCACCGAGACAGGCTTGGACGTGGTGGAGGGCTCGGCTGGAGGGTCAACGCTTGTTGTCGTTACAGGAGCAGCCTTCGTTGTCGTTTCTGGTGTCGAAACCTTGACAGTAGTATCCAAGTCGAGGTCGGCTGAAGAGCTATCGTCATCGGCTCTCCGCGCTAGGGCGCCGAGGTTCTTGTGGTGAGGTACGTTGACGCCGATGCGGATGTAGGAGGCCTCGGCGACGCTTAGGGCTGAAAGCCCGACGAGAAGTAGGCGACTGAGCTGCATGATGATGATAGTGATGCGATGTGTTGATGGTTGATGGTTGATAGTTGATATGAGAATCGTCGAACCCTTAAGGGGAAGGGTTATTAGCTACACCGGCTTTGACCTCTGGTCTGCTGGCTCGGTGAGTGAGGCCCGCGTGTACACTTGGTAACGATCGGCTTGAATTTAGCGCAGGCTAATTAGCTCGGGCGCGGTGGATGTCGACCAGTCAAACTAAACGAGGGCGATTTCTCCTCTGTGTCGTCAAGGTGTCGAGACTGGAAAGTGGAAGGGTTAAGATGAGAAACGGGCGAGATCGAACGAGAGAAGTGCGCGCGGTTGGTGAAACGATTGTAATGGGTTAGGTTCCCTTGAACTTGTTTGTTGTTCGGTTGGGAGAGATAATATCAAAATGTAATATTGACAATGGGAGCGAGGGGAAGGGGGAAATGGTGGGAAAATGGGAAACGAAGGACTTGAAATGGGAAGGGTGGGTGGGACGGGCTACTCTAGAATGATGAAGGAGCGAAAAAAGAGCGTGATCTTTGCATTTGCGAATGGAAGCATTCAGGTCACGAAGGCCGGGAAGCGACGAGTGGACGACGGGGACAACACACCTTCCTCTCGTCGGTCGAACCTCAAAAGGAACGGAGGGTCGGGTACAAAGAGGTGGACACGGTGGGGACCAAGCGGGAACGGCACTGTGAGATCGGTATCCACTGGCCCCAGCGCCCTGCAAAATGCAAACACCAGTGCCGCCTGAAGATGGGATGACAAGCACTGTCAAGACAATGCCAACAGACTGGCGACGACCGGCAAGAAGTGCCAACTGGCCCTTTTCTAACCTGGGTGGCCCCGCGGCCTCGTATTGCGGCCTGGGCGTGCCGGGAGAGGCCTTAATTTGGCGCACACCCGCTGACCCCGATTCGAGATGGAACGAACCATTGGCATAGCGGTCTCCGACGGGCCGGCACAAGTTGTGGATATTCCCACTTTGGCTCGCGGTCCCTTTGTCTTTGTGGACCCCGTGCCTGAGTCCTGAGAACTGCAAGATTTTATAAATAAAAACTCCGACTCCAGTCTGTGGAATGTCTCGTGCCGATTGATTGACGACGACATTGTACGGCGTCTATATACCGATTTGATGGAACTCGCGGTGTGCGGTCGGCTACTATTTACCACTATATTACATTCTGACATATTTATCTGGTTCTTCGCTGGAAGTTTGAATCACAAAATCAAATGCTTTTGCAAAGGCGCCACTATGTTTTGGAAGGCGAGATGAACCGTTGAATTGAGGTGGGCTTCGTTTTTCGATGATGCCCGCGGGATGCTGTGCCTGCGCCCGCCTGCGCTCCGTGCGTCTCCATGCATCTGCGTTGGACAATGCAACGAACAGGATGCGCTAACCACAGAATGGCGTGCATAACTTTGATATCAAAGCCTGCACAACCATCATCCTGGACACCCACTTTCTCTCTTCAACGCACCATCTTTTCGGCTTTGCGACGTCGTCATCGCAACCATCAACCTGTTTGTTGTTACTTCCGTGGCCAAAAGCTGTCGAGTGCATACAATATGGCTCAGAGAAGGAATTGATATCTCAACTCAACAGGCATCGACGATGTGGCCGGAGAGCAGGTGACAGTGGGGGAATTTGAGGGGGTCCATCGCCAAGCTTCATGGAGACCTGAGAAGAACCAACGTTGCCAAGCCCAAAAAGAACCCTGAAAATTGGCCAGAGGATTTCTGCAATCTCGAAAGGAATGAAATGCGCTTTGACACTTTCCAGCTCTCGGCAACACCCGAATTGCTTCTAGTACCGACCCTATGCCTCGGTTTTCATCTCATCTACCTCTATAGCGCCAAATCTCCTCTCTCATGAAACCAAACCATCAGAGTTCCCCAGATTGCAAAGTTTCATGAGGACTTTATTAGCGATGGGAAACCGCATTCGCCAAGACCGCGCTCACAACCAGACGAGCGAGGAGCGAGCAAGCATCATCGCAACAAGTGGAGGGTCCTGAGAGATCACAAGGGCATCGATTGAAGGGCAAGGCATTTCTGAACTCTGAGGGCCCCGATGTAACCTCAACCTCTCGTTGTCTAACTGTACCGGTGTCTCTACGATAACCTCGCCACAGCCAACCAAACCCATCTCCCGTCCAAGTCCTGGTGCAACCTCCAAGACAAGTTGACAACAAGATCCAGAACCTTCTCACCCCTGGGCGCCTATACGATGGTTACATGCGCGGCCGCTCACATCCCACGGCTGTCTACCGAAATATTGTGAGGGTTTACAGCAAAGCTTGTTAACGCAAGGTGAGGTAACACATGAATGTCATCATCCCTTTCTTCCAAGCTTCAAACCTCTGAGCCACCGACGACCAAACACTAGGTATGCAACAATTCATTGTGAGGACGAAAACCTGGAATGCCTTCAAAACCAGAGATTTACATCAGATCTCCCATCGACGCGTGTATCGACATGCAATTGATGCAATTTTTATGTGCTCATTGTTTCGACAACTCGCAAACGAACCACTCAACTTTCGGCCTTGTGCTGTTCCCAGGGATTCGCCAGTTTATCCCTCCCCACTTTAGTCGTTTCAACACCAAAGTGCGTTCCCGACGATGAAACATTTTTTTTTCCCCAAAAAGAATGTGGAATATCGGTGTCGTCATACGTGTTACCGCGATTATCGTGAAGATCACTTGTCTCAGGTCGACAGCTCGACAAACTTCTCTACCCGCTTGCCCGCGTCTAGACGTAGATGTTGTGGAATGGACATTCGTTTCAAGAAAGGAAACAAGCACAAGTTGCTCGGCATTTGACAGTCAATTGTTCCGAGTTGATGGATTCCTACTTTCCATCTAATTTTTCCGCAGTGCACAACATCATGTTTCGGTGTTATCGAATCCCTAATTCCTGTCGCATTGTGGGATACAGCATCAGGTCAATTTGCAGGTCATAAAGCTTGCATTATTCTCTATTGCCAACTTCAAATGTCTTCGTCGTCTACCACCCGGTCCCCAACATAGTGCAACTCTTTCACAAATACCCTGCAACCGCGGCATCAAAAGTCCAGTTACTTCTGGGGCACGGTTAGCTTCTCTTCTTTCCCAGTTATGACCTGGTCAAAAGTCTTCTTAGTCCAAACTGGACTCCGGGAGAGGTCGGAACCGCCATCTCGACGGATAACAACCGCTTTCGTGTCGCTACAAATGGGTAACGGTGAGCTGCTTAAAGCATTGAATACGCCGGGCGACTCAGTCTAAGAGAATTGAGCCTTTGGTTATTCATTCGTAAAGTCTACCTATTCTCGCCTTAACTCCGGAGGTAAATCAAGATATGACAGACGTCTGCGCAAAGGTTCGTTACCTAGATAGGAGGGAAGCCAAAATACATAGAGATAAACGACAGCCTTCAGATCTTTGTTTTTATTCAGTTCATATGGATGTCTCGATGGAATCTTTTCGAAGGATATCGAATTATGCTCACCGGGCCACCATGGAAAAGACAAGTAACCTGGAGAGAAGGGAAGCAACGGGTTCGTCACCACACGATCCTTCAAAGGAAAGAATTCTGTAAGAAAGCTCTTATCTGCCTTTCCTCCAGGCCTCACTATCGGGTCCATATCCATAAAGAAGGTGGTGCTCTTGCCAAGTGTCCTTAGGATCAAGACGATAAGTCTGGCTTAAGCAGGCATGCATTTCTTGACATCCGATTCCCACCCCTTGAGACAAACAACTCTGACAGCGACTTGGCAAAGACGCAGTAGCCATATTCTGCGCTCCTGTCATCCGGTAGCTACTCTTATCGCACTTGCCTACGCCGTCGACATGCTGCAAGTCTAGAGGTACCTTTTTCTATTTCGCTGCTTCCGTCTCACCCTCGAGCCTTTGAAAAGTATCATCTATCCCGAACGTGCCTTGATACCGCCGACAACTACCATGACACTCAGATGTCTCCCACTCCATTGACGCGAACATTGGATAGATCAGGTAGGTACATTCTGCTTACACTCCAATGCTGGTTTGATTGTTAGCGCGGCATTGTTATAGGTATCTGAACTTGTACGAAACCTCGTTAGCATGGGATAATATAGCTAATTGCTTTTCTAAAAGGCATTACGACAAGTTGACAGGGTATAATGATTTTCCTGGAAGGTATAATCGAAATGAAATTATAGCTCAAGTTAAGAACAAAAACCTCTTAAAGGTATTTAAACGCCTGAAGACATCGACCCGAGGTATCGAGCTAAGAAACAAACCAGCATTGGAATGTATGTCAGGTTAAGATCGTTGGTTCCAGATTGCCTCACTGGATGGCAACGAGAACCGCACTCGTCATTTGCATGGCCATGGACATGGACACAGATCACTGTCTGATGCCCGAAACCGGTCAGGTACCTGAGGTGACAAGATACCTGCCTTTATATAGGTACCTCTAGGGCAGATTCATATCTGACAGCTTTCGTTTGGAGGACCCGATATCTCTCGCCTTCGGCAGAAGGATCTGAGAGTGGAAAACGTTCCGGGAACACTTGTCGTAATTTCAAGCCATTATTCGGAACCCCATGAGGCATGAACATCTGGCAGCTGTTTCCTTCAGCGCCGTGGCCTATGCTGGCATATTAGAACCAGGTGCAGTAAGAGGTTTCGGCAGCAAGAGGACACAGCGACGAGTACGCTTGTGACGGAGGACACTGCTACCTGTTGACGAGGGCAGCGACCCGCGACTGTAAGGAGTGAGAAGAGGGCGAAGAGGAGGTGGTTGGTAACGCAGCTGAGATGATGATGATGGATACTTAACGACGGAGCTGCTCGCCGATCAGGAGAACGGGTTACCAGTTGACACAGATGACAATGAGGTATGTGGTCCAGGGTGAGTCTTTGATATTATTCTGTTTTCCAAACCAGATCGAAATCTCCCTTTTCCCCAATTCGACCTCGCAAAACATCTCGGGCAGGCGTGGCAGGCTGTAAGGTACCTCGCTGCTTACACACAGCATACCTGGAAAATTGAAGAAGGCGGGCGCCATTTATAGGTTTGCCCCTTCCAAAAATCTGACGTACGAAGTTAACTCTAGTACTTCTACGCCCGCTGAGCAGCACGACCTGATGGAAGGCACTCCTCACTTTGCACCCCTCCAAAGAAAGGATAAGGAACTGAGAGACGGGAAGGCACCCTCACCTTCCAAAGCTCTTTCCATTCGCTTCAGGTCTTCAACTTGGAAGGAAGCCGGCGTCCCTTCCCTTGAGTGGTGCACATACTCAACATGTTTGTCTTTGAAACTGTTAAATTTGCAGCTCTCCCGTCCTGGGGTTTTGTGTTTTCCTCATTTCATCTTCATCGTCTTCCAACTTCTTGGCCACCAACAGCCGTTACATTCTTCATCAATAGTTCACATAAAGTCTTCAACTCAGACCATTTTTCTTTGCTCCTTTAAGGCGTCCGTCCACTCAATCGCTACCGACGCAATCCACGCTACATCTCTCTGCCAGAACAGCCTTGCATCAAGTCGGCACCATGTCTGTGTATCTGAGATCCACCGACGTAGGTGAAACTGCCGTATAGGTTGCGGTTGCAGCCGTTCTCTTCTTCATGATATACTTCATTATACCTCTCCGCGAGAGATGCAAACGAGGAATAATGCGCTTGCTTCGGGCAAGGAGAGCTGCCGAACCCGCAGAAAAGTAAGTGGTCTTCTGTCTTGGTGAACTGCAATGCCAACGCATCTCGATGTGATGATCGACAGCTAACCACGAGCACTTGCCCAGCGACAACAACAACAATAATAACGACGACGACAACATTGCGCTGGCAGACTTTCCCCCAAACGTACCACACGAAGACGAAAATGGCGTTATAGGTACCCCGCCGCCGCCATACAGGTCGGAGCCGAACAGGCCGGAGCGGAATCCTAGAGTCCGGGTCCCATCGCCACAAGGAGCGGCAAACGTTCGGCTGAATTGATTCCGGCAAGCTGGGACCGATCCGGGGGAGCGGACATCGGTGATCCACCGGCCCACTGATCGGCGGTCTGGACAAGAGCCGCACGGATTGTCCGCAAGTGTTGCCATTCTAGGGGGACTGGCCGGCTGGCAAATCAAGCATCGTTGCCGAAGCGCAAACGCCGATCCCTTCCACAATGTTCGGCTGTCAAATCATGGCATTAAAGAAAGTCCGGATTCACACGTGCGACTGGGCCGCACAGCATGCATAGGGCACAGGAACCCCGACTTTATCCATGCATCATATCCCGCGAACCGCTATGACCAGGAAAAGACGTACATACCCGACTGAAATCTGGAGAACATATATCACGACAGCGACACAAGCCCACGACATATCTATATGATTTAAGTTACGCAGGATCTCGATGGACGCCTCGTATTGCCGGAACACTGGTCCCGAGGACTGTGGCTTTCACGCTACTGCGTACTTACAGCGGACGGGTTGTCAAAAAGGGGACCCACTGACGAAAATAGGGGACCGGGTGGTGGGGATCAAGCTTTCTCCGGTGTACAATTTCCGGTTTTCCGTGGTTGCCATCGGTCAACGACAGGACGCCATTTCGGCGAGCCAGTTTTGGGCAGACCGACCTCAAGGACCAAAGATGCATCACAGGGCTTCGCTGTTCACATAAACTCATAATGTCTGGCGAGCATGAGCAACGACATCGGCACCAGCAGCGAAGCATCGCCATCAAGCCGTCGCGCGGAAGGTCATGAAGAAATCTTCTTGCACTGTTGAGACTTGAGGACGTGTTTGGGCCAATGGCAGACCGGGAAGCAAGGTGTTCCTGAATCCCAAAGCCCGAGAAGGCTAGGCCAGCACGCAGACCGGGGGTCGATGACACCCAAAATCACCAACTGCAGTCTTGGCAGGGGTATCCTACCTTGAGCCTACCATTGGATGCAACCATTTGATCGGAAAGGGAAGGCCGCCAGGGTTGTTCGGACTCTTTCCCCTCGAGCTATTGAATCTGTCATCCGCTTAGCAAATTTCTGAGCACAGCGCTAGAAGCCCAGGCACCACACCCACCGGGCTAGAAAGGCGGTTCCAAGAGATTGCAGCGAGAGAGGAGAGAAGAAGGAGGAAAGCAGGAATCACCGCAGCCAAGGTCTGACATCCTCGGTTCTCGCTCAACCCGTTTTCTGCCTCAAGTGTCCTTACGAGCTGGCCTGACTGTTTACAGGAAGACATCGCCGAGCCTCAAGCGTTTTCGTGGTTTTCTTTCTTTCTTGTGTACGTAGGTATAGACAAAACAGCTCAGCGAATATCGATTTTCTTATGCAACACAATGCCTCACTGTATCACATCACAGATCTTCATCCTCCAGAGTAGGATGTTATGACCTGAAACCGCCCCGGTCCTCTTCAGATCACCGCCTGAAGACATGCACGGTTCTGTCCCCAGACCCCAGAAAATCATGCCAGATGATACATTAGCGACGGCTTTGTCCAATGGGAAAGATTCTGTCGAATCCTACTTTGAACAATATGATCGTGGTTAATTTCCACCTGCATCCTGACAGTCAAGCTGCACTGTTGTCGCCTAGCCAAGCTGGCTTACCGGAACACTGCTCCAGCTTGGGCGCTTGGCCGGGCCGGGGCCTAACTCATCTCGTCACAAAGTCCAGAATCCAGCGAGCTAGACTCTTCATGGACACTCGGGACGCTAACCCTCAACACCCGTGCAAGATGGGAAGCACTATGTAAGGTAAGCTCACCCTCCCCTCCGGCTCTTGTATCTTCTTCTTTTTTTCCTCCTTACGTCCCTTTTGGTCCAGTCCAACCCCATCACCAAACGGCGTGCTTTCAAGCCGTGCAAGCCCTTGTGTTTGCGTCCTCTCTTTGAGAAAATATCATCACATACACTCTTTAGGCCCCGGCCATTACATACTCACCTATCCCTCTTTACGGGTATAGTCATTCTTTGCAAAAACTCACAAAAGCTAATCACTTAATATCAACCATGCACAAAAGTCTAGTGGCAGCGGCCGTCTTGGCTGCTACCGCCCGGGCTACCGCCGTCTCGGAGCCCAAGGTCAACGTTTACTGGGGACAGAAGGGAGATACTAGATTGAAGGATCACTGCGACCAGGCCAACTTCGACTACGTCACCATCGGCTTCGTCAACAACTCCCCCGAGCAGGACAAGTCTGGCCTGAACTACCCCGGCACCAACTTCGGTCAGCACTGCGATGGCATCTACTATACCAACTCTCTGACCGGTGCGGCGTCTCCTCTGCTCAGCAAGTGCACCGTCATTGCATCGGATATCCAGTACTGCCAGGAGAAGGGAAAGAAGGTTCTGCTTTCCGTTGGTGGCGCTGCGGTCAAGGGCTCCAACTACTCCCTGTCTAGCATCGCCAAGGGCGAGGAGTTCGCTACTTTCTTGTGGAAGGCATTTGGACCTTACGATAAGACCTGGACCGGTCCTCGTCCTTTTGACTTTGCCGGTTACCACATCTCGGTTGATGGTTTCGACTTGGATATCGAGGAAAAGTTCAGCCAAGGTACGTCAGTTCGGATATGAAAAATCTGATTAGTTGATCAACCACATGCTAACTCACTGCAGCTGGTCAAGATGCTTATGTCGCCTTGGCTAAGAAGCTTCGCAAGTACTTCCCCGCCAACGGCAAGTACCTCCTTACCGCCGCTCCCGAATGCCCGCTTGACGATGAGCACTTCAAGATGAAGTCTATCATCTCCAAGGCCGAGTTCGATGCCCTTTTCATCCAGTTCTACAACAACCCTGGCTGCGCGGCTGAGTCGAAGACTGGCTTCAACTACAACGCTTGGGAGGCCGAAATCAAGAAGGGCAGCAGCAAGAACGCCAAGCTCTTCGTCGGTCTTGCTGGTTCCCCCGACGCTGCCGGCTCTGGCTACATTGAACCCGTCAAGGCTGCCTCTATCATCAACGACCTCAAGAAGAAATCCTCTTTCGGTGGTGCCATGATCTGGGATGCCTACCACGGCCAGAAGGTTACCAACGGAAAGAGCTTTGTTGACGCCGTCAACACTGCTTGCCACGGCGTGAAGGCCACTCCTACCACCACCGCTGCCCCAGGTGCTCCCACTACCATCGGATGCACTACTTACTACACCGTCCAGCCTGGTGATTACTGCTATCTGATTGCCCAGAACTATGGCATCACTGTTACCGAGCTCATCAGGTTCAACCCTTCTCTTGATGCCCTCTGTGCCGTTCAGATTGGCCAGCAGCTGTGCGTCAGACAGGGTGTTGTTACTCTTACCAGCACCACCGCTCCTGCCACCACCACTACTAGCACCAGCACCAGCTCCAGCTCCAGCTCCGTGATCACCACCAGCTCCAGCTCCGTTGTCAGCTCTAGCACCGAGGCTGTTGTCTCCTCCAGCACCGAGGTCGTTGTTTCTTCCACCGAGGCTGCTTCTTCCACCATCACCTCTGCTCCCGCTGTCTCCTCCACCGAGGCTGTTAGCTCGAGCTCTGAGGCTGTCAGCACTTCCGAGTACTGCGAGGATGAGACCACTACCTCTGCCCCTGCTTCCGAGACTGAGTCTGTTACCTCCTCTGTCGTCGTCTCCGAGTCTGCCTCCGTCGTCACTAGCGAGCCTGCTTCCTCCACCATCACTTCCGCTCCGGTTGTGATCTCCAGCAGCGCTGTCAGCTCCGAGGTTCCTTCCTCTACTGAGGAGGACAGCTGCGACGACGAGACCACCACTGCCTCTGAGGTTGTCTCTTCCACTGAGGCTCCTGTTGTCTCTGCTACTGAGTCCGCTATTGTTTCCGAGTCTGCCTCCGTTACCGAGTCCGCTTCCATCACCGAGTCCAGCGCCGCCAGCGTCAGCTTCAGCACTGAGGTTCCCACCACCACCGATGATGCCTGCGAGGATGAGACCACCACCTCTGAGGTTCCTTCTGCTACCGAGGGTCCTTCTGATGGCTCTTCCACCACTGTCGATCCTTCCATCATTACCTCTGCCCCCGTCGTTGTTCCCAGCGGCAGCGGCGTCTCTGAGATCATCAGCAGCACCACCTCCGAGGACGACTCTTGCGATGATGAGGAGACTCTCATCTCCGAGATCGCCTCTTCCACCGAGGCTCCCGTCGTCTCTGCTACCAACTCCGCTGTTGTCTCCTCCACTGAGGCTCCTGTTGTTTCCGCTACCGAGTCTGCTGTTCCCTCTGACGTTGTCAGCGAGAGCACCCTCCCTAGCGGCATCATTCCCTCTGGTGTCATCCCCTCTGGTGTCATTCCCAGCGGTGTCGTTTCTAGCATCCTTTCCGAGATCACTGCTGGCCCTACTGATGGCAGCGTCGTTCCCTCTGTTTCCGTTACCATCCCTGCTGAGAGCGGTATCTCCTCTGCCCCCGATGCCGGTGTCACTTCTGCCCCCGCCGAGGAGTGGACCACCTCTACCATCTACACCACCACCGTCTCTACCATCACCAGCTGCGCTCCTGAGGTGACCGACTGCCCCGGCAAGATTGGCCAGGTTACTACCATTGTCGTTCCTATCGCCACCACCGTCTGCCCCGTCACCGCCATCGAGACCTCCTCCGGCAGCGCCCCTACCGGCATCATCACCACCTCGGTCCCCGTCGAGTCCATCCCCGCCGGCTTCACCACCTCGACCATCTACACCACCACCGTCTCCACTGTCACTAGCTGCGCTCCCACCGTGACTGACTGCCCCGGCAAGATCGGTCAGGTTACCACCGTTGTCGTCCCCATTGGCGTTACCGTCTGCCCCATCACTGAGGCCTTCCCTCCCGCCACCTCGGTCCCTGCCGCTCCTTCTGCTGGTGTTCCCGGTGCCCCTGGTGCTCCCGGCGTCTCCTCCGCTCCCGCCGTTCCCTCTGGCGGTGCCCCTGGTGTTCCTTCCGTCCCTGTCCCCTCTGGCGGCGCTCCTGGCGTCCCTGAGGTCGACACCACCTCCACCACCTCCGTCACTTCCGTGCACTTCACCACCGTCACCGTTGCCAAGCCCACCGCTTCTGCCCCCGGTGGTGGCGAGGGTGTCCCTGCCGAGTCCTCCCCTGTTGCTTTCCCCTCCGAGGTTCCTTCAGGCGGCAACCCCTCCGTTCCTCCCGTCGTCAACGCCCCTGCCGTCCCCAGCGGCACTGCCCCCGTTGGCACTGGCGTCTCTGCTGCCCCTTCGAGCGCTCCCTCAACCTACAGCATGCCTTCTCCTCCTGCTCAGACCGAGCCCGTCTCTGGCTCTGAGCCCTCGGAGATCCCTGTCACTGCTGGTGCCGGTCGCAACGTTGTTGCTTTCGGTGTCCCCGCTTTGATGGCTGCTTTGGTTCTTGCTTTTTAACTTGGGATATAAAGGGTTATTTATGCATGTGTGGGATGGAATGAGGATGTGAATGGAGGATGTGGATGAGAAAGAGGGAAAGAAACTTTCGGACACATGCATGATATTTACATACATATATTAGCTTTTTTTGTTTGGACATATTAAGATCTTTTCTATAGAGTACATACAATGTACCTATTCACCATATCTTCCTTGCATTTTGTTCTCATGTCCATGGTGTCTTTTCATTCTATATGCATTTCGTCTGTCCAAGTCATGCGTGGAAGGAAATGAAAAGGAGGAAAGAAGATGGAGGTTTTGGGAATAACGGGACACTCTACAAGGCGAGCGAGCATACCTATCTGCATTTTTGTTTTCATTTTTGTGTTGTTTATTTCTTAGAGTAAGACTTGGATTCTGGTTTTGTCGTTTTCTTTGTATATGTGGGGGATCAAGATTGATGAGCGTATAAAGTCCTTGCCTACCGGTGATGTGAAGATCCTCTGAATCATTCCTTGGTTAACTTCTGAGATAAGCATGCGCTATTCGATATCTTTTACCTCCTTGTTTAGCCTTTGTGATGTGTTGTTACGCAAAATCCGATGCGAAGTTCTGAGGCTAGGGGTTCAGTCTTCACGAATATGCATCAATGCTTGAAGGTCTGTCAAGGCTGGGATTGAAGCCAGCCCTAATAAGCTGGAGTGTCTCGCACACATGCGTTTTGGCCAAAATATGACTCTATTCCCACTGGCCAGACACCAATCAGAGGCTGTCACGTCACGAACTCTAGCTTTGTCATCCTGCTGTGTAAAGAGAGTTATTGAGTTAACCACATATAGGTATGGAGAATAATGTACGCACTTCAATGATACAATTTGCGAGAATCTGCATCTAACTGTTACCTAGCCATAGAGGCACCATATGCTTGATCATTGCTTACCCACACTGCCCACCAACCTACCTAACCCATTGACTCCGCCGAACACCTGCATCAAACGTACGATCCCGAGGCACAGTTAGCCCACCTGCGCATCTCACTCAGTCTACCCGTAACCGAACCCACTTACCAAATTGACGAGTCCAGCTTCGCCTGCTAGGAACCAGACTCACCTAGCCCAGGGCATTGACGCCCCATTGATCTCGATCTCGATCTAACTGCGTGATCTGTATGCCTGGGTCGATAGAGTGGAGATCGATAGGAATAGAGGGTAGATCTGGGACACGGTACATACTGTGTTCGTGCCGTGTTATCATCCGTTTTTCCCGTCCCAGAATATGTGGTGTGATTGATGGGTACATGTGGCCCTGCATGATCTCGCTACATTAGGTGAGCCTCGATCCTGGGTGCATGTACCCAGTCTCAATCACGGCAAGAGTGATCTATGAGTGGGTAGTGTGTGTTTGATGTATGTACCTGGTTATGGATGGGATGGGTAAGGTGGTATAAATATGGTGATGTCAAACGGTGAGTGGGTGAGGGAACTTTGAGCAACACCTGTGGTCACGGAGCTAGCTCCGATGCTTCAATCCTAGCCGATGTGGTGCTTGTTCATGGGTTTGTTGGGGAGCGTATGTTGACTGGGTACCTGATCTACATGTAGCTGGGGATATGCAAATTGGGCATGTCCCGAGAAGCACTACCTATCTCGACCTTTACCTACCTGTCTATGCGAGTGTTGTTTCTTGAGCTTGTTTCTGTTTACCATCTAGATGGTAGGTAGGTAGCTAGGTACTCTGACCTCACCAGCGATCTACCTATGCTATGACTCTTGGAGAATGTGATCTTCCCCTTCAACAGAAAGGATTAAGTGAAGATAAGTTCCAGCCAAATTAGTCCGAGTCTAGGTAGCCAAGGAAACAAGATCTCTCAACGCACCCACTTGAGTGATGCCCATACCAGCTGCATACATCGAAGTGGTTAGACCATAAAGCCCTTCCCATCCAGTTTCGTCAACACTCACTGCAGACTACACAGCTGCCGGGAAGAAAGGTGGTATACTGTATTGAGCTGTTACCCATCCAATTGATGTCTACGTATCGCTTGGGTTTTCGATTCCTTGGTAGCGAGAACCGTACCTACCATAAGCCGATGCAGTCTGGTACACATCCACTTAGGTACATAGACACTACATATAATCCCTCCGATGGCTCTACAAGCCATGCAAAGCCATCATCATAAAACACTCACGAACTTGCTGCTTTACCCATTTTGGGTGTTTTTGGTTCAAAAGGTTCGCTTGTCCTTACCTTATTGAGGATTTTCCTGCGGCTCATTTTCTTTCCAGAGTCTTCCCTTCCATTCCCTACCCATCACGACACTCCTGTGTTGCAGCCGGAGCTGCGCTACTTCCACTCAAAAAAACGCAATGGCTTGTTTGCTTGCGTCTATCGATCGATCGACAATATGACCTGTCAATCGTAGAACCTGGAACGTGGAATATGAAACTAACACCAACCAGCCCGCCTAATAATCCGATTGCTCAGTATACGCAGCGAAGAATGTGTCTACCTTACCTAACAATCCATGCGCAAGGTTAGCTTAGTTTAGGTAGTCTAAAGTTTACCGAAGCTTGAGCTTGGCTTAGATAATGACTTACTAACTAACCGCCCCCCCAACAACAACAACTTTATTACGACGTATTACTTTCCAGTTTTGGTTTTGGGGTAATGTACTTAGTGTCTCGATCTGTCTCTTTGAGGGGTTCTCATTCCTTTTCAAAGTCTCACTACAGCTTTGCTTGTTGCTTGTTAATGACCCGGATGCTTGGATACATGCCTTTTTCCACTTCATGACCTACCATACTATGTAGAGACCTGGATACCTGGTTAGTTCAGTTCGGTTAAGTGTTCCCCGTTTCCCGCTGATTGAAATATGTACCCTATTTAGGCCAGGTAGGTATTCAGGGCACAGAGGAGAGGGCCGAGGGGTATGGATGGGAATGGTATGTATGTATCTGGGTATGTATGCATGTCTCACACAACCCTCCTACATATAAACCACAACCCAAACACCCGGATCACCTAGAACGCGTGGCATAAACATGGCATGGCATGGCGTGACCATGACATCCACATGGCATGATTTAATTGCCGAAAAGTGTTGCAGGTGTGGCTGTCTCAAAAGCTGTACAATAAACCTTATGAGGGAGGGCCGGGGGCCCGGCTGAAGTTTTTGATTTGCTTTTTCTCGGTTCAGAAGTTTGGGGTTCCTGAAAAAAAGGTGGTCTGTGTCTGTGTCTCAGGATTTTTGGAACCTTCCTAGGTCGTCAACTGCTGAACTGAACTAATTGTCGGAGAGTTTTTACTCTTTATCGATTGGGTAATCTCCTCTTTCCCATTTTGTTGTTGTCTCAGTCCCTTCCTTATGCGAATTACCTACCACCTGCGTACATACGTAGTGAAGAAGTGGAAAACTGTGTGAAGGTGGTGGCGCTTACAAGGCGTCTAGAAATCGTACCATTTGAGTTAATAAGGGACTTGTCTCATCTTTTTTCTTTTTCGGTTTGACAAGTTTCTAGCTCCCCATTTTCCCCAGCTCCGTAGGTAGTAAGGTGGTTAGTTCACTTGCGAGAAGCAAGCACCGGAAGCCATATACCGAAACGGAAAAAAAAGAAAGTCAGCCAGCTTCTTTCTATGCAATTTGTGTAGAACTGTTCCAGTCGGATACCTACTACTACTGTATCACTTCCTAACCCTTTTTCTTTTTGAGGTTGTTTTGACAGTTTCCGAATTGGCTCGCGTGTTCGTCACGTGCAAATTATCGAGAGCTTGTAGTGAGACATGTACGTACCTATATTCGGGTCGAAGGCCCGGGCTAGACTCAAGCCACAAGACACAAGTTGACTCTCGCTTCGGCAAGTACCTTTGTACCTATCCTTGGTACGTCTGCCATATTCTGTAGAGGGAATGTAGGTAACACTGTGTTTTCCGGATTCTTGTGGGCTTTGGCACTTTTTTCTTCATTGAAAGGATATAGAAAACTTGCATATCTTCACGATCCGATCGTTTCGGTCGGGATCGCGCGGGCGGGTTATGACACAGATGAACGGACAAATATGGAAGTGGGAGAGGTGCGTCCCATTCGGACGCAATGTGAGTTCTGTGTGCAACAGTGTGTATACGTCTGACGACTCGACTTTGGGATTTTGGGGTTCCGTATGCCAAGACATTTGTGGGATATGTAGGTAATACTTTCCGAAGTTGACGGCCGACGGGATCAACATTCATTTTTAGGGGACGGCCATGTTGTAACATGGATGAGATACCTACCTGGAGTCCTTGACCTGGTTTTTCCTGGAGAGTCAAATTATGCGACCAGCTTCGGATATTTGGGTAGCGCCTGTTAGTGGGTGTAGAAGAAAGCTGGAGTCTGGAGAAAAGCTATGCAGTGACAAGTGGAGGTAGTGTAGCGTGTGGAATGTCTCCAAGGCATGCATGTCTCAGTCTCTCTCCTTTCCCTCGTGAACTTTCTTCGTGAAAGTCTTGTGTAACGGTCTAGAACTTTTCCCACTCGTGCCTTGGTGTCTTGTCCCCTCCCAGTCTTCATTCTTTCCTTTTGACACGTGGGTTGAGAAAGTGAAACGGCAAGACATCTTGTAAGTAGCAAAGTGTCAGTCCAAGTACCTGATAATCCGAGTTTAAGGGTCCAGATTCCAAAATGAGCAAGTTTTGTTCCCAATGAACGAAAAAAGTGAAATGGATACTGTGTAGAGCCCTGAGATATGAAGCAGAACACTGTGCAGTAAACTTAGACTGAAAAGCCAGGCACGCCAGGTGAGGCTAGGCTGGACTAGTACTAATCTATGGGTATGGAGCAGGGTTGGGAATTAGTACTGTACTAATTAGTAGTACTAGAGTACTAGACTTTAGTACTAGTACTAGTACTGCCCCAGTACTAGACTAGTCCAGTACTAGTACTAGACTAGTACTAGACTTTAGTATACTAAAAATACTAATTTTTGAAAATCGATATTTTATAATATTTTTGGATTTGTATATATTCTTTATAAATATTTATATATAAAACTACTTTTCTTTATACTAAAATATTTTTATTTAATTTAGAATTAACATTTCAAAAACGGCTATATAAATATAGGTATAAATAATTTACGAAAAATAGTATCCAAAATCTAATTAAAGATTTAAAATATACGATTTTTACTTTATAATAATATATATTTATATTATATAAAATATTAATATTTTAAAAATCAAAAATACTAATTAGTATTTTTAGTAGTACTAGAATACTAGAGTAGTACTAGAGTAGTACTAAAATAGTGCTAATTAGTACTTTTAGTAGTACTAGAGTACTAGAGTAGTACTAGAGTAGTACTAAAATAGTACTAATTAGTACTTTTAGTAGTACTAGAGTACTAGAGTAGTACTAATTAGTATTATTTTAGTACTTTTAGTACTTTTAGTACTCTAGTACTACTAAAAATACTAATTAGTATTTTCGATTTTAGTATTATAAATTTAATATAATAAGAAATTAAGAATATAATAATAATAATAATAATAATAATAATAATAATAATAATAATAATAATAATAATAATAATAATAATAATAATAATAATAATAATAATAATAATATAATAATAATAATAATAATAATAATAATAATAATAATAATAATAATAATAATAATAATAATAATAATAATAATAATAATAATAATAATAATAATATAATAATAATAATAATAATAATAATAATAATAATAATAATAATAATAATAATAATAATAATAATAATAATAATAATAATAATAATAATAATAATAATAATAATAATAATAATAATAATAATAATAATAATAATAATAATTAGGATTGTAATAAACGGTTTTTGAATAAGTAGGCCTTAGAATACCACTGGAATTAATAAAAAAGGTTAAAGAAACAAGGTAACCTTTATAAGGCTTGCTTTGAAGAAATTTAATATATATATATATATATATATAAATAGAAGCAAGGGTTTTAATTATTTTTTATTAATTATAATAAATTCATTTTCTAAATACGAATTAAAAAGGATAAAATATTAATATATATGAGGAGGAGGTTTATTAACTATTAAATAAATGGAATGTATTATTTAATAGTAAAATTATTATAAAACGTTTATATATATATAAATATAAAATATTTATTATAGTAGTTTCTTTTTATAAAGAATTTAATAATAGAAATTATAATTATAAATTAAAAAAGATTTATAATAAAATTAAAAAATTAACCCTATATATTATTATATTATACATTCTATATATTTATTTATTATTTAAATTTAATTTATTATATAACATAATAAAATATTTAATATTATCCTAGAAATACTAATTTGGTATTTCTAATACTGAACTAGTATTTCTAGTACTAGACTAGTATTTCTAGTACTAGACTAGTATTTCTAGTACTAGACTAGTATTTCTAGTACTAGACTAGTATTTCTAGTACTAATTAGTATTTTAGTAGTACTAGAGTACTAAAATAGTACTAATTAGTACTAATTAGTATTTTTATTTCCTTTATAACTTTACAAAAAATAGGTTTTTTCTAAAAATAATAATACCATTAAAACCGGCTTCTTTTATAGTATATATAATATATAATACCTTTTTTTCGAAAATACTAAAAATACTTTAGTACTACTAAAATACTAGAGTACTAATTAGTATTAGTACTGGGTCTAATACTAGTACTAGACCTCTAGTACTAGTATTGGTCAAATACTAGACTAGAGTAGTACTAATCCCAACCCTGGTATGGAGAGAAAAGAAAGGCACGGCGGTTTTCGGTCACTCCGGTGAGTAAAGACGCTACGCTAACATGGTCTGGCCGTAAGGGAGAGAGGGAAAGAAACAGACCGAGCAAGAAATTGAGCTAGGCAAGCCACGCAAGGGAGCAGATAGCACTTACTTGGCGTAGATGCTATAAGTGGTAGCTGAAAGGGAGAAGAATTATGAAGCACGTGAAGGCACAGACGCAAAGAGAAAAAAAAGAAACGAAAGGCTTCTAGAAGGGTTTGATAAAGGTGTCTTACAACAAGCGTATGCGTCTTTCCGAGAATGATGGTTTGTTTCTTGTGTGCTGTTGACGTATGCGATCTTCGGTTTGTGACGATGGGAAACATTCACCATTGCAGTCCAAAGCACTGTCACGTTACAACAATATTGTGGTGGAGAGCGAGCGCGCGAGCGAGACTAGAGAAAAGGGAAGACTCTGTTGCGTGGCCTGCGCCGCGCTATCCTGCACATCAAAAAGAGTTTATCCGGGGTTAACTTCCCCTTTTTCCTGTTTCTTTGGAAGGATTCTCATATCACCGGGTCCGGATCTTGCGTGCTGGCGCACGACACTTGTTGCCCAGTACACGACACACTACCCGACAAGGTCCCGAGGACGATCAGTGGTTGGGTATGTGGTAAGTGTGTTGTAAAACCGGGGACAGCCCGGCGGTACGGGTGAAACACGGCTTTTGTGATGGTTGGGTCTGCTGGGTCCAATGTAGTAAGTGGAACAGGACCATGATGATTTGCTTCGGCACCGAGTATTGGTGTTTTCGCACACACCAGAGAACCCGGAAATGGAAGTCATTCACTTACCATTTTGTGGCTGTCGAGAATTGTACGTGCCAAACGTTAGGTTAGAGTGACGATGAAAACGGGTTCTGAGTGATGGAGGATGTGATTCACACACACCATGACACCCCATGTATGGGCACCGAGAGACAGGCACCATTGCCGAGTGGCATTTGGGCCGCAGTCAATGGTCTGGGGAGGATCGGCCACTTCGGTGATGGACTGGGCCATTCTCGGCTCTCACCTTGTGCTTGGCTGGGCATCCACCAGGCGTGCCAGGTAACTATCAGGCAAAAACAAAAAAAAAAAGAAAAAAAAAAAAAAAAACCCGTGCCTCGACGATGGCAACATCCCCACTCACGCCAGCGCTCGATACACGCCAACACAACCAGGAGGCGAGTAGCATGTCTTCATGTTCTGCGTTGGTCGTGCAGTAGGAGAAAGGCTAGAAAGGGGCCACTGAAAAGTTTTCCGAACGAGGGAGGTTGATGGGCAGGGTAAGGGGAACACTTGGACAAGCGAGGGAGTTGTCCAACACTGAACAGCTGTAACAGAATTTTCCTCGCCGTCGGGTCACCGGCACCTTCCCGAAAGGACGTCCACGAGTCTGTCTATTAGGGCTTGAATGCACCTCGGACGTTTGTGACGAGGAACGGGGTCAAATATGCCAACATCGTGTAACCGTGGAATCGAACTTGAAGCGTTGTGGCTCCCAAACATCAAGAAACTTTCGATGCCTGTACACCTCCGTATCACAACAGTATTGGCAGGATGACTCGAAAATGCTCATGCGCGTGTGCGTCTGGACTCTTGAACCTGATCTATCTGGCTGCGAACATCTCGATACGGAGGTCCGCAACGATCAACTGGCTTGGCCGAAGATGTGTATTTGACCAGTCGTCGAGCGGTGACGGGCTCCCCTTGGGGTTTGACGTAGGTGGTTGCCCTTGCCACGGTAAAGCAGAAGGAGCTTCGGCCAATCTGTCAGGAGGACAAGGTCGATCCGGGATATCCCTTCGAGCCGAATGTATCCATCTCTTAATTGGAACGAGCATTGACATTTCGGCACACGAGCCTCAGGGCCCATCAGGAGTCGGAGGCTAGGCCGAGTCCTGTAACCCAATAAGCTTCCCATGAACAGTTGACAATGGAGTGCCGTCGAGATAAGAGATTCATTCCCTTCTCGCAAGCTTGGACGTCTACAGCTTTAGAAGCTGGAGTATTTCGGCCACATATCCATATACATCTCCACTCGGTACGGGCCGGGAATGGAAGCGGTGACCACCGGACATCTCATCTCGTCTTGATATGATGTCGTCTGTAAAATCGCCACCTGCCCCTGAGGGAGTACGGAGTTGACTGTTTTCTGTCAGGTCCGCATTTTGCATGCTTGAGTTTGCTTTCGGTGACCTCACTGGGCGTTTATATTTTTTGACAGCGGCTTGAGCGGATAAGCCCGGCTGTTCCCAAATGACCACTGACTTTTTTTTTTTTTTTTTAATTTTTTTTTTATACCCGATCTTTCCTGCTGTGAAACCATGAGCGCAGGGCAAGGTTTCGATGATGTCTGCCGCACAATCACTGACACTATTCCATATATCAGCAAGTGTGGATGTAAGCAGTCGGGGTTCAAGGCCTCAGTGGCCTCGAAACATGCCGGCCACGAGCGACCTTCCGTAACGGACCACAGATGCAACTGCAACAAGCGTCAACGGCCGTGATGATGGATCGCTTGATGGATCGCGCGAAGATCGGGAACGGGACTCATGTGCCATCGTCTCCACCAATATCTGGCATTAGTATGATGGTAGAGATGCAGAGATAGTAGTGTATGGAGGCAAAGGTAAGGTAATGAGAGTCCTTGGAGGCGGAGAGCGGAAGGATGCCCGACTCCGAGGCAAATCCACCTCTTCTCTTTGCAGCTGGCATGGTGTCCTGCCACTCACCATAAGTAGATGGGCCTGGTGACCTTTAAGCTGTGTCTGGCGTAGGTGGACTCTTCGTTCCGCAGCCAATATTATGACGACCTGGCTTCCTATTTCCACGAGAAATGGGCGTGGGCACTAGGCAGGGTGAGGCCCAGCCAGTCAACGGGGGTCGATATGAGGCTCGCTCGCGTGTGCAGGGTGTGTAGGTATATGGGACACAGCGTTTGTGAGTTTCGCCATCGGGAAGAATAGTCGGTTGATGAAGCTAATAAGCGCGGATCTGGCAGATTGAGAAAGGTTGTTCCGCGGAGGCATGGCATTCAAGATGTGAAGGGATGGGTGAGGCCGTTGTTTGATAGGACGCCTTTGAGAGCAGAGATGGTGTCTTGTGAGGTACCTCTGGTTGTACATGGTCCGAATAGCCGATTTGCTTCAGCATCTCCGCGGCTGGCGGCTTTTTTGGCGGGCGTCCACCACTGGCGTCAAACCTGACGGTCGGGTCTTGGAGGGCAGATGGTCTGGACAGGGACAGACGCCTGCTTCGCCACTCAAGCTTCCACTGGCCCGCTGGGCTGGGCGTGCGTGTGAGTGGTTCTCTAAATCTCCTCAGTGGTCCAGGCCTAGAACGGCAGGACGATGGACTGCATCACTCACCCAAAACGAAACGACGTGCCCGAATCCAATGGCATGCCCGGATGAGAGACCCAGAAAGGGGTTAGATCTCCCGAGCATATTTTCGGATGACATGTCGTCGTCGACATGCCAGTGCTTGCGCATGTATGTAGAGTATGTGTCGTTCTCAAGTTGTGGGTGTTGTCCCTAGAAAGAAACGCTGACGACGATGCATTCGCGTCGGGCGTATCTCGCTATTCGTTGCTGCTGAAAGATGTCGTGGCAGTATGCCCGTGTAGCCGTGTTACCGCGCCTGATTATGTGAATGGACTGTAAACCGTCCTCAGAAAGGATGCTTTCCCTTTGGACCATTCAGTGGACGCGAATCCCCTGAGCGGCGTCTCCTCCGCCCCATCTTTCCGAACTCCGTAGAAGTGTGGCTCAGTGTGGGCAAGCAGGCCGTTCCAAGCGACCGGGTGGGTAACCGTGTCGGCCATCTGAGTGGCCAGTGTGTGTTTGACAGAGGGAAGTGCCGTGAAATGTCTTCAATTGCCCCCCTCCATAATGCCCCAATGAATGGTGGAATGGGCACCGGCTCGTCCTCATTCGGTAGCCGAGGCTGCATTATCAATCTTTTTTTTTTTGTTTCGTTCGCTTTGTCCAACTGTTTTCACTCTCTGACTCTCTCATTAACAATCACACACTGCCAAGGGAAGGGAGGTGAGACGCCCCAGTGTGGCGGCGGACGCGGAATGGGGTTGACTTGCAACTGCGGAATGAAACTTGATGAAAAGCGGAGATGGAAGCTTCCATTTTCGAGATGGAATCCTCTTCTCTTTCTCTCGCGTTTTTTTCTCTCTCGTCCGCCTGTGTCTTCTCTCCAAGCTCCCTCCCCAACTTGCCCGACCTGCTTGACTCACCCCTCATTCCATCCCACACGTGTCCGTTTCTGCGCAAGAGTTTGGGTCAAATTTCTGAGAGTTTGAGACCTTGAGCCGGAGAGCCTTGGGCGCATTCCGCAGACTGGAGTTGAGGGAGGCGAAAAAAGTTGATATTAGTGAGGAGTCTTTGTGTCCGAACGAGCCAGACAAAGCGAAAAGAGCCAAAAAAATGTGATTATGCCAAGTGATAGAGGAGTACAACCACAGAACCAAGAAGCATGTGAGGTACTTTGCAGCTAAAGAGAGAAAAAGACGACTTTTTGTGATAGCTATCCCTTGGTGGTGGTGGTGGTGGTAAGTGGAATGGCTGATGCTCTGGGCACCCCTTGGTGATGCTGGATCGTGTAGAATAGCAGCAATACAGGGGTATTGAGAATAAGGGTGCAGAGTATATATTATGTAGAATCTGTTCTGTGACTAGGAAAATCCCGTATATAAAAATCAGGGTTTTGCCTAATAATTTAAATTATATAAGAAAGGCGGTGGTAAGAAACCTACCCCTATATCTAATATACCCCCCCAGCTATATTGGCGTATACCAAAAAATTGGTTAAAAGTGCCCAAATGAAGCTATTCCTAGATTTTGTACCCTTAAAGTTAATAAATCCCTAAATAGTCGCCTTTAAAGGTATCGCCTATTAATCGTATTATATTTAAAAAGTCCGCGGTATTAATTTTTAATAATTAACCGGGCGCTATAATTTAATAATTAAAGCGTTAAGGTCTTATATTAAATAATTGTACGGTATTTTTAAATTATATTTAATAATATACTCCCCGGATTATTCTTAATAACTATCCCTAAAAATCGTAGGTTCGAATCCCGTCGGCGCTAAATTTTTTACCTTTTTTCCTTTTTATAAATATTATATAAGATCCTTTTATTTTATAAAAATTATTTCAATAGAATAATATAAATCGATAATTATTTATAATAATACTATCTTTCTTTTTTACTTCTTTAAAGTATTTTATCCCCGCTAGAATTAAATTATTAATATATTCGCGTTAATTAATTTTAATACCCTTTCTTTCTCCTTTTTTAAATTTAAAATATTTATAAAACCTATTTAGCGAATAAATTCCTTATATTTCTCTACGGTTAGTACCTTCGTTAATCCGTTGGCGATTATTTCGGTTATAAGTATATAGTATACGTTAAATATATTACGCTATTATCTTTTTTGGAGCTAATAATTGTAGATATCGATATATTTAAACTTAGTTTGAAATTTAATGTTTTCTTTAGTAATTAAACGGATTATTTAGGCGTTATTATATTTTAATAGGATATTTTTATTATTAATTCCTAAATTAAGAATTAGCGAATCGAATAAGCGTTTTATTTATAAATTTTTACGAGCCCCTTATAATAAGGATAGTAATTTAGCTTCGGTAATAAAGGTAATAACGGTATCCTATTTATTAATTCGCTAATTAACGGTTCTATTTAGTAATTATATAGCGAATTTTTATAAGCTTTATCGATTTAGAGTATTATTAGTATAGGAAGCGTTAATTAAAATTAAAAATAAATTATTACCCCCTAATTAAAGTATATAGTTTTCGGTACCCTTAAAGTAGGCGAATAATTAATTAGCGGTAATATAATAAATATTATTAGGATTAGTAAGGAAACGGGATAATTTAAAATTAGTAAAAGCGTTATCGGGTTTAGTAATAATTAACGCGTATATAATTTTATTAATTACCTTTTAATATATTTTAACGGATTTAAGGTTAGTAATACCCTTAAAAGGGAGGAGCTCTTTAATATTTATAAGAGTTTAGGGAAACGATTAGGACTATTAGAGCTTCTTTATAATTTTTTTAATATATTTGCGTTAAAATAATTAAATTAACCGCCTTACTCGGTTTCGAATAATTTTAATACTTAAAAATTATTAAATATTATTACCGTTTATTAATTAATAATAACCTTTTAGAACGTTAATAATTCTAATAGCGTTATATTTATTTTCGTTTTAGTAAATAAGAATAATATTATTAACGTAGAAAAAGACTATTATATTTCGGTAAATAAATATATAGGGTTCTATAAGGATAGGGATTAAATTAGCGGTAATAAAAGTTTTAATAAATTTATATTACTATAATAAAGGGGAGCGCCGAAGATTATAGAGGGCGTATAATAATTTAATAACTTTATTTTATTAGGTATATCTTAGTAATATTTATATATAAATAAATTTATCGAAAAGGGCATTAACGAAAGCGTTAATAATATTATATTATTTAAATTCGAAATTAAAATAACCCGTAATAGCTATTATAATATAGAAGGTACGAATCGCTAAAGTAGCCGCATAAATATTTTATAAATTTTAAAATTATTAATTTCTTTTTATAATAAAGTATATTTTACTTTTAAAGTAATAACCCGCCGCATTAAATTTATAAATATATACTTATATAAAATCGAGGGGGATAATTCTTTAATATTCTTCTTAATTTACTTATTTCTACGATCCTTTTATATTATAATTTTAAAAATACTCCCTTTTAATTTAACGAAATATTTTTTAAAAAGAATAGAAGTAAAGGTCTCGGTGGCTTTTGGGTAGAGGGGGGAATTTTCGGCGGTATAAAATATTTAATATATTTAATATATTATACTTTTTAACGTTATTGATAATAAATTTCGAATCCGTATAGAAATCGTCGTTATTAATTTTTAACCCGAATTTCTTTAATTAATTTAAATTAATATAATCGATAATACAACCGTTATATATATTAATTTAATAGAAATTAAGCGCATTTAAAAAGGATATTATTTAATATAGATATTAATCCGCTCGGGGGAAATAAGTAGGAAGTTATATTAAAAGGACGCGGCTTAAATTCCTAATGAGAAATAAAATTAAATTATTAAAGGGAATTAGTAAATTATAATTAATTAATTTATCCGTTTTATTTATTATTATATTTTATTAATTATCCGGTCGTTTTAGTATTTAAGGACGTAGTATTTCTTCCTCTTATTTATATATATATTTAGTAGGTTCGGTAGGGATTATAAGGGTTTTTAACTCCGTAAGTATAAATTCAATAATTAGACCGAAATTATTTAATTTATCGTTAATATAATTCTTTAAAATTAGGAAGGGTATAATAAAATTATCTTTTAATTAATAGAAATTATTTAATTGTACGGTTAGCTCTTTTAAGGAGATTTTGAGCGAATTTTAGAATTTTTCGATATTATTTATAAAAATTTCGTCTTCGTTAAAGATTACGTTTTTAATTATTATAATCGAATTAGTATAGGGATTTTAAATTCAATAAATATTTAACGATTGGTAATTAATTAGGTAACCGATTTAAATACGTCTCTTAAGCTTCTTAATTTTATTATAGCTACGTAGGATTTCTATTATAAATGTAAAAGTTTTATAATTATAAACTTTTAAATGTATTAAAGTAGGGATTACCTTTTATTAGCCGCTATCGCGGTTTATTATATAGGCTTTAAAACGTTTTTTTAGGGTTTTTTAATTGAAATTATATTTAGGAATTTTATTAAAAAAGTAGGTTATAGCCGTTATAATTTTTTTTTAAAATTCTTTTAGAAGGTTTATAAATTTTTTTATAATTTTAGCTTTTTCGTTAAATATACCCCCTAAACGTTTAGCGCCGCCGTTTTGTATTTAGGTATACGGCGCGGAGGGTTCGATTTTAATACCCTATTATAATAGAAAGATAGCGACCCTAAATTTAATTATTATAATTTCATTATTATATTCGATTATTTATATTTAGATTTAGTATTGGGTTTTTAAATTAATAATAAGGGAAAATAGGGCTACGATAATAGAATTAATAGTTTTTTTAATAAAGTAATATACTTAGAAGTAATTAAATTAGTGGTTAATTATTATTATTAGTATAGAAACCCAATTAGACCTTATTTTTATTAAAGTATATTCGAAAAAGTCGGTAATTACCCTTTATCCTAATCCTTTAAACGTAACGCGGGTAGTCCTCCCAATTTAGTATTTTAATTTAACTACTATATACGCATCGTAATATATTAAATTTAAACCCTTAAAGCGTATATTATATTTTTTATTAGTTAATTAAATAAGGGTTTTAGGTTTAGGGTAATTAAATTTAAGGTATTAATATAAGGTATTTCCTTTTTGGGGTTTTTTAGCGGTTTTACTCTAAGGAGTTCGAACGTTAAAAGAGGATTAGTTAACGCTATTTTTAAAATTAAGAAAGATATATTTAAGAATAAACTATTAAAAATAATTAGAAATAGAATAATAATAGGAAAGATTAGGGGCGCGAATATAAAAATTAATAGTATCTTAGGAATAATCGAATTTTATAAATTTTCGAAAAAATACAAAATTATAAATTATATTTAGAATTAATACTACGTCGTTTAAACGAAATTTAAAAAAGTTGCCCTTATTATCGTTAATTAAGATATAAACAGTCTTATATCCTTTAATTATTAATAAATTATTATTAATTTAAATATAATTTCCTTTATTTACGGGGGTAAAGTTTTTAAAACGGTTAATTTCGTTAAAAATGTAGATTATCGTACTTAAATTAAAAATAACTAAATTTCTTAGTAGGTATATAGGAGTTTTTTATCGAAATTTTAATATTAAGAAATTAAATTAATAATTAATTTTATTAATCCTCCGACCTTTAAATTAAAGTCCGCTATTAGGGGTATTAGTCGTAGATTCTATTAACCTTTTAGTAAAAATTTATTATATTAGTACGGTTTTAGTATTTAATTTACGGAACCTTTACGTAAATTAAATATTCTTTTAATAATTCTCGTTAATTATACCCTAAATACGTTAATTAGGAATTTAATTAGAATTAAGCGTTAAGGAAGGGATTATATATTAATACTTATTATAGAAGTGGCTAGGTTTTTCGTAGGCTTTGTAAATTCGCTTTTAGCGTTTATTATTTTAGTTATTAGTATTTTGGCTGCGCTTTTTACTAGTATTATTAAAAGCGTCCCCCGTAGTTCGACCGTTAAATATAGGGGTAGGAAACGTATCGCTTTTTAGGATTTAATTACGCGATTTTTTAGGGTAATAATTGTAGACCCGTTCTTTAAAATTGCGGATTAGGTTAAAATAAGTAAAATTATTATTTGGGAGCCTTTTATCCGTAATTTTAAAGGACGTAGCTTAATTTTTAAAAGGGGAATTATTAAATTTATTTACTATATTAAGAAAATCGGTCTTTTATATTTTAAGGTTAATATATTCGTTGATTTTAAAGTATTTACCGATAATTATAATATATTCTTATTCCTATAATTAATTAGTTTAATTACGGGGATAAGTTATAATATTAATTTTATTATAATAGTTAGCGCGGATATTATTATAAATTTATTCCTCGTCGAATTAAACGTTAGATTTTATTATATTATATTAAGCGGATAAGGAAATAATTCTTTTAAAATAAATTAATTAAAAATATTAATTAATATTATTTTTTATTTAAGTACGAAGGGTAATAATCTTTTCTTTATAAATTTCTTAAATTTTTATATTATAATAGTAATCGGCTATAATTTTTTAATAATTATAATAATTGTATTTAATTAAGAAATTGTAACGGTACGCTGTATATAAGATTAGAATTAGGGCCGGGGTAATAGGAAAAATTAAGGCCTTAATAGCCGGTTAAATAGCGGCGGTATTAATAGGTATAAGCGCGGTCGCTTTTTATTAGGAAGGAGGCGGTATCGAAATACGGTTATACGTTTTCGAAGAGGGTCCGTTAGTTATTTAATTTTTTTTAGTAGATTAAAAAATCTCTTACTGAAATTAAGAATCGCTAATATTAAGGTTATTAATCGAATTAATAATAATAGCCGCGGCGTAAATTAAGGGATTTATAAAGTCTTTAGCGGTAGGTTTTATAAGGATAGTAGGCTACGGTTTTTTATTATTAGGATTAATATATTTCTATAATTTTAATTCGAATATTTTCGATTAGAATCCTTTATTTTATATAATTTAGTCGTTAATAGATTTAAGGACGGCGTTGCCCGCTTTCTTAAGATCGGTAATCGAGGATATTATCGTAATTATTATTATTAATCGAATATCGCTGTTATTATTATATTTTGCCGGGTTACCGCAATCGGGGGGTAGTAAATGAGATTTTTAATTGTAGAATAGTAATAATATAGGGGTATTGAGAATGAGGGTGCAGAGTGTGTATTGTGTAGAATCTGTTCTGTGACCAGGAAAATCCCGCACACAAAAATCAGGGTTTTGCCCAGCAATCTAGATTATATAAGAAAGGCGGTGGCAGGAAACCCACCCCTGTATCTGACAGATCGCTGGCTTGGATATATCCATTTGGTGTGCTTGGTGAGAGCTTGGCCGGGAAGAGGAGCCCGAACGATCATCGAGCGAGGGAAGGGGGAGACTGGGGCGGGAGAAGAGAAAGAACCAACGGAAAGAAGGGACCCCGGGTGTCCACTGCGCCGCCTGAGCAACAATGAGCTAACCCCACCCGTTACCCTACACTATTATAATTTAGGTGGAGGGTTTATACTCTATTCCTAACTATCTACAGGCTATCGCTGTTAAGCCTCTCAACTTGCGCTTATTTCTTGTCATTGCTTGTCCCGGGTCCGGGTCTTGGTGAGCTACCGATTAGGAGCAGAGCAGCAGCAGCAGCAGCCTCGGGGACTTTTTGGGATTTTGTTTCACTTTGCTCATCCACAATGTCCATGTCAGACAGACCAAAGCCAGTGGCTGTGAGCTGAGGACAACTGCCGTGAACATTTGGACTCCCGTCTGTCCTTGAAAGAGACCCATCAGCAGCTGGGTTGAACACGAGTCAGACACCTACCTCTTCTCTCCGCAAAAGACCCGTCTCAACAGTCGAGAATTCAGATACACCTTATCCAGCTTCCCTCGTTGCCGGGAAGCCATCTCGGCGGGACCGGGAAGCTGAACCCAGGCAAACCATGGCAGCTGACCAGCATGTGGAATTCAACATTTTACAAATGCGAGTCTCCCACAATACATATTTCTAATGTGACATGATTTGGTATAGTGTAGGGCCATGATGATGATCGGTGCCAAGCTGGACGCGGGAGGCGTGGTCAAGATCTAGATGTACTACCTCTACGTAAACGCACATCATGACTTGAAGTACAGTCCAGAGCATTTTCAGGTTGGTCCCTCGCTCCCTCTGCCGTCCCGTCTCCAGGTGCCAAGATTTCCCTTTCCAGCAGCAACTGCCCACCAACGCCCGCCGTTGTTGGGGGTGGCCTGGGGGCCACGAGGGGAGGCACAACGGAACCAGTCCACACACACACACCCGACCCTCCTCGCAACCACACATCGCTCATCAAGATGGAACGGATTGGATGGATGGAACTCTTGTGTCTCAACGGGGGTACCTCCAGGTTGTAGAGGTACAGTGCGGGTAAGCGGGTGGGATTTTCTTCGATTTCTCTGGATCCCGCTACAGCGGTCCTAACGCATCATGCAGGTCGCTCGCTCCCTGGCCCGCGGTGCTGCGGGTCACCTTTCCAGGGCAAGTACCGCAGTTATCGAACGACCTTGCCTGGCACCCAATGGCACACTCGCAAAATCAAAAAAGTCGAAAGGGCCGCGGAAGTCTGGTGGGGCGTTAAACAGGTACAGTGGGCAATACCACTGCTACGTACCTCCATACCACTAGAGGTACCTAGAGGCACCTCTACACTACCAGAGCGCTCCATCGACCATCTCCTCTGTGGGTTCCTTCCAAGTGGGAGCCGAGACCACTCATCCTGGGACGTCGTCCGAGACGGAAACATCCTTTAATCATCTTCCTTTTTTTCCTTTCCATTCCCTTTCCCTCCTCTTCTCTCTCCGCCTTCACCATTTTGTCACGAGGGTAAACAACTTGTCTCGGTCTCGGTTTCCTGCGCTGTGGGCATCGACGGTCTTGTGGGTTTTGAGGTTGTTCTGGACCTCACGACTCGCATCTTGCTGTTTCTTTTCCCGACTCTTCAATAGACCCTTTTCTCCAAATCATATCTTAACCTTTATCAGACTCGGGTGGGATAAAAAAAGTTGCCATCCACTCCCCTCCTCCGTCATCGTCACCACAGATCGCCCTGTCCACAACCACGATCCCGTCACAACAAGCCAATTTTCACCAGACAGTTTCCTACCGAGTATATCTATACATCTATCCACGCTGTCGCCCTCAACAACACCGCCGGCTTCTGCCTCGCCGACTGCCCAATGCCGGCTTCCTCGAGGCAACCCTTCCTCTACGATGGCTACTATCGAGCCACGGCTTATGCACCTCTCAACTGTACTCAACACCCAGCAAGCCGATAGCCCCTCCACCGTCCAGCTCGGTCCCATAACGACGTCCGCAAACAACAACAACAACACCTCACTTTTCTTACCTACCCTGTCCCGCGATGCTGGACAGCAACAGCACCAGCATCAGCAACAACTGCAGAGAGTCGATAAACAACTACCGACCCTACCGCCGATACATACTCTCAGTAACGAGTCCTTGACCAAGCAGACGCCCAGGATAGATCCCTTTGGAAGCGAATCTGCAGCTCGTCACCCCTCATCGAGCCATTCACTCCAATTGCTGCTCTCCAACACTCCAGAGTCGAGCAGTACACCCCTCTCCTTGCGCAGATCTGCCACGGACCACCCCGATGCCTTCCAAGATGCCGCCAACAAGAAACGACAACGGGTCTTGGCTGCCAACGATGAGCATATTCAGCTTCCCCAGCCGCTCAAGAAACAAAAGTCCACCCAAGAGGTGGTTCTTCATCAACAACAGCATTTGGTCACGGTCCCTCCCATCCTGAACGGGCTTCACGAACCGCCACCCAACCCCAACACCAGCAGGTTCCCTCCGATACTAGCCGGCGTTGTTGACCATGAACCGCCGAGGATAAGCAGTTACATGCATGATCTCAGTCCTCCTGCCCATATCCCTGCCTCGACAACAACAACGCCCCCAGCAGAGTGGCTCATTACATCGCCACCACCAACGGACGGAGACAAGGCCAGTGGGGGCAAGGCGAAACGAAGGGCAGCGAAGCCACGGAGGAAATGGTCCGATGAAGAAACCAATAATCTTTTACTGGGTGTCAGTCGACACGGTGTCGGGAAATGGACTACTATTTTGGAGGATCCCGACTACAAGTTCAACGACCGGACTGCCGGTGACCTCAAGGATCGGTTCCGGACATGCTGTCCCGAAGAGCTGCGTGGGGGTTCAAGCAAGAGAAGCCCTGGGGCTGACAAGTCTACGTCGGGCGAATCAAGCACTCCCACCACCACTATCAGCAGGCACAAAAACGGCCTGTCGTTGGACGCTCTTTTGAGTAATCCGGAGGCTGGACCCAGTGATAGGGATAGGGGCGACTCCGACTCGGCCCCTGCGAAACAGAGAAAAAGTCGAGCCCACCGAAAGAAGATGGAAGATCTCGTCGAGCTGGGAATCAGGGGCCCGTTCAAAAAGTCACACCGTCGTGAAAGACGCCCATTTACGGACATTGACGACAAGGAAATTCTGGCGGGTCTCAAGAAGCACGGCCCTGCTTGGACCAAGATTCAACGTGATCCTGAGTATCATCTCCAAAGTCGTCAGCCGACGGATTTGCGCGACCGGGTGCGCAACAAGTATCCCGCCATTTACGCAAGCATTGAAAAGACCAATCCGCGGGACAAGGACCAACGTGGGAGCGCAGAGGCCGCGGCATCATCCAGCAGCAGCCTCTTGGAGCCTTCAGCTAATTCTTCAATGTCCAAGACTATGGAGCCGACAATAGCTCGCTCTATAGAACACCATGTATCACGGCAGAGCTCCAGGGAGGAGCTGCCCAAATGGCTCCCAAATACGACGTGCGAACCGACAGGGACTTTGCCCGGCCTGGCCTCGGTCTTTGCTGACATGCCCGACGGTCCTTTGGCGTCTTCACACTTTGGACAGCCACCTGAGATGGATATTTCACGACTACTGCTAAACGATGGCCACGATTCTTCCTCAGCCTCGGAACGCCTGAGATACGGACAAGGAGGCATGGGGGGAGGTGGTCCCGTACATCCCGGGGGTCAAGATGGCTCATCAAGTGGGCTCGCCCATCGGAGGGGTCACTGAAACCCCCGGTGAATGGTAGGTGTACCAAGAGCTGCTTGCAATATCGCAAGCTTTTGGCTGCCAGCGAGGGATCATCCTACTCAAGACATGAAACTTTTGCACAGTAAAGGGCCAGCACACTGTTTCGCACCTGACGGACTTCCGTTTGTTTTTGATATGTTATCAGCGTATATGGGTTACTAGATGAAGGGGCGCAATCGGTCATTGAGGCGAGGTTCGAGGATCATCTTTTCTTTGTTTATATACACACATAGGACGGCGTCAGTCAAGGGGCTGACAAAAGATTGGGATCAGGTAAACCAGGCATTTTGTTCTCGGGATATAGGGAGACAACTGCAAGGGGAGGACATCACCACTCATCTATGGCAGAGCATCTCCTTGGCTGACACCACGATCAGGTCTACAGGAAGACCTCTGAATCAAGTGAAACATTCAGCCATGAGAAAAGATGAGGTGATGGGAGATACAAGAGACAAGAAGAATCATATAGTGACAGAACGTGCAAACAACCTCAAAGGTAGAATGCCAAGCGTTCAAAGTAAACAAATGAAGCAAAATGAGTTCGATTAACTTTAATCAGTTCATGACCTGATGCATCAGTGAATGTTGTAAATTGCTTTTTTTCGGATCACTGTATCAAACACGAGCCGGCTAGTAAGGAGGATGTTTGTTCATGATGTCAGACCACTATGGGCGAGGATGGTGATGACATTTCAGGGGCAACGGCCGGGAGAAGACGAAGTGAATGGGACGATCATTTGAGCGAACCCTAACCCTGTTTAGTGAATGCTTTCAGCTGTCGACTGCTCCACAACAAGTGAGGCGTCGCAGTGGGGCGCAAAACCTGAATGTGGAGCACAGACCAAGCGGCATTCACGACCATGGCAAGCGCCAAGGCCAAATGCCTCGTCTCACCGCCCGCCCACAGGCCGCTAGGGTTTTCGAGGCACAAAACACTTTTCATATTTACCTGGCCGGCCTCTTCGACGAACTTTCCCTTCCGATTTTCTCGACCAGCAAATCCATTAGCCAACCGTCAAAATGGGCAGAGGACCGTAAGTAGACCACCCCTACGGAATGATGACGACCTCGTTATCGATTTGACGATGCTTTTCGGCGACGCGGCATTTGGACACCCAGTCTTGAGAGTTTCGGTCACGTCTTCTCGAATCTGGGCGCCAAACGCTGCGACACCAAAATGATCATCGCGATGAGATATCGATCGCAACCGCGAACGCTTCGCGCCGACGAGGATGACGATAACTGACTCTTGCTCCCGACTCCAGGAAGAAGCACCAGAAGCGCCTTAGCGCCCCCTCGCACTGGCTTCTCGACAAGCTGTCGGGTGTCTATGCTCCCCGCCCTTCCGCTGGTCCTCACAAGCTCCGCGAGTGCATGCCCCTCATCGTCTTCGTGCGCAACCGCCTCAAGTATGCGCTCAACTACCGTGAGACCAAGGCCATCATGATGCAGCGCCTCATCAAGGTCGACGGCAAGGTCCGCACCGACATTACCTACCCCGCCGGCTTCATGGACGTCATCACCATCGAGAAGACTGGCGAGAACTTCCGTCTCATCTACGACACCAAGGGCCGTTTCACCGTCCACCGCATCCAGGATGAGGAGGCCAAGTACAAGCTCGGCAAGGTCAAGCGCGTCCAGCTCGGCAAGGGCGGTATCCCATTCTTGGTTACGCATGATGCCAGGACGTAAGTTCTGCCCACATCTATCAGCCGTTGGACCAAGCTTTGGTAGATACGCGTGGAAAGAGAGTTTCAAACCCTTTCTTCCACTCCCTCCCACTTTTGTGTCCTCAGGGACCACCAACCTCTGCGTTGGGGACCCTCTGGCAGACGAAGTGCGAAAGTGGAATGGGGGTGCGAACATCTTTCCGCTGCGATCACACATCACCTACAAGCGAAGGATCCATACGGCTGGTAAGTCCCTTTTTTTCTCTTGTGGTTAACTAACCATGACTGCACAGCATCCGCTACCCCGACCCCTTGATCAAGGTCAACGACACTGTCAAGATCAACCTTGAGACTGGCAAGATCGAGGACTTCGTCAAGTTCGACACTGGTGCCATCGCCATGGTTACCGGCGGTCGTAACATGGGTCGTGTTGGTGTCATCACCCACCGTGAGCGTCACGATGGTGGTTTCAACATCATCCACGTCAAGGATGCTCTTGACAACACCTTCGCCACTCGCGAGTCCAACGTTTTCGTCATCGGCTCCGAGAAGCCCTGGATCTCCCTCCCCAAGGGCAAGGGTGTCAAGCTCTCCATCGCTGAGGAGCGTGACCGCCGCCGCGCCAACGCTCTTGCTCACTAAATGTGTTGCAAGAACGAAAAATCTGGTGCTTCATGACTAAGGATTTCTCTGGGGCAACATCAAACGGGGGGATCATTTCTCAGGGTCATTGTTGATACCTTACGATTTACATGCTGGGATGGAGTTATTGTGGACAAGTGATATTTTCAAGATACCCGTCGCGGTAAGAGCGACGAGCCTTAAAACAGCTCCGGACCCTAGGTATTTCTAGTTCTTAGATGGATGCTCTCGAAGAGAGGCTTCCCTGATTACTGGATCACAACAACTGGGCCCCCGTGCCCCTTTTTCCTTATTCAAAACTCTGGTCCTCGCCTTTTCTCATCTCGCTATTGCGTGAATGTGACGTTCCCATGTGCCAAAGTCAGTCGCGAGATCCCGAAAGAGTGACGAGTACAGTTGCATTGTTCTGGGATCTTGTAGCATGGTCTCAACTGATCACACATCAATCAACATGACTTCGCCCCCATCGCCCTTGAATCACTTTGCCCATTCGAACATTCCTCGGCCTTTCTCCCCCCACCCTTGCTCATTTCATGGGCGATTCTTTCTGGGATTCGTGTCAACGTGTCAACAGACGACTGTTGGTGATATCTTCTTACCCATCACGCCGTCAGGGTCCAAGACAGGCCTGAAGTTCTGAACAACCAACCAAAGCCAGCCCAGCCAACACTTTGGTCCATGCTAGATAGACGACGCCCATCAAGCGCACCAACCGGATCAACATGCTTCGAGACATTGTCGCGAGTCATAGAAGGCGGGCGCCGGCCGCTGTGATAGTTGATAGTCTTGGGTCACTCTGTTGGACCCCTTCTTTCAATCAAATCAAGGCCGTCTCAACCTTTTCCTGGTGTCCACCTTGGCCATTCAGTCGCTATGGTAATTGCTTATGCTAAAGTCAGGCTCGCAGCGATTATGTACCATGGTATTGATTGACCAAGCAAGCTGTGCCGATGCCACCTTAATGACAAGCTGCCCGGGCTTTTCGTGACTTCTTGAGCTTCTTGCTTGAGTTGGTCTGGTCTGGTTTGCACTTTGCCCTTGTCTGTGGTCATATTTACGGATCAGTGATCACACTCCAATGACCACGGGAGGAGTGTTATGTTGGGTCAGGGTTGGGAACTTTATGTACACGGCTCTCAGGTGCGCGGCACGGCGTGCAGACAGAATGTCACTACCTAGTATCCGAAATCTGGGCAGCTCGGAAACCCCGTTTTCTGCCATTGAGTGAAGAAGAACCTATTATAGACTTGTGTCGAGCTTTGAGTCCCCTGCCATGTGGGATTTGACCGTGGTATTTGAGACCTGGGTGGGAAAATAATGAGATTCTGAGACTTGGGCAGCAATGCTAGAGGTAATTTCCCATTCCTTTTTGCGGGATTGTCCAGGGCTATGGTAGAGCCCACGGTAGAACGTTTGTTACACTACATACTTGCGGTGTTGAGTATTTGCATGTATACTCGTCCTAACTGCGGATCCTTCCATACGAAGGATCAGAACAGGTGACGGACAGTTCTTGAGAACAGAACCGATCAGGATAAAACTTCTCCTAGCTCCACAACGTCTTCTTCGTCTTCGGAATCGATATCACATACTACTGAAAATAACATAAGACAAGCTTGGATTGTCAGCCTGTATTAGCAGAGTTCCAACCCAACCCTGGGTCCCAAAAGCAAAGAGGTCTGGCTTCTGGGCACTAACCAGATCTTCTTAGGTTCTAGGCTGATCTGTGCAAGAGAAATGATCCTGATTCCATGTTTCCTCTCATTTAAGTCGAGCGTGTTGGTACATTCAATCACTCTGGGCATTTGGGATGTGAAGTGGTAGCAGTGTACAACAGAGATTAGGTATGAGTTATGAGGTAGAAAGGGGTAAGGGAAAGGGTTCGGGAAAAAAAGCGAAAGCGGAGAGACGGGCGGTTAGAAAACGAGATGTCACTACGGCAACCCTTACCTAAGGGCCCCCATTCTATCCATTGCTTTCTCGGATGTGTTCTAAAAACCCAGTGTCTCTGAGAATGGGAGTTTCCAAGCGGCTGGGCTAGTATGTAGCCCGAGGAGGAGAGTACTAAGTTGTGATAGTGGTGCCGGAAGTATCTTGTCGGGCATCAAGCATGTCAGAAAGCTGGCATGAAAGGGCTGGGCTGCACTGGGGCTGGTACAGTGCTCATCTGCTGATGTTGGACTGCTGCTGGGTTGGGTTTTGAGAGCTGGGGGGAGACATAACGGGTGAGTGTCTGGCGGCGGGTTGGGGGAGGGTACAGGCGCAAAACGCGCTTCCCGCGCTGTTCTCGGACTGACTGGTAGTACTATCCTAGTTCCGTCCGGGAGGACTCGGGTGTGATGAGATACACTGGTGTGAAGTTCGATGTGATGGCATAGGGTTGTCCAGGAGTGGTGGAGTAGCGGATGGAGTATTGACTGGACGTACTGGGCGAAGGAACCCGGGGACGAGTAGAAGGCATTCCCGAGCGGATACAGATCAAGTGGATCTATGTATGACCCTCTCCTGTTGACGGGTTCATCAGGGCTCGGGTGATGAGTGTCCTTGATCCGGGCGAATCATGATGTTTGTTTGCCTAGTTAACAGCTTGACGGGGCGGTAGGGCAGCACACCCGGGCCGGGGCTTGGGCGGAGTAGGTCTGGTGGCTCTTTAGTCTTGATACGAGAATATTGAGTGGTGTATGGAAAAAAAGGGGGAAAAAAAAAGGGGGAGGAAAAGGGTGTGACTTGGCCCCCTTTTTTCTTGTTTAGGCCTCGTCTTCGGGCTCATCCCTATGGGATAGGTTTTGAGTGGGCTCTGATGGCCATCAATACCGTGAATGAGGGTACTCCTCTGCTATCACAACATATTTTGGGTTTTCGAGAATAATAATGTGGTTATCGGCTCGTCAAGAGAGATCCAGTATAGTTGCAAGATGTCGGTAACAAGAACCATCTTACCCATTCGCATCGACCGGGTGTAGATAGCCCATACCACCACGGTGGGCTATGATGATGGTTTGAAAACTACTCCCGGGGAGTCATTTAGATCGGAGTCCCCCTCAACAGACTACTCGGATAAGCCGAAGTAACCAGTGCATAGCTGCCAATTGCTCTTCGGTCATAGCTGTTATTTTAGTCCGGATTTTTTCCAAGTGTCCGTACGTCATCCGGGATGAGTGTCGGTGACTGACTTGTAGTTAGCTGAGAAGCTAGATGAATTACTGTCTCCATAAGACCCAGTCCTTGTTAGAACTTGCTCCTACGGTGGCCCTTTGAGCCAGTCAAAGCCCACGTAAGGGTGTCCACTATATTTTCCCGTTTCTTATTCCCTCCCTGGCCACGAAAGTGGCGTTTCAACGTCCGGCTACTCTATATATGCCCCTTTCTGCATCCCAGTCAGTATATGACGGCTTGCAGACTGGTGAAAATTTGAGGGCCTTAATTTTCAAAGCCTCTTTGCGGACTATAATATTCCAAAAATGCGAGTGGCTACCGTATAGTATCGGAAAATTGTTCGCAGCTCACCGCGGTGAGCCGAAGCTAATTCACCGGTTGCATCAGCATTGACTATAGACAGCATTACCGGCCAGTGAATCCGTGCCTATGTCACTCGGTACATGGTCTTCCTGTTTTCTGTGTACGACAACATTTCATCGAGGAGTTATGTTGAGATTCTTGTGACAAAATAGGGGCGACCCGAGCACCATGTACATCAGGCCAAGCGGGGCACCACAACGGCCGTTAGTGTTGAATTTAATGAGGCTGAGGCATACACGAACACTTGGTGTGAGAGTAGATGTAGTACATATCAAGTAATGGTAAACCATGTACTGTGCAAGAACTTAGCCGGTACCCCTAAGCTCTTTGGAAGCACAGCATCGTAAGGCTTCCTTTGCGGTTCAAGACATGTATAGGGCAAGTGCTAAATGAGGAGAAAGCACTCGTAGTGAGCAGAGTAAGAGCCCGTGTTTCAACGGTGGGTTCATGCTGTTGGCGGGTGACAGCATATTTTGAAGATCTTGGCTAGCTGGGCCTTGACTTGAAAATTCACTGGAGAACTCGCGAGAAACAGGTCCTTTTTCTCGCACGTTCGTTCACGCATCCGAAAGCGAACTGGACTGGACGGCTGTACGTCGGAAAATCGTGAACCATTAAACTGACGTTCAATCTAGTCCTCCTGCCCAGTCTCGTGACCATCAGCTGACGTGCGGGTAAATGCTTGAAGGGTGCGGAAGGCTTTTTCTCATCACGTCCATCTATCGCTGTCGGGCATGGGAGGCATGAGTGGTAGGTACCAATCATGACAAAAATTGAGGTGTCAACTACACTACCTCCCAGCGATGTCCGGATGTTGATCATCGTACATGAAACAAAAGCAAATGAGTGCAGTAGCCTCGAAGCTATGCGATGTTTGCCCTGCTCTCTAGACCAATCCTGGCTTGGGACGTGAAGAAGTGGGAAGGGTCACGATCGATGAGCGCTTGTTCATCCATGATCATCATTGGTGTGCTGGTCATAACGTGCTCTGTCGCATTCTATTCTCTGGTATGGAGCGCTAGATATGCAAAGCTGTACGCTTGGGGCCAAAGCCATGGTCCGAAGCATCTTGGTTGAGAGATAGCTTCCTGCGTAGTGCTGCTACGCTTGCAAAGTCTGATATCAGGAACCTACTATGTGGCCCTCGGCAATATCCAGCTGGTCAAGGATTTGGGGCTGATTCCTACCATGAGGACGAAGGGTGGAAGAAACAGTCAATGTACCTACTACCTGTACAAATGGTGATGTGAGAATACCTCTACACACCAGTCAGGGTGTTGGACGCCGGTGGAAAGGTCTTGAAGCTGCCATTGCTACTCGCCACACTTGATCGTTGGCTGCCACCATCACGGCGGCTGGTGGGCTACGGGCTTCATGCTTCTGAGAGGGTTCTGGAATCCGAGCTGACATTGCAGCGTATCATCTTTCGGAGATGAGTGGGCATGTGGGCGGCTGTCTGACCCTGCTGTCCTGTCAACTCTGCGTAAGACATATTGCTTTTTCTGCTCCGAGATTTTGGAGGTGGCGTCTCGCTTGAGCTTGCGCCGATATCGTCTGTAATAACAGTCCGCAGCCTTTGTAGTACCTTGACATCCTGGATCGTGACGAATGAGCGAATTCGAACGCGAAGAAATGGAACAAGCAAGGAAAGATGGCGATGTTTGTTGCTTGGAAGTTTGTTCTCTCTGGTCTCTGCTAAGATTGGCGAGATTTGAGGCACGCCGGCCGAATGAGTGAGCGCAGGTGATCGAGACAGGTTGGGGTATGACGACGGACAAATGCGGTTACCTGAGTGTGGGTGCAAGATGATGTCTCACTGTTGGTTCCGCTTGACAGTTACTCAAAGGATCCGAAGACAACGAGAAGAGGAGTGTCTGGACTCTGAATGGCTTCAAGCCTACTCTACTTCCCTCGAAGAAGCGGTCTGGAGGTCATGAAATGGAGGCCATTCCCACAGGAGCGCATCAACAACGTAAGCTGAAAACTGACGGGGCAATTGTTTCGATAGAGGAAAATTCTGTCAGATTAGAGGGTAGACTCGACCAGTAGAAACAGGCTTACGTAAGGCGCCCCAGCCACCAGATTTTGGCTGCAGACCTTCCTAATAGTCTGGGCACCCCCAACTCAGGTTCTATAAAACTCTTCTAAATATATACATCGATTTTAACCCTCAATTACGATATCCACTTTATTGTGTAATCTAATAATTAACAATCTGATTTGCGATCTCCGCGCTACGAAAACTTCAATTGTACTAGTTATAACTATTATTACTATTATTACCGTAACCCATTACGTTATTAATTATATCCTAGTTAATCGATAAGGAAGTCGTCGCCAAATAGGTCTACTTAAATTCTATAAATAAATTTAGGGAATGGAGCGACGAGTTTATAGCCTACGTTAAGGTCCTAGACCTTACTAATTATGTGCTAGGGGTATAGCCAGCTCCCCTTGAGCCTATAGAGCCAGCTATTATAGATTACGCTATTAAGTCGTCCGCCCGCTATTGCATCGAAAAGGTTAGGGAAGTTCTTAACGATTTTAAAAATAGTACCTTTATTACGCTAGTCTTTCTTTATAGCGCCGACGATATCCCTATAGGCGTGGAATTCACCGAAAAATCTTTAAAGGAATGGATTAACGACGCTACCGCTAAACTCACCGACTTTACTATCGCGGGGCTATAGGAGTATAATTACGACGTTAGTATGTTTAACTACCGGTTTAAAAAATACGAAACCTTTTCGAAGTATTGCGCTATATTTATTAAATAGATGCGTAAGATTGTTTGCCAGGATTATAAGTTTAGCTACTTCCGGAATAACGAAAATCTCCCCCAATAGTACTTTGCCCTAGTTAAGGGGTTATAATACCGTTTCGAATAAGCTTTTATCGATGTCCGTAAGGCCTATTGCGATTATATTGGCAAATTCCTTACGATAGAGCCTAGGATAGGAATAGTTAAGTGGATCGACGGTTGGGAGATTATTATAACTAAAGTTTAATTCTACGCGGTCCCTAAGTCCCTATTAGCTATTGTTTGGTTCTATAACTTTATTAAGTGTTTACGCCCTATTTGACCGGGTTGGGCTTCCGGCGCTTTGCGCTAATACTGTTTATAAATCGTTAATAATATTCTCGATTTCCGCATTTTGTCCGGGGATTTCTGCATTGAGGGCCTCAACGATAAGGCACCCGTGATTGTATAGGCTAAGTTTGGCCGTGGAGGCATTCGCGGGGCGTCTTTTAGAGTTAGAGGCGATACCCTCAATGGGTTGGAGGATATTAGTATTGAAGTAGAGGACGTTTAATTTAGTAGACCTTAATGTAATTAGTGTAAAAGGAAGTACGTAGCGTAAATTAAAGATTTTAAGTAGAGCGGAAGTTTATTATCGTTATTTCGCTATAAGGTCTACGAAGAGGGTACGTATATTATTAAACACTATTGGTATTTTTTTTTTAGTAGGGCCTTAAACCCTCGTTGGAAACCTAACCTTAAAGTATAAGTTCGGGTAGTTAAGAACTTTAATAATAATCTAAAGCTTAAAAGGGAGGTCGAGGTTTAGAGAAGGGAGATGGTTAAATAATTAATAGATTTTATCCCTAGTATTAGTAACTAATCTTAGAGTAATTAACTTTTTAGTGAGAGTGTTACTATAAATCCTATTCTTATTTCTATTTAGGTTTATAAAATTGCTATAGTATAAGTAGTATTTTAAGCGGGAGAAGGAAGCTCTGATATTTACCCGCTCAAAAATTACGCTCTTCTTAATTCTAGTAGTTCTTTGCACGTATTTAACGAGATTACGCGTTTCCTCAATTTCCGTTACGCACCCTATAGCGACGACTTATAGGCTGGAAATTTACGTATTATAATTTAAGGTTATGGGGAGGTTAATTTCATTATTAATAGAGAGAACGGGCCTAGGAAATTACGTTTCTATAATATAGCCTTCTACTTTAATTTTATAATTAACTTTATTTCTTTATATTTATTACGCAAGTAAAGTTTCTTTTAGGATTATAAACTACCTAATAATTACTTTCGTAATATAGATTAATTATTCTTTTGTTATTTTAAGACCCGTTACCGTTAAATTCTATTTAAAGAGTTTCTTTATTTACTTATTCGGGCGAGCTTCTATACCCGTAGGAATATAGTTAATTCTTATATAGGTTGTAAGTATTACCGTAAAGACCCCCTTACTTAATATTTTAAATTAGGGCACCTTGGTCCCTAAGTGCTATCCTATTTTTATAATGTATTAGGAGCTAAAGTCCTATTTAAGAATAAGAAGGAGGAGGACGAGGAAAACCCTAAGACCGAGTAATATAATACTTATGCTTAAGTAAAGATTAAATAGTAAATTAAGCGAAAATTTAGAGATAGAAGGTATAGGGTTGGAGAACGTTTCGTTATAAATTTTCTTAATTATAAGGAAAGTTACCGAGGCTATATTAGTACTATATTTATTACCTATAGATTTACTGGGTATATTTGGGAATATTTCCTTTACGATTAATTCGCTACTACAATTGTAGTTTGCTTAAACGATTTCTTTATACTCTTTAAAATATAATTCGACGTTATAATACGAGTGTTAGAATGCGATAACGAGATTATGAAGTTATAATTGCTCTTAGACCTGCTAGCGTAACGCAGTATGGTTGTAGAGCCTTTTGCCCCGTATACTTAGGTATAAAACGGAGGTGTAGAGCGTTCGGGAGGTGTAATTAAGGATAAAGCGTGTGTTATAAGTCTAGGTATTCGTTTTCCTAAGGATTTTTGGCCGGAAATCGTTTTTATAGTAATATATTTTAATAATCGGTCTCTTAAATACTTCTACGATTGGAAATCTCTCTATAAAAGATTCTATACGGTTATTGCTAGGAAAATTAATAGTAGTAACGATGAAGTTACCCTCCGTAAATTTAATATCTCTTACCTTCGAGTCTATAGTTGTAAAGTATTTGTAATAACTATTATTGTTAAGAATAAGTAAAACAGGCTTTAAAAGATGAACCCTAAGGCGTAGATTAAATATTTAATTAGTTATACCTCTACGGCCATTTATCGAGTCTAGAACCCTATTATTAACGAGGTTATTAATACCCGTAACGTTATTTTTAATGAATATACCCTCTTTACTAGTAAGGTGGAAAAGGAAGCCGAATCCCTGAAGCTCATTTTAGAAGAGTTTGCCGCTTTATTAAAGAAGTATACTGCTAGAGAATAGTTATTAAATAATTAATCTCCTTTCGATTTTATAGTTAGTTGTGCCGATATGGAAGATACGAATACCTACGACCTTCTAGACTCTTTCTCTTTTAACCCGGTTTAAAAAGGGGAGGTAATAGGTATTAGGGAGGTGTAAGCCGAAGAAGTAATTATTAAGGAGGTGGAGATTAGCGTACCGCTTCTAGACCCCTTTAATGAGGCTGTAGACTTAAAGGAGGATTGAATAGCTATCGACTACTTCGTCAATTACGATTATTTAATATTACTAGATATATTATTATTAGCTTCTTTTCTTGTAGGGGTATTCGCTATAAATTGTATTAAGTACGTTAAAAAGGAATTATTAAAAGGTTTCGAGCCTTAGAAGGTAATATTTAACGTCGGACGTCTTTATTAGCCTGTAGTTATAATGTATGGGAAGAAGGTTATTAAAGTAAAGCTGTAGCGCTTTATATGTAAAGAAAGGGTAATTACTAAAGATACGATCGAATCCTTAGTCGCTGTTAATAAATTCTAAAGCCTTTACCGTTATTAATTGCCGTTAATATTTTGTAATTATAAGGACTTCGATAAATATCCTTTAAGCGACCTCTTTAAATAAACCGAGCGAGTTTACTTCGAGAGCTATAAATAAATAAAAACTTAGGTGGAAGTAGACCGCGACGAGCCTAGAGTTAAGGGTAAGTAAATCCTCGATTATATATAGGTATATATTTATAAATACTTTAAGAATAGCTACCTTAATAAAGTTAAGGCTCGTTTGGTTGTACGTGGAGATTAATAAGTAAGGATTATAGGGTAGGAAATTTATACCTTTACTTTAGTAGGAAGGTCCTTCTGTACCCTTATGGCTATAGCCGCACGTTTTAATTTTGAGTTTATTTAATAGGACGTAGTTAATACTTTTGTAAATGTAGTAATGGACGAAGAGATTTATATGCGTATGCTATTAGGTTATTATATTTAGGGGAAGGTGTTTAAAATCCTTAAGGTATTATATAGTTTTCGTCGTTCCTTATTATTATAGTAACGAGAGTTTATAAGGATATTTAAGGCCTTGGGGTTTTATGCAATCTTTAAAGATCTTTGTATTTTGGTTAACGACGGTGTTTTGGTCTTCTATTACGTTGATGATATTGTTTTTTATTACTACCCTATTAAAGAGGAAGTTGCCCGGTAGTATATGAAGATTTTGTAGTCCCGGTATAATCTAATTGGAGGAGAGGAGTTGTAATGGTTCCTAGGTATTAAAGTAATCCGCGATCGTAAGGCTTGCAAAATTTGGTTATCTTAGCGGTTATACTTTTAAAAGATCTATAGGCTCGCTAACGATAAATGTACTATTTAGATCCTAATGAGTAATATCGAGTTAATGCCTTACGATTGTAAGGCCATTGGCCAATCTATCTATCGATATTAAGTTAAGATCGGGTTTATATTTTACGTAACCGTTATTACTAAATTAGATATTGCCTTTGCGGCTAGTCGATTTGCTAGATATAGTTACAACCTAGGACCAGAGTATTATAAGGCCGTAGATAAAGTGCTGTATTACCTCTTTGCTACCGTAGACCTGGCCCTATATTATGGAGGAGATACCAAGCTTTAATTTGCTTCTAACGCCTCCTTTACCGATAATTCCATCGACCGTAAGAGTTCTTAAGGATTTACGGTAAAGCTGTATGGTGGACTTATTTATTGGGGAGCCTCCAAATAGTCAATAGTGATTACCTCTACAACCGAGGTAGAGTTCGTGGCCCTTTCTAACGTCGCTAAGGAAGTATTATATATTATAAGATTATTTAGAGGTCTTATATTGAAATTCTCTAACCCTACCCCAATTCTCGAGTGTAATAATATTTAAATATTTAGAATCCTAGACGTAAAGGCATTAAAACTAGTAATTAAATTCTGCTATATTAATATTTATTAATATTAGTTAAAGTAAGAAGTATAGGTAGGGATAATTAAAGTGTAATATTTTGAGACTTTAAAGATGCCCGCAAATAGTATAATTAAGGTATTAACCGTAGAAAAATACTAGGAGTTCAAGAAGTTAATAAGGATGGATTTTATACGAAATAAGGAAGGTTATTAGCGGGTAAAATACCTAAGGATTAAGGAGATGGATGAGGAGGAGTAATTGGTCTTGTGTAAATAGCTTTAAATTTGTCTATTTTAAGAAATAGATTATATTTAGGGAAGTGTATTAAATTAGAGGGTAGATTCGATTAGTAAAAATAGGCTTACGTAAGGCGCCCCAGCCACCAAATTCTAGTTGCAGACCTTCCTAATAGTTTGGGCACCCCTAACTCGGGTTCCACAGAACTCTTCTGAATACACACATCGATTTTAACCCTCAATTACGATATCCACTTTGCTGTGCAATCTGACAAATTCTGAGATGTCGTTGGTCTGGTGGTGGGCCCGTGTAACCCCATGGCGGTAAATCTGCTCCTCTGGGATGCAGGCAGAAGGGGCGACGCTTGTGCCAGATGGACAGGACTCACAGGCGTTGTCTCAGAGACGATGTCGGAAGCTGGTTGGTGGTGAAATTGTTTTCTGAGGCTCAGCTGTCTGTGCCTCTTGGGCGCCGTCGTTTCGATCACTCGGTCAGGCCCGGGCCTTTTCCGCTTCCTTTGGTTGACAGATTGACGGATGATGAGGGAGCGCCGCAATGGTTGGCTGTCTGACTCTGCAAAGTTCTTTCTCCCACTTCTGAAGATGGAGGCAGAACGAGAAAAGATTGCGGGTTCCTTTTGAAATCCTTCATGCCTGCCTGGATCAAAGGAGTGAAGTGATGTTTGAATCCTGGAATTGGAAAGAGGGTTAAAGGTCACTGCCGTCGTCCTCGGGCATCGTGTGATGTGTCCCCGCCTCTGCCGTGTGCAGTTTCCATGGAGCTGTTGTGGGCTTCTGGAAGGTGGGACCGTCCGGGCCCGTCAAGGTGCTCCAATGCGGGGCAGTCCCACCGGCTTGGCGTCTCCGTAGGGCAATCGCAGGCTTGCAACGGTGGGGCAGGAGCTCAGGCGGGGCTCCGTTACACGTGGGGGAAGAGCTTTCCTCATCAATTGGGTGCAAACTGAACTTCACGCGCCTGAGTTACGCCTTCCAACGTTTATTCTGACATCGGAAGCACCTCATTTCCTTTCATCTCCAGGCAGCCACGGCATTCGCTCAACTGGATCGTTGCTCTTGCCTTTCTGCCATTTTTTCTGTCTGCCTGTCTCTTCAGCAGTTTCACCGCATGGTCATCCAATTCCAACGCGAGGCTCGGTGAATCCTCGAGCTGACGGGTCGCGACTGCGTTGGTGAGGAAACACATCTTTCAGGCAGCACAACACGACTCGGTCGGCATTCCAAACCTGGCTGGATTGGCAAGAGTTGACGATGTTTCTCACGAGTCACACCGCATCCGACTGAGGTGCCAAAAAGTTCGTTTCTTTCCTCGCATTTTGTTTCGAGTTGCCGTCACCTCCACTGTTCCAGGTTGTGGTCCCATCTGGGGAAATGATTCGGGCATTGAGATCTGATCTCACTTGACTTCTTCCATCTTTCCACTCGCTTGTTTGCTCCCGCGGCCTATTTCCAACATTGCGTCTTTCGTTCACATGACCTCGGCAGTCAAATCCGCTTTCCACGCTTACTGCTTTTGTTGCCATGCTTCTGCAATAAGTCACCAAACGAGCATGAGGACGGGAACAAGAGGATATTTGCCATGTATATGGCAAGTCTCCACCATGGGCATACTGTTTCACAACCTGGTACTATGGACTAACAGCACTCCAGATGATGTTGGCAAGCCCGTCGAGAGCTGGTTGAAATGGCCCGAAATAGCTCTGATGACTCCTTTGAGGTCACAATGAGCGGCATTCTCTCACCGAAATAACCATATTCGGCTCCGGCGGTTCCAATAACCCGGTAATGAACACACCACTCCCATATATACTTCTTCCCGATCAACGTATCCCGAGCCTTCAAACCCAGATACACTCCATGGATGACTTCAGATCTGGTACTCTCAAGTGACGGGATTACCGCGCACTGCACGTTCTTCACCGCATCGTCCGTTGTGGTGATTGCGGCCCGACCATGTGGGCGCAAAGTAGATGCGTCAGACAAAAGCAAGTGATCACTAACGGATGCGACCTACGCGCGGCATCTCGACGTCGATGGTTGCACAAGTTGCAATAGGCTCTGGACCTGGCGGGCAAGAGACCCGTTAGGTTGCCAAGCCTTGACAGTATCCACGCATTTAGAGGCTTGAAGGGCAACAGAAATGCACCCGTGACAGCGCCTCCAATTTCATGGCACTGTAGATCGTCAACTTTCTTATTCCTCACGACTCGAAAACGAACGCCAAAATCCTTCTGCATAGGCGTGTGGCTTGCCCTGCCTTGTTTGAGGGACCACGAAACTGGTACCTGGGAGCGAGCTGCTGACAGTGGCCCGATCGACGGCATTGGGACAAATTGCCGGTAACCCCCATTACCCCCCTGACTCAGGAATGGCCAATCCTCAAAAGGAATTCCCATCTTAGGAGTTACGATGCATGTAACGATGGTCAAGGCTTATACCTACCTCTTCCTTTCAGTCTCTTCCCACATTGGGTTGCAATTTACTTCCAACCGCTACAGAAGAACAAGTTTCAAGCGACGTCTTCTGCAACGGTTGGTACAGGGCTGCAAAAGAGCGGATTTATACTGCTCACGCGGAGCAAAAAAGTAGCCGACGACAAGCGACTTTTAGTTGAGGGCTCCAGAGATACTACATATCAAGATCCTGAGCAACTCAGCCGCGAGGTGTCGTTCTTCCACTCCCCACTCACCTAGAGCCAAGCCGTCTTTAGTCTACCCCCGATGAGACCAATTCAGGTACCTGAAGCGCGGCGTGACCTCTAGCTCCCCAACTAGTCTTGAGCACACCACCACACGCTACTGCAGTGCCGGCCTTTCGGTCTCTACCCCCGCCAATGCCATGTGAGCTACGCGTGGGAGAATGTGGGACTAAATATCCTTTATTTCTCTCATTTGCCATTCTTGACTTTCCCCACGATAACCCCCATTCCGTCGTTTCGATACCCAGTTTGCCCAGTCTTGCAACAGGATGCTTCACGCAAGTGCCAGGCGATCAGGTAATCCGAGCATGCTCTACCAACCGGATAAGTTTTGTACCAGGCATCTCAGAGCTACCAAAGATCTAGATCCTCGATTTTTTGTGGCGTCAAGGATGACCTGCCTCCCCTTCCACTCTTCTTCCAAGATCGTCTCGGCTTTTATGAGATGACCTGGAACTTTGTGGCCGATTAAAAATGCACTGGCTCATCACTTAGCCCAGCCCTTTTCCGGACATTCCTGACGGGGAGGGTACCAGACAGTTTATCTGACCCTTTCTGTTGCTCGTTTACGGGTAGTCTTTTCTTTGTCCTCGGCGCAAGTTCCACGATGCGCTACATCACACAACCCCCTCCCTCAATGGCATGTTTCCTCCAAGCAAAGCTTGTCACGAAAATATAAAATACGCCTATTCCCGGTCAGGTAGCTTTCTGTCCTGCCTTGTGCCGCCACCATTCGGATCCTGTTGTGCGGCCCCTGCTTTGCACATTGTCAGATCCACCCGTTGACGACGGGTATTGTCCCTGTCGCCCCCCTCTCGAGTCTTGGGGGATCCTGACAGACCTGGCTTACATTGGGGCCCTTTTCCGTAATGCGGATGGCAGTTTACCATACATGCTCTACCAAGCCTACTCGAAAATATTGTTTTTCTCTCCATTGGACCCGGCAGCTTTCCACCAGATCTTCCTCTCCTGCATCCGTCCCAATTATATCACCACCTCTGGAACACCTTTGGGTTATACCCTCTCCCATACCATTTCCTGAAAGACCTTAAATTCATTGAATACTTAGAAATATTGTACCTGTCAGAATTTGGTCGTTCAATTATATATCGACACACAACTTCGTCATAGCCCACCAAAACCCTCTTGGGTTGAATTTCATCAGAGCTGATTCAAACCTTCAAATTCCAAGGCACCTAGCATTACCCCGGACGGACTGATCGTCATTTGTTTGTTACCGAAAAGGCACGGTGTGTGATTCGGTGAGCCGAGTGTGTGACTTCGGGTACGCTTTTCCAAAGGCTGTGTCAATCCGGGCCTAGTCTTTGGAGTGGGTACTCCTCCTCGGTGCAAGTGCACATATGTGAGAGCCAAGCCACGAGTTGAAAAGTACGGCGTAGTCAAACCGTCACTCTTCCGACCCAACTCTTGAAAAGGTAAGCGAAATATCAGGCCTCTCGAGAAAGCAAAGTTGTTTGTGTCGTATTCAGTCATCAGGCTCACAATATATCACAAGACGGGCTCATCGGCCCGACCAGCATTTGATATTTCGTCCCTCCCGAGAAGGCGAGTGTCCAGTACATATATAACCCGACATCGACTGTGAAGTTGGAGACTTGCTTCACACATCAAACTCAGCATCAACGGTGCACTGCATTATACTTTTCCACTCAACCAAGTGTATCCCATCCCATCTTCAACGTCGACCGGCATGTCAACAACCAACCTCATGAGAGCGGCAAGGCCCATCAGCCGGGCTGTTGCTGGCCCCGGTGCTAAGTTAGGCGCTGGAGGAATCGCCTACTGTCAAAGATTCACCACTTCGGCGGTTCGGGGCAGCATCTCTGGAGGGAGCAGTGGCGGCGGCAGCGGCAAAAAACACCAAACCCGATGGTCTTCGACTTGGCCGCCTGTATCAGGAGCATTCGTGATCGCTACGACCGCCGGTCTCCTTGGCTGGAGTTTGTCAGAGTTTCGGCACAATGGATTTCCCGGGGCCATGCTGATGGATAGCATTTATCCTGCGCCAGATTACGCGAGCCTAGATGAAATGGAGCTGGTACGTTCATGTGACGGTTGTCAAAATTGGCTATGGTCCAGTCACTGTGACCGTTTCACTGTTGAGTCACAAAAGTTTAAGCTTGAACTAACGCGGGAGTTCGTAATATCAGGCCATTGCTGAGATCAGGAGAGAGATTGAGGGAGAAGACATCATCTCAACGGATCCGGAAGATCTCCATGCTCATGGTTACTCGGAGTGGTCAACGACGAACCCAGAAGGGCTGCCAGTTGCGGTAGCTTACCCTCGCTCAACGGAACAGGTGTCTACTATTGCGCGGATCTGTCACAAGTATCGCGTGCCTATCATTCCTTACTCTGGAGGCTCCAGCTTGGAAGGAAACTTCTCCGCGCCTTATGGCGGCATCAGCGTCGATTTTGCGTTCATGGACAAGATCGTACAGTTCAACAAAGACGACATGGACATTGTGGTGCAGCCGAGCATTGGCTGGCAGGATCTTAATGAACAGCTGGCTAAGATGGAGAGCGGTCTTTTCTTCCCTATTGATCCAGGTATGCACGAGGTCCTTAGTTTGAAGATTTGCGCGTGTCCAGACACTAATAGATATCGCAGGCCCAAGTGCGAAGATTGGTGGTATGATCGGCACCAACTGCTCCGGTACGAATGCCGTCAAATACGGTACCATGAAAGACTGGGTCATCAACCTCACCGTTGTCCTCGCTGATGGCTCCGTCATCAAGACACGGCGCCGTCCGCGAAAGTCCTCAGCCGGCTACAACCTCAACAGCCTTTTCGTCGGTTCCGAGGGCACCCTCGGTCTCGTAACGGAGGCGACGCTCAAGTTGGCTGTCGTACCCGAGGAGCTCTCGGTCGCAGTCGTCACCTTCCCAACTATCCGTGACGCGGCATCGGCAGCTGCCGAAGTGATGCAGCGTGGCATCCCTGTCGCTGCTATGGAAATCATGGACGAGGTTCAGATGAAGGTAGTTAACCTGGGCGGAGCCACAGCGCCGCGGGTCTGGAAGGAGATGCCGACACTGTTCTTCAAGTTTGCCGGGACAAAAGCCGGCGTGCAGGAGAACATTGACTTGGTGCAGAGAATCACCAAGACAAACAAGGGCAGCAACTTTGAGTTTGCCAAGGATGCGAGAGAACAGAAACTTTTGTGGTCGGCGCGGAAGGAGAGTCTGTGGAGTATGCTTGCTTTGAGAAAGGAAGGGGAGGAAGTTTGTAGGTTTTGTCCTGGCTTTTCTTTTGGTTGTTCGATGAGATCTTGGCAGTAACCAGTGACAAACACCGCCACGGTTTGTCCGCACAAAGACCAATGCTGACACAAGTTCTCATCCTAGGGAGTACCGACGTTGCTGTCCCCTTCAGCCGGCTAGCTGACATCATCGAGGTTAGCAAGAAAGAGATGGACGACTTGGGCCTCTTTGCTAGCATTCTTGGTCACATCGGTGACGGTAACTTCCACGAGAGTATCATCTACAACCGTCAAGATAAGGAAGAGAGAGATAAGGTGGAGGTATGCGTCAAGAACATGGTGAAGAGAGCGTTGGAAATGGAGGGCACGTGTACTGGCGAGCACTCCATTGGCTGGGGCAAGAAGGAGTCTTTGCTGTGGGAAGTTGGGCCGGATACGCTTGGTGTTATGGTAAGTCCCTTTCCACTGTGAGGCTTGGGCAAGGTTTAGGCGATATACTAATTGAGCTGTGCAGAAATCCATCAAGTTGGCTTTGGATCCGAAGTGGATCATGAACCCGGGCAAGATCTTTGATCGTCGGGGGTAACCAGCAGACAGTGTTCAACACTACGGAATGACCTCCAAAAAAGCATGAGAATTGACGAGAGGAGGAGAATGGTCAAAAAATAGCATGGAGCGGGAAGTGAGTGCATTATCCTGGAAGCGAAACCCTTTTTGTGCTGGGTGCTGAGGCGTCTTTACTTTGTTTCTACGTTGATTTGAGTTTTGAACAACGAAGGCATTGAATGCATTTACCATCGAGTTGCTGGATTCCGTAAAAAGCAGAACTCACACCCGTTTCTCGTTCTCGTGGAGTTTCCATGGAGGAGGTTCGTGGTCTGTCAAGTTCACTTATACACATCATTGATCCGATGTCGGAAGCCCTGGTGGTCGAATTGTTTCATCATCTGAATCAGGAAGTTACGATGAAAGCTGCAAGTGCAGCCACAGCGATACGGTCCAAGTGGTCGAAAGGTAGGAAGGAGCGGTAACGACACGACCTTTTATCGCATGTCAAGTCGGAGGAAGGAGCGACCTCACTGCGTGGAGAAGGCGCAGAGCAGATTTTTTCGAGCACTCCGTCCAGTCATCACCTCACTCATAGTTCGGTCCCTCATCCAATGTCAAACTGAAGGTAGGAACATTGCAGTGGAGCTCATGCCTTCCACACAAACGCTTGGGAGTTGGCAAATTGATTGTCCACCACCGAAATTCCTAGGTTCGACATCTCCATGAGAGTATTCATCAATCATCCTTAGCGACCGTAAACCTCACCGGCCCGGACACCGCGTACACATTGGAACATTTGGATAGCAGATCCAGCTGCTTCACAGCTGTAAGTGCATATCTCTCCTCCGTTCCATTCTATCCTCGGCCCTCACAGTTTCTGTCGCCCTTTCCTGCCCAGTGCTATCCCGCTCATGACTGTCTTTTGATGGTCTTTCGTCTCGTATTACAAACTACGCGCTCTGGACAACTTGGCCAGTTTGGCCTCATACTGCACACTCTCATCTGATGATTTCTTCCATAGGTCCTTCACCGTCCGGCGTTTGAGGTCGTGGGGGCTGACGGCAGCGACTTTGCCGCGATCTTTCGTCCCAAATATTTCAGCAGTCCCGTCCCATCCTCCGTCTCCCGGCAACCACCCCACCATATCGCACTCTCGAAAATCTTCCCCGGTATAACTAAAAGCTCGTAGAACGAGTATTTAATGGGCTGTTTTTGGCCTTTACCATCTCAGTTCTTCTCCCCATCAACAACCTCTCTCGACCTCCATATCTAGTGGACCAAGGGAAACAGCACCAAACACAGTCAGGAAGTTCCAGAAGGACCTAGCCAGTGCCTGCTTGTGCAATCAGTCAACCACCACGTGCCTCTCAACAAGCACTTGTCTGGTAATACTTCCTCCATCTTCCCTCTAGACAATCCGAGTCTGAGCCTCCCTTGATGGAACTCGAAAGCTAACTGCAGTGTCGACAGATATCCAAGATGTCTGGAATACCCAGCTGGGTAGAGCAGGCGCAGCACGCAGCTCTCGTGTCGCCGGAAGGTAGCCCCAGAGATCGAGATGCTCGCCCGAGACATTCCGACCGCCGCAGGTCGAGCCAGCAGCGACGCACAGACAATACAACAGCATCTCAGGCATTCTCGCGGCCGCCCTCACGACCGCCCTCTCGACCCTCCTCCGGCTCTCCGAAGCCTCCTCCTCGGGCTGTTCGACAGTACTCGCGGGGCAAGCTTGGCCAATTTTCTTCTACCACGCCTCCCCTCAAAACAATCTTTATTCCCACGGAGTGGAAGCGTGCCAAATCTGCTTGCATCCGCGTCAAAGATGTACCTCCTGAAGCTACGCTTCGGAATTTCTATGACCTCTTTTCTGAGTATGGTCGCATCGTCAGAATTGAGCTCGATGAGAATCGTCCGGATATTCCTAACCATGACCGGAGGGCCTTTATCCGGTTCGAGCCACCGCCGCTCTCTACCGATTTCCTCCATCGAGGCGTCTGTAGACTCACAATTGGCTATACTGATCATTGGCTGCCTCTCGAGCTAGTTGACGCGAAGCGCGAAACTCCCAAGGGACGCACCATCAAGACCAAGCTCGGAAACAGCTGCCCAGAGAAGTTATACCTTCTTCCGTCATCAATGTCCTTCGGCGTCTTAGTACAGCCTGCAGAATTTATGAGGAAGCAAACGGTTCAGACACTCTCGTCCGACTCGCTGTTGAAGCTTGATTTTGACTTCAGAAACATGCGGCTAGAGATTCTCTTCTCTCTCCAATATCCCCGCGGACCTAATGGGTTCCGCAGACCAAGTGACCACTACAAGCTCGAAATCAAGTTTGGCAACATAAAAGAGCTGTGCAGAACCATCATGGGCAAGGAGCGTCGTCAAGCTTTGGTTATGACTCTCCGAGATCCGCCAGTTGCGTACAGGAAGAAGGATGTTTCGGCAAGTTTTGGCGATGACCGACTGACTTGGAGCGAGAAGGACCTACTGGAGAGAGTGGTCGAAATTATCCGTGGACGGGATGTCAGCGAGAACCCAATTTCACTGTCCGAGAACCACCAGTACATCGACCTCGGGCGGTGGCTTACCTATTGGATCGAGCTGGATCAGCACTCGACAAAAGTTTGGGACCAGGTTCAAGAGTATTTGCTCGATTGGAATCTCAAGACCAAGTTGAATGTCTTTTCGGAGCCGCTCCCCAACCAAAGGCCAGCTGTATGGGACCTCCTTGAAGACGGATACGGCCATTCCATTCAACGCTTGCCATCACAGTCATGGGACCATGACTTGTCTCTATTATCTGCGCCGGCCCGTATCTCTTTACCGTTTGATGTTCGTTATCAGCTCGAAGCCTGCATCTCTCAAGGAATCATCAACGAACACAACATTGACCGTCCATTCCTTAAGAAGCTGATGGAGCTTAGTCACAACGATAACAGCCTACAGAAAGACCGCGCTCGCCTTGTCCTCGAATATGCTGCCGACCATTATGCTGGGAAGCGTATCTTCAACCCAATGGACCTCTTTGACGACCGTGCAGCTATGGAGTATTTCCCATCCAGCTACATGATACCCCCTCACTGCGCTAGAGTTCGTAGGGTCACCGTCACTCCGACCCGGATCTACTTTAGTACGCCATGTATTGAGCCCACGAACCGCGTCATCCGTCGGTGGAAGCATGCCCAAGACTACTTTATTCGCATCCAGTTCACCGATGAGCTTCTTGAGGGCCGTATCAGAAACGGCGAGACGGAGCTTCCCGTCTTTTTGCGTGCGTACAGGGCGTTGGACAAAGGGATTGCCATGGGTCCATGGCGTTGGAAATTCCTTGCCTTTGGCAATTCTCAGTTTCGGGAATCCGGTGCCTTTATGTTCTGTGAGCAGGGCAACTTGACATGTGATACGATGCGAGCCTGGATGGGCCGTTTCAGCCATATCAAGATCATTGCCAAATATGCGGCCAGACTTGGGCAGTGCTTCTCTACTACACGTTCAGTACCTGGCATTCTTGTACCGACTATCGTCACCATTCCTGATATCGAGAAAAATGGGTTTTGCTTCACAGACGGAGTAGGCAAGATATCCCCCCTACTTGCACAGATGGTTGCGGATGATTGGAAGCTCCACGATACGCCGCCTTCAGCCTACCAGTTCCGCATGGGAGGCTGCAAGGGGATTTTGGTGGTCTGGCCTGATGTGAAGCACACGGAGGTCCATATTCGGAAGTCGCAGGAGAAGTTTGTGGCCGAGTTCAATGGCCTTGAAATTATCAAGTGTGCCAAGTTCACAACTGCTAAATTGAACCGACAAATTATTTCCATCCTCTCGTCTCTGGGTGTTCCCGATCAAGTCTTTGTAGACATGATGGAGAAGGAACTCGCAGAATTCAATGCGGCGATGGAGGACAGGCAAGAGGCGACGAAGCTTTTGAGAAAAAGCATCGATGAGAACCACATTACGCCTATTATTGCGGATATGCTCAATTACGGCTTCATGGAGTCCAAGGAGCCTTTTGTCCGCAATTTACTCAGGCTGTGGCGCTCTTGGTCCATCAAGACACTGAAGGAGAAGGCGCGTCTCAACGTCGAGAAGGGTGCGTTCGTGCTCGGTTGCGTTGATGAGACTGGGACCCTGAAAGGGCATATGAGAGTCATCGAAGGCAGCAAAGACGTGCCCAGTAAAAATCTACCCCAGATCTTCCTCCAGGTTTCGCACCGCAAAGGCGATGATAAAATCATTACGGGCACCTGCATCGTTGGCAGAAACCCATCTCTCCATCCAGGTGATATCCGAGTTGTGGAAGCAGTTGATGTTCCTGCTTTGCGACATCTCAGGAACGTGGTGGTTTTCCCGTCGACTGGAGATAGAGACGTGCCCAGCATGTGCTCCGGTGGTGATCTGGATGGTGATGACTTCTTTGTTATCTGGGACCCATTGCTTATCCCGAGCGAACACTCCCATCCACCGATGATCAATGAGCCCGTTGTGGGCAAGGAGATGGCGACAGAACCGACAGTCAACAATTTGATCAGCTTCTTTGTGCTATACATGAAGTACAACAATTTGGGGCAGATTGCCCATGCCCATTTGGCGACAGCGGATGCGGAAATGGATGGAGCAAAGAATCCCAAGTGTAAGTGTTCTTGATTGTCTATCTGGATGTGTGGCTACTGACAATTCAATCACAAAAGGTCTCGAGCTCGCTAATCTTCATTCCATGGCTGTGGACTACGTGAAGACTGGGGTCCCCGCCGAGTTTCCAAGACGGCTGGATCCCAGGTCCTGGCCTCATTTCATGGAGAAGAATAAACGCACGTATCATTCAGACAAAGCTCTTGGGAAGCTCTACGACATGGTTGAACGGGAAACATTCGACATGAGAGAGAACTATCAGCTGCCGTTTGACAAACGCATTCTCAAGCATACAAAGTGCCGCGCTCTTAGAGATGAGACGCTGACCAAAGCCCGTCGTCTTAAATCCCAATACGACACCGATATGCGCCGCATCATGAGCCAGCTGGAGATTGCGACCGAGTTTGAAGTCTGGACAGCCTTTGTCATGTCGAAGCCTCGCGTGGGCACAGATTACAAACTCCAAGAAAATGTCGGCCGCGAGTCTTCTGCTCTCAAACAGCGTTTCCAGGCTAAGTGCAAGAAGGAGGCTGGCAGCGATCTTCTTTCCTTTGTGTCGGCCATGTACAGAGTCACTGACGAGGAAGTCCGTATTGCATTGCATGAGGTTAAGAAGCAACACGTCAAACCCGACGGCAGCGTCGGAACGAGAAAGATATCACCGAAAAGTATGCCGCTCGTTAGCTTTCCCTGGTTGTTTTGGGACAAGCTCGGTCAGCTTGCCAGGGCCGGCGCCATCATGCAGCGGAAATTTGACGATGGAAGTGAGGATATGGACCTTTTGAGTGACATCCCGCTCGTTTCCCACAGGCGCAGAGGCAAGCACACCGGAAGTGGTAGCTGTGAGATTTTGGAAGAGAATGGCGAACAGCTTCCTCTTCCCCGCACACGCGATGGCAGGGTCATTCACTATGGCGAGGTCCTGAACCTTTTCAGCCATGACGACGAGGAGGATGAGACGATTGATGTTGTCAGAAGGAACAGCTCCAGCGAGGAATCAGCTCCAGATGATTCGACCAAGTCCGACACCAACCTTGAACCGGTCGCTGAAGAGGACCTTCTTAGTTTCGAATCACCCCCGGCTAGCCCTGTTGTCAAGCCTGCATCTCCGGACGTTGATCTTCTGGGTCCGCTGCCTACGCCCGCTAAGGCTGAGCTTGCTACTGGTCTTACTGACCCGGTTCCAATCATCTCTACTCCCCAGCCCTCGGACAAGGAGACGGTAATTCACAACAGCCACTCTAATCCCGCCAGTGATCCCAGTGCTTCGACTTCTTCGGAAGATCTCGAGCCTCCAACTCCGGAGACTTCCATGGATGACGAGGATTTACTGGACATCTACTCTGCGACGCCTCCTAGGGCGAGAAATGTGGGAATCACCTCGGCTACTGAAGGTACTGTTTCTGTCAAGGAAGGAACTCCGACCCAGGAAGTTTCCTCGGTGGAGGAGGATCTCCTGCTGGATGATTCCTCTGTGTCTCCTCCCAGGCCGACCGGTATTGAGCTGGGCTCGGCCGACAACGAGATTGTTCCTGTCAAGGGAGGACCTCCAGAACCTCCTATTTGGGTTGAGCAAGTGGTGAGGATGGGCCACAGAATTCCAACTCCTCCTTCTCTTGAGACTACTGCGATCCCGGCTGTGGATGGGCCTTCGCAACCTGACAGCCCGGTGACTGGTACTATCACTGCTTCTAATATTCATGATCCGTTTGTTTCTCCTCCTTCTGCTGTGGTTTCTCCTGTTGTAGGTGGCGGCAGCGGTGGTGGTAACGGCCCTGTCAATCAGGGAGTGATGATGGGTTTGGATGGAGGGATGGAGAAGAAGGAAGCTGCCGAGGAGAGCGATGAAGAGGTTGAGGAGGTAGAGCTGGAGGTGGGTGAGGATACACTCGAGTCACGAGTTGCTCAGATGGCGTCACTTTAATGCTCAGAGGTAGCATGGTGCCACGGTGGTTTTGAATGCTATTGCTTGGTAGTCTCATCATGATTCATGAGACAGCTCGGGCCTAGCGATCAGTTAGTTCGGATTTTTAGTATTGCTTTTAGATTGGTAGTAATGTAGTTTGCTTTTGATAGCTTTTACGACTCCGACATCAACCTGTGACTTGACTGACTTTTACATCATCACAACTCCCTTCTACTCCCGCTGTCCTCAACTCGGCTCCTGTCATTTTTATCTTCATCCTTCCCACATATGATAGACCGCCCCGCAGAAGAGTGAATAGACTCACAATCACTCCACGCCTTCTCTTCTCTCCCCTCCTCGTCATCGCCATCGTCTTCCTCATCGCTATCATCCTCCGAAGCCTCCGGTCGCTCATCAACGTCCCTGATGAAACCACTCATGGCCTGATTAGATTGATTAGATAACGCGGCCAAGTCCAGCATGGCGGCGTTGAAGTTGAAGATTGATAGGCTTTGGGCTACAAGGTCTATAGCGGCTTTGCTTTTCGTTGACATGGAGCTTGTGAAGGAGGCTTGGGAGAGGGTGTCGTCGTCTTCGTCGTCTCTGAAGATGATACGTCCCTTCATGATATCAGTTCTTGGGCAATAAACGTCGTTGTATTCATGTGTTGGTGCTGGTGATTGTGATACTGGAGATGTCGGCATCGGTCTCGGCCCCTTCGGTCTCTGTGGTCCGTTCGGGTGTGATGATGGCTGTCCTTGTACTGGTAGTGGTAGTGGTATCTGTTTCTGCTGCTGTTGCCGTTGCTGTCCCGGTTCCGTCGTCATCACGGACACTACATCGACATCGACATCTTCGAAACATGTCTCCAGCTCTTCTAGAGAAATCATGTCGATAATCCCGCCGTCGTCACTGCTGTGGTGATCTTGGATGATACACATCCTGAACGGCTCACCACCACGATGGCGGTACTCAGCTCCGATAAAGGTTATCGTTGTGTCGCTCGTTACGTCTCGTTTTTGCGGAAGCCAATTGACATGGTTGATACTATTTCTTGCTGTTAGCTTCCCATTCCTCTCTCTCAAGTCCTTATCCAACAACAACCAAACCCAAACCCTACCAACGCCCACCGAAAAACCAGAGTAAAAAGTAAGGGGAAAACATACCAAACCTCCGCACTAATACCCTTATCCAAATTCACCACCGGCACTGACCTCCTACCCTTAATAATCGGCTGATCACTCCTCAGCCACAACCGATCGCCTACATCGTTTACCCAATTCGCTGTGTGCACCACGCCGTGCACTCTTGACACCTGCCCACTCTCTAATATCCTCTTGCTCAGGTTTAGGTCCGATCGAGACGGTCGGCGTTTCCGATTATTGTCGTCATGGGTCCCATTTTCATTGTCGTCGTTGTTGTTGGTAGTGAGGCTGATGAGACTGATGGGTTCCGTTTGGTGACGATGAGTGTGAATTCGGTTTTGATTAGGATTAGTAGCGGTAGAGGTGGGTATGGGGTTTTGGTTGTGAATGGATTGTCGATTTCCATGGTTGGATGGGTTGCTGGCTGGTTCAGAAGAAGGATGGTAGTAGGGGACAAGGTCGGTGACAGAAACCCATTGGACGTGGTTATCGCCTGGTCCGCCGACCTGGCGGATTATGATCTTTTCTTGTAGAGAAGCAGAGATGCTGATTGGTGATTCGAGGTAAGTATGGGGAAGGGTGTTGCGGGGAGGCGTTAAACTGAATCTGGAGGATGGGAGATAGGCGGAAGAAGAGGGTTGGCGGTATTGGTAGCGGTAAGTTGGAATTGTTGTCGCCATGTTGGTAGAAACTGGAGGAGTGGGTGGGAGATATATGGGGAAGACGCAGAGCAGAGACAATGGTTCAGGGGGTGTTTGTATGATGGAATGGAATATGGAGATGAAACTTGATAGACAAAGGTGCTGAAACTGGTCAAACACAAGGATATGACGAGGATCTGTTGATGATCAAAAAGATTGTGGAGAAGCAGCATCATCATCATCATCATCAAGAACCGAGCCTCGAGATATATGTAATTATCCCAGACCACCAAGCCTTGAGAAACCCTCGGCGCTCAGAGCAGCAGCAGAGACCATATCAGTCAAAGCGTCGTCTCGTCACACACACCCCGTTTGTCGATCTGGTGATCCAGGGAACAGACAGCCAACTCAATGCCAGGTTGCCTGTTGCGGTAGATGCCGCCCCAGGAGGGCGTCGATATCTGCCATGATCCGTAATCACAAATTGCCATTTGCCTAATTTGGCGCAACGAGCTTGAATGACGTTCTGTCGCAAGTCGGGGTTCGACCGAAAGTATGCACATGCCAGTTATCTTCATGACATGATTTGTTGTGTTGTGCTATGTGAACGCGGTTGCGGCGCGAGTGGCGGACAGCGCGGTTACACATCCGGACGGCAGACACACAGAAAAGAGAAAAGAAAGAAAAGCAAGTTCAAGCCACCTTCAAACGGTTTCACGGACAAACCCTTGCTGCAGGTCCCGGCGGCCCAATCAGTGAGGGAGGGGATGGGTGTGTGCTGTGCAAGACAAACGGTCAGATTATTGAGAGATGGCGGCCCGGGTACCTGAAGGGATTAGGCAAAGGAAGAAACACTATCCGAGCCATGAAGCCTTGTGGCGGACACCCCAGGATTGGATATCAAACGGAGGATGAACCTGGGAAACAAAGAGGTGGAATCCTAAAAAAAGGCGGAAGACAACAGGCTTGATACACTCACCGCAAAAATGTGAGACATGATCGTGTTCGAGGGCTCCAAGTTCGTTGTTCGCTGCAATCGTTCGCTGGTTTCCCTTGTTCAACAAAAGTTTGGTGCACGCTGGACTGGACTGGCGGCGAACTTTTGCTTTTCGGGTGTTTGATTTCCTGATTGAGAAGTCATGTCTGGGTTATGTCAGGGTTAATTACACGCCACTTTCTGTTTCCCGTTGTGTCTTGCTGATATCATGAGATTTTGCGGTGTTCTGGTTTACCAAACCCTGGAAAAGCCAAAGCAAAGGGGCTTCTTCCTTGGTGACCTCCGACACTTTCATTGATTTGACAGACACACAGACAGGTTGACACTGAAAAGGAGAAAGAGCTGGCAAGTCCCCATTGGCTATGTTTCTCATCCGGCGGAAACAGCTCCGAAAATCCCAAAGGCAAACAAACGAGTACGAATAGTGGACAGTGAACTGTCTCTGAAGGATGGCCACCTTTCCCCCGTTCCGTTCACCGTAGCAATTGTCCCAACTCCCTGTGTCCAGTATCAAGCCGAAAAGATAACCCGTTTGTATGTGTTGCAGACAGAGGAAATGAAAGAGGGAGAGGGGTTGAGAAAAAAGAAAGAGTCGGGTATCATTAAGTTGCGTTAACTTCCTTCGTTTCTTCTGCCACCACCTCACGGCTTCTTAATAGCCTCCTCGCCAAACATCTTTCCCTTGGCCTCCTCCTCTGCCTTCTCCAAATCAATCCCCAACGTCTTGGCCACCCACTCGGCAACCTCCTTCTCGGCCTCCTCATCCAGGTTCGCCTCGGTGCCGCCGTACAGCGTCCTGCGCGCCTTCCTCCTCAGGTCCTCCACCGACAACAGGTCAAATGCCCAGGCGGTGCCTCCGGCGGCCATAGTGGCGAAGCTGATAACGTTGAGCGTGGCCAGGTTGAGTGCCTCGACGGCGACCATGGGATCCCTGGGGGCCTTTGCGTTGATGTTGCCGGGTCGCGCCATGCCCGAGGTCATGTTGGGCGCAAAGATCTCCATCTTGGATGCCTTGAGGTGGCGGGCCACGGCACGGCGGGAGACGGCGACGGAGAGGGCGAAGAAGGTGGCGCCGCCGAAGAAGAGGCCGAGCTGCTTCATGGACCGCTCCGAGAACAAGGGCGGGTAGGGACGTTCCTCCCACTGCTGTGCAGGCGGGTAGCGCGCCGCGTTTGTTGGGTTTGAAGGTGAAGCATTGATAGGAACTGCAGTGGGTGTTTGTGTTGTCGTTACTGTTGCCGGTGCGGCGGCAGCTGGGGTTGTCGTCGGTTGTTGCTGTTGTTGCTGTGGGGATTGCGGAGGCTGACCGTCGGCCCAGACCAGTTTGCTGATGAGGTTGGAGATAATCGGCATCTTGAAAATGAGTGTGTGTGTCTGTCACTTGGCGGAGGTGGTGAAGTTGGTTGAATGAAGAGTGAGATCGATGGAACAGATGCCGTTGGATGTTGCGGAAACAGTGATTGACGCTGATATTTCTTGGAGCGAAAGTGGAATTCGGGGTCGATGATTGCTGATGAAGTGATTGCGTGCAAGTGACTGAGCCGGGACGGGATAGAATGAAAAGCCTGTCCACTGTTCCCGGTCGTTCCTGCAGTCGCAATGCTTTTTGAAGGAAGTTGTTTCCGTTGCCGTGCTGCGCTGCCTGCCTGCCCCAGATTTGCATGCACTGGAGCTTGGACCAGGTGGTGGTTTACCTCCGCAAGACCCCTCTACAGACCCTAACCCTACGGAGTGTTCTTCCTCCTTCGTGCAGTCTTTCCGACGCAGTTTTGGGGGATCAGATGGGGAGACGATATGAAAGCTTGGACTATATTTCAAGTACTTTCAGACATGAAGATTTGTGGAAATATGGCATGCCTTTAGGGGCTGTTCGAGTCGCCCGGAAGTGCTACTTGGAAATTTCCAGGTCTAGTTTTTCCGGGTCGTATTCCAAATCACCTAGGGCAGTTTTGCCTAGAAATCCCCGCAAATCTGACTCCTGGAAGCGGCCTGGAAATAACCGTATCTACAATAACGAATCAGCTAATAAAATTTCCGTATCCTTTATAAATTTCTAGGAACAATTTCCAAACTTCAAAAGCTATAGAATTGAATTTGAAAATCTATCCTTCCCCTCTTTTTTTAAATACGTAATAACCTTTATTAATAATAATATTCGTAACCCATTACCAATAATATTATGAAATCTATTACAACTAAGGTAATTGAGCGTTGTAAAACGAGGGTAATTCGTAAACGGTTAATATCTATTATTTTATTATTTCTTATCTCTATTATAGTACCGCTAGGACTACGTATACCTATAAATTTATATAGTTTACGAGGTATATTAGTAATAAAGGACTTACTCTATAGCTACCCTATTCGATTTAAGTAATTATTGCGTATAGGATTTTATACGTTCTTTACGTTAATTATATAATTTTAATATTATACGGGTATATAATCGTAGTAATACGTTTTTATTTATAAGAAATTAATAATCTTCCTTTTTATTATCGGTTAAGGGGTTATTTTTCGATTTATTATTTTGTATTTGGGCTATAGTATTAATATTATTTCGAAATTAGTTAATAAGAGGATGAAAAACGATTATAAATTTATATTTACTATATTAAATAGGGTATTCTATAAAGTTTTAAATACTTTAATAATCCTTGCCAAACGAAAGATAAAATTATTAGATATATATATATTATATAAAGTAGAATCCAACCTAAAGTTTTTCCTATATTTTCGAAAAGTTTTGGGAGTAGTCGATAATTCCCACTTTATTATATAAATAGAGAGTAGTATTCAAAAACCTTAGCGAAATTATAAAGGTAATCTCTTAATTAATATTATAATTATTTATAATTTCGATAGCAAAATCGTATATATATTACTAGGTTGGGAAGGGTTAGTATCATAGCATAGTAGGATAGGTCCCAGGGATAGGGCACAGGGACTATAACACATCGGATAGAATAAGGCTCAACCTCTTATCGATAAAATAAATCCGGATTAGGAAGGCGACATAGGATAGTAGAACCTAATATATATACTAGGTTTACAACGCCTTCGTTTATTACCTTCCTTTTCCTTCTTTATACTTAATAATACTTTAATTTATAGCTTTTAATCTTATAGTCTTTATCTCTTATAGGATTACGCTTTCACATATTATTAAGTATTATCCTTATTCTTTAACCGGGGACGGAATTATAATATCCAAACTTTTAATTAATCTACTAAATAACTAATAGTTGACTACGGTTAATATAATCGCTTATATAAAAGGATTATTAAATTTCGATTAGAACGTTCGTCGCTAAGGCAACGGATTAAATACCCTTACCCCCCCACTCCCGCTTTTTAAACTATTATATTTAACGCCGGAATCGAAATTAAAATAAATTCTTATAATAGTAATCGCGATGATAATAATATTATATTTAACCCTAATTTTGAAAAAGAAGAAATATTATTCTAGTATTTTAATAATTAAAATAAATTAGTAATTAATTTATTTAACCTTTTAAATTAGATAAGCCCTTTATACGACGATAACTCCCTATTCGCGATTTCGCTACCCGACGTAATATTTATATTAAAAATAAAATAAAACGTTTAATGTAATAATTCGGTAACCCTACGATAGAATTTACCCTTTACGAATTATTAAACCCTATTTATAAAGGATAATAATTCTTTTTAATATATTCGTAACTTTTTTAAAATAAATTTAATCCGATTAAACAATCCTACTTCAAATTTAGTAAATATTCTTCGGAACGTTCGGAAGAATTTTAAAGGGAAGGGTAAAGAAGTAATTAGCCCTAAGGGCTTAAATAACCCTTTTAACCGATTAGGCTATATTAAAGAAATAGTTAATTTATTAGAAAATTTAATAAGAAAATTCGCCCGGAAATTAATTAAGGATACGGGTATTTTCGAAGAATTATACGACCGATTATATAATATATTCGATATTAAATTGGAATAATTTTTAATAACTTTTAACGTTCCTAATAAAAAGGATTCCTAAGCGGCGACGATAGGAGAAATTAGGGTTTCCGATTATTAGAGTAAATATTTACGGAAATATTACCCCTACGCGAAATTTCTTTATTAGAATTTATTAACCGCTAATTTAAAAAAAGAGGTTAGGAAACGAATAGCTGCTATATATAACGGATAGGATAAAGTATAATTAAGCGTTATCTTCTTCCGGCCTATTTCCGAAATTATATTAAAAAATAATAAATTGGATAATATTATTAATTATTTTATAAATAAATTTACTTTCGCTAAAGTTTATAAGAAGGACCCGGAAATTATATAGAACGAATTTCGAAGTTTATTTATTATAAATTAGGTTTATTATAATATCTTTAAAAATATCCTTCGATTATTAAAATGGGCGAATTGAAATACTATTTATTTAAATATTTAAATTTTCTACTTTGTTAATTAAATTTACTAATTATATTAAAAGGTTAATAAATTCGAATACGAGAATTAATTAATAGATTAAGAAATTATTCGATTAGAAAGGCTAGGTTTAAACGATATACCCGAAGAATTCGAAAAATAATACTATATATTAAAATAGTAGTCCCTTGGGCGGAGCCGGATATGCCCAACGGAGACAATGAAACGCCCATTCTATTCTCCTCTTTTATATAATATAAACGTTCCTTTACTTTAAACGTATTCTTTATTTATTTTCTTATTTATTTATTTATGTACTTACTTATTTAATTATTTTTTTATATATTCTTTTACCTCTTTATTTATTTATTAATCTGTTTACTTATTGATTTATTTATTCATTTATATACTTATTTGTTTATTTATTTAATTCCTTATTTATATATTTATGTATATATTTCTTCATTTATTTATATATCTATTTATTTATTTATTCGTTTATTTATTAAATCATTTCTCTATTTATTTAGTTATTTATTTTTCCATTCATTCTCGTATTTGTTTATTTACTTTCTTATTTCTTTATTTTTTTTCGTATTCTGTTATTTACTTATTTATCTATTTATTACTTTATTTATCGATTTATTTACTTTTTTACTAATGAATGTATTAATTTATTTCCTTATTTATTTTTATATTCGTTTATTTTTCCTTTTTTTATTTAAATACGTTCTTTTCTTACTTTATATCCGTACTTCTATATAATTTTTAATTTTCTTATTTGGTTTTTTTCTTCCTTCTTTTAATTTTCTCTTGATTTTCTTTCTTTTCGTTTACCTTTTCTCTTTTTTTCTTCTTTTTATTTTCCTTTCTTTCTTTCTATTTTATTTTTTTATTAACTTCTTTACTTTTTGATTCATTTTCTTTCTAATTTTCCCCCCTTCTTTTTTCTATTCCCTTTATATTTCCGCTTCTTTACCTTTTTTCCTCGAACAATATCTTCCTCTATATTATTATTTATTATTTATTATTTATTCTTCATTATCATTATTTATTATCTATTATTTATTATCTATTATTTATTATCCATTATTTATTATCTATTATTTATTATTCATTATTTATTATTCATTATTTATTATTCATTATTTATTATTTATTATTGATTATTGATTATTTATTATTTATTATTTATTATTTATTATTTATTACTTTTTATTTATTATTTATTGTTTATTATTTATTAGTTATCATTTATGATTTATTATTTATTATTTATTATTTATTATTTATTATTTATTATTTATTATTTATTATTTATTATTTATTATTTATTATTTATTATTTATCATTATTATTATTATTATTATTATTATTGTTAATTTTATTACAATTACCCCTATTACTTCTTAACCTTTTTCACAATTATTTTATTTGATTTTTTTTTCAATTATTTTTCGAATTTTTTTTCGAATTTTTTTTCGAATTTTTTTCTTCTACCTATCCGTCAGATTTTTTCAAAGTCGTTTTTCTCCCTCAGTAGGGGGTATAGAAATTTCTAAGGGGGTGCATTTTACTCGCCTTCTTCTGCTCTATATTTTAGTACCCCCTTTTTATAAGGGTTAGGGTTATAGGCCTTAGAAAAAAACTTGGCCATTTTTGAAATTCTTTTTGAAATTTTTCTAAGTCCACTAACAATTTCCGGCCGCAGCCATTCCCGTGACTTGTACTAACAATTTCCGGCCGGCGTGCTAAACTCGATTTTTCCGAGCTTCTTTTTCATTTTTCTCAACAACCGCTCGTCGGAATTTGATGCAACCGGTACTATTCTGTCCGGAATAATTAGACCAACACAACGGCACCACTTTTGTATTTGCGACGTTGAATCTGAAGAGTGCATCGGCCTTTTCAATTCGTTTCTCGAATTCAGCTGAATTCAAATTGCCGGATTAGGCAATAGTGGGTCTAGGGGCTCCGCAATTTCAATAATTCGAACCGCGATAGATAGAAACGCCGCTCCTGCCGTCTCGGAGCTTCGCTGGGCCCACGGACCACGACCTTTGGTGCGGTTTTTCCATAGCACCTTTGGTGGGCCCAACAACGAAGCCTCCTTAACGTGCGGATGGGCGTTTCAAAAATAATAGAATAAACTTTTTACGGTTATAATTACATCCTTAATGGTATACCCGCTACCCTTAATAGAAAAAATACTATTTTAAACGCTATTATTAAATAAATAAATAATTAAATTCGAATCCGAAAGCGGTAAAAGAAGAAAGTAAAATCCTACGCTATATAGGAATATCGAACGGAATACCGACTTAAGTAGCAACCCCCTAAACGACCTTTCCGACGGGAATTTATCTAACGACGGAAATTAATTTTTAAACGGTAGAAATCCCTTTAAAAATCGGTTAATTCGTAGTTATATACCTATAGGACCTCTATACGTAATTCCGCGTTTTAAACGTTTTATTAAAATAACCGACCTTTATATATTTAATAACGATTTTAATATAAATAAAATCTCTTTTAATATTTAAATACTATAAATAAAATATAAATTAAAGGTTAACGCCGATTATTTTATAAACGATAACGTTAAAGTAGGCGAAATATTATTTAAATTAAAAAGTTTTATAGTAGAAAGTATATTATTTTATTTTAATAAAGAATATTTAAAAACTATTATAACGGTAAACGATTTTTTAAAATATTTATAGAATAATTATTACAATTATATTTTTAAGGATAAAATTTATTATAAATATAAAAAGTTTAAAATAAAACTTATTAAGAGATTTTAGGATTTTAAAATTACGTTCGTAAAATTAGCCGGGTAATACGAATTTCCTAAAATTTTATAAAAGAGGGAAATAAAGCGTAAAATTTTAAAAGAATTAACCGTCCTAATCGAAATAACTTATTTAAAATTATATAAAACCTTCGAAGATTATTATCTCTTATTATAATTATTAAACCTTAATATTAAATGCGAAGAATAGAAGTTTAAAACGGATCGTTAAGGATATATAAAAAAAATAAAATTAATAAAGATATTTATAACTCTTAAATTCTAACGGCTAATATTAAAAGAAATAAAGAAATTAGTAGCCGAAAATAAATATTTCGCGTATAGAAAAGTCGGATACTAATTTCTAAAGTACCCCGACCGAATTAAAATATCCGCTTTAAAGACGGAATTAAATATTATTGCTAATTAAATTTAGGGTCCGGAAGTATTAGAGAAATTAAAGGCGGACTAATCGTTTAAATCAAAAGTAAAGGATTTTATAAAAGTAGAGTCTAATATAAATATAAATTCTATAGCCGATTTAGAAAATTAAATACCCCGGGAGAAATCTCTAATTTAAAGGAAGTATTTATTAGAATAAATAACGTTAATAATAATAATTAACGTAATAAAACCTATTTTAATTTTAATTTAAAGGAATATTTAGGGGGAGGAAAATAATTTCTAATTAATTATTTTATAATAAATAATAGATTAAAAATTTTAATAAAACGTATATTAATAGATATTGGAGTAAATATTTATATTTTCGTAAATTAATCGTTTATAAATAAATTAAAAAAGCAATTAAAGTTTGAAAAATATAAAGATTTCGAGCTTAAATTAGTAACCCTATATAAAAAGGCTAAGCCCGATAAAATTAGCGAAATATTAAAGAGGAATTTGAGGATTAACGATATCGTTTTTAAGAAATAATAAATTTTAATATTATTTATATTTAATAAAGAAATGATTTTGGGTAAGATATAATTGGTACGTAATAATATTTTACCCGATTATCGAAGAAATTTATTATTATTCCTATTAAATTTTATTATTAATTTAGGAGGGGATATTAAAATAGGAAGAAACCTTAAATTTATTTAAAACTTTAATTTTAATAAAAATATCCGAAGGAAGGAGGAATTAATCGTTAAGGAAGACCGATAAAGGGAAATTAATAAATTAGCGGAAATAAAAAAAATTTATAGAAGATATTAATAAAAATTTAAAAATTAGAAATAGTCGAAAAGGAAGTAAAAAACGAAAGGACTTTTACCGTTAATTATTAAGATAACCTCTTAAACGTATTCCCGGATATAGGGGAAGAAGAGGATAAAACGTAAAAAAGAATTAGGAAGATAGAAAGAAAATTAAAAAGAATAATAAAAATATATAATATACATTATAAATTACCGCTAAAATTAAAACCCGTTATTTTAATAGAATTTTATCCCTTAAAAGATAAAAGAGGATTATATTATTTAAAGAAAGAATAGGGATAGGTAAAATAGAAATTGGTAGACTTAATAGTAATAAATAGTATAATATTTCAATATTATATTTAAAAAAGGAAGGTAAAATTAGAAGTAACGAGTTTATATAAAATTAATAATATAATTAAAATATTAAAAATAGGATGATTAGAAGGAAATAATTTAGAATTATAAGAGGAAATAATAAGGAAGGTTTTAAATATTTATTACGAATAGTTATAAATTTTTAATAAAGTAGATTTAAATACCTTACTCCGATACCGAATTGGTATTAATTATAAAATTACGCTATTAAATAAATACCGATTAAAAAAATTAAATATTAACCTATTATATTAAATAATATTAGAAGAATTAAAAGAATATAGAAAATATATTACCGAAAGCCTATAAAAGGGATTTATTAAAATAAGCGTAACCCTTTAAATAGCCTTAATACTATTCGTATTTAAAATTAACGGGGGAGGATTACAATTTTATATTAATTATAGGAAATTGAACGCGATCTTTTAAAAAAATAAATATTTATTGCCTTTAATTAACGAAACGCTAGTAAGGATAGCCTAAATTAAAATCTTTACTAAAATTAATATTAGGTAAATATTTTATCGAATCCGAATAGCGGAGGGCTAGGAAGATTTAATAATATTTAGAACGAATTTCGGAATTTACTATTATAAAATTTTATTATTCGGACTATACGGAGGATTATTATTTTTTTAGAAATTTATTAATAACGAATTAATAGGCTATTAAGACTTTTATAACGCTTATATCGATAATATCCTTATTTTCTCTAATTCGCTAGCGGAGTACGAGATTTATATTAAAAAGGTATTAAAGAGATTAAAAAAGGCGGGGTTATAAACGGATATCCGAAAATACGAATTCTATATAATTCGGACTAAATTCCTAAAGTTTATTATTAATACGGATAGTATAGAAATTAATCCGGAGAAATTAATAATAGTATAGGAATAATTACGGTTAAAAAATTTAAAGGGTATATAAATATTTTTAGGGTTTTATAATTTCTATCGGAAATTCGTTAAAAAATTTAGGAGGATAGTAAGGCCGTTAAATATTTTAACGAAAAAGGATAAAATATTCGATTAAATAAAGGAATATTAGAAAGTATTTAATAACCTAAAAAAAATATTATTTATAATATTAATTTTAATTTATTATTAATTTAGGAAGGAAATCCGAATAGAAATAAACGCTTTTAATAAAATATATATAAGAATTATATTTTAAAAATTAAAAGACGGTAAATAGTATTTAATCGCATTTTTTTTAAATAATATAGGTTTTGCGGAGATAAATTACCCTATTTATAATAAGGAATTATTAACGGTTATTAAAGTAATAAAAATTTGGAGGTTAGAGTTAAAAAGGACGCCGTCGACGTTCGAAATTATTATAAATTATTAGGCGTTAAAATACTTTTTAACGAAACGGCTATTAAATTCGAAATAGGCAGTATAAGCGGAATTCTTATTAGAATATAATTTTAAAATAACGTACCGGCTAAGAAAGGATAACGTAGCGGCGGATATTTTATTAAAGAAATTAGAAATATTAAAAATAATTTTATAAAAGTGCGATAATTAAAGAACGTTATAATTATTAAAATTAATAAACGGATACTTTATTTATATAGGAGATAAATAAGAAATATTAATAACGGAGTTGAATAATATTTTAAAGAGAATATTTAAGAAGAAGGAAATTAAGGAAATTAAAAATAAGTAAGGGGAATCCTACCCGGCGGAACTTCTAACGGAAAGTTTAATATTGACGGATAAGCTTTTAAGGGCGAATAAGGAGGAAGAGAATTTATCGGTATATAAAGCGAAGGTAAAGATAAAAGAAAGAGGATTCTCGTTTTAAGGAAAATTAATTTTAAAGGAAAGAAAGCTAATAGTATTAAAACGCAGGGGTTTATATATAAGGATTATTAAGGCTATTTATAATTTATTAATTATAACCTATTTAGGGAAGAATAAAACGCGAAAATTATTAACTAAATAATATTAGTAAATAAATATAGTAAAAAACGTAAATTAATATATAAATAATTATTAAACGTGCCGAACTTCTAAAATATTACGGAATAAAATATTAGGATTATTATACCCCTAACCGGTATTCGAAGAATATAGGATATAGTAATTATTAGTTATAAATTTTAAATTAATATTTAAAGATAAAAAAGAGGGATATAATAATTTAATAATTATAATAAATAAATTATTTAAAACGTTTTAATATATCCTATATTTTAATACGGTTATAATTAAAGAAGTTATTAGGCTATATTATAATAGGCTTTATAAGGTATATAATTTATTTAGGGAGATTATTAACGATAGGGGCTTATAATTCGTATTGGAATTTATAAAAGAAATATCGAAAATATTGAATATTAAATAGCGCTTTAATTTAGCGGGATATTTTTAAATAGTAGGTTAGGCGGAGATTATAAATTAATATATTAATTAAAGATTATATCCTTTCGTTAATTATAATTAGGATAATTAAGTAGAGGCTATACCGGTATTAAATATAGTATAGGTAATATTACTTTATAATAATTTAAAGGATTTAAATTTATACGAAGTATTATTCGGATTCCCGATAAACCTACTATTCGATTAGAAAAAATAAGGAACGGAATTAAAATTATTATTTTAATAAGAGGAAGCCTAAGAATTATTTAAAATATTAAAAAATTATTATAATTGGGTTAAGAGCGTTATCCTTAAAATATAGGACCGATAAATAGCTTAAGCGAATAGATATAAAAAATTACCTAATTTTAAAGTATAAAATAAGGTATTTATTATTAAAAAAGGCTAAACTACCAATAAACCGAATAATAAATTAAATTACCTATTAACGAAAATTCTATATAAAATTATAAGGATAAAGGGGTTTTTATACGAATTAGATTTGCCGGGGAATTAATAGGGTAGTAGAATATATTATATTAACCGTTTACATAAGGATTTAAGTAACCCGTTTCCGGGATAAGTAAACGAAAATTTAAACAATATTATAATATAAAAAGAAAATAAAGAAATAGAAGAATAAAAAGTCGAAGAAATCCTAATTAATAAAATAATAAATAATAATTTTAAATATTAAATCGCTTAGAAAGGATAGGACCCGGATCTTATATAATATTTAATAAAGTATTTTAAGAATATAAACGAGAAATTAAAAGAATTTTATAATAAGAACCTAGAGAAATTAAAATTACTGAAGAGGTTAACGATATAATTAAAGGCCGTGAAATAAAGAAGATTCGCAAAAAGGTATACGGAAAATAATTACCTAATTTTAAATTTATTAATTATAAAAATAAAGCGGGTAAGAATTAAGGAGTTAATAAATAATAAAAAGCTAATAGGTAATAAAAGCGAAGGGGACGTAATAAAAACGGTAAAAAAAGAGGTTCCCCCATTTTAATTATACGCTCCGCCCGAATCCCTTATATTTTAAACCTTACGGCGAAACGTTAATAAAAAACGAAGGATAGCGTATTATTTATAACAATATACGTCCCCCTATATTTTCGCCTATTATTTATTACCCTTAAACCTATAATTTATATAGTATTTTTTTAAATTTATAATTAGTAGAAATAATCGTAAAGGGGAGAAAAGCGTAATTATATTAATAAAAATAAGAATCGAACGCGGGTTTCTACGGTCTATAATATTAATAACGGTTATTATTCATTAATAGTAAATTATTATATTATAGGCGTCCTTATAATACCCTTTTTGGGGCTAATAATAATATAGGTTAAAAAGAGTATTTATAAGGACGTAGAAGAGGGGGATTCGATAAAAAGTAAATAGAAAGCGGTAATAAAGCGAAGGTAAAAGAAGAGCGAAGAGGAAACGATAAAAAAATAAAGGGATTTTAGCGTTTATTTTACTTTTCTATCCGATATTCTTAGAATCGGACGCGCGTTTTACGGAAACGATATTAATCGTCTACTATATTATTCTTTCAGTTTTGGGGCTAAACCTTCTTTTTAAGGGGGGGGTAATATTATAGTATAGTAAGATAAATCCTAAGGATAAGGTATAGGGATTATAATATATCGGATAGAATAAGGTTCAACCTCTTATCGATAAAATAAATCCGGATTGGGAAGGCGATATAGAATAATAGAACCTAATATATATGCCAAGTTTACAACGCCTTCGTTTATTACCTTCCTTTTCCTTCTTTATACTTAATAATACTTTAATTTATAGCTTCTAATCTTATAATCTTTATCTCTTGTAGGATCACGCTTTCACAATTAGTAAATAATATAAAGGTATTAAATAGCGGGTTTAATTAAAGGTTTTATATATTTTAAAGTTAGTTTTACTTAGCCGATATTAGGTATAATTATAATTCGAGAATACTAATACTATATTATAGCGTATAATACTATTTTTAAAAAATTACTAAGGGTAAATTACGCCCTATAAATAAAGAGGAGTTATATAACTTCTATTATAATTAATTTCGTATTGTAATCGAAAAAATAATTGGGAAGATAAAGGGAACGTTTCGAATTTACCGAATTTTTTTAAACTTTAATGTAAATATTTTGGTAAAGGTAATTTATACGATTATAACGTTAATAAATTAGATTTTAGAATATAATAATTTATTTATTAATAACGAATTTAAATTTACGGATATTATTCGATTCGAGAAGTCGATGGTTAATAGAAGCGGGGTCGCGACGGTCGCGGGTAGTTGCGATAATAGTAATTAATTTACTTAGTTCGAATTGTAAAGTGGCGTTGGCGGGTTTATATTTTAATATTGTAAATATATTGTAAAAAGGATATAAAAGGATTACGTTACTAAATTAAGGAAGAGAGGGGAATTATAAAATAAGAGGGTATAATAAAGCGTAATAAGTTTGGTAGTAGAGGGAAAGGGGGAGAGGGAAAAGGAGAGAGAATATATATATATATAAAAAAAAAAAAAAAAAATATTAGATTAGATTTTTCAAATAAATAATTTAATATTTAATAATTAATGCCCAAATTACTTTTTAAATCGATTAAATTTATAATAATAATAATAATTCAAATAATAATCTAGAGTATATATTAAAGTACTAGAGTACAAATAATTGAATATAAATATTAAAATGTAATACTTTCGATTTTAAAATATTTTAATTTCAAATAAATAAAATTTAATATATTAAACTACATTAGCGTTATTTTAACTCCCGCTCTACCCTACTAACTAAAATTTTAATATTATTTCTAATATTTACATCGCCTACAAAACTTTATTAAAATTAATAAAAATTAAATGTATTAAATTACTTCAATCCTATCACGGGTAAACACGACCAAAATAGGTAGAATAGGATATGCGATATTACATAAGGAAGGAAAAGAGGAAAGGGAGCGAAATTATACGCGGGTAGCTGCCCTTATAAAGGTACGGCGCACAGACTATACGCGCGCAGGGCGCGCGTAGTTATATAACCGGGACCGCGACTATATCGCTATACGACTACAGCGGCGGGCTAGCCGAATAAAATTATAATTATCTCAATAATAATTACAATTTTGGTACAAATACGTAATTAAATTAACGTACAATTATTAAATTAAACCTATAATATTACCCCTAATTAAAAAAAGCCGTATAATTAATTATTATTATATAAAATAATAGAAATCCCTATTAAACGTATCGCTATACTTCGAAAAGTTTCTATAACCGTAATAGTCTTTAACCGTAGCGACCTCCTTTTCACCTCCTTTTATTCTTCGGCTAGAGCCTTTATATTTTCCGCCGGCGATAATATTTCTAATTCCTCTAATTTCCGTACCTCCTCCCTAAACTTCTTCTTCTCGGCCTTAGCCTAATTTAATAATATTAAAGCGTTGGAATATTTTTCGTAAAATTCCCTAACCTTCTTTAAATATATCGCTATATTAATACGCAATTATTAATTAAATTTATAAAGGGGAGCCTAAACAATATAATATATTTAATAACCCTTCTCCTTCTTATATTTATCGATCTCTACGAAATCCTATTCGAAAAAGTCTTCGCTATTATTCGTATAATATATAATCTTCCCTATATTAGTATAAATATTCTATTACTATTATATTTAACCTAATAACCCCGCTAATAATTAAAACTTTACTTTATTTATATTAAAAATCCGTCCGTACTTTATATTAATTAATAATTTAAAAATAACGGAATAGGTATTGGCTTTAATAATTAAAAAAGGACCTTCGAAAAGCGGAGTAAATTTAACGTACGGGCGACCGGTCTTAAAATTCTAAATATCGAAAAGAATTATATCACCCGGTTTATAAACCAGAGCGTCCAACCTCCTAATATTAACGTTATCCTTATAACGTTATTATATTTATTTTACTTTAATTATTACGAAATCGAAGATAATTTTAAATTACTCCGCTATTTTATAAATTTTAAAAAACTCGGCCTCCTATACTTTTAATAATTCGGGAAAGTAAAAAATAACCGGTTCGATGCCTATATGCGGGTTAAAACCGTAATTAATAAAGAAAAAGGATATTCCCGTAATTTTAAAAACGGTATTATTTCCTATAAATTCCGCAATTAGTAATTAATCGACCCAATTATTTTAAACCTAATTAATATAAATCTTTAAATAACGTTCTATTTTAGCGTTAATACGCTCAATTTAATTATTAATAAATAGGTAGAAAGCGGATAAAAGTTTTAAATTCACCTCTAATTTTAAAAATAGGGTCCTCTAAAACGTCGAAATAAATTATATACTATAATTGGAAATAATAGTATTGGGCATACTATAAAAGCTATAAATTCTATTAATAAAACGCTCCGCTAATTCCTCCGCTATTAAAATTTTATAAGGGATAAAATAACGTATTTTAATTAACCGATCGATAATTACCGTAACGTATTTAAATTCTTATCCCTTCCGAAAATAGGGTATTAACGGAGTAATATAATTAATAAAAATATCCTTCTATAGTACGAAAGGAACGGCTAATAATTTTAATAAACTATAAGGGGAATATTATAAAGGCTTTATCTTTATATACTAAAAATATATTTTATAATATATTTTAACGGATTAATATATCCCTAATTAAAAATAAAATTATAATAATAAATAGAAGGTCTTTTCTCTACCTAAATACCCTATTAATAGCGAATTGTAAATACGTCGAAAGAATTATAAATAAAGAGTAGAATTATTAAAGTCTATAATAATAATATTTTTAAAATAGGTACGTCCTTAAATAACGCGGCATTCCACGAATAAAATTTTTACTATTTATTTACGCACCTCCTTTAACTATATATAATAGTTAAAGTCCGATAAATAAGCTAAAACGTTTTATAAAAAGGTAAACTTCTTATAAAACTCTATTATTAAATCGTTTATTAATTTCTCGTTTAGGATATTCAATTTGTATAAATATTTAATTCCTATTAATTCCTCTAATTTTATTTTTCTTAAAATTTTATACTTATAATTAACGAAGTTTTTTACGTCTAATTCGTCTTCTAGCTCTAAAATAAAAGCGCTATTAATAAAAAGGTTCTTATTTAGTAGGACTTTATTACGTATTAATAACCGCTTATTATTTATATTTTTAAAGATATTTTCTAATTTGTAATTAAAGGCGTCGGGGCGAATTTAAAGGGAACCTAATCGGTATTTAATTATAAAATTAAAATAAAATAAGAATTAAAACTACTTTATATAGCGGGGCGTTAATTACTTATTCGTTATAAATATTTTTAAATTCTAATAATCCGTAAAAATTTTAAACGGTTATTATATTCCTTTAAATTCCAATTTCTACTCCTCTAATACTTTAATAATAATTAATAATTCTTTATTATAAATATTATAATTATATTCGACGGCGGAATATTTCTAATTAAAATAAATAATTAATTATAAAATACTATTATTATTTTATTATAATAAAATTCCTCTATAAATTTAATTTAAAACGTTTATTTTTATAATAATTAATTTAAATTAATTATAAATACGTAAAACTAATCTATTCGTAAAAGCTCTCTTTAATACTTTAAAAAAATCCTAATACCGCTTTATCTATTTCTAATCTATAGGTGCTATTTTCTTAATTAATTCGTAAAATAATCCTACTATAATCGAAAAATATTTTATAAAACGTTAATAGAAATTAGCGAAATTTAAAAAGCGCTAAAACGAACGCTTAAAATCGGGAACCTATTATATTATAACGGTAGTGACCTTTTTGGGATTTATTTTAATATTATTAAATATAATAATTAAACCCAAATACTTCGTACGTATTATATAAAATTCGTACTTATTAATATCGATTTATAATCTTATTTTAATTATTCGTTCTAAAACCTTATTAATATACTGCTTATATTCCTCTTCGTTATTAAAATAAATTAAGATATCGTCGAAATACGCAATTACGTAAATATCGAAAATATTATATAAAATATCGTTAATATAATTTTAAAACGTATTTAATATATTTTAAAGGCTAAACGGATAAATTAAAAATTCGAATAAGCCGAAGCGAATAATAAACGCAATTAACTACTTATAACCCTCTTTAACCCGTATTGAATTAAATATAATAATAATATTTAATTTAATAAAAATCTTTACTTTATAAATCGAATTTAAAATCTCTTTAATTAATAGGAATAGGTAGCGGGATTTTAAAGTAATATTATTAATATTTTTATAATTTATATAAATTCGGATTCCGCCGCCTAATTTTTTAACTAAAAAGATAAAGGCAATTATAATTAATTATAAAGAGCGGATAAAATTCTTACGAAAATTATTATTAATTTACTATTTAATAATTGAAATTTTAATAAAGGATATTGAACGAGCGCGAATATTAAGCGGCTTAACGCTTAATAATAATTTAATTTTATAATTGTAAATATAATAAAATAGGACCTCCTTTATTAATTAAGGTAAGAAAATTAGAATATTCTTATAGTACTATTCGGGGATTTTAATTATAACTTCCTCCTTTAATAATATTAGCCGTCGATTCTTTTTAAAAAACTTCTTCGTATCTTCCTCTGTAATTTTATTAAAGCTAATTTATTTAACGATTTTAATTACCGTAATTTAATAAATAATCTTTTTATATATAAGAATATTTTAATTAAAATTACCTATTAGGTTTAATAATTTTACTAAAATTGCGGCCTTAATATTATCTTCGGAACCGTTTCCTACTATAGTTTCGATAAAACCGTAAAAATTCTTTAATAACGTATCTTTATATTTCTTACCCTCCCTATTTTAAATATCGTTAATAATTTCTTTAATTAAAATAATTTCGCTAAATTCGTAAATAACGGCCAAATATTCGAACTTTATATATATTGTAATTATAAATTATAAATTATCCCTTTCGTATAAAAAATTAAATATAATAGCGTTAAATTCCTTAATATCTTTTAAATTTAATAGGTTATTTACTATTTTAAATAAATAGGGACCGTATTCGTAATATATATTAGCTAATATACGCCGACCGTTTAATTTAATATAAGGTTCGTAAATTACAGGGCTCTTAATTTTAATAAAGAAAGCGGTTATTCCTAAAATACTTTAGATTTTAATACTAGCTTAATTAGTAATTAAAATTTTAAACGGGGTGGTATTATAACGAACGGAAGGTTAAAAGGGCTCGGGAATAGGTAAATTGTAAATAGGAGCGGGGTTAATTTAAAGAGTGGGTTTCTTCTAAGGAGTAAACTTTTTCGTTTAAAGAATAAATTTTATTTTAAAAGTAACCGTAAATATAACTATCGAAGTTAGCTTTTATATCGCAGCTAAAGAAATAACTTTAAAAACTAGCGTATTCTCTTAAAGGGGGGTCGTTATTAAAATAAATTTAAAAGAAGCTTTAATAATAGCGACTATAACGTTATTAAAAATAGTGTATAATATTATAGTCAATTCGTTAAATAAATTTACGATAAAATAACGATTACGGCAATACTTAAATTATATATTATATATATCGTAATTAATCTCGGATTTATAAAACTATATTTATAAGAAACTTAAAATTATAAAATACTTAAGGGAAATATCGTATATTAAGAAAATAATAATTTTATTGTAAAATCCGATACGGAACCTAACCCTCACCCCTTTAGAAATAACGCCTTTAATTATACTATTGGCTAAAATTAGCTTTTTTAAGCGTTAAAATTTAAAATGCGGAAGGTTATTTTTTATTATAAAAAAATAATCGATAAAAGCGAACGCAAAATATTTATTATTAACGAAAATAATATAATAATCTTTATACGAATTAGTTATTACGTAGGAAGAAAAGAATATTAAATTTAAAATAATAGAATTATTTAAAAATTAAATCCGTATCTCCTCTAAACCCTTTAATTTTAGAAAATTTAAAACTTTATCCTTTTTAATTAGGAATTGTAATAACCGCTAAAATTTCTATACGTAATTAAATATAAAAGCTATTCATTTTTTAGAATATTATAATATTCTTTACTTTTAATAATTAGGGCGGTAGGGGCGGTAAGGGCGGCCGGAATAATATTAACGGCGTAGACTTTAATTTACTAACTTTAATTATACTTTTTTTTCTTTTTATTACCTTTATTTTTATTATTCTAATAACCCTTATTATTATAATTTATCGAATTAGTATAATTACGGTTAATATAACCTTTTTAATTATAATAGCGATAAAGGCCCTTATATATATATTAATCGAAAATATCTTTATAAATAAATACGGTTAAATTAACGGCGTTTAAATTTATTTTATTATTACCTTAATTAATAGGAATATTATTAGGATTAATACGAAGGGTGGAATTAAAGTTAACGGCGGGGGTAATATTAGTAATAGATAAATTAAGGGCGTAATTAATTATTTTTTAACGGTAATCGGCATTTTCGAAATTAATAATAATAATATAATATAAATTAAATTAAACGTAAAAGTTATTAGCGGCCGGAAGGTTATAATAAATAAAACTATTGCGAAAACGTTTATTAATTTTATTATAAAAGTAATAAACTTTTATAACGTCGTTATAACCGATTAAATTATAAAAATTAATAAACTTTTATTTAAATTCGGTAAAAGGGCGGTTTTTTATATAATACTCCTCGAAACGGCGGCTAATATCGTTAATTAAATTAATATTTTCAAAACGTTTAACTAAATAATTTATAAACTCTTTTCTAATTTTCTAACGCTAAATATTTTCGGGCTTATTATTCTAAATAACTTAAAACTCCTTATAAATATTAAATAGGATTTTAAAGCTTAAAAGTATAACCGTTTTAATAATTTTAATACCCTTATTAGGGTAGAAGAGGGTATCGACTTTCTACTAAAATTAAATATAAAAACGTTAAGCGGCGAAAATTTCGCAACGGGTAGCGGTGCCGCCAAACTCTTCTCCTATAAAAATAAAAAAATTATTAATAATTTAACGGTAATTGGATATAATATTAATATTAATAATTTCGCCTATAATATTCGTATTAAGTTAAATTGTAAATTTCGAAATAATATTATAAAGGGTATTATTACGTTTATTGGTAATAAATTTATCGGCCTTAAAAAATTAATATTTAATAACGAATTAATAATATTTAAAATTTATATCGTCGAATATATTTTAAACGTTATTAATAATATAACGGTTAATAAATACCTCTTCGCAGTAATCTTTAATAATAAATAGAATTTTAACGTAAATATAAGCGATAAGTATAATAATCGAATAGAAAGCGGGGTATTTAACAATAATACTAATATTAAATAAATAATCTTCGGGGACCGCTTCTTTATCCTCGTCTTCCTCGATAACGGTAATAAAATTATTAATACTATAAAAGATAGGAAATTCGTACAAAATAATAACGCAAATATTAATATCGTAAATAAGCAAATCGTCCACTATAAATAATTCGTTAATATTCAAAGAGCGAAAAATCGTAGGAAACTCGTTATCGTTTCCTAAAAAGTATATAAAATCGCTATTACTACTTATATTAAATATTAACGAACGGAGAAAAAATCTATAATTTACAAAAAAATTTTAAAAATAGAAAGAAAGAGAGAAAAACGCGGCGTTTGCCTTTATCCGCTAAATAAAAAGAAAATTACCTTTATTCTTTAAATAAAAGGATATAACTCTAGTAAATAATTAACGGTCGAAGCCGTTATAACGAAAGAGATTACTTTAATTATCGAAAAAAAAAAAAGAATATTAGGCTTAACGATTTACGAATAAGGTAATCCTAATATATTTAAATAATCGAAAATTATATACTATAAATATAATAATAAAGTATAATATACTATTACGGGTAAATACAACTAAGGTAAGTAAAATAGGATATACGATATTATACGAAGAAGGAAAAGAGGAAAGGGAATGAAGTTATACGCGGGTAGTTACCCTTATAAAGGTACGGCGTATAGACTATACGCGTGCAAGGCGCGCGTAGTTATGTAACCGGGACCGCGACCGTATCGCTATGCGACCGCGGCGGCGGGCCAGCCGAGCAAGGTTATAATCATCTCAACAGTGATCACAACCTTAGCACAGGCACGTAACCAAGTCAACGTGCAGTCACTAGGCTAAGCCTGTGACAAATCCGGCGAATAGAACGGTATTTTTTTTATATATATATAATTTTTTTTAATAAAAAAGCAATAATATTAAATATATATATTAAATCGATAAAATATTAAAAATCTAGGGTTGACTTACTTCCTACCTACACCCTTAATAAATTATATTATTAAAGGTTAAAATAAAGGATGGAATCCGAATATAATATTAAGTCGATTAGAATTTTATTTAATATAATACCCTTCTTTTCTTCTTTCCTCTTTAATTTCCTTTCCTTTATCCTCTTCTTTAAATCTTTTACTTTTAAGCGCCTCTTAATTTTATAAAAATACGCGTTCTTTTTTATATTAAATATAATAAGAAACTAACGCGCTTTTATATCCGATTCCTCCTATTCCTTTATTACGTATTCGGTAATATTATTATCGATGTAACGTTCCTAATTGCGATCGAATTTGGTTATTACCTTCTTTAATTAAATTCTTTACGGGGTAAGATTTTTAACGGCCTTAATAAAAAGACGAATCCCTTCGATAATAGTATTATTGGTTATTTTCTTTTTCTTCTTTTTAAGATTAATATCGGCGGCCGCTTTCCTTTTATTATCGCGGATATAAGTAAGAATAGGAAATTCGTTATTAAATTCCTTAAGGTCGTTATTATTAACGAAATCGATAAGTAAAGTAATAGAGGGGGTTTCCTTTTATAGAAGTAATACGCCGATTATTTTAATATATTCGCTAGTAGCGCCTTAATCTTTAATAAAAACTTCCTTTATTAATTCCTTATATTTAAGCGGGCGGTTCTTAAATTAGGTTATATCTTTATAAGTCTAATTTAAATTAATAATATTTATTTATATATATTTATTTTTATTTATTAAGTATATTAATTTTAATTAAAATATTTTAAACGTTATTATTAATAATTATTATACCGGTATTAGGGTTAAAACCGAAGTTAAATTAGGAGGTATTTTTAAGGATATATTAATTACGCTATTTATAATAGAAATAATTAACCTTATTACGTACTTAATTAACGTTAGGACCTTTAGTAAATTATTTAGCTAATTCTTTAACGATATTATTATATACTTACTCCTTATACCCGTTTTAGCTAATTAATCCCTAATCGATAATACTCTTAAATAGAGTTAATAAGGTAATTTTTTAAAATTTAATCTATTATTAATTAGGCTCTTTATTGGCCTTGCCCTTCCCTTTTTTACTTTTTTGAAAATTAAGTAATTAGGAGGAGGGGAATTAGAAGGAGGGGAATTAGGAGGAGGGGAGTTGGGAGGTAGGGAATTGGGAGGAGATAGGTAATTGGGAATTTAATTAACTATTAATTAATTGAAAGAAATTATCGGCGGCCATTTATATAGGAAAATAAAGGTTTCAATTTATAGATAATAATAAAAGAGAGGTAGTAGTTCGTCGAAGGGGGAAAGAAAATAATAAATAGAAAAAAACGACTAGCGGGGTTTTTATTATTAATAATAATACTAAGAAAAATGCTAAAATATTCGAAATATACGATTTCTAAGTTTTTGCTATTCGAATAGGTTTTGGAAATTGCTTCGGAAGCGACCTTTTGGATTTTCTTAGCGCCCCGCTATCCTAGCGGAATTTGCCGCAAAAAATGGTTCAGAAGCGGTCTGTGCGGAATACGTAAAGGTCACTTCCGAGCCCCCATTTCCGAGCCTACTTCCGGGCGACTCGAACAGCCCCTTAGACTCACGATTTCTCCATCTCAACTCCAGCTCATGGAGGTTCAGCTCGGGCTGATCCCGCCGCCCCGCCCGCTCAGTGAGGCATGGTGGGGCACCTGAACTGTGGGGAAAGTCTGGGCCTGTCTCACTCAACATTCAACACCAATCCATCATCATCGCCAGGAACCTCAAGCAGCTTTCAGGATCCAATCCATCGACACATTGTACCAGGCTTGACCTAATCTCAAAATACCATTAAAAAGACCGTCCAAGCCCCTAACTAATCCAGGTTTTGTTCTCAACCACATCCGAAAACGAACAAAGCATATCTCACCAACTCAACTCCTCTACCAACCAATACACGCCCATCAAGAACCCGAGACATCAAAATGCCAAAGCCAAAGAAAACCCCAGCACCCCAATCCACAACATCAACAGCCTCACTATCAACCGGCGCCCCACCCCCCTGGCCCCCCTTCAAACCCTCCCTACCCATCACCGACCTCACCTTCGACACACTCGTGGACGACAAAGTCGTCGTCCTCCGCAACTTCTTCCCCAAGTCTCTCTGTAAGGACTACGTCTCCTTTCTCAGCACTCTGCCGCTCATAACGACGCCGGGCAAGCCAAAGAGGGGCATGGCGGTACGGGTGAATGATCGGTTCCAGATTGACGATCAGAAGTTTGCGGATAGACTTTGGTATGAGACGGGACTCAAAGAGGCGGTTTTGGAGGGAGGGTTGGAGCATTTGTGGTGAGTTTTACGTCGGTTCTTTTTCGTGCAAGCAAAGAACGATATGGAAATGCTGACATGAAATGACAAAAAAAGGGGTGGTGAAGTAATCGGCTTGAATCCCAACATCAGGATATATCGGTATACGAAGGGGCAGTTTTTTGATGCGCATTGTATGTTTTCCCTTCCCCTTCCCCTCCCCCCTCTTTGTATTGCTGTACGTACTAACATGTTTTCAGACGACGACTCAAATAAAATCACCCTCACCCTCCCCCCTTCGTCTGAAGACTCTGTCCCTTCCCCAAAACCAGTTTCCGTCCCCGCCAAAACAACCTGGACTCTCCTTCTCTACCTCACCTCCGCCAGCGAGGGATGCATGGGCGGCGAGACCGTGTTCTACCCTCACGACAGACAGGTGGCGAAGGAAGCCATTGCTGTGGCGCCGGAAACGGGCATGCTGCTGTTGCATAAGCACGGGAATGATTGTATGTTGCATGAGGGAAGAGAGGTGACGGCGGGGGAGAAGTGGATCATCAGGACGGATTTGTGTGTGGGAAGAGGGAGGTGAGGCGATGAGTGAGATGGAAGTAGGGACTTGAAATTTGGGAGAACGTGTCAGCACGAAGAAAGCAAGCGAGCTGGGAAATAGATGACGACTAAACCCTGCGAATCGGGTAAACGAAGGGTGTCACAAGGAGTTTATTATTGTTACGTTCCTGAAACTGAAGGATACGACTCTCATAAGCAGGAAACTACGGAAAACGCACAGACTCATGGAAACTATAGAGCAACTAGAGAAAGAAGTGGAGGATGCGAAGGTTGAGGCAAAAAACAAAATAGGAAGTGAAAGAACAGATAAAAAAGAAGGAGGAGAAGTGGTCGCTTGACCGAAAACGAAAATTTGCAAAAAGATATTGAGACTCGGATACCGGGAGTCGAACCCGGGGCTGTTGAGAGAGCAGTCACTCCTAAGAAGTGAGAGTCAACGATGTTACCGCTACACCATACCCGATTGAACTGGTATGGTCCGATTTTTGTTGAGGGGCTGCCGCAAATGGAAATATATACCCAACTTCTACCGACGCTGTCCAGCCTGAATATCATTATCTTGAGACGAAGTTCGACACTCGCCGCGAGCTCTCGTGAAGGTGATGGATAGCTTCACGAGCAGCATATTGGCAAGAGGCGTCGACTGAAAATTCTACCTTTGGACAATGCTTGCTGCGAACATTGAGGTGTTGTGCCATGGTGCCGGCTCTGACCGTCCACATCATTATGGCGAAGGTTTTTCATACATCACGGACTACAAGGAAAGACACACTTTGTAGGACCACCATTGGCATCGGCGCAAAATTCCAGTGAAATCACAGATCGTGCATCACGATCAACATCACAACAGTTTCTAGGAGTTGGAGCAAACAAGCTTCGCAAAACATGTTTTATTTTCTATACTAGGCAATCCGACTCCGACCAGCGACTTTCCAAAAGCTACACCATCCACCACAAGCGTTCGTGACATGTAACATCTAGAATAACTTTTCGAAAGTTAGCAACGATGATCAAGCTACTAGCTTCTCGAAATCATGAGGAAGTGGATGGATATAAACTCAGAATATGTAAGAATATACTATCAAATACTACCAGGTATAGGACACCCGGCGAAAGGGTCCCACCATAGCAGCATCAATCGCAAATTACTCTCATCACAGGATATATGTGGGTGTTGGTGGTGTTGGTGAAGAGCAAGTATGAAAACGTACCTTGTGGTGTTTGGTGAAGCAATGCAATGGATGGTAGGCAATGAGCTACCAAACCCCATTGCCGCACATCCAATGCCATTTCGTAGCCACAATTCCCGTTGACCGACTGACCGACTGACTGACTGAACTACCGTTGCTGTTTCGTGATGGAGACGTTCCGAGAGAAAGGCGACAGAAGACGGCCGCGAAATAAACAACATCGTCGCATCGGCGTCAATTACGCCGCTTACTCCCAGAAACGTGCCCATCGCATGACAGCTCAGGAAAATCCCGTGCGAAGCAACATCGCCCATTCAATTCTGAACCTCGGGTCGGAATTGGCAGTTGGCGTTGATCGCACGTTGTCGTTGTCGTTGTCGGGTCGTCGTCGTTGAGGTTTGTTGGGCTGGACTGGCAGAAAGAAATTGACCAGTGGAAAACTTTTGGCACGGAAAAGTTTTGTGTGTCGTTAAATCTTTTGCAGCGGATTATGTAAGCCGCGGTTATTCTGTGTGGAGTCTGTGTGATTGGCGGCTGCTCTTGTGGGTCTGTGCTTGTGGCAGCTGCCGGTCGCTGCTTTCCATCGTGCCGGCCGGCATTGCGATAAGACGGGGCTTTGAAGCAGGAGCACCAACGACGACTGGAAACTATTCCCTGACTTTCAAGAAGCCTCGACTTCATCGAATTGGCTCGTCATCTTGATATCGGCTCAGGTCTGGTTTCAAACTATTGCTCAATATCTGACCTGTCAAACAGAATGGGGCGTGCTAATCCTGAGGTGTTGGTCGTCTAGAGGCAACCTCTTATGCCGTGGCATTGGGCATGATGATACAGGTAGGACTCGAGCTTCACTCACCTCGCTACTCCAGGCAAATATTCTTATGATCATGGCTTGGTGTTTTTCAGGTTGCTTTTGGAAAGATCTGCCATTGAACCCAAGCAACAATTGACTTTTGCGGAGCATGGGCGGATCTTCCGCCGTCACCCCCAAACTGAAGAGGGCTGTGCCTGACAGCTTAGTTACATATGACGTTGGCATATCTCGAGCGGTCACTTGAACATCAACCTCCTTTTCTTCAGATACCGAGAACCATGGTTCAACTCAATCAAAAGTTCAACAACGATTGAATGGTGTAGCCGATGGTGCTGTGCCTCATCAATGTCGAAGGACGCATGGGGGCTGTGCAATGCAGCCTGTGAACGGCGGCAGCGAACTGTCTGCATGAGAGGGGAGCGAACAACTGTCCCACGTCGCCCAACCTCCATTGAAGCTTTGAGCCGAACGAATTGACAAAGAAGCATTGAAACAAATCTCATGAGATGTTTCGATCAATTAATCGATGCTATGCCGTGTTTGGCTCGATGCCCCTTGTGTTGGTCTTGGAGCTTTTTGGAGAAAAGCCCCAGAATGGAAATATGTCGCCGTGGTCCGGGGTCAGGCATTGAACTCTTGTCCCGGGGACAGTCTCCGGGGCCCAAAATTTGGAATCCGTGACACCATTATTAATATCTTCGAATAATAGTACAAAGGTGAGATACCCGGCATATTATTTGATGTTCATGTCGTCGCGGGTTATATCGCCAAGAGTTCATTGTGGACAATTCATCCACAAACTCGGAGTAGGCGAGCCGCTGCTGGTATTCTCACAATCCCTGGGCCCTGTGATGAGAGTTGATCACTTCAGGGCGAGTCGCTACCACAACCTGCCGAGCCTTGCTACGAACAAAAAGGGCCAGAACCTCTCGTGTTGTCGTCGCCAATCTGTAACGGTAGTGATCGCCGGCACTCAGCGGATTTTGTCCACTGACAGTGATCTGTTTCTATTGTAAGGCCATCGAGTTAAACCTCTTGGGGCAGGTCAGCTTCGTGGTTGGTCAGGGTTCTTGGGGGGTTTTATTGAGGATTGTTTGGGGTTCGTTGCTGGGTTTAGGGGAGTGAGACTTCCACTTGTGAGGCGGTGCTTTCGGGCTCCCGAGACTCCCCCACAGCGGCCGGAGCGGCAGACAGGGGCGGGCCCTTTTGATGCTTCACTCTTCTTTGTATCGACATTGGTCCTTGGCCAGTGAATCATAATTGTCGATTGGGTTTGGAATTTGAGATGAGTGATGTTTTGATTTTGGCTTTGATTTCGTTCAGCTCGGTGTATTGCATAGTATCAGGGATCAGGTACCAATGTGACAGTCAAGTGACGCATTCGGGCACTGTCTGCCATCAAAACCAAAACATTGAAAGAGATGAGACTGTCAAGAGCACTCAATGAATGAGACGGCCCGGACAAGAGGCAAGGGCCGACTGTGGGGGAGATGCGGTTGTGCAATGCAGTGGTTGGCGACGGACGATGATAGCCGCTTCTGTGCATCGCGCCTTCCTCCCGCCAACAACGTGGTTGCCCGAGTATCGATGAGCAGCAGACATTGAGGTTGGAAAGCACTGCCAGCAGCAGACTGCAGAAGGAGTGAGCACTAAACACCAAAATTTTTGCACCTGGGCATCATCGCCATCATCACCAGTCACCACCCTCACTCTTGTCGAGCCGAACAACATGATGCCCAACCACAAAATCGGCCAACGCTTTGCTATCCTAGGAGAACTCGGTTGAATCTCCATCCGGCAATGTATAACGAAGCAATGTAATGTTGAATTTCCCCAAGCAAACAAGAAGTCGAAACTTCGAACATGGTGAACAACGTCAACCAACCTCCAGCCTCATCACCCCAAACGGGCCACCCCGGCTCGAATGACACCCTATCTGCTTTGCATCTCCAGGTTAGCTCCAACTCCGAGAGAAGCTTAGCTTGGGATATCATTGTCAGTGTGACTGGGGTTCCCTCCTTGTCTCACCCACAGGCGATTACAGCCCTTTTGCACCACACTATATGCTCACCCGAAGCTCACTGGACGTTCTTGGGTCCAGAGCCGAACCATCAACCACCACGCTGGGCCACCAACCGACGAGAGCCACGGTCGGCAAGGACGCTGGCATTGCTGGGAAAATCCATTGGTTCTCGACCGTTGCGCGCGGGGCAAGGCTCTGTTACGCAGTAAGCTGAACATCCCTTTTGTTTCTTAACTGCTGACTTTGCCCTCCATTTCCAATTCTTTTGTTTCCTGGAGTTTCTACCCCTTCTTCGTTTTCCCGATATCAAGCCATCGGTACCACCGCGACATCTCGAAATAACCTCACCTCCCCTGTCCGCGATTGGTACCAACCGTGGTGGACCCAGCGCCCTATAACAGTACATATCGAACCTTTTATTCTGGTGCCTGGAGATCTTCATCGCGTCCACTAAAATCCCCAACCACCCACTGGGCCGGGCGGCCAAGCCGCAATCCTCAAAAGAGGACCCAGACCCAAACCCATCGAACCGCTGTGTGTTGAAAACGAGGTGTCAGTCCCCACTTTGCACGGGCACCCCCCTTTACAGACACACACGTAAAATCTGTTCATACGTGACAACCCCAAACCTTCGAACTCCCATATTATCACCAAATCTGAGGGTATTTACATTCTGATTACTGCTCTGAGCTCGTATGGATACCCCGCGTCGTTCAAGATCAATACTGAGGGATCCCAGTCAACCCGCTAGTCCATTCAGAGTCCGCTTTGCACCTGGCACCGCTGCCCCCGCTCCCGCCATGCCTCCCAAAAAACGCGCCGCCGACGACAACGACAACAACGATGACAACCGCCGACGTTCGAGGCGGCTGTCACAGCCCAGCGCCCGCTTAAGAGAGATCAATGCCGAGTTTGAAAGCGGAGGAGAACAGGAGCGAGACGATGGGGACGGGGATGGGGATGACGAGAGGACCCCAGGAAGACCAGCGCCTACTCGAGCCCCCCGCATTGTTCTCAAGAATAATAACAAGAATAAAAAAACGACCGTCAAATTGAAGAGGAGCACTACTGCTGGCAAGCAGCCTACCCAGCGTACCACATCTAGCTTGAAGGTCAAGCTCAAGGCACCCGCTCCCTCCTCTTCGACCGCCCCCCCTCCTCGACCTCAACCTCGTCGTCCTCGATCAGCCTCCAACGCAAGCGCAAGCACGGCCAACGGCATAACAGAGGAGGAGGACCACGATGAACAGCAAGAAGACCAACAAGAAGATCAACAAGACGAGGTCGAGATCATCAAGGTGACACCTCGCGCCGCGCCCTCTCCTCGGTCCCCTCGTGTTGCCAGAAAATCGCGCAAGTCAGCCTCGGTTCCCCCAGCGCCGCCGCCGATTCCAGATTTTCTGAATATCCTATTCACATACAATGCTCAGTGGGTGGCGGATATACAATTCAACCGCCTGTCGGTCAAGCCTGGCAAACTGCCTACCCTCGTTTCGAACGACCGGGTCCCCGTCGAGAGAGATCCTGATGGCACCGTCAATGCCGATGACGATTCTGGTACCCTTGGCCTCACTCTGTTGGGTCGAGTGCGAGAGGTCGAGAATGGTATCATGGATGCTGCCCGCAACGAGTGCGAGCTCTTGGGTATGGATCCCACCATCTCTGTACAATACGCAGACTGGTCGGCTGGTATACTGGAGACAGCCAGGAACAGGAAAGGCACGACGCTATTCCAACTACGCGTTTTGCCTAAGAAGGATGACCCAGTTACACCGTTTGGGTTTTGTGATACCGCCAGAGTGCTGCGCAGCCTGCTTGAGGAGCCCGCTGAGCGGTATTTTATCACGGTTACTGCCCACCTTCGTATAACTGGGGGATTCCAGCAGCGGCAAAGCACTGTTTCTGTTATGGGCACACCAACACCTTCTAGAGTCACCTCTTTTACTGAAAAGCTCGCGCAGTCACAGTCACGGTCGCAGTCACAACCTCGCCAACTCTCCTCCTTGCGCCAGTCCTCTACACCTGCCACGCCCACCATCGCCGGCTCCAGCACTCCTGTCAGTAGCTCCAGACAGTCGACCGCACCTGCCAGCACTTCCAAACAATCCGTCAAATCGAACAAGAAGAAGACCACGACCAACTCGATGGTGGAGGAGCTCATGGCGCGCCGCGCACGCGATCGTGAGGAGGCACGCCAGGGCAAAGAACGGGTTACTCTAATATATGAAGATCTGGGCAAGGCATGGGGATGTGATAAGGGTCGCGAGTGTAAAAACTACCGCAAAGGCAACGAGTATCACTGGTGTTTTCTTTTTCCCAACTCAAAACACCACTACCCATTAACCCCAAGAGACCTCATCGACTGGGCACACGCCATTGCTCACAAGCGCGCCACCACAAACCAGCCTCCAGCCTCCATCACAGGGCGTTGGTTCGACTCTAAACACGAGTCCTCCTCCTCATCCTCCGGCACGCAAATGATTCAGCAGTCGAATCTACAGCCATTTCAACAGTTTCTGCCATATGGCGCACCGGGGTCGAAGCGCGGTGGCGGTGGGGTGGGATATATGCCCATGCCCCAAGTTTTCAACATCAGTCTCCAGAACGGTCACCAGGGTAGTAACAATGGTAACACGCTGCCAGCTACGGCCCCTATAACCTTCACTGACGTTAGCAATATGGGTATGGGTAATATGGGCAATATGGGTATGGTAGCTGAGCCTACCTTACCTACCTTGCCCACCGCGACCGCGACCAGCTCCCGCGCTGGCAGCAGTCGAGTTGGTGACAACGACCCTCTACCCTCCTCCCCTCCACCCTCATCACCGCCAAACAAACCATCAGAGTCCCTTGTCACCGACTTCATGAAGCAGTTGATATTTCGACACGCGCCCAGAACCAACGAAAACCAGGGTTTGCGTGACGCGCTGTTCAGTATCCAAAAATCCCTCATATCCGGTCGGCTCTCCCTCCACCACGCGCGCGACCTCCCCAAGCAGTGGTATCTTGCTCATGGAGTTGATGAGGGTATCTATATGGTAATCAAGAAAGGGATCAAAGAATTTCTCCATCTCGAGAGGGATTATATACAGCGGTCGTCGTCACCACCACCACCACCACACCACCACCGCAGGCGGCACCAGCTCCCAAGCAACAGGCTCCAGCACCCCCGCCACCCGAAACCATAGATCCCAAGTTATTATCACAAGGTAAACCCCATCCGTTTTTTTGATCTATAGCATTTGCTAACAGCCGTGTTCACCAGACTCGTCCATCCCCCAAGACTCGCTTTGGCAAGACGTTCATAACCACCGCGGCCCACCCCCCATCGAACAGAACGACGATCAAGAACAAGAAGATGACGACGACACCATCTATACCAGCTTCATCAACGATGATGAGGAGACCAATCCGGATGATGGCCCGCGTACCGACTACGACGACGACGAGACTGCGACTGAGGCTGATGATGATGACGAGCTTTGAGGGATTTTTTTACACAAGAGGGGGATTCTACACTTCGATCTATTATTACAGATAATAATACTTTTACACTTCTGATGGCAGATTTGGCACTTTTGGCACGTCTGGTACATCTTACACCTTGCGGGTTTTTTTTTTCGTAACTCGACAACGGTCGACTTTGAGCATGTTCAAAACAGTACATCTACCATACAAACAACATCCTTATGCGACTGTTCCCGTCGTTGTCAACTCGTGCAGCTGGTCCCCATACAACGCAACGTAGTCTTTTTCACGGTTATCGACGTCGTCACGGAATGGCACGTTTGCCTGGCGGTAGTGCCCGCGTATGGCATCGACCCGCTGCCCTACCTCCCTCGCAACCCCCTCCAAGAACGCCTTAAACTCTTCATTGCTCAGCGTATCACCGCCAGCGTGTTGGTATTGCCGTCGTATACAGGCCTTCACATCACTGAAGTATGCCTCGATGGGGTTGAAGTCTGGTGAATATGGCGGCAAGAACCATAACAGCACACCTCTGTTGTCGCATGCGGTCTTGATGGCGGGGTCCTTGTGCCATGATGCGTTATCCATCACCAATATACTATAACGACCAGGGAACGGGTTCATCTTAGGCAACACCTCCTCCTCCAACCAAGCAATAAAACCGGTCGTATCTGTTGCTCCCTTATAACACAACACGTCGATGAGGCCATCCACAGTTATTGCTGGCAATAGATGGAACCGTTTCCCCCTGGTGAGCGCACTCTCTGCAACTGGTGCCATACCCTTTGGTGCCCATCCAGTACGACGAGCACCGTCCCTCTTATCAACACCAGACTCGTCACAGAACACGTACATCTCTGCTGAAAACGTGGAAACCTTCCTCAACCAGTCTAACCGCAATGGCTCGCTGCGCTGGGAAGCCTTGTGCGCCATCCTCTTGTTGGTCCATTCAGAAGCCTTCAATTGCTTTGATATGGCGCTCGTTGATACATGTATGTCCATTTCAGTGGCCAGATAGTACTGTATCTCATCGAGGTATAAATCGGGCTTGTGGCGAAGGAGCTCGAGAACTTCCTGTACGACCAACAGTTAGATACCATACCAGGGTACTCAAAGTCTACAGCCATTGCTCACCTCCATGACCGCTGGCGTCAATATTATTGCGTTATATTTCGAGTTACTCTGGGGGTATAATTTGCCGGTGGTATCGAAGTTTCGTTTTAACCTCCAGATTTGGCGCTCGCTCATGCCAACGGATTGCGCGATTTGACGTGGATGCTCGCCAGCCGTCAGCATCATGTAGATACTTTGGCGCTGCCTCTTATTACTGCGTGTTCTCATGGCTATACCGATTATACATCGCGAGAGCTTCAAAATCCGACCAAAACCAGCAGATTTGGCAGTAAAACCGCGGAGATATTCAACTTTTACGATTCACGATGTCTGTTTTGATGTGGTGTTGTGTAAAGGGGGGTGCCCGTGCAAAGTGGGGACTGACACCTCGATTTCAACACACAGCGGGACCCCTGAGGCTCTCCCATCGCCGACGGAGAGACATAAAGCAGTCGGAAAAGGAAAACAAGAGAACAATTAGACGATTGAAGAGCTACGACTTTTTCCCTGACGATGTCGTGCATATCGATATCGGTAAGTCACCATTGACTAGCTGCCGTGACTTTAACAGTTGGCTAACTAACTGACTCCAGTTTCGCCGCAAGGCCAAGAAGAAGAAGGAGAAGCCGTCGTTTATGCGGAGGATGACGACCATGAAAATTGCTTCTCCAAGCCAGCCGACCTCCGCTCTGTTCATGGCTTCCTTGGTGTCGTCGGCACAGGTCTTCAACGCCACGCATAAACCCATGTACATCCACGACGCGTTTAAGAAACACGCCGTGAGGGTTTGGAAAGAAGCTTGCGGAGGCGACAAGCTACTTACGCATGAGAAGTTCCTTCGCTTTCTCAAAAGGACCCAAGGGATCACGATCTTCAATCTACCAGACAAGGACGTGTACACCTTTGAAGAATTCTTCTGGGCATGGAGCAACGACAAAGCGGCCTGGAATGCCCTACAGCCCTTGGATCCTTCCGAAATCGACCTCACGAAACCAATAAGCAGTTATTTCATCAACAGCAGTCACAATACATATTTGGAGGGAAACCAGCTCTCATCCAAGAGCTCCGCAGAGGCATACAAGGCCGTATGTATCAACAACTCCCCGTCATTATTAACGATATCTAACATAACTTATAGGTGTTACGAAACGGCTGCCGATGCATTGAGATCGACGTGTGGAATGCCCCATCACGAACCCCATCAAAGTCTCCGAATGGGGAGCATCGCCGGCATTTATCGAACGTTTCCGCAATGTCACGAACCAGTGTCAAACATGGCTCAAGTTTGAGCGTCGATCAGCCAGGCCTTTACGCAATGCGAACTCCCCGGGACAGCGGCACGAGTCTGGATCCTAAAGAATTAAGTGACCGCTTAGATCAGTCCACATCCTCATCGGGGTCTATCAAGAGAGTCGAGCCCATCGTGCACCACCATGGCACTATGACCACCACGGTGCCTTTTCGGGAGGTTTGCAAGGCTGTTAGAGAAGAGGCGTTCGTAACGAATCATCTACCGATCATCGTCAGTTTGGAGGTTGGTTGCGATCGTGAGCAACAAGAGATGATGGTGGAGATCATGAAGGAGGAATGGGCCGGACTGCTTCTGGAAGAGCCCTTTGAAGACTGCAATCACCTGACAGAACAGCCTCGACTGGAACAACTGCTCGACAAGATTTTGATCAAGGTAAAGCGATTGGATGACTGCAATGGTGAGATAGTGGAAGCCCAGCGTGGGCGATCTCTGACTGTCAGCTCCCTACGCGCCAAACCACCAATTTGCGACATGCTTGCGGCACTGGCTATTTATACACGCAGTGAGCATTTTTCCGACCTCAAATCCCTGGCCTCAACAACGCCCAGCCATATCTTCAGCGTGGGCGAGGACAAGTTTCTGGACATGATATCACAAGATCCGGTCAAGATCCAGAAGATCATGGAGCATAACAGAAAGTACTTTATGCGAATCTACCCCAAAGGCCTTCGTGTCGATAGCAGCAACCCCGACCCTACTATCCCTTGGCGAAAAGGTGTGCAGATGGTAGCCATGAACTGGCAGAAGACCGACGAAGGCACAATGCTCAACGATGCCATGTTTGCGGACACGCATGGCTGGATTCTCAAGCCCGCCGGGTTCCTGCTAGAGCACACCGACATACCGACTAGGACGGTCGACCTACGAATTACTGTTTTAGCTGGACAGTCGATCCCCGTACCTGAAGGTGGGCAGGCTAAGAAGCTGCGCACCCGAGTGAAGGTGGAGTTGCACGTCGAAAGACCAAATAAGTCGCTTGACTTCACGCGGACTACCCAACCGCAAACAACCGAGAATCCAGACTGGGAGCGCAACCCTTATTCTCTCGATTTCCTGGATGTGGGAGGGGTGGTGGAAGAGCTCAGCTTTGTTAGGTAAGTTGCTGCTCTCTTCCTCCAGTGTCTTCCCTCTTCGTCGTCAACATATCTGCCCATTCCACTCGCTGTTGCCATAAGACCAGGACCGCGGGTCAGTTGAGTCTTAATGTCTCCCTGTCATCCGAGAACGAATGGTTGTCGTCTTGTTTCAGCGTGATGATTTTGATGCACGGAGCCGCTATAAGGCAAACATCTTTAAGAACCTTTTACGCTTCGCGTTTTCCCACATTAGGGGAACAATGACGGGCGGGATGCTCGAGACAAAGTTGTCTGGTAGCAAATTCTGAGCGATGTGCTGGGTTTTATGGAGTAGCAGAAGTATCTACCGCGAGAGCGAGGCGAAGTGACCTCCGCAACCCTACCATCTCTTTCTCCGAGTGAGTTTGCGTATGCAACACGGAAGACTCGCATACCGACATCGGCTTCCTTCCGGTCGGCCGCCTTCGTACACTCACATTCGCCTGCCTCTCTTGCCCCCCTTTTCCAAACTTTATTCGACACCCGCATTCATATCCCTCCGACTCTCATCCACTCATGACCTTCCGACTCGCCTCATCTCAGCCCACGAACCTGGTGCTAACGTATGCTTGTCACTGTTAGATTCAAAGTTGAAGAGCCATCCTCCAGCGGCTTCGGCAACGAGCTTCTCGCTTGGGCTTGCATCCGTCTTGACCGCTTGCAGCAAGGGTATAGATGCCTCGATCTCTATCATCCTCTGACCCGTCGGCCACTCCGCCGACACGGTGGACATTCCGCGTCGCAGCTCTTCATCAAGGTTGAGAAGAATGTTCGATAGCGGCTTCCCGACAAACCGGACACGTGCCGAGACTGCCGTCGGGTCGGAGTGACATCTGACCTCATGACAGCGGCAGGCTAATCATCCGTGAACTTATTTTTTCCTGGTTTCATGATATCCTTGTTTTAATATGGCGTTGTTTTCTCAGGCTCCCGCATTGGCGAGAAGAACATTTTCAGCATGGCGTTTACGGTAGCACCCGGGCTTTACTTTCTTCATTTCGAATGCATGGTAGAAAGACAAAGAAGAAAGATTGCGCAAGGCACAGCAGAGCAAAAATTGCTTTTGGATGTAGTGGAACTGGTACTGAGTTGGTTGTCTCTCTTTGGTGGAAAATTGGATATCGGCCAAGAAACAGAGCGATCTGTTCTCCGGTTGTGGAAGTCAAGATGATTAAAGTTCTTGCTTGGGTTACCCTGCATAGCTGATTGGCGATGAATCAAGTCAATTATGAAGAAAGTCAAACTACTTACGCGATATTCTCACACCCGTCCTGACGAATGTGTGACTTCGTCTTTCACCTTTGTCCCGTGCTGTCCAAGATGACAGTGAAATCTTAAGATTCGACAGGATATGCTGATACGAGTAAGCTCAATGGTACTAATGAAAATAGAAAGACTCTGTTCTGTTTGCAAACCACTCATTATTACATTAACACACCACGCTGCGCATTTAAAGTCTATCGTTGCCAGATCTTGAATACTAGGAGCTCAGTTAAAGTCGTGCTGAAAGCAACCCAAGATCCACCAAGACCAGGTCCACCCCAGTTTTATATATCCAAGATTCGCGTTAAGTCATCAATAACAACTAAACAGCGCCAGTGGTTTAGTGGTAAAATCCATCGTTGCCATCGATGGGCCCCGCGTTCGATTCGCGGCTGGCGCATTTCTTTTGCACTTTTTTTGTTCCCTCCTTCTGGATCTTTTATCATTATTCTATATGGCATTTTTCAAGTTCTACCACTTTTTGATGGTTCCCGACTTAGTATTCGTAATATAGTTTTATTGTCTTTTCGTATGTTCCGTCTCATTCACTTTTTTGTCCGATTGTCTATTTCCTTTTACCCTTTTTATTCCTTGGTGTCTTCAAAGTTTGAAGTATTTTATTACTTTTAGCTTTATGCGTACGGTTTCTATATGGTTTAGAAAGCGTGTATATTCCATCCCTTTTTCTGGAACTTGAGGACAACTGTTAAACAAGTGGACTATGATTACTGGATAACTTCTTCATTTTCATTCATTTTACCACTATTGTGTGGTTTTCAGTGGGCAAGTAGGCCGGTTTAAACAGGTTGTATTACTCATTTGGGAGAGATTCTCCATCTTCGTCCTTTAATGTCACTGTCGAGATCTCGTAAACAGTCTCGTAGACAGTTCCATGCTTGGCTTGTTGCCATGCTTCCTCGTCCACGGTTATCATGCAGAGCACAGCAACCCAACCAGAAAATGCATCACGGAGTTGTACTCATACCTTTCTGACATGGCTGGTCAAACAAGACGACCGTCTCCGAACTCTCAGCAAACTCTCTCACCGCTGCTTGTATTGCTTGTCACCAAACTTCAGGACCCGTCATATCCCTTCCACTACCGCTTCCGCTTCCTTCCGGCCTTCATATCGGAGGCGGCACCCGGCGTTTGGTCAGGCCAGTTGTATCGGAGTGAGTGATACGGAGCCAGCGAGGTTTACGAATGTGAGGTGACGGGAGCAAACCGGAGAATACGGCGTGCCGCCGAAGCCAAGACGGGCAGAGACGGACAAGCCGGTTTGTTGTCCTGCCAGCTGGTACTTTGTACAATTGTCAACTTCAAGGGGGTGACAAAGAGACCTGGGAAGTGGAAAGTTCCATGGAACAGATGGCAAAGACAGACGAAGGGCAGACACTCGATTCGTTCCCGACCGTCTGGTTCCAGAACGGAAGGGAGGAAAAGGGAAAGGTTGATAGGAGATAAAAAAATGCACCCTTCCGCAACCACAACCGCAGCGCCGCGAGACTTTTCCCGTTGGCAGAATTTTCCGTGTAGTACGAAGGCTGGGGTTGCTCCTTTGCTCAATGTTTGTAAAGAGTGTGAGAGACTTCCCTCTAAATCCGTCGTCAACAAGGAGGAACTTCCAAGGTTATACATTTATACGGCTGGTTAGGGCCTGGAGACTGAAGGTTCGAGATTTTAATAACAATTCAGGGGTTCATACATCTTACCTATCTTTGGCAAATATCCATTTGAAAATATTGGGAATCTCTCCATCGCCTTTAGAGAGACGTTGGGGAAGAAGCACCATTATCAGACCATTTGTCTGACACAATGAGCATCCTTCCTGCCGTTGTTCCTGAATGTACACAGTGTGCGATTGATTTGGTGCAAACATATCGGGACGAGGTGGGCGCCAGTTAGAAGCGTTCCGAACGTTGTAACGGAGGAGAATTGAATCTGCATAGCAAACGCAAGATCCCGGGTCTGATCCAATTCGATTCTCAATACTTTCGCTAATCCTAAGGCGAGAGAGAGAAGGTAATGAATGTTCTAGAGAAGTCAGCGACATTGGTTAATGTAGGGTGTAAAGTTGGAAGTCCACAACACCCCGAACTTGCCATTGCTACCGGTCCTTCTAGCAAAGAGAGTCAGAATTGAAGACATCCATTTTCAGTTGTGACATCCCGCATAGCCCGTCAAAGCTTCCCCGTGGCGGTACAGCTTCAGCCGTACCCGGACCGATCTCCGAAGTCGTCGATGACCTGTCAGGCCATCAATGGATGCGGCTGGTTTCGGAGAAGGAGCCATCGATGAGGGCCGATACGGCGACGACAACGACGAATGCGCAGGAGCGCTAGTGTAACCGATGTCAAGCCGACAAGGGCCTTGACGTTGCCCGGCATTGATCTTTGCTGTCGTTCGGTCCACCGGGAGTGTTGAACGCAGCACGCCAAGCCAGGATTCCTTGTCGGTTTGAGGACAGCCAGAAGAAGAAGGCTAGCTCGAGGTACCCAAAGTGATATCAATCGATGCGTTTGTGGGGTCCTTCTGAAATCTGATGGGCTGCAGGTACGCGGTCAAAGAGTACTCGGAGCTCGTGGATGTAGACAGGGACAGCTGGCATAACAAACCCCCATCATGATTTGACAAACGCCAACGAAGGATTCGGATCAAGGGTGATGTCGAGATAGCATATTGCAATCGCGCCTCGAGTGTGGAGAAGGGGCCAGCAATGGTGTCCTATGGGCATGATATTAGTTGTTTCGTGGACCACTTTGTGTAAACACGACAATTAGAATGATGTCGAGGAGCAGATCAAGGGGCTATATCGGTGGTTGAAAGTGCGGGGTCGAGCTGATGTGTAAAAGAACGACTCGACGATGTATGACTTGACTAGCATGAGGCTCCCCAGCCTGGAGATCATGGTCCGGCCGAGGTCGTTTTGGTCAAGGGTGAATGGACGATGGGTTCGGTATATGTCCAGCTTGAACCAAGTGGACTTGGCTTGTTCCACTAGAAGTCTCAGCTTGTCTGCTGACTTCCTGTCTCGCTTGGGTCAATGATGGTTAAGTGGGAAAGAGGACGTTGGCGAGTATGGCAAAGAAGTCATCCCTTTCTCGTTGGCCAGTATCTATCTCGGGGATCCTGGCAAAAGAAGCTTAGCTTGCCCCGTTGGCTGAGTGGTTCTAGTGGTTTGATCGTTGATGCGGGATGTGCAGACGTTCACGATGACGGACGAATCAGCGTCGACTATGGCGTTGGACGTCGACCGTCTGCTCGGGAATTGAACCCAGGACGGGCATGGGGTCATTGTGAGCGTGTGGGATCATGGAAGATGGGCGCATCGTGAGCAACTGGCAATGTAAACGGCGGGAGAGGGAGGTCAGCTTCCAGGAGCCATATTGCGTTGATTCTGAGATGACGGACAACGATGAGCGGTATGAGGTTGGGATTGTGGTGGATGACGATAACGGTGGCTGTGAAGTTTCAAGTGTTGACTGACGTCGGTTGGACCTTTTGACCCTCTCATACCTAGGAGAATAATATATCATGGCAGGTGGGAAAAGACGAGCCGCGGTCGATGGAAGGATAGAACTTAGAGGTACGGCGGCAGGCTCAACCCGACACGTAGGTAGCACCGATTTCGGGCATAAATCTCTTGTGTCATGTCATGGATGTTCTTGCCGCTATCGTCTGTTCCTGTTGGCAGAGAATGAAAGATGAAGGGAAGGAGAGATCGTATCAGTGTCCCGTCATGGCTTCTTTTTCCTGGTGGTTGTAAGGTTGTGACGGTGCTTTGTGGGGCTCTTTTTCTGCCAAGCAATGACGACCTTCTGGAAATGACCGCAGTTATGGTAGGTGGCAGCGGATTGCCCGTTTCAATGGCAGGCACGTTGGGCGCTACGGGTGATTATCGGCCCTGGAATTTGGGGAGAGGGAGTAGATCTCCATTCAATTTTACTCCATCTTTTTTTCCTCCTCAGATTATTCTACTTGGTCAAACTTTGTGCTTTTGCGCGCCAGGAATGATCCATCATTACCGTCCCAACTGATTTTACTGACTGGTCACAATTCACATCCCTTGCCCCGTGGTCCCGTTGTTGCAAACCAATCTCTCCCAAGCCAAGCAAAATGGCCAAACCTTCCGACTCAAAGAAAAACAAAAGGGATGAGTGGAACTCCAAGATACTCACTCCGGGCACAGTACATACAGCATTGCTTACCTTTTCTCTAGTCAACTCCCTCATGCCAGTCAACGGACCGAGAGTGGGTGATGCTGCCGATGCCACCACTACCACTATTGGGGTCGAACGATACACTATTCATGGGTAGTCTTCGTATAGTCTCTCTGCTACTCTAGCGCTGTGCCAGTGTACAATTTGCTACAAGCCTACAACCGAGGGTTAAAAGGACGGCTGCAGCAAGCCACAAGCTGCATGATCAGGCTTCAAATGTTATGGAGAAACATGCCCTGGACTTTTCCATTTCCTGCGACTCTCCGGAAGATGGCGAGCCCTGCGCAAACGGCACTTGTCTCAGAGTTAAACCAGACTAGCCTCGCCTTGCAGTACGCTACACAGCATAGATGGCACGCTACCAAGCTGGACAAGCTACTTTTGGTTATTATGTGCGCTGTCAGTTGCTGCAACCGTTAAAAAGCTGCCCAGGAACCAATTCACCACCCGGTCCTTGCCCTGCCATGGTTCATGGGTTTGCGAGTTGCTTCTCTCGTTCGAGTGTTTGAGTACGATGGAGCAAGACAACAACAATACGCGATATGGAGACTTCGGAGAACCTTGTCCGACCTCAGCTATTGCTGCCGCCCAATGGCAGGGCCGCATCAACACAAAGTTGTGATTTCACCAAGGACCAAACGAGTTACTCTCGATCCGCCCGGTCTATCTCCCATTTTGTCACCACTTTCAGAGTCTTGTGGGTTTGTGGCCAGTGGCCAGTGCCGGCCCCCATGGAATCGTTTGTCGGAGACATGTCGTTGCCGTTTCCCGGAGGGTGATCCCGGTCCTGCCGTTCGACTTTTCTACCTCTGTGTTGTCTCTTGTACGCCAGTTCTAATGCATAAAACCGTCGAGCCTCTGTCTCGCCGTCGGAAAGACGCCGTCCATCAGACGAGGGATCCCTATGGTCCCTTGTGTCCATGACGAGCCTCAACACTATATCGCCTTGGTTTCTCATCTCCGTACCCTTTACCGCCAGCCGCTTCCCGTTCGAAAAATTCGAGAACGATCACGGTCTATCCTAGCCTCCTTTATCCTTCCCGTCGCCAACGAAATCCCGCCTCGTCATCGGTTCAACGAGCAAGAGTCCGGCTTCATGCTACGTCGGCCGGAAAGGCATATATAGACCTGCCTTCTGCTTGTTCCTGTCCTCATTCTCATTACCATCATCACCATCACCATCGAACATCCACCATCCAAGAGACTTACAAAGACTATTCAAGCCCAAACAAGACTACGGATTTCAATTACCTCAGCACTTGAAGCACTTGCCTACTTGACGAAGCCAGAACTTCACCTCAAACCCAAAAACACTACGAAAATGTGCCAGTCTACCCCCGCCCACGCTTGCCAATACAACATGAGCAAGCCCGAGCAACAAGAGTTGGTCAACCACCAAGGACAAGGAGCTTTAGTTGACTTTGCCAATGTGAGTACTGAGACAGTCGGACAATACCCTTACCCATTCGGGCCACCACCCCACGTTTCCGAGACTTGTATCTTAGGTACAAGAGGGTGACGGTCCGGTTGGTGCGGTTGATATGCAGTGCAACACTATCATGTGGAAAGTACAGTTACTAACGGTTATACTCTCACAGCTTCCCGGTGTTCGTTGCCCAGAATGCCAGAAGAAGGGTGTTGAGACATGGGTTATCCGCGGCCGTGCTTGCCCTGTCTGCAGACATGAGTGTCTCTAAGCCGAAAGCCGAGCCCCATCATTTCAACACGACTACGCGGAGGATTTAATACTGGGCCTTTCTTTTCCTCACGCCATGGTTTTTCGGGATGGGTTCAACAGGGCGACAACGGTTCGGAGTTGGGAAGCATGCTAGACTTGGGGGAGGACCTTTTGATACCCTTGCCTTTTCGGGTTGCTTGATTTCATTTTCCATCCTCGGGGTCACGGTGTTACGGGAATGGCTTTAAGGAGGGTTGATCGGGCAGAAAAGCGGCACAGAATGATAGACATCAAAGTGGGGAACTAAACAAAAGGGGTGATGGGATTACTGATGGGATGAATTGGGAACTAGAATGGAAATAGGAGATAATAAACATTGCATGTCGCTCACGCGCACACAAATTTGCACACATATTGAGCAACCATGACACTTGCTCAACCACACTGCATTGGAGAACCGGAAGGGCTCCTATTGGACCAGAACTGGTGGTAATCCCTAATATGAAGCCCTGAGAAACTATTCCTAAACCTCGACAGTTCCCAGTGAGGAATGCCTTGGCACAAGATATATGGCCAGTGGAACTGGTGTAGCATAATCATGAATCGAGTGGCGCACGTCAAATCGTCTCTCCACAACTCTGAGGTGGCACTGCCTATTTTCCACCATTTAATACCCAACTAAGACTGGATGAACCATGAGGATGACATGCATGACCCTCCTTCTACGCGAAGTGCAAACATTTGGATCCAGCTTCCGACGACAGGCAAGGACAGACTGGGAAAGAAGGAGGCTGTTCGTGGCACGATAGTACAACGAACACAGCAGAACCCATCAGGAAGGATAAGGCGAGACATTGCCGGCTCTCTTAAGATATAACCAACTAACCGATCCAGCAAGCAAGTACAGTGCGTTACCCTATCAAGCATATATCCATAGCTCAATATTAAATTCTAGGCAGACAACCACACCAATAACTGCGCCCTCCGTGGTACTAGCCATGCGTCAAACCAGGCGACAGTCAGTTGGGCAACAACACCCTATTTCCAAATCGGACGGAACGGCCAAAGGATCTTCCCAAAAGGAAACTAGAGGAAATTCGCTGAACACACATACACACAAACACATCCTGGTGGTTCACCAACCACCAAACCCTACTCCCAACAACACGACAAGACACAACACGGCACGGCACGGCACAGGACCCTGAACTACCTGTTAACACCAACACGGCGGGCACACCAATACTAACACAGACACAAGCACAGAACTCTTGACAATCAAATGACCAAAGTAACCAAACTACACAGGCCCGAAGCCACACAGGCGACCGGTGTAGAAGTCATATAAATCTCGATGCTCCCCCAGCCATCAGGCCACGTACATAGATGGGGAGGAAACATCAGTCCATGATGACCCAATAGGGCGGGTGATTGTTGAGGGTCCATGTCCGGTTCTTCCGTATCGTTCTGTGTGCATGGTAGTTAATAGTTCTGTAGGTAGCTCTGTAGGTTGGCCGTTAGGCAAGGTCGAAGACGGGACGCTCCCAGGGAAAAATGTAATCCAAAGGAACCCCTATGGAAAAGAAAAGAAGATGATGATCCTGCTTGCAGAATACTGGTAGAGTAGCATCCATGATGTCACCTCACTGACAGACACATGCAAATGCTCAGCGTGAAGACAGAATTGGGTTTCACCGTCCCAGCCTTGAACTGGCGAAAGCCAAAAAAAAAGGAGGAGAGTAAACAAAACCTTACCAAGTGAACTGGATTTGGTTTCTGAAGGAGGGAGTTATAGAGCTCAATGAACCCCACCACCTTCTTCACACACCACCACCCATTTGCCATTCCACCTCCTTCGCAGGTAGACAGGATTACAGGGGCGTTCCCTGTTTCCCACACACTTCTGACTGCTCAGCTACAGCTACGGGATCGACCGAATGCGACCACTGAGCGGGCGGCTTGGTGTCGGGTCTGAGATGGATGGATGTAACGCATGTGAATTCCCATAGGTCGGGGTCGGGACGAATCTCGAACCTGGCTGGCCTCGAAGCTACCTACCTACCTACGCTATTAACCCGAACAGGCCGAGTCGAGATAAGCACTAAACTAGGTAGACTGTAGTTCTAGGTACTCAAAACGAAAGTATGACGAAAAGTTCACAACGCTGCAATGGAAATTGACGGAAAATGGAAGCCTCAACATCTAGACTGGAGGGCTCTAGAACAAGTTTAGATTCTCGCGAGACACATACCTTGGTACACAACAGGGTGTGTGAGTCTCGTATTTGGGTGTTACTGGACACCAAGTCTAAGTCTGAGGCGAGGAAGCCGTTAATTAGGTTGGGGAAAGTAAGCCGAGAGAGAGAGAGAAAGGGGGGGGGGGGGGGGGGAGGGAGGGAGGGATTCTATCACATGCTGGCCGAGATCGGATGGATCGAGGTTGACTATCCAGGAGATGATCAGAGAAGATAAGGTTTACTGGACATAAGTTGACAGTTAGGGGTAATACCGCCCGCTCTCGCTTTGTTTAAAATTGCCTGTATATGAAACTGATGTCTGCTCAGCTATATGTCAGCCGGGTCATGAACCCCGTCGAGTTTGTGAGAGTTGCAAGTCGTCTTCAGGGTTCCTCTTTTAGGACGAGATGCCCATCTGGTGAGGGATACCCAGGTAGTTAGTAGCGGAAACGACGATCTATGAAACGTTTGGATATTTCATGGACAGAGAACAGCTGAATTTGAATGCCGAATCAAGTCGCCTTGCTACGCTCTACTAAACCATGCTTCAAGAGATGAAGTCGAGTGAGGATGAAAAGATGTTTCGAATCGAAGTGAGAGGGTCCACGGTGGAGGTGGAGAAAAGAACCTTGATGGCCAACAGTCAAGCCGTTAGCGGGCAGATCCGGGGAAACCTCCATAAGTGGGGAGGAGCCAAGAGCCCCCTGAAGGGGCCCCGCTGGGAAAGGGCACAGGCCTGTTGCTCAGGGCAAAAGACAGGGGCAGCCAGCTGAGGCCTGAGGGGCCCGTTCGGCTGCCGGCGGGGGCTATCCTCCACTGGGCCGGCCCCACCTGTTCCGTCCCTTCCACTTCGGCTTATTCCTTGGCCTCCACCACAACTTCCACTTTCCGGACAAGCAACACGCCCTACACGCCCTACACGCATTGGCACACAGAGACACACATGGACAGCGTGGACGACACAGGGATGTTTGCGCGAACCGTCGACCAGCTGAGCGTCTCTGCATTGCACATTCTCGCCTGTCGGGTCTCAGCGCAACCCTCGCTCGGCCTTTGATTGTCGTTATCTGGGTAAATAAGCTACCTACCACCTCATGACCATGACGGAGCAGAACGGCATCGACATATTGTGTGACGCCGCGGGCTCCGATCTGCTGCTGTCTTCCTACAACTATCCCATCCAACACCGTGACGGTCAGCAAGCCCCGTCCTCGTCCTCGTCCGGCGCCGCCAACAGCAGTAGCAACACTACCAACAGCAACACTACATCTACCGGCTCTTCCTCCTCCACCCATCCACCTCCGATCGCCACTATACCTGCCGGCGGCCCTGTCCCCGTCCCGCCGACTTCGAGTCCCAACCCGCTTCCTCACCCTCTTCCTGACCCTACATCTACCTCGACTATACACGGCCACCACCAACAACAAACACAGGGGCCGCCTCGAGCCAAACGGCCAAAGACCGAGTCGGCTCCACTCTCCGCCTCAGCCTCGACCCCGACCTCCAACCACGTTTGTCAGATCTGCAAACGCGTCTATGAGCGCGCCGACCATCTCACCCGCCATTTGCGCTCCCACGAGAATGCCCGCCAGTACCAGTGCACTCGCTGTCCGAAGCGCTTCAATCGCGCGTACGTACCATCTTTCTACCTCCGGACCGGTTGACAGGCCGGACCTCTTCTTGTTTCTCCACTTCCCGCCCACCTTCCCGGTGCAGTCATCTTTGATCTCTAACTAACCAACTTTCATCCCATAACCAGAGATCTGCTCACGCGCCACGAGACAACCCACGACAGAGACAACGATGGCAAAGGACGGACCATAATCCGCCGGAGCGATCGCGCCGCCGAAGCATGCCTGAACTGTGCCACGTCCAAAGCGAAATGCGATGATATGAAACCTTGCACCCGCTGTCGTCTCAAGAACCTCGTCTGCGAGACCTCCAGCAAGAGCAAGACACCGCAGTACCGGACTGCAGATGGCGCCGATGCCGCTTCTGTTTTTACACCCTCCGAACATGGCACTCCCAATGTCGCCTCGGCCTCTATGACGCCCGTCGACGGGACCATGCCGTCGTCATACGGCGCTTTCAACGCCGGCTACGGCATGCCTCCTGCTAAACAACCGACTTCCTACGGCCATGCTCCACAGCATCCTCAGCAACATCAGCCGCAACACCATCCTTACCCTCCTGCGCAACACCATCCCGACCAAGGGGTTGAGGCACTCAATAACCTCCATTACATTGCGGGATCAATGATGGACGTCCTTCCCGAGCAACTTCTCTTCCCAGTTCACACCAATCCCACGAATCCGTGGTACCAAGATGACGACTTCAACTCATGGAACATCAACTTCGACAGCTTCCCAGTACCACAACTCGATTCCTATAGCCAGAGCCCACAATCCACAGCCGGCACCGCAACCACGTCCTCCAAACCGACAGCCCACAGGAACACCAACCACCTCGATTCGGCCCGACGACACGCCGCCTTCAAGCGCTCGCCCTGGCTGTGGGAGCCTGCTGCCAAACAAGACTATGTGCGCAAAGACACGGAAGCAGGGCTCCGAAAGCTCGATGAACATGCCGTCACAGCGGCTCAGTCTCGACTGCCCACCCTACCATCCACCTTGATGACCAAGATCAAAATCAACTCGGCCGCTCGTGACCGACTCTTTGCGATAGTCATGTCGCAATTCAAGGATCCCCACCGGGTACCGTCGTTCCCATCGTTGGAGCTGCTCAATTTTCTTCTGCAGGCCCACCTGGTACATGATGAATACCAGTGCGACAGCTGGATCCATTCGCCTACGATGAACCCGGCTGAGATGTTGCCGGAGCTACTGGGCGCCATTGTGGCGAATGGAGCCAGCTTCATTGCGGTTCCTGCGATTTGGCAGTTTGGGTTGTCAATGCACGAAATCGTAAGGACGAGGATGTCTATTTTGGTAAGATCATCCCTGTTCAAAGGTAAAAGCGGCAGACGACTGACCATGGAACGAAACTAGTTCGAATCACAAAACGAGAATACTCGCAAGCTGGAATGTCTACAAGCGTACTCCTTACACCTTGCTATCGGCATGTGGAGCGGGTTCAAGAGGAAGACTGAGCTGGCGGAGGCGTTTTTGCAGCCTCTGTTGATTGTAGGGTTTTACCGTTCGCCCCCTTTTCCATGGACATGACGCTGACTCAAGCGGCGGGCAGATGATGCGACGTGCTGGCGTTTATACCGCTGTCGTCTATACACAGGCAGACTTACCATCGGTCCTTCCTCAACAATCAGACTCGCCAGAGGTCTTGGAGAGGAAGTGGCGGACGTTTGTCAATAGGGAGTCTTACAAGAGGTATGTGGAACGGTTATCCTGGAGGAAACGTTAGCTAACAGTACAGACTTGCCATCCATATGTTCATCCATGATGTACAAACTTCTCTGACCCTCCAGACTATGCCGCTTCTCTCCTTCACCGAACTCTGCTTCAGTCTTCCCTCGTCACGCGACCTTTGGAAAGCTCCTACTGCCAAGGCCTGGCGTGACTTGAACTTCATGAAACGCAAACCGCCTGCCGACCGGCCCATGCCACGTGTCAACGAAATCATACACTGCCCCGGCCTACTCGACGATTTTGTAGACTTTGTCGACATTGAGCTCGTCAACACTGTCGTCCTTCACGCGTTCTGGGGCCAGATCTCCTCTTATCGTTACTCATTGAGGTTCTATCAAGAGCCTTCCACCGTCACAACCATGTCAGGCAACTACGGACACTATTCCCAACGCAACTTTTCGAACCACCGGGAGCTGCTCAAGTCCGCGCAACGCGAACTTTACAATGACTTGCAAGACTTTGCCACCACTGTCGTTTACGTGCACAAGAGTCAGCCATACACTCCCGTCTCGCAAAGGCGATATCCCGTTCCCTTCCCAGCGCCAGGAGGTTCCAATGCATCTTCGCCCAACGTTCACTCACCTGTGTCGATAGCAAACTCCAATATGCCCATCACACTGGAGATGTTTATGTTAGCTTTACATGTTGACCTTAACCAACTGCAGTCGTTTGCAGGAAAAGCGGGCGAGGAAGAAGCGAGGAGGGCATCTGCCCATTTTTTGAACCAGGAAGGAAATGAGCCAAGTGGGATAGGGAGTGGAGGAGGAGGATGGGTGAGGAGCACAGAGGCCAGGCATGCCGTCTGGCATGCAGGACAGGTATTCAGAGCCGCGAGGGCACTACCGCCAACGGGGCTAATGGGGTTTAATGCCATGGCGGTCTACTTTGCTAGTTTGACGTTGTGGGTTTATGGGCTTCTGGGTGGTCCGAACCCAGTGTCACCGGTCTTTCCGCCGCAGTTCGGTGGCGGTGGTGGCGGTGGAGAGCATGTGATGGGTGGTGGAAGAGGAGGGTTTGGGGCCGGTCATCATATGCAACAACCGTTCAATGGCGCCAGCGAGATAAACCAGGATCCAAGGAGATCATCCGTTACGGTCCCAGTGCCATCCAGTCATGGGTACCAACAGATGTCAATGCCTTATCAGCACCAACAACAACACCCACCGCAACCTCATCATCAGTACCAGCAACCACATCTCCAACCACCACCACCAGATGTTCACTTTGCGGTTGTCGACGGCGAGGAAACAGGCGCTATACGCACCTTTTTACAAACGGGTCGCGGAACTCCTGCCCTCGCCATCTCTTCTTCACAGCCGTCGTCTTCCGGCCCCTCTAACAACAACACCAAGATTAATCCTTCCACGTCTCACCCCACAGCAACCGCAACCACATCTGGCAACAGCCCAATAGTCGAATCCCTCTTTGCTAACCCTACCCTGCCGCTGCAGATAGCTTGCTCCATCTTCCGCGAAAACTTTCCCTCGTTGTCACATAGCGAAAGCGAGCCGCTGCCTCCGCTGGTCGAAAGTCTAGGGACGCTGCTAAGGGATTTGGGGAGGGGGAGTACGAGGGGTGGGAGTAGGGCGGGGAGTATTGCTGATGATGACGAGGAGGGGCAGGAGGACAATAGTCAAGATGAGGACGAAGATGATGGGGAGGAGGGTAGGGATAGGGATAGGGAGAGGGAAAGAGATAGGGGTAGGAGTAGGGACTTAGGAAGGGGTGGGACTATTAGTAGGGATAGGGGCAGGAGAGAAGGTGGAGGAGAGGGAGAAGGATATAGACGGGAGAGTAAGACGGGAGCTGTTGCGGCTGGATCAAGGGAGGAAGACAGGCAGCGGTTCGAGAGGGTAAGTGACGGAGTAGCAGGAAGGGAAGGGCCGGGGAAGCATGATGGGCGTGATGGAAAGGTCATCAGGAATGATGACGTTAGGTTATTTGGTGTAGGTGATGGGAAGTTGTAAGAAAATGCTCTATATTGTGTTGGTTCATGATTTTTCCGGGGCTATTAACAAAAGAAAGGGGGTATGACGGCCGCAGCAGCATCGGTAGGAGTTACGGGAGAGGACATGATAAGATGAGATGCATGGATGCTTAAATAGGACGCGATATGGTTGAGACAAAAGTGATATTGATATAACAAAACCTGGACATATTCTTCATTCAAGTGTCATCCATGCCTCCTCATGGGCATTCCCACCTTTTCTCCCCTTTGACCCATCAGATCACCCTCTTATCAACCCACCAATCAGCCTTTCACTCACATTGAATCCCTATGATAAGTACTCAGAGCCCAATGTGAAATCACTCCCCAATAACATAAGTACAACCCCCCTCACCAATCCAAACCTCATGTACCTGCCCAGCATCAACATCTAACCTTTCCCCTGGACCATGCGTCGTTTTCCCCTTTTTATCTTCGGATCCGGGGTAGGCAATCGTCAAAGAGCCGGAGAGGATGAGGTGCGTGGTTAGGGAGGAGTGTTTGTGGGGTGCGTAGTCTTTTTGTCGTCTGTCAGTGTCTTGCTACCATATTTTGCGTCTTTGATTGGTATGTAGCTTGAATTGAAGTTGTTGAGAGAGGAACGTGAGAAGGAACTTGAGAAATATATAGTGAGAAGAGAGGTGAGAAGGAAGGTGAGAAGGAAAGTGAGAAGGAAAGTGAGAAAAAAGGTAAGGTAAAGGTAACGTACGAGCACCACCCCCGTCTGTCCAGGTGAAGACGTGATCGAAACCCCATGAGCGGACTTGGGACTCTGCTTCCTTTCGAGAAAGAGTTTGGGACGTCATTTTTGTTTATCCTTTTCGGTCTCGGGTTACGTTACGACTCGCGGAGTCCTTTCCTCTCGTTGGCTTTTGGTTCTTGTGGTTTGATATTACGGGTGCGAGTGAATCAATGACTGATCCGACGATCTGATCTGACTGATGCTTTGATTCTTAGTAGGTTTGATAGTGAGTGGTATACCGTCAGAGTGTCGGTGTCTCTCTCTGGTTGTAAGCATGTCGTTAATACACGGACTGGCTTGACTGGTTGCGTTGCCGAGCAACCGACTTGGCTGACTTAAACTTACTATTGTTACACTGACTGACTGGTGACTGACTATGGCGTTGTCGGTCTAGTTAGCTCCGAGACTGATCTTCATAGGATGTTCAATTGCTCACATGAGCTGAGTTGTGTATCAGTCAAGAAATTGGTACCTGTAGTGTTGGAGATGCCTGATGACGTCACCTTTCGCAGCGCAGGGCGTTAAAGTTGTCCAACAGTCAATTCAGTTAGTATGTAGGTGAAGACTGATAATTAATTGAAGAAGTAAAAACTGAGTTTGAGAGCCGACCGAAGTAGCATCTCATTAAGTAGTGTTTTAGGTTGCACAGCTTCTTTCAAGTGTTATCGTCCGGAACTTCGGGATCCCGGATAACGGAATCGTCGCAAGTGGAAGATTGTTAACCTCTTTCAGATAGCTTACCACATCGGACAAAAAGAAACTACAACCAACCCAACCAAGCCAAATATCTTAACAAGATCAACTGTGTATAAAAAACGCAAAACCGTATAGAGCAAAGGAAAAAATATGTAAAAAAAACGCAAAAAGAGATGCCCAATAACAGGATTGAACTGTTGACCTTCGCATTGACTTGATATCTCGAGAGACAAGATATTAGTACGACGCTCTAACCAGCTGAGCTAATCGGGCTGATTGGTTGTTAAATAAGCAGTTCAGTGCAGGACCTTATCAGTTTGCGCTGCATTGCTGCATGCGTTCGTTTTGCATGCACCTCGTTCAACTGACACGGCCGGCGAGCATTACCCTACCTCGCATTCACATTGCACATTGCGCCATGCCAAAAAGTGGTGTATAGTAACAAAGTTTGTAAAGTTGTCCAAAGGTATTTCAATTGTATTGTAGCCATCTCCATATGTAGAGAGTTACTACCTATCCTAAACTTCTGCCGAACCCAACCCAATATTCTCCCCAGCGACCTTTTGTCCCCTTGGTCGTGATCCCTTCCCATTCGCCCTCCTGTTTTCCCTGGGTATAATAGTAATGATGTTTGCGTGTATATGTACTCGAGCAACCATATGTATAGAAAGCTTTCCTGCGCCAGTGATGGCGTGTTGGATATGTGTCCAACATAGTTATCCAAAATGGTGTTGTTTCCAAGACGAAATGTCGAAAATGCTGCAGATGATGCCAGATTCCTCCCCAGACGAATAGACAAGAATAAAGAAACAAAAGACTGCTAGACAATGATTCAATGTCGTAGTGTTTGTAGCCAGCCACGCGAAGGAATAAACAAAAAGTAAGTAAAGGAATGTAATGTTGATGCTTCTGAAAAGAAGCACTGAATAAGTGGGTTAAGTGTTTCCAAAAACGCCCAATTATGCATATGGTTGTGGTATCAATGATGAGATGGAAGCAAAAAAGATGATGAGATGAGAGACACAAAGAAACAGAAGGAATGATGAATGGCACAACCGCTGCTCATCAACCCCAGATAGGGGCATTACGATAAGCTGGCGAGTTGTAGCTGTGAAGAATCCGATAAGGAGGATTGGGACCCTGAGAAGTCTGCATGCTCATGCTGCGCTTCCTCATGTGGCCTGTCTGCCGGGGCACGTAGGGTGGGTATGCGCTGTCAGGCACAGCCAGCCCCTGAACTCCCCTGTAGTCGGCGTTTGCGTTGCTCCAAGGGTCGTTCGCCTGCATTCCATAGATGCTCGACATGTCCGGAGGGTGGGCGTTCTGAAGGCGCAATTGCTGATAAGCGTCGTGACTGGGCCTGTGGCGAAGTATCTGGGTTCGATGGATGTAGGAGCTGGGGCGAGGTTGGGCACTGCTCGGCCTTTGAATGCCGTTGCTGTCCTGGCTCTGTGCCGAAAGCGAGTTGTGACGACTGGCTTGAAGCGAATTATGGCGGCTCGTTCCGTTCGAAGATGTCATGGATGATTGACGGCTGATGTCGCCCCTGGCTGGCGGGTTCCAGTCGGGAACTCTGTAGGTAGGGGGCATGGTGTTCTGACGCTGCCGGAAAGCAGAGAGTCGTCGAGGGTCCATCTGAGGAGGAGCAGTCGAAGTGCCCAAGTAGTCCTGGCCGATAGTTCCCAGTTCCTGATGGGCACTGTAATTCTGAGCAGGCTGTTCCTGCACCGGGTAGCCGTGGATACTTTCTCTGCTCGCCCTGCGACTGGACTGTGCAGACGGATAGCTGTGGACGTTTTCGCGGCTGACCTCGTGCCTTAGGCTGGAAGTTGATGACTGCGGGCGAAGATGAGATGGAGGCACCCGAAGGGACATCCGCCTTGTCTGCATGCTAACGGGCGGTTGGCTATGCGTCCTGCTGTCGAACACCATGGACATGGTTCGGGGAATCACCGGGCTTGGAAGTGACGCAGGAGGTACTTCTGTGGGCATGCTCGCCAAGTTGGCCTGCGCGTCAGCGGTCTGCATGTTGAGAGTCCGCTCAAGCGAGACAGTGAGACTCATTGCCCTCTCGCATGGCAGCCTAGAGTCAGCAGCCATTTCCGCCTCCTTGAGTCCTTCAGAGCCGAAGCTGCTCTTGACGGTGCCGTAGACTTTCTTTCCAGTTTTGGGTGGGAGAATCGAATCATAGACGCCCGGTTGTTCCTCTTGTTCGGCCTTCTTCGCCTCATCTTTGCTGATAGGGACGGGTTTCCTAACTATCGACTTCCTAATGGACTTTCTCCAGGACACACCCTTGGCCGTCGTCGGTTCGCTAGTTTCCGCCTCAGGAACAGGGGCGACCGTCTGCTTGGCGGTGACTGCCTCGAGGCTTGCTTCAACACTGCCCACGCTAAAGATAGTCTTAAGAGTATCCATGCTGGAACGGGGTTTAAGAGCCAGCCTCTTGGTGGTTATGGGGAAGCGCCTGCCGTGCTCGCGGAATTTGTGCTCAACGTCCTTCGGGATGGATGGAACGGCCTCGTCATTAGCGTGGCGGTTGTGTGTAGTCAGAGGAGCGCTAGGACGGCGAGCTCCACTCAAAAACCTCTGTAGCCTGCTCGGCTTCTGTGGCGTGCTGCTGATGCTGAGAGCCGAGTTCGAACGGTCTGACTTGCTGGACTTGGTGCTCGCGGGAGTAAGGCTGTTGAGTTCTGGCGACTTCGGGCTGCTGGCGGTCAATGAAGGGCGCTTTTCGCTCTTCTTGGAGGACTTGGGAGTTAGCAGGCCGGCCTTCGCTTGCTGGCTGCGAAGAGAAAGACTCTTCCGCAGACTCTCGAACATCTGGCCACCCTCGAGAGGAGAGATTGGGGGAGTGTCCTTGGGAGGGACAGGTGGGGGCGCCTCAGATCCGGGTGTCATCAGAGGAGAAACAGTGAGTGGAATGTCGAGGCCAAAACCTTGCGTCTCGACTGGAATGCTCTGTTTCTCATCTGATTTCTTCCTCTCAAAGGTCTGAGACTTGGTGTGAAGCGAGCGCAAGGACACATTCGAACTGTATCCAGAGTCAGCCTTGGCCAGAGGCTTGATGTTTTGCGGTTCGTCAGAGAGGCTCATGAACCCGCTATCAGTTCTAACGACAGTCGCTGGCGCATCACCGTTGGGAGACGTGCTGGGCTGCGACTTGGCATTGGGATCAAGACGGACGTCCAAAACTTCATTTGAGGAGTATTCAGGCTGAGACACGGCGGCTGAGACACTGTTGACTGGTCTCACCACGCGCGGTTCTGGCGCCTTGACCTCAAGAAACTGTGACGATTCCGCTCGCGAATCAAGGCTGCTCTGAGCCCTGGAAAAGTAGTCCCGTTGTCCCTTTCTTTCGAGCTCGGGGCTCATTGGGCTTGCAGAACCGTTGGTGATGCGCAAAGTTCCAAGCTTGAAAGCTCCAATCGACTGGTATTCGTCCTCACATGGTGTAACAACCCGTTGAAGCAGATTTGGGTCCAATGGTGGCATGGACAAAACACCCTCCCGGAAAGAATCGATCGACTGTTGGCGCGAGATTTGTGGCGTTTGCGAATGGCTATATCGGACTGACTGCGAGTGGGTCAAGCCTTCTATGGTAGAAGTTCTGCGCGTGGCCACGCCGGGCGTTTGAAGTATCGAACGCCTGCGGACCGGTACATAGAGAGAAAGATCGGAGTTTGCGCGGCTGATAGGAGCTCCGTTGTAGTCAAATTGATCCGCTCCGTTCCAAGAGAGTTCCGTCATTGTCGCTGCGCGCTCCGATAGCGCAGTTGTATGTTCGAACGCCGGCTCTTCAGCAAGGTTAATCAGTCGCTGAGAAGCATAAGCAGCCGTATCGTAGTTCCAAGTGGTGCGAGTTTGAGGTGGGCCAGCCCAGCTACTGAAGAGGATGTTAGCAACCTTTGGGCAGGCCTTTGTCGAATGAACTTACCTGTCCAGGTGTGGCTGCAGATAACCGGCGGCGGCGGATTCAAACGTCATGGAGCTGGATCTGGGAAGGGCACCCGTGGCAGTGGTGCAGTTTCGTGACGTTGGCCGAGCAGTGCTAGCCGCCTTTTCCTTGTGAGGGTTCCCCTGCGAAGACTTGGACCGAAAGAGACTCATTCTCTTGCTCGTCTTGCTCGTCTTTTCCTGTATCGTCGACTTGAGTGACCCCTTTCTTCCTTCCAATGCCGAATCCACCTCTTCTGAACTACCCTCGGACACATCGGCGGATGGGCGCATTATTGGCGCCGGGGTGGTTTCGAGAACTGCATTTTCAGGACGGGTGGGTAGGATGGCGCTCTGACGTTTGACACTGGTAGAAAGTCCTCCAGGGTTCAGGAGAAGTAGGCCTTCGTTGGTAGGGTTGGCGGTTTTTGGCTTGGATAGCCTTTGAGGAGACGACTGGGGTGACGACGACTTCGGGGACGACCTCGGAGCAGGGGTTTCGACCAGTGATTGTGTATTCCCCATGATAGGTTGGTTGGTATCTGATGTTGCTGAAGGAGGAGAGAAGGCTCTCCTCGCGCAGAGAGGGCGCAGATGGGATCGAAGAGGTACGGCAGGATGTTGCTAACTAAGCCTGTACTGAAACTGCCATGCCGTGATCCGTGAATCGTGATATCCGCAATGTGGTGATGGTGGTGTTGGTGACCCGGGGTCTAGGTATGGGGAAAGACCCTTATGGCGGCTTCATGTAGATGGACCTCGGCCTCTACACTCGTATTATCAGGAGGAGGAGAGGACAGGAGGTGGAAGGAGGAACTGGACATGGAAATAATTAAAGCGGGAAAACGAAACGAGAGGGAGGGAAGGTGGGCCGGAGCTAAGGGGAGATGTGCTCGGGTCTTATCAGGAAGGCAGCATGGACAGGGCAGCCAGGAAAGAAGGAACGGAAGGTACCTACGGCCAGGTCCCAGGGCCGGCCGGGGTTTGGGTCTTTGGGTCTTTGGGACAACCTGGGAAGGCCCCGGGGTGAGAGGGAGGATTGAAAGGGAAAGGGCTCCATCGTCAGCTAGGTTGGCAATGGCGTGTGCTGGGCTTACAGTTGCCCTGGTCCCTGTCGGCTGGTTACTAGTCCGTTGCCGAGTCGCTGCAACCTCGTTGACAAGTTGACATGACACTTCACTTGCAGTGTGTGTATTGGCCGTACGGTAACGTAACTTTCCCTTTCTGCAATTCCCGTCCTGTTTCTGCATTGCCCTGCGCCGCCGGGTCTGTCTGACTGAGACGCCTGACGCCAAAGCAAAACACCACAGCAACCCTCTGACGGTAGTCGAGAGGGGAAGACCCCGAATGGGAGGTTGGAACAGATCATGGCCTGCATGGCAGTCATGGCAGTCATGGCAGACAGGGAAAGTGAAGCACAAAGACAAATGGAAGCCGAAAACGACTTTCTAGCAGTCTTGGCTTCTATCAGATCTCCGTCTTTTTGCCTCTCAGTGACGCCCACAAACACCCGGCGCGCCGCACGGCATTCGGCTCACGGCAGTCCCAGAGCCAGCCGGTGCTGCATCCAACCCTTTGGAGTTGAGTTCTACCAAGTTCGACATGAACCCAACGCGAGAGGTACTGCTACGGCTCATTGACCAGCTATCTGAAGCTTCTCTCAGTCCCCGTCTCTGACCTCGAGTCGGCAAGTTTAGATGAACATCAGATAAGGGCCTTTCCCCTATCCTGAAAATTACCTTCTCTTGCCGTACCGGTCGAAATGTCAAAATTGCAGATGGCCATTATGGTGGATTTCGGATCTTTTCCTGGGATCATCGACTCGCAGTTCAGTGAGTGCACATTTGACTTTTTGGTGGGCGCATCTTTCAAGTTGTGGATCTGCATGCCAAACCGGAGCAAGTGCGTCACTGAAGCGGGAATTGCCAAGTGCAGCCCCAGGCGTCATTCATTTCAATGTTGGTTGGTCCCCGAGGTATCTCGCCATATAAACTTGGCCGAGAGATACCTCCAAGTAAAGAAAGCCCGGAGCACTCGAGCCTGAATTGGTGGACTCGTCTGATGTTTCGCCGAAGGTACCTGTTAACCCCATTTTCTTTTTGAGCATCCAAATCTGCAAAGAAATCAGGCGCGACAAAAGATTTTCTTCATAAAGAGTCCTTGAAGCCCCGTCACATCCTTTCCATTTCTCGCGGTTCATCGGCAGTTTAAACATCTTGTTGGTCGTGTCACCGCCACGACCGATTTGGAGTAACAAAGGAAAAAAGTGCCTACTAAACAGGAACGGAAACAACGCAGCAACAACAGATGACGGCGTGGAGCGTGTGTTGGGTCAGGATGAACCCAGGCATTTACATGTAAGCCCTGATGTTTTTGCGGTAGCTTGTTTCGTTCGTCGATTCTTTGCAATGTCCCGTCCTTTCACTTGATGAAAAAGCCGGCTGTTGCTCCCTTTGGGGTGGCACGACAACACCAGGCGACAAGGCGGGGATAAATGCTTGCAACTTTACAATTTCCAACACCCGAAAAGAAGAAAGGGCAAAGCACGGGAAAGCCTGCTTTTGCAGAGGATGAATGCGATGTTACCCCGATCAGAGAACCAGACTTGGGCGCACAACGGACGGCGGACAGCCAATCTGAAAAGTCATGGCGCTTTTCATTCAATGAAAAGTGTGGTTTCTACTTAGAGGTACCAAACCAGCACGACTGACATGGCATCCAAGATACCATCCACATGACACTGCACGATCTCACGATGAGGGACGGGGAAATTTCTGGTGGTGAGCGACAACTGAAGATGAAACAGACGCACTGGACTGGAATGATTCGGCGCCGGCGCGAGTGGTGACAACATCTGCTTCAGGCTCTCCCTCAGCGGCCTCACAGTTGGCACCCAGGCAGACTGCAAGGTACCTCTCTACCTCCCTTCTTTCCTCTCAAATGTCAATCGCAACCTCACCCCAAACTCTGTGACAAAGGCAAATCAAAGCAGATCCCCCTTTGCAACTTCACAAAATCTCCGCCTTGTGGACTCGGTGATGAACCGTAACAAGCAGGAGATCGAACTGTGTTTGGGGACAATCCCAGGTCGCTGCAACAGTACAATCGATTACACAGCGCCCCGGCAATCAATGGACCGTCTTTCGCTCTTTTCCCCAGCGGTTCGTCCATCAGTCTCTTCAAGGTTCCTTCTTCTTGGGCCAACTACACACGTGTACCAAGAGGCGCGCCCAGCGTGGGTTGATGGAGATGGGTAATTTCTCTGAAATTTGACGTTATTCACACCCGGTATTACTCCTTGTCCCATCACGCTGTGGTTCAGCTTGGCGAGGGTTTTCTGCACCCTGGCTGTCTTACTCTTAGACTCACCTCGTCTCTGTATCTGTCTTCACTGCAGCCAAGGTGCAGAAATTTTCTTCCTCAAAGAGACCCCTTGGGACGTGGTCTCGATCTTTTGATTTGCACTTGGATGCAGCAAAAAGGCATCGCGTCGCCCACAATTCTCACTTCGTCTGGTGAGACACTCGGTCGTGCATCGCTAGCAGTACTCGACAGCGTCCACAGAAATGGAACAGTTTACAGCGCCGGCCAACGAATTGCAGGTTCCACCCGCGCTAACATTTTAGGTCCCCCCTTGTCCAGCCCCACAGTTGGCCGAAGATCGCTGCCAATTCCCACGAAAAATCCCATGAGGCTCTCTTTTGCGACAAAACGGTTCACGGCAGGCAGACACAAAAGAAACCGAGTGCGAACAAAGACGTCATCCCTCTTTATCCCACACCGGGACATCCCAATTCAATTCATGCATAACTTGCACAAGGAACATCGGGAACAAAAACAGCATCCATCACCTTTCTCACTTTTTCTCCAGATACTGCATGTTTCAGATAGGCAGTCCGAGCGACCATCTCCAGCGATTGACCCGACATCATCAGCAACATCCGAACATACACAGCGTCATCGGCCAGACTGATCATCTCCACGCGCGCACATTTCTTTTCAGAAGGAAAAAACACAAGAGGTTGGGTCGGTCGGTCGGTCGGTCCATGTCGATGCTCAACTTTCCGGCTCGATCGCGTGCAGTGGCCCAGTGGTGGTGGAAGTTATTCTCCGCAACGTGCCCGGCTGTTCCTGGGAAACAAAACCATCTCCAAACCCTTCAACCTATCGTCTGAGCCCGTGTACGGTACACGCGGCGGACTGCGGGCCTGGCCTTTGCGGAAGTGCGGAGCGCATCGTCCCAGGCTCAGGAACTTCCCGGCGCGAGGCATCTGCTCGAACCTTCGTGTCCCGGAGACATCGCCGGCAGCAGCATTGCACTAGCGGGAAAGACGTGAAACCGACGGCCAAAGCCCGGGAAGGAGAGTTGGGAAAAGGGCAACAACACCATTGGACAATTGGCCCCCAACGTGCATGAACCTAAGGTGAGATTTCGATGGCACGAACTGTTGAGACCACGAGGCAGGTGTCGAACGACATTCATGATGTTGTGGAAACTGGCGGTCAGTTCATTGATATTCCACTTCCTAAGCTTTCACCTTTCCCACTTAGTTACACAGTATGGCTGCAAGATATCTCCAGCTTTTTCCCTTCCGTGACCGCCAGAGTTTAAACTCTCCGGGGCTACGGGCCAAGACATCGAGATCCGACTAAAGTTACCGGTATGGTAATTTACAGTCGTGATACGTACATCGGGATTCTGTAACAAAAACCGGTGATGCGAACAAGCTCTGTACGAAGACAAACCCCAAAAGAAGTCCCGGTCGCGCGTCTGCGATCTTTCTGCGCATCCTTTTCCCGCTTCCATTCGGGCGGGACCAACTTGGATCGATGATCACAGCAAGAAGCGAAAGGTCCCCGTCCGTCTCCCGTGGTCCGCCGCCGTTGACTGCATCGTCAAAAAAAGAGTATCGGCTTACGGCCGAAAATGGCATATCGCGATGCCAATCCATTCCAAACGGTCCAAGTTGCGCAAGTTTACCTTGCCAAAACTGGGAATCTGGGAATTCTTCTGGGGTTTTCTGGGCGCCTTCTGGGACACGTTAGAAAACCGTTCACAAAGAAAGAGATCGGTAAGTTCGGCAGGCTTCCCACGCACACGCGCGCGCCATTCATAAACAAGCAAGGTTGAAAGGAAACAGGTCCTGCCATGGCCCATGATGATGCCCTGGTCCTAGTTCCATCGAATCCGAAATCTGTGTGATCCATTCCCCGCACGACTGTTTTTGGTCCTGCCATGCTCTTCTGCCATGAACCTGTTTCCGTTCCGAAGCCTGCTTTTTGAGGATACAGTACCACCCCCTGTATATGGCCCTGGTCTGGTCCGAACGAAAATAAAAAAAAAACCACAACATCCAAAACAGAAACCGAAAAACGTTTATCTGACATCACCATCACATAAAATGAACGGCGCAAAGGGAGGATTTCAAGTTAGAAGTCCCACAATAAGGGCCTCGAAAAGATAAAGTTCGGTTATCAAACCGAGATCGGGAGGGGATCGGCGCTTAGATTCAAGCGCCAGAGGGTCTTTTGTCTTTCTCGAAATACCTTGCCATGCCCATACCACCGGCCGAGACAATATCAACATTGCAAGATTATACGAACGGAGATTTTGACCGGCTTTTGCTCCTATCATATCTAACCCTGACAGCTGGTCGATAACAAAGTCAATCTGCTTAACTCCATTCCCAACCAGACAAAAAAAAAAGCACCGGCCGTCGACGGACCTAGCATTAGAAATAGGTAGGTAGTATCCTGTATCTTTAACATTTCTTACACAATACTACATTAAACTGCTACGCTTCTGCCAGGTCCATGTTCGTCGGTGAACCTGCCTTCACCTTGCGCAGGAAACCAGATTAAACATGCAAGCTGTCACGGTGCCTGTGCCTGTAACATACAGCCTGACTGTTACATACTACATCAGCAGCTATATGTATCCACTTGCCAGGGCCAAACCCGCATATGTATTCCGACATATGTAAGCCAACCTTATATCAGACGGGTATTATACATGTGTTGGAGTCAAAACAGCATGAACATGGGACGGAGAATGGAAATTTCTTTCCTCTTTGTTGCCGATCGCGATTAGGACTGGGCTGGGGTAAGGGACATCGATCCAACTGACTAAGCATGACCGTTGGAAGTTGGGGAAGAATATCAAACAAGATCTTGCTGTCTTGTTGTTGACAATGCAAAGTCTGGTATCCCAATCATATTCTTTTCCAAGAAGACTCCCAAGAGAACTTTGCATTTCCAACAAAAGCCTGGCTTCGAGCACGTCCAACCGGTTGGCAAAAAAGTATGAACGGATTACTTGACTTTGACTTTTCCACATTAGCCGCAAGTTCGACTTCCTGGAGCAACAAGAGATGTAAAATCAAAACGAGTGTCACGTATCTAGACGATCGGAAAGGCGAAACAAGGCAGACTATGGAAGTCAGACTCGGCATTCCCTAGACTTAGGTACTGGACAAATGGAAGTACTCTTCCAAGGTTTTCATTGAGATGAAATTCAGTTAGACCCATTCAACCTACTACACGATTTCAAGGTACTAACTATCCCGCTTTGTTCCGTTCTTTTTGTCCTTTCTGCCCTTTCCCACCTAAATAACTAACTAATCATGCCGTCCCACGCCTGTCGTGCAACGACGATGAAGGTGATAATAATGTTTTCTGTACGATATTAGTCGGGAGGGATAACACATTACATATTGCAAAGCGGGCAGCATGCAAGCACCTAGGCGAGGTTATACATAACTGTCTGTACGTCGTTGCCGTTGCTTTTTGAATTGCAAGTTTACCGGGACTAAAGAATACCAGGGCAAGAAAAATGCTTGTGATACTAATCTCCATTATCAAGCTGGTATACCGGAAATCAAACTTGAGAGAGAGGGAGATGCCCGTCCTGGATATTCCTAGATTCATCCCTCGAGTTCAGTTACCGTTTACCCCCCTTCGGAAGCGACCTTTAGCTTCATGTATATCTCACCAAAAACCCACAACGGAACGGAAGGACATCGGACAAAACCGAACGAACAGCTTCGCATCATGCTTTAACATACATACATTGCTCCTACAGCTACTGTAGCTGTACGCGCGGCATTTGCTTGCATCAATCTCGAGCTCGAGCTCGGCGGGATATCAACCACAACCCACGCACTCCCACGAGTGATGCGCAAGCTAAAAGCTGCATCATGCAAGCCTCTTTTTTTCCCACTTCCGATCATCACCACCACTTAGGAAAATCATCAGTATCATAACCACTGCCGGAAGTTCGATCTGAATCTATCATCGAGTATCATCCATCGAAAAGACAACCTTAAGGGCGTGTTCCAGTTTTCCAACCGTTGATCCGTTTCCCATATAAAATAAACCCTGCCGTTGTTATGCGGTTGATCTGCAGTGTATATGCGGTTGATCACACTGCATATAGCCCAAAAGAGCTGAGGAAGTACTACGGCCTGTAATCTTTCGGTAAGAGGTATATAGCCAATCAACGCGCGCAGACGCGTACAGGAAACGCCAAGATCCGTTGATCCAAAAACACAACATTTTGCTGCTTTTTTGCTGTTGATTGATAATACCAGCATCAATTTTCATTGAAAAGAAAAAAGAAAACCATTTCCTAAGAGCTCTCAAATGCTCCTTTCCAATGGTACCATTTTTTTCCTTTTCTAAATACCTCGAAAATTGGTCATTCGGAAGTGAAGAGCCAACCGCCAAGGCCTAGTCTTGGCAGAGAGGTACGAAGAGCACCCCCTGGCCTGCTGTAATTTTAGCTTGTACTCGGATCAACCGAACAAATCAACGGTTGGAAAACTGGAACGCGCCCTAAGGCTAACTCTTTACATCGGACTTCCACAACTGTGCATATCATCCCGCGTATATCAAGACACCGATTGTGGTGGACGGCCGTAAGACATGCGCCGCAAATGCCTTGATTTACCCATGTTTATGCAGTATCGGCACTCGGGAAAAAGCAAGTTCAGAATCTACCTGCCTATCTCTGTAGTAACCGGCGAACGGCTACATAGAAGTAAGTAACTCAAGACATCCTCCCAGCTTTCATCTTCTTGATAAACACTCTTCATCATGGTTATCAATGTAGAAACGTACCATATCATATCATTCCATAGACCCTTTTGACTTCGTCCACGCTGGTTCCTAACCTGATCAACATATAAATCATCCAAGTCTCAAACTTCATCCGGCTATGCCCATGTTTCTCTCCGTAGTTTTCTGTTTGCTTGACTTCATTTACCAATAGCAAATTACCTCCTTCATGGCATCAAGCATATAGCTTCCTCGGACTCTGGCTCTCGATAGTGCGTTCGAATAAGTTAACTTGCTACCTGTGTTACTTTTCCCGTTGTAATTATCATCACTTCAATCTCACGACTTCCTGGCTCGCTTCACTAATCCAACACCCTCGGTACCAGCCGGACCTACAGTCTCAGTCAAGCCACATACATAAGCCCAGCCTTCGCTTCACCCGCTTTACCCATACGGCTTCACCTTGACCTTTCACCTTTTCCCATCCCGTCCCGTTTCCCATTTGGGAAATTCCGACAGTAATATAAGGTAGCGAGGTTCACCCCGCAAAAAGCTGAAGAGAAGTTGTCTATCTCAGACTCCGAATTGCGGGGGACGGAACATCATATTGCATGACACCGAGATAATAAGATCTCTATGATAACTTGTGAGACTACGAACATCGACAAGGCATCGAGCGTTGATGCAAGCTTAAGGCAGGTTATGTCCAACTACCGTGTGTATCCTGCAGCTATTTTATTTACACGAAGGGTACCTGGGATGACAGGTTCTCGAATATTGCCAAGTTGTTGTCATTCATGATCAAAGTCACTTGATATCGTGGAAAAAACTTCATAATATGAAGACAAGGGGCGATTCAAGCAGCAAGAACATCAATCACTGGCACGGTCAAAAGTTTGAGGAACATACTTGATTAGTCTAATCGGCCCCTCATGCTTTTGGAATCAGATATCTCTCAAGGGCCAAAATTCCTTGGCCCTCCAATAATGCTAGTCTAACTGCTCAAATGATATCAACATGATCCTCTAATAACCGCCATAGTGTCCCCGAGCGCCTTAAAATGAGATAAGATAATCCATCAGACAAAAGAAAAGAGATTATAACCGTGTTAATCCTAGACGAAGACCAGGAGAGATCCCAAGCCGAGCATGGCAGTGACAGGAATGAGCAGAAGGCCGGGAGAGGGCGTCTTCGTGTCTGCCAGCGACTGCGTGACCTGTGCTGGCGGATTGCCGTTTGTTGGTGCCACGCCCGAGCCGCCATTTCCATTACCAGGCGCAACTCCTGAGCCTCCATTACCGGGGGCTGTTCCTGAGCCGGGAGCTGATCCTGAACCACCATTGCCGTTACCGGGAGCGACTCCAGAGCCTCCGTTGCCGGGTCCCATGCCGCCATTGCCAGGTGCTACACCAGAACCGCCGTTACCATTGCCGGGAGCTGATCCGGAGCCACCGTTGCCGTTGTCGCCAGGCGCCGATCCAGAGCCACCGTTGCCGTTGTTGCCAGGCGCCGATCCAGAGCCATCATTGCCATTGCCAGGTGCAACTCCTGAGCCACCGCTGCCGGGTGCGGCACCAGAACCAGAACCATCATCGGGACCACCATAGGCTATGACGTTGGCGTTCCAGTACTGCTTCTTCTCCAAGACACGCGCAGGCTGAGGGACGGTGACTGTGAGGACGAGGAATGAAGAGGGACCACCACCGAGAGGGCAGGGGGTAGGTGCCGGGGCTCCTCCATTGCCGGCACCGGCGCCATTGCCATTGCCATTTCCATTGCCATTACCGCCGTTGCCGCCATTGCCATTGCCATTGCCATTCCCGCTGCCAGAGCCGTCGTCAGGGCATGGAGCACCATTGCCAGCACCATTCCCAGCGCCGTTGCCGTTGCCGTTGCCGTTGCCGTTGCCGTTTCCATTACCATTCCCTCCGTTGCCAGCACCATTGCCTCCATTCCCATTGCCAGCTCCAGCTCTATTGCTATTACCGCTGCCATCATCGGGGCATGGAGCGCCGTTCCCGCTGCCAGCACCGTTTCCGTTTCCGTTGCCATTGCCATTGCCGTTACCATTTCCATTCCCGTTGCCGGCGCCGTTGCCATTACCGTTGCCATTGCCACCGCCGTTTCCAGCTCCGGATCCCGGAACGATAGCTTCGGGGCTGGGAGTTCCGATCACAAAGATGGTTTGAACAAGAGGACCTTGCATCTGGGCGGGAGAAGGGGGAGGACCGCCAGCACCAGCACCGCCGTTGCCGCCGTTGCCACCATTTCCATTTCCATTGCCTCCATTGCCAGCGCCATTGCCTCCGTTTCCGTTGCCGTTACCGCCATTGCCATTGCCATTGCCATTTCCGTTGCCGTTGCCGTTGGCGTTGCCGTTGCCGTTGGCGTTACCATTGGGGCATGGTGCACCGCCAGCGCCGTTGCCGTTGCCTGAGCCAGCGCCATTGTTGCCGTTTCCGTTTCCGTTGCCAGCACCACTTCCGAGGCCACCAGCACCGTTACCTGGGGCGCCGGCGCCGTTGCCTGGACCTCCGCCCATGCCACTGCAGTCTCCCATACCATTGCCGGCACCACCGTTTCCATTACCAGCGCCGCCATTGCCATTGCCGAGACTATTACCAGCACCATTGCCCAAGCCGCCGTTTCCTGCACCATTGCCTGCTCCGGAACCATAAGCTCCTGCACCGGCACCGGCACCCAAGCCTCCACCACCAGCGCCATTCCCGCCATTGCCATTGCCATTGCCAGCACCATTGCCCCCATTGCCAGCACCGTTGCCAGCACCAGCGCCATTGCCGAGACCGCCATTGCCATTGCCTCCAAGACCGTTGCCAGCGCCATTTCCGGCCCCATTACCGGCACTGTTGCCATAGGCTCCAGCTCCGGCGCCCAGGCCTCCAAGACCAGAACCGGCACCGTTGCCGCCGTTGCCGTTGCCGCCGTTGCCAGCTCCATTGCCGTAAGCACCAGCGCCGCTTCCAGCAGGTCCGAAGGGGAAACCGGGAGGCAGACCGCCGGCACCGAGACCGCCGGCACCGAGACCACCGGCACCACCATTGCCGTTCCCATTTCCGCTGTCGTCGGGGCAATCAGCCTTGATGGAGGTGGGATTGGTGGCAAAGAGACGCAGAGTCGGGTTGAGAGTGAAAGGCATGCGGTTGGAAGAAGAGCCAGAGATGTAGCTCATCGGGGCGGCAAACTGAGTCTGGGACTGATCATGAGGGCTGTAATTGATGCAGTCATTGGAGATGCGAGTGATGGCAGGGTGGTACTCTTGGGCGTTGCAATTGGCCATGAAGCACTGGAACATGGTCTATGGAAAAAGCAAGCCAGTCAATCAAGTGTCACAGTGAAACCAGGATGAGGAAAGCAAACAAAGGTAGGCAGACTGACCTGAAGTTCATGAGTCCTCTCGCAGAGGCAGGCAAGTGTGCGGCATCCGGACGAGTCGAGAGCGGGAGCAATGCAGGGCTGACCACAGTCGGGAAAAGCGAGGGCCGCCGTGGCGGGCGTGAGCATCAAGAGGGAAGACTTCATTGTGAAGAGTCGCAAAGCTGTTTCAGAGAGTCGAAAAGCCGTTTGTTTGTCGTGGTGTCTTTGTGAGGAGACCTTGTGATGTATCTCGAAAAAGGAAGAACACGTAAAAAAGGAGTCGATAGTTGTTGATTGAGAGCTGATAGCTGACTGCAATTCAAGTATGATCTCCAAAAAAGAAGAGGAATGATTGAAAGAATTTGGGACGTCTATTCCAAAAAGAGAAGGGAAAAGAGTGTGATTGTGATGTTCTGATGAACAGAAGAAAAACAGGATCTGAGGGTGGGAGGAGGGTGGCTTTAAGTATCTGGTCTCATGGGCCTGGGAGCCAGATGATCGTACTCTTGGGAATGGGCGACGGCAAGTGCAAAGTGGTAAGGACCGTGATCGCCATGGTGCCATGGCATGGTGGGTGACGACGTCAGAGAAGGAGCAAGACTGGGTATTGAGGAAGTTGAGATGTCGAGCACGGTACACTCTCTCTGGAGAAGGGGAACCAGCAGAAAGCGCGAGATTGAACATACAGCAGAGTCACCTGGAGCCTGTTTCCTTCTTCAGTTCTGGTCCGTGGTCAGGGAGGTGCGTTTGCTTTAGCAAGGAAGTAGTTAGGTATCATTAAGTGAAGAAAATGAAGGAATACCTGCGCTCAGTAAAAGATCAAATCCACCTGCTTCTCCTCCGCCGTGTAGCGGTCCTGGAGTTCCTCCCTCGTCAGGAGCTTAATCAATGGCATCATGGTCTCTCTCATGTCGACGATGCCCCGCTTCTTCTGATCGATATGGGAAGCGTCCACTACGATCCTCTTCAGACTGTCAAGAGACAACGACTCTGGGGGAAAAAGTTAGCAAACCCAGAGCAAGTGCATGGACATGACACTGGCAAGTGGAAACCTAGGATATCGTACCATTTTCGATCAAGTCAATTAGACGCTGAGGAGTACCGACGGCAATTCCCGTGCGGCTCTTCTTGAGGAAAGAGACCTGCTCCTCAACCTTGAAGTGTTTGGCGAACTATCGAACGATTAGTGTCGACTTCTTTCCTTGATACCGACATCGTAACTTACCAACTTGGCGACCGAGTTGTTCTTGGTTTGGAACTTCCTCAAAGCTCTGAAGTGATCGTGTCAGTACTCTCAACTGCTAAAGGAAGGATTGAACCCAAAAGAGGAGCATACCTGACCAAATCCGCAGCACGCAAACCCGCACCCGCCACGACCAGTGTGTGCGGCGACCCATTCGACTTGGGCGCCTCGGACAACTTGGCAGGGTTCTCTGAGAACTCTTCGAGGAACTCTGGCAGGTTGTCCTTGTTCCTGGGCTTTTGGAAGGAAGTAGTGTCCTTGATGGCATTTGCTGTCCGTCACATGTCAGCATCTCATCCATCCCACTTTCTCCCCGTCTTCCACTGCTCCCTTTTCTTTCCCTTTCAACTCCTTTCCTTCCTTCCTTGTTCGTTTCCTTCCACCTGCTCCCTCGAGATTTCGGCAACTCACCAGAAATGTACAAATCCGAAAGCTCGACGGAGCTGAGATCGGTCCCGAACCGCGTCACCTTCTGAGCAATGTGATCGGCCAGGAGCTGACCGTCCATGCGCTCAAAGGCCCTGTTCAGACCTGCCTCGACGTCGAGATCACCCTCGTCCTCGCGCGCCTTCTTGGATCTCTTCTTCTTCTTGACGCCGCCCTCGTCGTCGGCCTTTCTTTTCCTGTTGATCACTTCGATGGCCATGGCTGCTGCTGTTTTTGAGTTTTGTCGAAGGAAGGAGGGTGCTTTCGTTAAATGGAAGACGGTAGGTAGGTACTGGCTGGGTTGGTGGCAGACAGTGTGATGCTGGTGATTGGATGATGATGATGCTGATGATGGTGGATTTCCTGATGAATGAACTCGAGAATCTAATTGGAAAAGATTGTCAAAACCGATAAAGATTCGAATTACGCTCCGCAAATGAGTTTGTCCTTGTGAAAGATGGGTGAAGGGTGACCTGGATGAAGACTCGTTATCGATTGCAAGTGAAGGTTCCTGAAGTTGCCTTTTCTGCCGGCCGCGATGAAAATTTCTGGAGCAGGGACAGTGTGCAATGTCTTGGCAGGCCCAGAAACACGGTGCCGTTAAGCTTTCAGCGGAGTCCACGGCGATCATTTTAGCGCAAGCCGCACAGTCTGCTCACAGTGCCGGTACTTTTACAGCGGGCTTCCGAATCTGCACGCTTGTCGGCGCTGCGAGGAACAGGGGCAATCTTGGCTTTCACTCTCGTTACCCGTGAAACGAGTTTTGTGTTGTCATCAAAACATAAACACCATCAAGTTGATATATGGATTTTCTGTTTACCGTGTCAATGCTCAAGAGAAAAGATTGGAGAAATTCACAAAACATCGACAATTTGCCATCCCAAGTCATGAAGCACCCGATCTCGTGGAGCCGTGTCAGTGCTCGCCGTACCTTTTCCCCCGATTCTCTACCTAGCCAAAATGGGAAAGCCGCTTTGACAAACGAAGCAAGAAAAGTTCAACAGCCCAGGCACGTTGAGTTTTTGGATGACGGCTAGAATATTCGCCGCTTAGCCCAAACTTGGGATGAAATCTGATGCCGGACGTAAAACTTCCTTCGGTCTAGGTCGGCATCTTTTAAGCTTCTATATATCTCTCTCGCATCGCCCATGCAAGTCGCCATTGATGCATTCATGACAGAAACGATCACCGCTGCATCTGATTGTTTTGTTATCTTTACACTAGTTCTAGGTTATCAGATCATCGCAAATCCTCCTTATCGTAAACACTTCGCACTAGAGGACCGAACCTCGACGGCAATTACATGATCGAGCAGATACACCATAGGCCTCTATGGGAATAAATGTCCTAAACATCATCCTCAGCAGCTGTCGCAGATGAAAACCCACAATCTAAGCACAAGATAAAAAACAAAGACGGTCACTCGAAAACATATGATCCATGGCGCCTCAGACAGACATCCCAGTTGTACGTCATCCCGCCTTCCCGCTCTCACAGGCTTTTGTGTTACATCTTATTATGGTTACCATGACCATAGACCAGAGACCATCGCGTCGAGACCCAACTCGAACGGTGTTGTACAACCTCAATTCATCGTAACGGTGATACTAACATCTGTCTACAACACAGGCCGCCAATGTACTCGGCACTATAGGAACTGTGTAAGCCCTCCCGTCCATTTCCCCTTATCCCTCCCCGGACCATCCACTTTCTCATCTACCTAGTAAATTCTAACCAAACTTGAACTCGTTGAAAAACAAAAGTCTCTGGTGCGTCCAACTGATCCCACAAATATGGACCAACTGGCGCACAAAGGAGACGACCGGTCTTCCTGGGAGCATGATGTTCTTGTGGGCGCTCTGCGGCGTCCCCTTTGGCGTTTACGCCATCGCCCAGAGCTTCAACATACCGCTACAGGTGCAGCCGCAGGTGTTTATGGCGCTTTGTTTGATTAATTGGACGCAGATATTGGTTTATGGGTCGTGAGTCTTTCCTCCTGTTCTCTCTTTTGCTTCACCATTTTGGGTTGGAGTTGGAGTTGATGATATTGAAGATGGGAGAGATGCTAACGATGAATAAAAATACTCAGAAAATGGCCCCTCTGGAAAGCATCCCTCCTCTCCCTAGTCATTGCCTGCGTGTTCGCCGGCGTTGAGGCAGCACTAATCTTGACACTCAAACCCATTTACAACCGCGGCAACGAAACCCCCATTTTCGTAATCGGCGTCATAGCCGCCATCCTCCTCGCCGCCGGCCTATTGCCGCCCTACGGGGAAATGTACAAACGCCACGGTCGCGTCGTCGGCATAAACTGGATATTTTTAGGAATGGACTGGTCCGGCGCCTTTTTCAGTCTGATGGCCGTGGTCACGCAAAACACATTTGACGTCATGGGTGGTGTCTTGTACATCCTTTGCGCGGTGCTGGAACTTGGGATATTTGGATCGCATCTGATATGGTTGGCGAGGACTAGGCGACTACGCAAAAGACTGAAGCAGGAAGGGAGGACGTTTGATGAGGTGTTAGAGGAAAAGAAGAAGGATGGGGAGGAGTGGAGGTGGGCGGATCGGGAGGTGCCGGATTTGAAGAAGATGTGGTTGAAGGTTTGGAAGAGAGATGAAAAGGAAAAGGGGAGGTGGTGAGTAGGGAGGAGACGGATTTGGAGAAACAGGAGCAGGCGGAAGGGGGTCGGGATCAGAGTCATCTTCCCAACAACGACGGTACTGGTATCATCGAGAGAGATTTGGAGAAACAAAAGGGTGGTACTGCTGGACAGGAACTAGGGAATAATATGCTGGCCGAGGCAGAGACACAGAAACATAACGGAAGTGAGGAGAATACAGGTGCGAGTACGCCTACGATGGTGAATGAGGAGAATGGCAGGGAGGTGAGCAGGACGTGAGGAGAGAAAAGGGAACTGTGGGATGAAACCAAGTACCGGGACGGAGCATCACGAACAAAAGCTGGACGTCGACGTGTAGAAAAGAAAGGCAGTCTTAGTTGGATAACAGAAATTTAGAATCGCTTTAAACTTAATACGACGTGTTGCCTTGATTTCAACCCCCCCCCCCCGATTAAGATGAATGGAGTACAAGAACCCAGAAAGAACACAATGAATAGAACGGAGTGACTCGGGATGAATGCGAGCGGCTTCCATCGGTAACCCGTAAGACGGGGACTGGCAGAAATGGAAGGTCCCGCTCTGATATGTGTGAAGCGGTCCATCCGATGCACCTTCCAATTTACTCTTGGAAATCTCTGACCCCCGCGGCCTTTGAGGTTTTGATCGAAGCTTCCTCGAATGTCGCCAATTCAAATTTCTTTCAATTCTTCCACTCTTTGCAGTCCACTCCTGTCGTCCCCAACCGAATTTCAACTCATCCTGTCTTCTTTCAGTTCGGCCTTCCTTCACTCAGTCGTCGCCCATTTTGATCACGCTTCGAAGGCAATGTATCCAAGAGAAGCCCACCTCGACCGAGATCCAGAAAGAAGACCCATCTTATTAAATGCTGAAATGCTGAGGTGTGTCCAGCTAATGAAGCATTCAAGTAAATTCGCTTCCACAGCATGATCCGATGCTTATGCGTTGCTTCACATGATTATGCACTTATGATCGCCCTTCCTCTTTCTCCTCCTCTTCTTCTTCATCCCGCCCGACCCATGCCCGCCATCCTCCTGTTTCCCGTACAACCCACCACCGCCACCTGTGCGCAGGCCGCCATCGTCATCGTCGTGATGACCTTGGTCGTCTCTTCGTAGCATTTGGCGGCATAGGTCCACAAAGACTTCGTCTACGTTTGCTATGTCGGCTGTCAGCACCCCCCCTTCTTTTCTAAGCTTCAAGGGATTGGGAGGGAGACATACTCCTCGTCCTAGCACTAGCCTCATAATACGGCGCATTCCACTGCTGCGAGATGGTGAAAGCCTTCGCGCGATCGACAGCCCTTTGGTCAAGCAGGTCGGCCTTGTTGCCGACCATCACAATAGGGATATTCTCGTCGTCCTTGATGCGGATAATCTCCTCGCGCAGCGTGCTGAGCTCATCCAGGGAAGCTTGCGAGGTTATGCTGAATACCAACAGGAAACCTTGGCCGGCTTTCATGTAGAGGTCTCGCATGGCAACTGCCGGTGTCGTGTTTGTTAGCGAGGGGCCAGGGAGGGTGAGACAGGGTTTTACTTGGGGGACTAACCGAATTGTTCCGTGCCGGCGGTGTCGAGGCTGTTGAGAGCATGTTAGTATATTGGTTGATCCCTAACGAAAATCATGAAGTGTTGAGTGAAGATGTCTCACATTTCCAGTATCACTTGTCGTCCCTTTGCGTCTCTATGTTAGCGAGAGTTCTGAGATACAGCCATAACATCAGAGGCAAAAACTTACATCGACAGACACCTGTGTCCTGTACGAGTCCTCAATGGTTGGATCATAACTTTCAATCCACTCATTGTGTACGAATTGTGCTGTTGTTGTTCAACATTCATCGTCAGCATCATGATCATGGTCTTCAGTTGCATTCAAGTCTCGGGATGACAGGGGTGGTTGATTGAATAGGGGTTAGGACACTTTGGGGGATACAACGTACCAGTTAGGCAACTCTTGCCGACGCCACCTTAACCCATTCAAAAGTCAGCAGTTGTAACATGTGATGTGCGTTGTCTTGGCAGTAGGGAGTTTCGAAAGCTTTTTTTTTATTCCAAAAGGAAGCCCCATATTGACAAATGGAACTGATAGAGGGGTTGATGGGAAGTGATGAGAGTAACAACATACCAGTGCCTAGGACAACGATATGAAATTCGCGGCTATAGGACGAATCAGCATCAGAACAAGAGAGATCATTCAGGGGTCTGATGAGTAGTGCAGTGGACTCCAGTGATGTGTTTAAGGAGGCAGATGTGAGAGGGGCGTCTGGATGATGGCCGATGAATAGATAGGCGAAGACCCAGTAAACATCGATGTAATAATAAGAAGAAAAAAAGAGAGTTGGCGGCTGCTCACCAAGGCTGGTATCCGTAAGTGCGCGTCATTGTCACCGGGAGAAGGCGGTCCACCCCAAGACAGCTGGCAAGGGCTTATAAGAACAGGAGTAAGAGCAAGTCGAAGTGAGTAAACAAAGCCTCCTTTCCCTGACCCGTCTCACTTTTGCCCCGTTTTCGAATATGCGAAATGCGTTTGTTCAGGATGCGTGGTTGTCGTCGGATTTTCGGAGGGGCGACGTTCTGATCTGATAACGCTTGTGTTGCCCCCTTTTGCTCTGCGCGCCGTTTTTTTCCTCTCCAAAAAAGTGTTTGGGATCGGCTCGCCGCGGGATTGATCTCCAACAACTTTTTTTGCAGCTTAGACTAAATGATGGAAAAGGTCAAAGCCCAAGCGGAAAAAAAGGGCTCCCACAAGCTTTCTTTCCAAACAGCTCAGCACCAGCTATTCGCGGGACGCCGAATTGGCGGGTGCAACGATTTTCCAGTTCGGCCGTCGCAGCATGCAGTAGTGAGGGCCGACTTCTTTTTGGACTTTGTGAGACTATCGGGACCGGTGCGGATATAGAGGTGAACCGAGAAAGGATCCGGCGGGGGTTGGTGCCTTTTCGGTGGAGAGGTGAGATTTCACTCTCAGTAAATGTGTGTAAGCGACTTGAAAGCGAGTAAAAAAAAGAGAGGGAAAAAAAAAGTCTCTCGAGTCCCGTCCGTTCTTCGTCTGGTCGTTCGATCCTCTGCTGGGAAAGGGTAATGGTATCGGTACGTAACGGAGAACAGTCGCTTGAGGGAATCGTTCCGAGTCGGGGATTCTGGACCGCTTTAGAAAATTTTGGGTCTCCTAATTTCGCAGGGCTCTCTCTCTTTCGCGCGCTCTGTCTTTTCCACTCGAACTGGATTGGCGGCTGGCTGTCCCCCCTCTTTCACAAGGTTGTACGTGAAAACCAAAAGCGTCCCCAACGACCCAACAGCAATGGTCTGTAGAAAAGAAGCAACAAGCGCCGCCGGGAGGTTTGGGGGTAAAAAGTACAAGCCTGGGGAGGTAACTATCTTTTTGAGGATGGGCGGATTGGGGGCCAAAGCGGCGGGGAAGGGCGGGAATGGACGAGCGGTTGAAGGGTGTCCTTGAACCCTTGTTTTCCAGCTGGGCGCAAGCGAATAATTAAGCGTTAATGGTCCCAACAGAAAGGCGAGAAGCCTGAGAGGGTCGGAAGGGTTGCGAGGGTCGCGAGGGTCTCGTCCGTCGCTTGTGGTGGCCCTGGTGGTGCCCAGAGTGGTGCCCAGAGTGGTGTCCGGTGGAGTCTAGTCCGGGATGGCTTCAGAACCAAAAAGGCCTAGATGAGTTCGAGTTACCGGGGCAGGCAAGGCAGCCCACCGGCTGATGAGGAACCAACCGACCGGTTTACAGGGCCGAGCCTCGTGTGTTTGTTGCTGGGAAGACTGTGTCCTGGGGTCGTTGTCGAGGATCCCGGCCACTGTCTTTGTAAAAAGCTATCACGAGATCGTCGACGTGGTGACTCTTATATATCGTAATAAGAGCTCAGCCCGTTTGTGTGAGTCTAGATGTCCAGTATCGGGGATGGAGATGGTTCGATATCCAAAGAAAGCAGAGATGGAGTAAGAATGGACAAAGTCAGGAAATCCAGATTGCCCATCGTGTCCATCGCGGGCTCCTCTTTATGTTATCCCTCTCCATCACCAGTACTTGTACTTCCGCAAAGCCTCCGAGTGTCTACCTAACCTCACGATGTGTTGTTCAGCAATCGCCGGGGACCTGCCGGGTGGTCAACTCGACTGGTGGCGTCCAGCCCAACTCTGGGGATACACGACAGACAGGCAGGCCAAAAGAACCGCGAAGCGGAACCGAACGGAAAGGCAAGACATTGTTTGGACACCTTTAGAACTAGGGCGCTTGAGCTTCAAGGGAAATCCGGATGACGGATACTTGTACGGTCCGTACCGTGGACATGGCCAAGCGAACGTATACTATCTTGCTGCAAGAGACGCCGCATGACAGCCCGTCCGTAAATGTCTTGGGCGTACTGTGTTTTGTTTTGTTGGATGAGACTATCAACGGTGTACGTATTCGCGATGGGCTGAATTCATGAAGAAAGTCAATAACAGTATGAATAGCTTCAGTGGAGGCTCTGCTGTAATTGGCCTGAAAATGGCTACATGTCCAGGGCTTAGTTGCGCACCATTACAGCTGGGCTCCCCACCTCGGCATCGTGCAAGTGTCAATGCTGCACAAGTCTGCTGCATGGGTTTATTGACCCTCGATCGACGTACAGAGACAGCATCAGGTTCAGTTTTGTGCACTATCGAAAGCACATGATGGAAAGCTACCGGTTGTTGATGCCCATTCATTGTTCGTCAGGTACACACACAGAAAAACACGGGAAAGAGTGGACGCGGGGTGAGAGATATGATCAGATATCTGGAGCCGAAAGAGGAAGGGTTAACCTGTCCTTGCACAAGTGCTCTTCCCTCATCAACCCGCGCTCATCCGGCCGGTCCCGCAGCAGGCATATGCACGAGAGGGAGCTCACCGGCCGCTGAAATTCGCAACCATCATCGCTTTTTGGGGGGAAGCCAACCAGAGCCTCCCTCTTTTGACCTTCAACACCAACCGTCGGCCATCCTCAACGGCCAAAGCGGCCTCGCATGCGACCCTTCATTATGCAGTGGCCCATGCACTATATGCCAGGCGAGCCAGGGCATTTTAGGCGAGAAGTCACAATTCGACTCTTGAAAGTTAGGGTCTCCAATGGCCAACGTTGACGTCTTTCTGTCTCAGGCCCTCGTTGCCAATCGTTGCTCATATTTTCTTTTCTTTTCTCCCGAATTGCTATCCTCTTTGATTTCTGTTACCTGAACCTAACAACTTGATCTTTTGTTTTGTCAGGCAGAAAGAAGCATGAGAAGGGGCGGACATGGCTATGGACCCAACACCGAAAGCTTTCGCCATATCGAGACAATCCCGATGTCGGTCGGACTGCGAAGTCTATCGGACTGTCATCACAGAAGCATCCGCTTTTCACTCCCTACAAGTTCAACCGCATACAGATACCACCTAGCACAAAACAAATCTATAGGTTACGTTGCAGCTCGTATCTTACCTTTTGTCCCTTTCTTCGTACTCCGGTGGACGAAGCATTGGATGAGCAGCCTTCAGTCCGACTCCATCTCTCACCGTGCCACCTCCTAAACCAACCAATCAAGTGATCAGCCTATCAACTTATACCCTCTGTTTTCGGCGACTTTCCCCCCATGGCGAAAACTCACCATCCAAAGATCATGGGAATAACATACCCTTCGACGAACGTGGCCAGAGAAATATCAGACAGAGTCGTCACCCTCTCATGGTGCGTGCGCCAAATGCCTTTCGTCCAGTCTCTCGAGTCTCACTCCAGGACCGATATGTTGCAGGTTAGACAGCCCAAGTCCCTTTTTTTTATCCGGAGACAGCACTGTGATCAAAGCAAGAGCTTGGCAGATCTATCACTTGAAGTACAGATCCAAAAAAAAAAAAAAAAAAAAAAAAAAAAAAAAAAAAAAAAAAAAAAAAAAAAAAAAAAAAATACAAAATAACCTACACTCACCATCCAGCCCTCGGAAACGTTCCGCTCGGTTAGAATTGTCGTCGTCACAGGACGAGTGACTGGGTGGCAGAATCATGGAATCTCCTCACAATGATCGATCGACAGCCACATGAATTTCGGGGCCGTAGTCGGGTTCGGGATAGGGTGTCATTCCTAGATATTTCTCCCTAAACGATGAGCACACCATACTTGGCCGCGAAGTTGCGGTACCGAATCGGAATGCAACCAAACTGATGGTTAGGTTGCCAGAAGCTGCCAGGTACCAGTGGCAGATGCATATCACATCACTGATTTCTATTCATGACATACATCTGTATAGTTGTTTATGTACGGCATCGGGTTTACCAAGTTGACAGGTTTGTTCAATATTGGGAAGTCTCTTCTTTGGACTAGTCGATGTCTTTTTATCAACTGAAAAAGGGAGGCTGAGGACGGGCCGTAACCAGAAAAAAAGCGGAAATTCACCTATCTGGTGACCTTGAAGATTCGAAGGGCTGAAGGGAACAGCAAAGAGCAACGAATCTAGAGACACCAGACCTAAACAATGCTTGGTAACTCAAAGATTCAAAACCAAGATGTATTTCCCAACCATCACTGCTACGCCAAAACCAAAAGCCGTGCTCACTCGGATCAGGTTCGTTCAACCACACCTGTGCTGACCCAGCGTTCATTGTATGAGGTCCCTGAATCAACATAGCTTAGCCTGGTATGACCTCGCACCGCAGTTGACTACTGAATGTTGTGGTCGTCGGTGGTAGTGTATATCTCGGGCATTGACATTTCATCACATAGTGACAGACCGACTGACGGAGAGTGAACTGCACCTGTGGTTGAATATTTCTCTTCCCTAAAACGTTCGAGATGTCAATATGCTGAACGATCATGCTTCTGAGCTAGAAGAATAATATGTAAGTCATTTTCTTTTTATTTGCTCGCTTGAGTCCATTTGTGAGGTTGAAAGAAAGGCCAGATGGCTGTCACACAGAAAGATAATGAGGTACAGAAAGTTGAGCCTCATCCGCCATAGCCGACTCGCGCGGGAAAAACACATTCCAATGGAATTAGGAGGCGTCGCCGGAGCTCACCGGGCCTCCAAAACGTTTGCCCATGCAGTCTGATACTTGACAGCATTCCAGTTAAGTCTGGGGCTCTGGCCTCAGACATCATAAGTGCCTCTCTAAATGTTTGATGGAGTCACTACCTCTAGCTGCTAGAGGATATCGAGTACTGTAGCAAACGTTGATGATATGAAACAGCAGCTGAATCAACAGATTTCTTTCCGATACAACCAATCGCTCGAACGTACTCTTTCCCTTTCCTTTCCTTCCATCCTCACCATATCTAACATCATTGACTCTATTGTATGTATCTACATGCTACTTTACCGATAAGTCTCAAAACCAAGACGATGTGATACGTGTAAGGTCCGCGTTACCGCCGCCCCCAACCCACACTACAGTATCGTCGGCGATGAGCGGCCTCCATCGGAGGGGGCCACGGACCCGAGAAACGAGAAAACAAATCGGTGATGAACTCCGTGGTGTCCTGCCTTATGCAGGGCGGTACACGTAGACAACGGTAGAGCAGGCCAGGCCGATGACACCGACGGACAGGCCAAGCCAGGCAAAGCACTGCACATCCACACACTTGAAAAGACGAAAAAAAAGAGCAAACATGTATGACACCGCCAGGTCGGTCAGGACTGCCTTATAGGAGTTGTGATGCAGATGAGACGTTCCCGAAAGTCCGGTCATTGGGACCACTGCCATACTAGTGATGCCTTATTTATAGGAATGCACGTTTGGCTATGTAGCCTTGAGGGCTTTAAGCCGCTTGTCACACAGTATGTAACTACCTGTATAGGTACTTCCAGTGATTTGGCTGACCGACTGGTCTGGAGGTGAAGGTTACCTCTACTTGCTATGATAGTAACGGATACAATATGAGATGAGTGAGAGGTTCGGCTACCAGCCAATGTGGATTGCATCTCAGTAAGCCACAGAAGCCTTTTGAGAAGCGACGAACTGGCGCGGTGTGATTTCATTGGGGTGAGAGAGAAGACAAGTGGTTAGACAAAAGCAAAGTTCGAGTTTTAAGCGCACACTGATACAGCAAACTGCCGATCAACGGTTTCGCCTTGCAAGCTGAGGGATCTGGTAGCCTGTGCGATGAGAGGAATCGTAAATGGCGACAATTGTTAAAGGCTTGTGATCTGGAAAATGCTTTGTCCTCCCCGTACCATAAGTCTGCGATGGAAATGAGACTAGTAGAAGAAAGGAAGCTTGGAGTTAGTTTGAAACGCGAAGACATCCATCGTCTTGACAGCTCATAAATCACTTGATCATCGAAGAGTGTCCGATCGCAATGACAGTCTGGAAATTTGTAAGATCCCACTACACCGCATCGCACCGGGCTTGCTTATAACTCCAACGGTGAATGGACAGTTTGCCGCCCTTTAGAGAGGTAGACCAGTGATAATGCTAAGAGCACCACGTCACCGCCGTCCCGTCACCGCATGCTTTTCGAAAGCGCAGTAAAGGGAAGATCGGAGGGAGGGATGGAAGAAATATGCAAAGGAGGCGATGGTATTCACACCGACAGAGGAGCCTCACTATCGTCGGAGAGGCCTAATCCTGGCATGAACTCCGTGGCTTAAACAGATCCGGGACGAGCGAGAATCTCGAGGGCGCAAAATCGGAGTTCTCTCTTCTCCGCGTTCGGAACAAACATTTGCTGTATCTGATACTTTGGTCCGCGGTGTTTGTTTGCTGGCGAGGAAGCTGTGTGGTTTCATCATCCATCTTTGCTGGTAGGGGTTTGACGAAAACTTTGCTGTTCCTCGTGACTATCGGATATTCTTTATGCGTGACAGAACCGTAATTCTTGATCACCACTGCATCAGTGGTTGACGACGTGCTCGTAAGTGGATGGACGGAAGAGAACTCGAATTGTGCGTTCTGTGGTTGAGTGGCTTGTCGAAAACCATGGAAGACCGAACGGAATTGATGATTAGCGTGCGGCAGTTGTGAGCGGAAGACGTTGAGACGAAAAGGTTATCGCAAAACACATTCGCTCACTCGAAAGCCCCCAACGGATGATTTGTGATTGATCATTCTCAAATGTCGCAGATGGCCCCAGATCCGATGATGCTTTCCGTCACTCGAGTCGAACAGCGAGCGCGAATTGGTTCGGGCATTTGTTTGAGATGTTGGAGACAGTGTTGATGAGAGAAAAGCTCTGGCCAGGAAACTGCCCTATGAGGTTTCTCAACTGCCTTAGAACCAAAGGGTGGAACCGAAGAGCCAGCCGGGTCTGTGCTCCACCATCGCGCTTCTTGGAGGTGAACAAGCGGAGACATTTATAACAACTGCTCACAAATTGCTCTTGGCATTCGACATTGCGGGTGATGGCGGCGCTAGTGTTTCCGATTTGAACTGAGGTTGCAATGAGCTGATGGATTGGGGAAAGCTCAAGGGGTGGGCCTGGTGGGGCAGTCTTTTAGCGGGGGTGTTCCTGCGTCAGTGCACGGGTCGAGGTGGCGTTCGATTCTCGCTCTTTTCACTTTGTCCACCAATTCAGTTTGAGAGCTCTCTTCAAAATTCATTTTCACGATTCGTTGTGACCAACAATGTCGTCAAAGTGTCATCACGGTTCTATCTCAACCCCTCTTCTCACGACCGTTCACGACCGTTGAGTTGTGGCTTGAGGGGGCAACGATGAACTCTCGTCCAACCCCTCAGACATCAACTGCCCTCCTCTCGGCTCCTCACACAGTCACACTCCTCATCCACGAAGCAAGCCTGACGCCATGCGAGACACGCGATAGGAGAACCGCATACCCTTTTGCCTCTCCTCTGCCGACTTCCGCACGTGTTCGCCATGGCTTTTTCACTCAATCCTCGTTGGCCTGGTGTAGCCTTGTGTGGTGGCCGTTCGCCGACCGTTTTCTTCTCGCCCGTAAACCTGCCCACGACGCGACGCCGCATCTCAGCCATCAGATTGCTGGCAGTCAGTCCTCGTGTTGAGGGCGTGCTGGTGTCGCACAGAAAAGGGCCATGGAAACATTCAGGACCATTGAGAATCATGAGCTGGGAGATAGAAGGCCAGGAGAAGAAAGTGTGGCTTGCGCCTTTTCATCTTCCTAGTGACGATCATGTCTTGGTTCTCTTGTTCAAACCAGATCGCAAGCGCTTCTGGATAGACTCGGGAAGGATAGGCACATCTCGAGCGGGAGTGGACATCTCTATCTCATTTCTGGAGATCAGATCGAATGGGTGAGATCCGCTGACGACCATGACACGGCACCAGGACACTCTCCGTGACCAGCGCGTCTCTCGGGCATCTTCCTCTTCTTATACTTACCCATCACTCTTTCCAGGCCTGTGTTTCACACACAGATCCTTGTCATGGTTCGGGAGTGTTTGATGGGGGTACTGGCGAGACGGGCAAGACTGGGTCCAAGTCCGACCTATATCATGCAGGGTAATATATAAGACTGGGTGGTATCGACTGACACCATCCCGGTCAAACGAGGGTGACGAGGGTGGTGTATTTTTTTGCCAGGGGACCTGAAGGCATCCAGATCCCCGTAGTTCCCTTCATTTCCTTATCCCATTCCAGCCTCTCTGAAACTTTGGGAACACTCTTTTGCGCTTCTACGAAAAAGACTCTCTTTTAGTTCTCGATCTTGGGTTTCATTTCTCCCCTCTTTTCACCTTCTCGCTTCCGTCAGCTCCGCACCCTCCATCACACTCACCTTCGTTTGTCTTGCCTCCTCTTAGTAGTTGCAGACTGGTTGCTGCGTGGGTTGCAGAAAGGGCAGCTGTTCCAGCCGAAATCCGCTAGTTCGGACGTCTGTGTGCTCGAGCCATATCTCCAACACCACCTCACTTCATACATACAATCACTCGCTTCTGCTTCTGCTTCTTGCCTTGCCTTGCGTCCCTCTTTTTGAGCCAATTGGCTTCCTTCACTCTCTTTTTTTTTAAACGCGCTGATACTTGATATCTCCCCTCTTTCGTTTTTCAACGCACGGTCTTGACGACCTTGGTTGCCTGTCCTTCGTTCTTCGGCTGCTGTAAGCTGTATGTACAAGTAAAGCCTTCGCCTCCACCAAAACGCAGCTAACAGCAAGACAGGACAGTCTCGTGCATTGATAGCAACCCGATGCTTCTGTCTGTGACCAGTTGCTCGATCCAAGAATCTGGATTCTTGTGGGAGGGAGCCTGGTGCATCTGGTGTGCCTACTAAATATCCCGAGGGGTCATCACCGTCTGTTCCGGAGGACTCACCTTTCCCTTTTTTTCGGCTCTCTTTTCCCTCCGCCGCCCTCATCACGACGCCCTCCTAGCTATCTGCAAGGCTGTGCCTGATCGACGACGATTTCAGACGTCACCTCCTTTTTGCACACAAAATTCGGCCTTTCCCTACCAAGTCCCTGCGTGGCCCCGTTCCCGTCCCACAAAGCTGAAACACCATTAGTCCTCTGGGGACACACAACATCGGGTCGTACTCTACCATTATCATCTCACCTCAGGTCTAAGGTGTCCACTTATTTTTCACTTCCCCTTCTCTTCCGAGCCGGCTCATTGCCGGTCGTCTGGCTCCCGCTGTTGCAGACTTCTCGGCCGTACGCGGACCCCAGCAGTTCAACCCATCTCCATCATCCACTCGTTCGCCCACACCACACCCACCCATCATCGACATCCACCTGTTCGTCCCCTTCCTCGACCTGACTAGGAAGCTTTTGCTTTGCCACATGCTTACACCGACCGGGAGAGCATAACCGTCCTAGCAATTTGTTAGTGACTTGGCAGGCACATGCCCTTTCCTCGACTCTATTATTATTCTTCGTTATCCATCCGAAAGCATTGGCCAATTCGCCGACTTTGAAGCTCCTGGGTTTCCCTAAGCTGTAAGTGGTCTTTGCCTGTCCTCGTTCCCCCGGCTTGGATGTTTAGCACCCCTAGCACCCCTTAGCCCAAGGCATAGCTGTGTTGCAGCATTTTGGTGCAAAGGTCAGGTCTTCCCGGCAGGACATGGAGAGCAGTCGTTCCACGGCTCAGACAACTCGAACTTGTCTCTGATTGTCCCAAGCTTCTTTGCCCCTCAGAGACTGACTGACTTTTGTCTGTATTCACAGCCTCCAAGCATTCATCTTTGCCGACACTTGCCCTTCTTCCAAACCAACTTCGAGGCTCCAGTCCATTGATCCCGCTGTTCTTCAAGCTCAACCTACGCGTCACGGAACATTTCCTTGGTTTTCTATCTAGCAATTTCGGAAATCGAAGCCCTCGCTCGTTTGTTACGGATACTTACACCCAGCAATTGGTTCCACAACCTTGCCTTTAAAGTTGTGCTGCATCACCCGAGTTATATCATCAGAGTCAGGGTTGTTGGCATTGTGTGACCTTCCCCGGCGGTCCAGGAGGATTTCGGCTACGAAAGGGTCGTCCTACACCAAGTCTTCAACCCTCTTTGGATCAAACATTTATCGGGAAATAACGAAGTCTCTGGTTTGTGCCAGAGTATACATCGCCGAGCGGGTAATTTGGAACACACTGGCCGAATAGAGTTTGGAACTCCTACCTTTGAATGTTCGATCAATTCGTGTGGGGCTTCACATAAATGAGTTCTCAAAATGGGAGGAGAGACATGGACCGACAGCCACAGCTACCAGGATCTGCCAGGAGGGCGAGGGAGCAGGCTGGGTTAAGGGGAGAGGGTCCTTCGATTCGGAGGGTGCAAGAAGAGAATGAGCAGCCTCAGACAGTAACCAGGCCTAGCAGGGCAAGAACAGCAGCCGGTATTGGAATGCAGCAGCAGCAGCAACAACAGCCACAACAACCACGAACTCAACGGCCGCCACCGTCAGGACTTCAAACAAGGGAAGGAGGAATTGGAATAGCCATCTCCCGACCGATCCCGGTGATTCCACAGTGGCCGTTGGCTTCTTCACAAGCTGCAGTTCCTCTTGCTACGGGGCAAGAACCATATCGACCTCCAGCCGGAAGGTCACAACCACCAGCACGACCCCCGCGACCGAGTAGAGTTCCTTCCATCTTGGATAGCTCCAGAGTGCAAGATCCCACGCCAGTCTCGGGTTTCCAGTACAGACCACAGCAAGGAGGCATGGTAGTAGCAGGACCATCTGTCGACCATCACCAACAGCAACAGCAAGAGCCACTGTCGACCGTCCCTGAGAGTACTACTTCCCGACCATCCACCTTGTCATCGTTGGGGACCATCCCCGACTTTCCGCTGCCCGGCCAAATGCCTGCACCACCACCATCCGCAGCTGGACCACTACAACCACCTCCACGACGAAGCGTCACCCTCGGACCGCCACCATCAGCCAGACGCGGGGCGTCATCCTTCTACTCAAATGCCTCCTTCGTCTCACCCATCCCCGAGGAAAGCCCAGGAACCGCACGATCGAGATCTCACACGTCCTTTGCGTCCAGCGCGGCCATACCCGACAGCTGGGGTACTATCTCTCCGGGAGTTAGCCCACAGTATCCGTCCACCGATCACGAGGAGCACGTCATGGGGATGCATCGGAACAACGAAAACGCACCTCCGGGATACGAGGAGGATGCCGAGGACAGCCAACTTGTACGGAACGCGAGCCTGGGGAAGAGGGCCAAGCCTACGCTGGTAGCGGCGACGAGTCCACGCACACAACAAGGGGCAGGAGCAGGAACAGGAGGATGGGGAGAGAACCACGGGACAGGTCCCGGTCCGACAACTCCTGGCACCCCTTACCGAGATCCCTTTGCAACCGGAACGGGCTACATTGAGAACTCCAGCTCGTCGAGCACAAAGACTCCGCAGATTGGGTCCGCCATCACGACGGATGCGATCTTGGATGCGTATGATAATGCCAGCTCGTATGACCAGACTACCTCGTCGTCGAATGAAAATAATAATAGGCCAGGAGGAGGACGGGGCTACAGTCGATTTTCGGCCATTAGGAGACCGCCGAATCTCGACATGGACGCCGTCCGCAAAGCTCAGGCGAGAGGTAGTCTGACGAGTCTTTCGGAGCTGATACGAAGGGCGACGAGGTTGGAACAGAGTCTGGAAAACGGCAAGAGGCCTGCGAGTAGGATCGAGGAGCAGTTGTATGATGAGTTTGGTCACGAGAAGGAGATGTCCAGTACGTCACCATTCCCTCTCTTCATCCGTATTTTATGTGCTGATGCTGACTGATAATCGAAATAGTCGAAAACGAAAAACACCAATCCGGCTTCTCCGACATGCTCGCCGCCTTCCCCCCTCCAGCCCATCCCCAAATTCCACCCCGCCGCTTCCGCGACTCCCTCCGCGACCAGATCCAATCCTGGCCCCTGGCTCACCTCAACCGCTCGCCCAACAACAGCGGGAACTCCCGCGGCGGCGGTGATGGCGGCGACAGCAGCGACCAACCCCCCTCTGACCGCAGCAACGGATCCGGTCGCAACAAGAAGCCCCCCGGCGGGCGCCGCATCTGCCGCCTCCCAGTATGGGGCTTCATCCTGCTCGTGACCGTCATCGTCCTCCTGACCGTCGCCGCCGTCGTCATCCCCCTCGAGTTCCTCGTTCTCCAGAAAAACAACAACGGCTCCGGCTCCGCCCAGCAACAGCTCCAGCAATGCCAACGAGAAGTTACCTGCGAAAACGGCGGGACCAACATTGTTTCCCAGGGCTTCTGTTCGTGTATCTGCCGGAACGGGTTCACGGGATTTAACTGCAATGCTACCGACACGACGGGGTGCAGCGCCATGACGTGGCCCGGCCTTGATGATGGCGGGGCGACGATAGGAGCTGCCATCCCCCGCTTGGTAGCGGATGCGTACAAGAATTTCTCGATCCCCTTGGATGGAAGTGAAATAGTGGCCAAGTTTAACAGGGAGGGGTTGTCGTGCGGAGCGCAGAATGCGTTGGTGACCTTTGATGGACGAGCCCTTAGGCAGGGGGATGCGAGGAACTTGGTGGTCAGTTTGGATACGGTTGGTAGTGCTGCTGGTACCAACGGAAGCAGCAGTGGAAGTGGGGGTCAAGATGTGAATGCGGCTAATGTTATTGTGGATGGGGTGGCTATTACGACGATTTCGGTGTTGGTGGGACCGTTGACGACGATTACACTGGAGGCGCCGTTGCCGGCTACGTCGGTCCCGGTTGTGTCGGTGCCGGCTGCTACTACTACTGCTGCGGGTGGTGGCACAGGTGGTTCTGGAAATGGCGGTGGTGGTGGTGCAGGTGGAGGCGCGGGTGCGGGTGCTACCGCTACTGCTGGAAGTGGCTCTGGGTCAGGATCAGGATCTGGCTCGGGTTCGGGTTCCGGCTCAGGTTCCGGAAGCGGCAGCGGGTCTGGCTCTGGGTTTGGCAGTGGTTCTGGGTCAGGCTCCGGTTCGGGCTCCGGTTCGGGCTCCGGCTCGGGCTCCGGCAGCGGTGACGGGTCCAACAGCTTCACAACCATCACCACAACCGGTCTAGGGTCCGCGAGCTCCACACGCACCGTCGCCACCACTCTAACTATGGCCTCGTCAGCACCGGGCTCCGACCCTACCTTTGCCGTCACCGAAGAGATCCTCGACTTTGCTCGAGTCGCCGTTCTTTACATCTTGCAAGAAGAAGACTTGACGAAAGCCGAGGAAGCCCAAACCGCTATCCAGAAGGTGTTCTCCCAGGTTAGCGCGGCGATCATCAATGATGGGAGTAATCCTGTGAGCCTTGACACGGCGAGGAACGTGAGCGTGGGGAATGGGAACTCTGTGGATTTTGTGGGGTTTACGGTTGATGCCGCTGGGCAAGGACCGGTTGGGGGTGAGTCGCATCCTGATGCGAGGAGGAAGAGGGGAATGATGATGTGGAGGTTGGGAAAGCGAGGAGGAGGAGATGGAGATGAAGGGGCTTTTTTGGGATGGTTTAACCTGCGATGATGAGGTATGGATAGGAGAATTGGGTAATGCTGTCAACGAACGAACACACTATTCTTAAGAGGAGTTTTTGGGATTATAAACACGACGCACGCATTGGACTCACCGGAGTAACAAAAACGTTTGAACATTTGAATTTTTCTTGCTTCTCTCTTATTTTGTCATCCGCATTTTCCTTTTATTTTACTTCTTCAACCATGTATTATCAACACATCTTTTGCACTTTGGTTTAGTTTATATATGATGGATGGATGGATGGATGGAACGCATGGATGGCATGGTCACTGGCGCAAGCGCGACCGGGAAACGAAGGGGACTTTGGTTTAAAAACACGTTCACGAAACCTTGGGCTTGGATTTTCCACATCAGTGATGGCTTAGACAAGTTGTACGAGTACTATACAAGAGAGTTGAAACAAAGGGGATGGATAACATGACGAAAAGCTGATAGCGTTAAACCATCTTAATTCAGGACTGTCCAATCAACTTGCGAATAGCGTCCAAATTGGGAAGGCTTGATATCGCTGTAACTCGTTGTAAGCTTGACGGCGGCGATGGAGTCTGTTGCTGCAGGTTTGGACTTTAGTGGAGCCTGCATAGTATATGCATCTGCCATCTGGGGCTCCAGAAGCACAGCAGCTGCAATTATACTGTTAGAAGACGTGATGATTGCAAGATGCTGATACAAAACCATCCTTATCATGGCGTTGGAGTCTCGCTGTTAGGTTGTCATGGCGATCATACGAAGTCAAAGACAGCAACACAAAGGCGACTCGAGCAACGATCCACGACGGGAACGAGTGCCTCGAGCGTTTGTGGCTATGCCGCCCCGTCGACGATCACGAATCACATGACGCTTACGTATGCTTTCATTTCACGGCATGTTCACTTTGTTGCTTCAGCGTTTATCAAACGCCCATCTCCTCGACAAGGGTAGCAAATTAAACGGGACCATGTTATTCATTGTGGCCAAGAGCACCGGTCTCAGCATTCTGTCGTAGGGGAGCCTGATGTGACGCGTAATTGGCTCCGCTCCCTTTGTGTTCGTAACGGATGGCCCGGGCGCTTTTATCGATTGGCTATTATTACACTAACGGCCCCAAGCCGCTGCCGGGGAGCTGAGGCGAAACGATGATGAAGCGAAGCGTCGGGTTTCGAAGAGGGGAATTCCATTCCATTCACTGGGCTTCATCAGTCTCTAACCTTCAAGACTCTTCAAGTGAATTGACAAGTTGTCCATTTCGTTTCGGCTTTGTCAGCTTCAACCATCTTGCCGTTCTGTCCCCCGTCCTTTTCCATCAACTCCGTCGTACCTAGCAACGAACTACCTAATCAGACCCGACGTGCGTCATTGCGCTCAACTGTTAGTGCCACGCTAGCGCCCAGCAGCACTTACACGCCATTCCATTTCCATCGCCCCTTATTCCGACTTACACCTGAACTTCCACTTCTACTCTTTCAACAACTCGACAACAACAATACTCATCATATCACAGCGTCAACAATCAGGATGATACCCAAACACCTTACCACCGCCGCCGCCGTCGCCTCGGCCACTCTTCTCTCGGCGAGCACCGTGTCCGGCTTCCTCATCCCTCCCGAGCTGTCCGACACCGACATCGCCTTTGCGCAAGAAGTCGCATCCGATCTCAACCCTGACGGCACCAACCGTCTCGACCCCATCACCGCCTCCGCCTCCCAACACCAGCTCGTCGAGCTCGCCTGCCCCGGCTGTCCCGTGCTCATCAAGGACCGACACCACAATGCCCACCACCCCAAAGTCTTGACCGACAAGCCGAACCACCTCGAGCTCGACTTCAAGATCGACCATACCGGAGGGGACAGACTGCTCGTCAACGGCTTCGAGCTTTTCCCCAACGCTGATCCGCTGAGGGCCGAGTTATGGGCCGGTCAGGTCTTGGAGGGTGATGGACATGTGCGCACGGGGAAGGTCGAGAATATGCACCACGACAACGACGACGACGACGACAATCACTCCGATTCCGACAATGAGAAGGATGATGACAACAAGAAGAAGCAACATCACAAGAACAAGAAACATCGCAAGCATCGCAACCGCAAACCAAAGACCATGCCTCAGAATCTCGGGTTTGGTCTTCGTACCTCTTCTTCTCAACCCTCCGCGGAGCAGGCTGCGCAGGAAATTATCGATTTGAACTTGCAAATCTTGGAAGTCGGCAATGCGTTTGTTCAGGGGATTCCAGCGGTAGAAATCAAGTTGTTGAGAGATCAGACAACGCAAAAGTTGATGATTGCCGATATCGACACTACTACCCCCAACGAAGACAGCGCAAACGGTATTCCGGTGCCGTTTATGGGCGTCGCCCCTTCTCAGCCCGAACCCGAGTGTGACAACTTCCTTTGCAAGTTGCTCAAGGGGTTCAGTGACAAGGTGAAGGAGGGTAAAGAGGCGTGGGCTAAGAAGATGAAGGGTGGTTGCCACGGCATGATGGGACAATCTGCCTCTGCCACTGCCGTTGAGGAGGAGGAACACAGGGAAATGCCCGTTATTGAGATTGATATCGAACGTATCGATTTTGATGGCGAGGATGGTACTTGGGAAATTGTCTCGGCTCCTGTTGAAGAGCAGGAGGAAGAAGAAGAAAAGAAGATCAAAGACTTGCTCGATGAGGTTCCTCAACAGGAGGACGAATCCCCAGAGAATGGATGGCACGGTCACCATCATGGTGGAATGCACCGCTACGAACACAGCTGGGGCCAGTTGATGAAGAGTATCACTGCCCATGTATTGTTGCCGGTGTTGGTGGGGATTGTGGCTGGTGTTCTTGTTAGCTTGTATGTTTTTTCTCTCTTCTCCTTTCCCCTTTCTCATCAAACATAAAGGATAATGATGCTAACCCACGAAAACAGCGTCGGCATGGCCGTCGGAACCCTCATCGTCGCTCTTTACCGCTTCTTCTACCGCCGTGGTGGTTCTTGCAAGGGTCGCAAGTGCCGTCGCAATGGTGGTGCCGGCTGCAAGCGTTCTTCTCGTCGTCACGGCAAGGATGGAGCTGAGGCTCCCGTTGAAGAGAAGGCTGGTTTGTTGAATGCACAGGAAGCTGAGGCTGACGTGGAGGCGCCCCCGGCTTATGAGGATGCCAAGGTTGCTGAGGAGGGTGAGGTTAGGAAGTAAGTAAGTGAGTGCTCTTTGTGTGCCATTGGACAACTTGGTCAACGGTGCTCGCTTGGAATTCGAAGTAATGTAGGATACGATGTGAAGCTTAAGGCAAGCGAAGAAACGACAATGAAGTCGAAGGGTTGGCGAAGCTACTACATCAGATTGTCAAAGCATGAAAGCAAGATATGAGAAGATCAGTTAGTTGCTTAGGTACGCTCCTTTGGCAAATACCATTTTCTATTTGTTATGTTCATGTTCCGATTACTACAAATACTATCATCCATTTCCAACAATCTGTTCGTCTGCGCTGATAGTGCCATTAGCATTATGGTGTATCTTGATCAATAATCATAGTCTCGGAATCAATCTCGCTCCTCATGCCATTTCGACCAAACCGTACGCCGATGAGCTATGTATATCTCTCGATCTACTCCCTTCGCTCTGCTTGTGCCTTCCCGATTTCCAATGTATGTTGTCGTCCTCCTTCCAAGCCTGATTAACCGGACTGTAGCTGATATCCAATGTTTCGATTACGTTTAGTATATATGGTATGTTTTTCGGTCGGTTCGCTTGTCGGTCGGTTCATCCCAAAGACCACCGGCCAACTCTTTGGTAGGAATTAAACAACCCCATCCCCATCGGCCTCGTTCTGATTCCTGTTCCTCCTCTTGCCGGTCACTGCCATTCCCGTCCTAGCCATCCACGCCGCCAACCCCCTTAGGGGCAACTTGATCATGACCTCGTACGCGTCCTTCCAGCCGAGCTCTTCTTCGTCGTTCTCTTGGACTGCCTGATGGCCTGTTCCGGTTTCGATGTCGTAGTCGCGGACGGAGGAGGAAGTGGATGATGAACTGTGGGCGTCGCCGCTCTCAAGCTGGGGGAGGAGGGCGAATCGTTGGGTTGCCGTGCGAGGGCGGATAGGGTTGGGTGTGCTTCCAGGGGTGTTGATGGGGGTAGCTGGAGGATTGTTGGCCGGGTTGTGGACGTTGGCTGGGTTGTGGATGTTACGAGAAGGTGTCGAGGGGGTGTATTTGTTCATTTTGTTGGCGGAGGGAGGTGGTGATCCGTTTGCCGCATACAGTGGGAGGTCTGTGGTCTCGATCGTGGTAGTTGGGCGTGTGGCCGTATCGGGAAATGCTCCGGGGACGTTGATGGCGCGTGGCTCTTGACCATCACCCGGTGTGGACGAGGCATAGCTCGCGAGGGTGGTGAATCTGGTTGCGCCTAGAGACGACATACTGGCCTATTGGTCGAGTTGAGCACCCTATGTGTGGTGGTAGTAAGTGGTGATATTTGTTGATGGATGCTTTGTCTGATTTGAAAGACGGACAGAGCTAGACAAGGCCTGCCTTGACAGATGTCTTCGATGTCTGGTTTGTGGTCCACCGGAAACCGAAGATGGCAGGTGCACTATGGTTCTTTGCTTTGAGGGATGTCTTTCTTCGGCACTTACAATGGAAGCTGTTTGAGAATGAGAAGTGCTGCCTTATCCACCATCACAGTTCTCTTGCTTTTTTGTTTAGAAACCTTACAGTAGAGCCTCGCATGTCTGTCACGAGGCCTCCCCTGGCGGTTGCTCTCGCCAGAGCTCACAACCTATACATGGAAGCTGCGTAATGTGCTTCACTGCGCAGTAGGGAGGAGTCACTAATCACCTCCATAGAAACAAGTCTGTATGATCAACTAAAAATCTGGATATCCAAGGAGAATATCCATGTTACACACAGCACTTGGACTTTGCTATCCATGAACCATCAAGGTGTTTGTAGTCTTCAAATATCAAAATGACCCCCACCCAACAACCACTTACACGACCCCTGGCCGCCAAGCCTTTTAGTGGAGAAACCTCAGAAACTGCAGCGGCCCCGGCCGTTCGGATGGAGGATGGAAACGCCCCACACTCACACAGTGGGGCATCCCAGAAGTTTAATCGGAGCAAAACAGCAGCTCCACCGAGAACTTTCCTGTGACGAAGTTCCGTCCGCAGCTTTCCCCAGCTTCTGTTTTCGTCACTGCATGCTGGTTGTGTTTTGTCGATAGCACAACAGCCTGTCTGCCCGTCTCCTTCACCTCGGCCACCACCACCACATTTCTACAGCCGATCGACCAAACATCCGACCCGACCGATCGACGAACCGACGAACCGACGAACCGAGAAACAATGGCGGCCAGCGGGAGCATCTTCCAATGCCTCCTGCGCACGTCGCAGCAGAGCTTAGGAAAGAAAGCAGTGGCAGCTCAGAGAATCATCCTCCCCAGACAACCAGTACCACGCTTCACGACAGCAGCTAGATTCACCTCCAAGACCACCCCCCGCCGGCAATTCACAACCTCTTCCAAGCGCCGAGCTTCTGCCCAACCAGGCGACGACCCGAACTTCACTTCCATTGTCGACAACCCTTCCGAGCTGGTCCGGACCGGCAGGAGACATGGCAAGGGGTTGATTATTCTCGGTACGTTTTCCAATTCCACCACATACGTACATCTCTCATCCCATGTCACCGTGACCACAATATTCCTTCCGTCTCAACAACATAACTAACCTTCTGGTCACACAACAGCCATCATCCCCATCACCGCCCTCTTCCTCGGCACCTGGCAAGTATACCGCCTAAAATGGAAGACCGAGTTGATCGCCAAATGCGAAGACCGCATCATCCGCGACCCCCTCCCGCTCCCACCGCGAGTCGACCCCAACGCCATCGCCGACTTCGACTACCGCCGCGTCTACGCCGAGGGCGTGTACCGTCACGACCAGGAAATGCTGATCGGGCCGCGCATGCGCGAGGGCGAGCAAGGGTTTATGGTTGTCACCCCCCTGGAGAGAGGTGATGATCCCGGCGCAAAAGTTCTGGTCAACAGGGGCTGGGTGAGCAAGAAGTTTGCCGACCAGAAGACGAGGCCCGATTCAGTGCGGCCGGGCGAGAAGGTGCGCGTGGAGGGCATGCTGAGAGAGCCGTGGAAGAAGAACATGTTTACGCCGGAAAACAGGCCGGATATTGGCGAGTTTTACTTCCCGGATGTGAAGCAGATGGCTGAGTTGACGGGCAGTCAGCCGGTGTGGATTGAGCAGACTATTGGTGGGTATCTTCTGTTGTTTTTGCTATGGCTACTCTGGCTGGGCACGATACTAACGTATGCTATGTGCGACAGTCCCCGATATCATGACCTACTACGACTACGAGGCTCGTGGTATTCCTATCGGCAGAGTTGCCGAGGTTAACCTCCGCAACAACCACGCGCAGTACATCTTTACATGGTATGTCTCAACGACAGTTGACTCCTCCGTTGCCTTCCTCGGCGTACCCTGCGGTATTGCGATTTCGCTAACACATACTTAGGTACGGTCTCGCTGCTGCCACCTCCATCATGTTCTGGCTCGTGGTCAAAAAGCCCTCCAACAGCATTACCAAGCGTGTCAAGATGAACAAGGGTTGGTAAAAGATGCTGTGATGTTGTGAGATGGGTGGGTAAGGATAGCTCTGCTTTGCTTCGTGACTGGGTGTGTGAACAAGCACTTTCACGTCACCTCTTCATCCTCGCCCATAGCCTCAAGACGGCTAGACGTCGCAGCCTTTCGGCGCTTTTTGGTCGGTACGGGTGGCGTCATCCTCAATTCCTGGAGAAGCTCTCTAGGAAGGTATCGCTGCGCCAAAGCGAATGGAGTGGTTTGGGCGTTGGTCTGACGTTGTCTTTTTTGGAGACACAAAGTAAGTCAGCCCAGCCCACCACGTCGTCGTGTACAATAGCATGGAGAAATGTCCAAAATACCCATCATATAGGATATACAAAAAAAAGGAAAGGATACCCGGGGAGACAATGAATACAACATACCTCTTCATCAAAGTGAGCATATCACTCATATCAATCGTCTTTCGATGCGCATGCTTCGCGTACGCCGACAAGTCATCTCCCAGCTGCTCGAAAAACCAGTCCGAGGCTTGCATAATGGCCTTGAGCGCTTCAGGCGATATGTTGCCCTTTGCACCGCTCGTCTTGGCAAACGTTTGCGCCAGCCTCTTGACCATGGCGGGAGGTAGAGAAGTGTACTCTATGCCGTGTTTGGAGATCTTTTTCGTGGCTTTGATCTTTGAAAACCCGCCCCGTTCGCCTCCCTCTTCGCGGAAGAATCCAAGCCTTTCCCGTGCTGCTGCCGCCGAAGCTAATGCTGAAGCTGATATTGATGCCCTCCCAGCCCGTATTGGTGTGTAGTTCCTCGTCATCATCTCTTCGTCCGAACCTTCCTGCTCGCGGTTGTCCAAATCCATGCCCATCCCGTCGTCGTTATTATCGTAATCGCCAAATGTCATCGGCCCATTGTCGTTATCGTCGTAACTGTCGCTTCTCTGATCCATCAACTCGGCAAACCCACCACCCTGACCACTAGTTGCCGCAGCCTCGGAAGCCTGCCCCATCTCAAACTGCCTCGTAGGAGAGTTGATCATGAAAGTCGTCGTACTCTCATCCATCCCCAGGGGAACCTCGATATGGAAATCACTATCCCTCCCTCCCGCTCCTAGCAATCCGAGGTTTCCTTCATGCCCAATTGTCTCCCTTCGTCTCGTCTCGTCCGAATCCAACCTGCTGAACTCATCCGGGATTCTATCCTCGGCGTTTCCGAATTCATCATCATCCATCGGTGCAGGTGGAAAGAATCCCGAGTCAATCCCATCACTAGGCTGAACCTGCTGCGGAAAATCACTCAGTCTCCCCATCGAATCCCTTAATCTTCCATCCCTCTCCGGATCCACCCTTCTTGGTAACTCAATACTCTGCACCGTGAAATTCTCCGTTAGATCTTCCAATCCGGCGCTGCGATGAGGTTGCGGTAGTTCGTCATCGTCATCATCCCAATCCTCTCCCTCCGGTGCCAAACTGAGGCGAGGCCGCTTAGGCAGCTCCTCATCGTCATCATCGCCGTATCGACTTCGGGTGGAAATGTCAAAGGTTAATTCTTCTGACGTATCCCCCTCCTCCTGTTGCTGTTGTTGTTGACCAGAAAGTGCAGACCCGGGACTGGAAGAACTGCTAGGTATCCTCTCCGTTTTTGGGGCGAGCACTTTTCCGAGCTGTAGCAGGAAATTGCGGGGCGTTTCGCGGGCTTCGCGCAGGGAGCGACGGCGGGCGCGGTGGTGAGGCGTGAGAATGGCGGCGCGCCGGGAGTCGATGGCGCGGTAGGCGGCGCGGACGTGGGGCGTGGCGTTGGGATTGGGCGTGTTGTGCGCGGAGAGGAGGCGCGGGGTGCGAGATGGGCCAGGTGTGTAGGCGGGTCGGGGGAGGGTTGGGACGCCGGGAGTGGTTCGGACAGGGATTTGTGAGGAGGAGGGTTTGGAGGGCGTTCGGGTGAGTTGTTGTGGTGGGTTGTTGTCGGCCATTTTGGGTGGGAGAGGCCTGGCCGGGCCGGTGGTGATTTGAGTCCCCTCGATTGACAACTGAGGATTTGTTGTAATGCGATTGGATGCGATGGGGTCGGTGATGGTGGTAGTGATAGTCAGGTTGGTGTTCAAGTGCGCCGAAGTAAAGTCGCAAACCTCGAGCTGTCGTGAATTGTAGTGCGAAAAGGTTATGTTACTGCGAATTGGCAAATGTCGGCCAGTAGGTCGGCGTTGTGAACCCGATGACGATGTTCGGAGGACAGACGCGACGACGCGTTTCGGCTTTGCTCGAGTTGCGGTGCTTGATTGATTGCCAATTGATGAACGGGCGCACTTTCGCAAATGGAAACAACTGGCGTTGATTGATCGGCCCCGCTTTTTCCTTGAGTGCTGTTCAGCTGTTGAAGCTACCCCACATTTCCGTTAGAGTGGGGCGGGTGTGCCCGACGCTCGGCCATCAACGTCCGGGCCAGGCAGGGACTTTGCCCCTTGGATCATTCTCCACCAGTGAACATCCGGTGCTGATCTTGTGTTGCTCCCGTCGTGTGTTTCCGTTCTGCAAAAAGCTCTCGCTTGTATTGCTCAACTTGTCTTGGACTCGTCCGTACTCTCGGGAAAGCGGAGTGATGGACGGTGTTAGTAACAATCTTCGTTTATTTTTGAGGACATTAAAACTACGTCATGATCCTTCGGAGACTGCGGTTTACTGCGTACAAGGCTCCCGTTCCGTTGACCGTTGTACGGTCCAGGGCTTGCTTCGGCGACACACCGCCAAAACAGGACGAAAGGTTCCGGTAAGGGGACTATCATGGCCGCTGTTGATATGTAGTGATAGTATCGATAACGATGTGAGTGCTTTCGTTGTGATCAGTCACTTCAATATCACGCAGTTCTATAAGGCCCATTCTGGCGTTAGGTTGTCACAGGTGAAATGGTCCAAAAACGAATCAGGGGGTCCCCATACAACAATGTCCATAGCCTCGTGCCTGTCCATGGCTTGACTTTCAGTGACTTGCCCTCTTGGCGGTTGCTCTGACTGGAAATATGTTACAGATTGTGCTTCAAGAGCCGAATCTCAGACGCATCCATCCGCCGTCTTTTCTCTTTCAGCCGATGGATATCTGTTAATGGCCGTAGACGTTCAACGTCTCGATGACAGCAGCATCATTGCTCCACACAGAAGCGCTGTTGTTTGTCCTGAAGTTGAGCTGAAACCTTTGTGCCGGCAAGTGGAATATCCAACAGCATGCGGTGCCGCTGTACAATAACAACTCTGCGATGATATCACCAACAGTTGACTTCATCCTCTCTCTCCATTCTGTCCTGTCAAAGGTTTGAACGGATGAACTCGGTCACCGGGCAATGTTTCCCCTATCCTCCGAATGCCAAGACTTTTGCAACAATAAAGCCCCTGATATGGATTTATTAGCGCGCGTTGCTAGAGGAGGCCATCCACAGGAAATGTCCCCAACATTACCTGTACTCAGATGTATGTTGCTTGTGGTAAAGAAAATAGCGAAAGGGTTGAAACATTTGACGCCGAGGTCTTGATAGACTTTGGCCAACTCCCCAATCGAATTCTATGCCGCCAACAGAAAAGTGATGGCACCTTTTGAAGGAATGATGGAATCTGGAAGGCTAACAGCGCTCCACTCAGCTTCAATCACCATAGAAACGGGCTGCCCTTGTTCAGTTCAGTGCGACTTCCCCCGCCACGCCGCCACTTGCAGTTGGAAGAAGAACAGTGCGCATTCCCCTTGATATTAGCGGTCTTCTTCAGATGTTATCTGGACTTGTGCTATAAAGCGCGCTATTTGTGATTTTGTGTTAGTGACTGAAGGTTAGCGCTTCGTCCTCCTATACACTGTGATGAGATAAAATCGTTAAATCGGCTCAACCAACTGAGTCTTTAACCATGAGACAATATCTCGCTCTTTTACCACGACAAGTAGAGGTACTCAGAATCCCAAAGACTGCGATAAGACTGTCATCAATAAAAGAGACCAATGGTGAGACGTACAAGCAGCGACTCCAGCGTCACAAAGAAGCTACTTCCTAGACCGTGAGACAGTAACAGCCGTAACCCTGGACCCGTCTTCTTGAGCATCCAAGCACTGACCAGTAACGGGGCTACAACGGCACGAATGGCAGCGACCAGCCAGCGACACCACCCAAGTTGACCCAACCACTGCACTCTATGGGCGCCCAGTCCAGGCGCGACCCAGGGCGAATTCCCAGCCTACTCCCTGTCTCCGCCCGCTTCCCGCCTCTTGAACGACTGGAGGACAGGACCACCAGGGCCACTTCCGTTGACCAGTGCACACTGCACCACACACACACAACGGAAGTCCACAAGTGCACCGCACCTGCCAACCTCAACCGATTGCACCGACCGACCCAACCCTTTTTTTTCTGTACAATCCCAGACACTTTCTGCCACTTCGATCCGTCACTGCTTGCTGCTTTCGCATCGACTACAACGACATACACGATTCTTAATCACGAATCCCTAATACCAATACCAATCCCACCCCCAAAACAACATCCCCAGCCATTCACACAATGGCTGCTATCGGAGGCGTGCAGTCGATCAAGGTTCGTTGAGCACCTCAGGACAAGAGTCCTCCTCTCCTCCGATCTTCACCACCACCGCTCCGTATCGACACCGACACGCCCACCGCAAACACTGCCATCCTCGTCGCGAAATCCATCAAGAACCGCCACGATATCTACGAGATACATACTGACAATTTCATCTTCTGCTTCTAGTGCGTCGTCACTGGTGACGGTGCTGTAGGAAAGGTAAGCTCACACCCACCGCTCTCCCACCCCCTCTCAGAGTCACCGTGTCCCGCCATCGCACAAGGACTAACCCTCGATTACCAGACATGTCTTCTCATCTCATACACAACAAACGCCTTTCCCGGCGAATACATTCCCACAGTGTGCGTTGAACTTCCCGACACTCCTTATCCGCGATAAGAAAGCCGCCAAAACGCCAGGAAACTGACACGCGCGCTCCGATAGATTCGATAACTACTCGGCGAGTGTTATGGTCGATGGCAAGCCCGTGAGCTTGGGTCTCTGGGATACTGCTGGACAGGAGGATTACGACAGACTGCGCCCGCTCTCGTACCCCCAGACCGACGTCTTCCTTATCTGCTTCTCGCTCGTTAGCCCTCCGTCGTTCGACAACGTCAAGTCCAAGGTGAGTAATGCTGCCGCGGGGAACCGGGAAATACAATAGACATGGACCATAAGAGATGCTAACTTTTCCGATAGTGGCACCCCGAGATCCAGCATCACGCCCCTGGCATCCCCATCATCTTGGTCGGTACCAAGCTCGATTTGCGCGAGGACCCCGATACCATTCAGAGCCTGAGCCAGAAGCGCATGGCTCCGATAACATTCGAGATGGGTGTCAACTGCGCCAAGGAGATCGGTGCGAGGAAGTACCTCGAGTGCTCTGCCCTCACCCAAAGGAATCTCAAGTCCGTTTTCGACGAGGCCATCAGGTAAGTCGATAGCCGAACCGGGCCTGTCCCGTCCCCCTCTTGGTTAGATACGAAAACGAAACGCAACGAAACTGACCCACATAAAACAACAAAAGAGCCGTGCTCTACCGCGTCGATACGACCACAGAAAAGAAGAAGCCCAAGTGCACCATCCTTTAATTAATTATACCACCATAACCAACCGAAACCGAACCAGACATACCATCATCACAACACCACACCGACGCTCACGAAGCCATATCACAACGCACGCACGCTTTGACACCAGCAACACAGAACAACAGGGTGTTCCATGGGGATAATTGCGAGGGGACACCATCTATACCCGGCGGACATAATTACATGTTGATGAAGATTCTCTTTTTCCTGGTTGTTCCGATCGTCTCTCGAAATAAACTCGCAAGCTGGTTTTCGCTTTTTTACCGTCTTTTATCATATTTTTTGGATCTATCCTACATCTACTACTACCCGAACAGAAAGAGCAGAAAGTGGAACGATACGATCTTATCTAGTGCCATACGATGCAGCTAGTGTGACCATCATCCACGTAACGGGCAGGGGTGGGCGAGGCCTATAACACGCGACGACACTCCTTTTTCAGGTTTATGGGTATATGGGGGAAGGCTGGCGAGATGAGTCAGCATTGGGCTGGTATAAGCAAGGGGACAGGGACTAGGGGATGGCTCGGGCATGTCAGGTGTGTCGGGTCTTGATACAATTTCTCTCGTTCGAGTAGAAAAGATATACAGAAAGAGTTGAGAAGAAATGTTGAGGGAAGGGAGGATCTGGCGTGAGGGTTTAAACCGAGAGGCGACAACATGACAGGAGCAGGACGAGGAGTACAGACGGGAGGGAGGGTCGCAGTCGTAGTTTGGTAGAGTAGATTAAGGGAGTCCGATGCAAAGTAGTCGAGATCAAGTTGTGATTCAAATGCCTTCCGTGTCTTGACCATTCATACAGATTTGCTTACGCTAATCAACCGAGACTCTTCCATCGTATCTCTCTGTTTTCATTTCCAAGCTAGTCAATTCAGTCCAGTTAACGGTCTTTTCGGACAATAAATCAGATCCCGCACCACCATGAATGGAGAAAGGATGGAAATAAAGGAGACCCAAGCTAGGCAGATGAGACGACTCAAAACGAGGTTGCAGGCAATCAATTCTCCTTCACGAAACGTCCGTACTTTACGGCACTTCTTCTCTTTACTGCAGAGTTTCTGTAGTACTGTATTCAGGTATCATGTCATTCGTTCGAGCCTCCCCTTCTTTCATTTTCCTTCTTTCTTGGAGCTGGTGTAGGAGAAGAGCTTACTTCATGATAAGCATAAGACCAAGCAGTGACGAAAGAAGGGTTTGTGAGAGCTACTTCATGACAATTCTTGAGACGAAGAGAATAATATGTCACCATTGAGTTACCATTGACAGAGGACACCAGCATGCAGTATATGACCATTTACATGAGATGGCAGCTACTCTCTTAATCCCAACCCGTATCTATCGAAAACCTTGGTCCGATGACAGGTATATGCGAAGAAGTACGTTTGTGGTCTAGGGGGTATCATAACGTTCTTCCTTCTTCTTCTTCTTCTTCTTCTTCTAGGTCTCTCCACTCCTTCTTGAACTGAATTTGAAGATTTGTTGTTTGATATGAATCCGTTTCCCGCTCTTTGATCTCTGATGAAGCGAAACGTGGAAATAAGCGCGCTGATATAATGACATGAACAAAAAAAAGAAAAAGTAAAGTGGCCCCCCTCCACCAACGAAATCCAACGGAGCCAAGCCCGTAGCCGTAGTCGAAGTCCCAGACACGTGCGTGCTGGATCTAGCCCTGGAGATAGAGCATCAAGCATCGCTTGTCCGGAACGTGAAGGTGCTCGGGAAGCCTTTCTCGTCCCAGGGCTAGACCAGAGACAGCCTCGAGATCCAATCGTACGCACAGAGGAATGATGGTTCAGAGACGTTTCCAGATCCGGACGAGACCAACGGGTATATCGAACCCTAGCCAAACAGCCGGAAATTTCCCGGTCATCAGTTTGACGGCCCCCTTCAATCGCAGCCGTGGGCACACAGTAGGAACTAGTCATCCATCCTAGAACTTCTTGTAGCTTCCACGACCACCACCCCTTCCACCACGACCACGACCACCTCCACCACGTCCTCCACGGCCCCGGCCACCTCCGCGACCGCGACCGCCACCGAAGCCCCTACCACCGCCGCCATTATAGCCATCATCATAGTCCTCATCGTTTCCATTACCGGTACCGTCAAAGTCCACGCGGGCTCTCCTCGAAGGGTGGATGGCATCCTCGTCGTTCCTTTCGACAGGGGCGGCGGCAGCACCCTCCGCGGCCGGCTCGTTGGCCTTGGCGGCGGCCTTTTCGGCCTTGGCCTTTTCCTGGTTTTGCTGGCGGTTCAGACGCTCCTCGTTGAGCTTGCGGTTCTTTTCCTTGATCTTGTCTTGGCGGTGGGCGGTCTTGCCTCCGCCGCCGGCGCTGATTTTGAAATTCTCGGTCAGTATTGTGTTCTAGAACAGTATGAAATGATATGGGAGAGAAGGAGGGAGCGTAGGAAAAATGGATTGCAGCAGGGGGGAAAGGGACGAAGAAAGGGGTAAGTAACGAGACGAAAGGAAAGGGGTGACAAACCTCAATTCAACGTTAATCTTCCTCGCCACGCCCTTATCATCCAACATCTCGCTGTGATGGAATTTCTCGAGGGCCGTCTTCATGTGGTCGAACCGGCCGAATTCGACAAACGCCGTGCCCTTAGACTTGGTCGGGTTGTCGCGGTGGGTGAGCAGGCGGACCGAGATGGGATGGACCGAAGCAAAGTGCTCCTTGATCTGGTCGGCCGTGACGCTGTATGGCATGTTGCCGACGAAGATGATGAAGCGGGCTCCCTTGGCGCCGTTTTGTTGGGGCTGTTCCTCCTCGTTGGCTTCCTCATCCTTGGTCTCCTCGGTGGTCTCCTCCTTGTTCTTGTTCTTCTTGTCCTTCTTCTTGTCCTTCTTGCTCTTCTTGTCGGCCTTTTCCTCGGTCTTGGTTTTTTCGGACTTCTCCTCGGTGGTGTCGGCGGCGGCGGCCTTCTCCTTCTTCTCCTTCTTGTCCTTCTTGTCCTTCTTCTTGTCCTTCTTTTCCTTCTTCTCCTCCTTGGGCTCCTCAGTGGTCTCGTCGGCGTCGGCGTCGGCCTTCTTGGACTTCTTCTCCTTCTTTTCCTTCTTGTCCTTCTTGTCCTTCTTCACCTTGGGGGTTTCAGTCTCAACCTTGGTGACCTCAGCGGTGCCGGCCTCGTCGAGCTTGCTCTTTTTGATGGCGATGGAGTTGACATCCTCCTCGGCGGTGCGCGAGCGCTTCTTGGAGTCTTTGCTGGATTTTCCCATTTTGGCTGATTTCGTGTGAGTTGGTGGGGTATGCGATTGAGCTTCTTTGGCAAGATCGAACGGGGGTCGATCGTTCTTGTCTAATAAGTTGGGCCGTTACACACAAATGGGAACGGGAAGGAAGGAAGGAAGGAGTTGCACTGCTGGCTTCCCCGATTATTTTTTTCTGCCGGTTCAATTGCAAAGGCGGAGAACTTGAACGATAAGAATTGGGGTCCAGTCGCAGCGCGTGGAGCTCGTCCCGCATTGGTGGGGCCGTTCGCTGCAGTGACCTCACAGAAAACAGTGGGGAGTGACCCAACGGATGAGACCCTTCGACTTTCAAGGTCCTCCCTGGAATAGCTTCATCTCCACCAGTTTGTCCTCTTCAACGACATCGTAATCATCATCATGGCATTCGTTATCTACAGCCTGAAAGCTTCCAAGATTTCATACTAAACTCATACTCAAAATTCATCAAACAGAAATCTCGACAATGCTCACATCCACCTTGTCCTTGTCAACGCCCCGTTCCAGGTCCACGAGCCACCGAGTCTTTTGCTCCGGATCACTGTCCAGCAGGACCACTCTCGACCTCCATCTCTTTCCACTCAGCTCCCGAACCTCTCTTATCAGCTCACGAAATGCTTCCTCTGCCCTCTCTTCATCCTCCTTATGTGGATTATAGTCCTTCCTCCACCACTCAAAGTAGTTCAGAGGGCAACGCTTCGAGTCATCAACTATATCTGCCTCCAGCTGGACGTCGAGCGCTTCTTCCGTCTCGTTCAGCCTCACGACATAGTCTCTCAATGCCTCTATGACGCCCGCACTCCCCATTTTGGCCGCTTCATGGAGAACATTTTGTCCAGTGTTATCATGCACATCAATCCTCGCTCCGCGGTCCAACAGCAAACGAACCATTGCCTCTTTGCCGTACGTGATGGCAGTGAAAAGTGGCGTCCGCTCTTGCGTCTTGGTGATCGCTTCAAGATCGGCCTGGCCATGGTCTATCAATGCTGCGGCGTTTTCCGCCCGGCCATGAGCTGCTGCCAGGTGAAGAGGAGTGCGCTCATAGATATAGTCTGGTGCCTCAACATCGGCCTGTCCTTTGGTGATGAGGAGCTCGATGAGATGCTCACTGTTGGGGACCTTGGCCACTTCGTGCAATGGCGTTCGTCCGAAAATATCGAGAGCTTCAACGTCCGCTCCGTTTTCCAGCAAGAGTTCAGCAACCTTCATCGATTGGGACTTCATAGCCCAATGGAGTGCAGTCTTCTTGTTCTTGTCCGCGACGCTCGTATCGGCGCCAGACTCGAGTAGGAGTTCTGCCACGGCTGGCTTGTCAAGTGCAGCGGCCCACGTCAGGGCTGTACGACCAAACGAATCGACAGCGTCGAGGGAAGAGAGGTTGACGTCGAGATGTTGAGCAAAGAGAGCAGGATTCTTCAGGGTTCGGAAGATGGCGAGCTGTAAAGGTGGGAAGTTAAGCGTTTCCAGGAGATCGTCATCCTCAAACATGCGACGAATCTCGGAAAGAGTCGCAACTCGGGACGCAGCCGCGGATGCGGGCGCAACTTTCTCAATGGCCATCGCGGAGGCGGATACACCGGCGTGGTCTTCGAAGTTCTTGTTCACTCCTTGTTCGAGCAAATACTTGCACATATCCGGTCGCTCGAACTCAACGGCAAACTAGGGAGTCGTTTGTCAGATCCTGACATTCAAGACAAGTCTTGCAAGTAGGCTCACTTACATGCAAGAGAGACTTTCCGTCTGGGTTCATGTCGCAAGGTGACACCTGTCCCTGGCCTAGGATCCCAGCAAGCTGCTGGACGGTTCCGTGGTCGAGAATCCTCCATATAGGGTCCGCGCCAGTTAACATCTTCGGGATGTGCAGCGTCCACGAACCATTGGTACCCCGGAGACTCTTCCGCTCAAGTGAAAAGGCTAGTGCCCGGGATACCATCCACGTTGGAAAATGCCAAGTGTAGGTGGTCATCGCGCTGCTCCCTTTGCCGGATGCTTCACACCGTTTGTGGTCGCAAGGAAGTTTTCCCCAGAGCTGCGAGCCGGTGTAGCTCACAAAGAGTGTTCCAACGACACTCTTGAGCCAGGAAGGAGTTTGCACCTCAGTCTTGACATGGCAACGGCATGGGCATGCCATCTTGCACTTGAACTTGGTTTGAAAGGCGGCAATACTGGTCAGGGTATAGTTCGTACCCCAATTGGCCTCTTCAAGGTCGACGGAGGCTTCAGTCGCATCTCTGTCGGCGGTATACGGGGGGCAAGGCCCTTCCAATTCTACAGCCAACATGGTTTCGCTATCGTTGACCGATGGCTCTACTGTCAGACAGATTTCTGGTTCGTCGTCCCTTATGAGAGAACTGAGTGTCTGTTAGCGATGTGCAATTGATTGATCTAGGTAGATCGCTGATTACTCGCCTGTGCATAACAACCAGAGTTACAATTGCTGCAGACAAGTTCTGTCTGGTCTGGCTGAGCCTTCGACAAAGCTCTGCGGCTTTCTTTTTGTCTCTGAAAACCCACGCGATCCTCGAGACGGATTGCTTGCCCTTTTTATTGGCTTGTGTTGTACCAGACACTCTTTCCTGTAGCTGCTTGAGTTGCTGTAGTGTCTCGTGGGCCCTTTCCGTCATATCAAACAGGTGCTGAAGATAATCCTCATTCTGCCCACGAGTCTGCCCCGCACTCTCCTTCCCCAGAGGCAATGTTGGTGTGACCCGAGCAGCTTGCTGAGTGGCGAGATAGCTCATCGGAACCATCATCATGGTGAACACTGATTGGAGTTCCGAAACCTGCACATACAGAAACTCGGTTAAGGAATCTTATCACATTCATTTTGAAGGGTGGAAAGAGGGGAAGAGAGAGACTGGACACACTTCATTCGCCAATGCTGCCACATCGCTGGGCGCCTCTTTGAGGCTGCGCAGTTTATCGAATCCCTTGATCAACCCATTTCCTGCTTGCACTAGTGCTATGATACCCCCTATCAAGGAGAGAGGATCCATGTTTCGGATGTGAGCTGAACTTCGATGAAGGCTAGGACATCTTCTTCGAGTGAATTTGATCGAGTATTCTACAAGTGAAACGATCAGTGACCCTGATGCACGAGGCTCAAGGAACCATAAGCACATTTTGACAATAGATCATGAAGACATCTGGAGCGAACAACTCACTCGATAACTGACAGTCGTTGATAGACCCCCCTTCGTTCCTGTGTGTGCTTTTATTGTCAGACTGCCAATACCCAGTATACAAAGTCTTTGCAAGTTGAACTGACTGGATCGCTGGTTCGTGCACTTCTTAGAGCAAATTCTCAATGGTCAAGAGAAACTCGTTAATGTTCATAGAGAAAGGGACGCATAACCAAGGGCAGCATGTTACAAGAACAAGAAGGATGGCAGAAGAAGCTCCGAGATGATGGGAAAGGTAAGCTCCTTTATGAACAACACCCTCTGTCTGACCAAGAGTCGCCTGAATCCAAAAGAGCCTTCCCTATCATCAGGAAAGAGGCGTCTCTTTGAATGGACGACGACTCGAAGACATACATCCGGGCACATAACACCCCCTCTTCTTCCCCAGTCCGGAATGGATGGTAAGGCTGCGAGAGAGTCATCGGAAGGGGGACCCCAATGGCAGAACGACACAGTTGTGACGATGCATAAGCCACGAGAACCAAAGCTGTTATATACCACAACATCTCAGAGGCTTTGGGAGGGGGGCCAGCATGACACCCAATACGGCGTTTCTTGTCATACCTAACCCTCAGCCGCAGTACATCCGAACCTCCTCGCGCTTCTGACGATGGAGAGAGGGCAACTAAAGACATGTAGGAGAGAGGCAGCCATCATCATCCTCATGGCGAGGCGGGGGGGTAGGTGTGGTTGTCCAAAAAAAATGTTCCCGTGCTGGTCGAACAAGACAGGACACTTATGGCCGATGCAGTGTTATGTATGGACTTCCAACACTTTCCCAACAACACCACGCCGGCATCCAGCACCGGGGTCCAAGCCGATAGGAACGGACGGGCACCATTCACTCCGGTCGTCCGCCGCCGAACCTTCGACGGGAGTCCCTCCGTCCCAACCCATCCACCGCCCTAACCGCGCGCCGTCCCCCCCCCCCCCCCCCCCCCCCCCCAACCCCCCACCAGAGCCCCGACCAGCCTGCGGTGCGCACCTGCTAGTGCTAACGCCTTTATAACCCCCCATCCCAGGCCCTCCTTCCAACATTCAAATCTTCCCAACCGCTTTTCGAAGCGGTGGTCCGTTGGTGTAATGGGTTAGCACACAGCCCTTTCAACCCATACTTGTCTCCCACACATTTCCCCGGGGGGTTAGGGTCCACCACCGTCCCGACTACGAGAAAAAAAAGGTCACCTATTCGATTCCCGGTCCCGTCACAACCGGTTTTTCGGAAAACAAAAAACAGGTAGACTGATATCCGCAATCTCGGTACAAGTCTGGTCGGTAGTAGGTAGGATCCTAACTAACCACTCGGCGCAAAGAGTGTGAGAGACCGAAGGAATAAGTTACGGTACCAGGTGATAAAGACCTGGTATTTGTACATGCGTGCCTGAACACCGCATTATCTACCACCGTGGGTAGTTTGGGTCTATATTCAGCTTCACATACTTGGAACTCACGCCTGGTGGACGCACCGCACCGGTGAGGGAAGAGGTCTGAACTTGGAGATCCCCGGGCTGCTCGAGACGGAGGATTGGATGCGGTTAGTAGGCCTCCTTATCTGGCGAGAAGCAAGACATACGATGGTGGACGCATCGGAGTATGTTGGCATCAGTACCTTGGTGGACGCACTGAGGATACTTGGCCCGCTTTCAGGACCCATGTGATAGGAGAGTGGGTGGGTTGGGGGTTAGGTACCTGTTCGATCCAGGTACGGATTTGGAAGACACTAATTTTTTTTTCCAGTTTTTTCAAAAAGAAATTTCTGTCTTTTTGATTGTTTATTTTTTTCGTCTGTTCGACATCACAACTTGATGAGCACTGGTGACATGGGGCAGGTATCAACAGATCATCGTTAGGGACACTCGGTGGACTCTCTACGCAGGATCGAGATATGCAAAATTAAGGATACTACACGGTAATTCTACGTCGCTGACTGTTATTCATACTCATGCTCATCATCGTTGTCAGCGCTATGCCATCCGGCAGCCAGTCTCGCCCGAGCCAAAGACACTCCACGATCCACTACCGCTTCCACTCCCACTGCTTCGGTACTACCTCTTGTTCGATTTGTTCGAACTCTTCCTCAGCTCTCTCAGCTTCCCAGCCTCGTCCGAGCTGCTCCCAGCCAACGCAGCAATTGGAACATCAGCACCACTTGTTGTCACTCCACCTACTGCTCTGCCTATAAAACGGGTAAGAAATCCTCCGATTAGTATCCGGGTCTTCAAGGAAATCCAACGCAACACCGCATCATACGCTTGCAGAAAACCAAAAGGGAGAAAAGGAGCCACCGAAAGCATCAAAAGGAGAGAACACGCTCGCTCGCACGCAAAATCAAGGAGACTCACTAGCACCAAGACTGATCCCCTTCCCACCCCTGAGCGAGTTCAAACTCATCTGGCTTGTTCCCGTTCCCCTCCTCTTGGGTGGCGCAATCGAAGGCAACGCACCTTGATATTCGGAGTCCGGGCTCCTGTTTGACGGTGACTCGGTCCGCGAGTCATTCTCAAATTGCGTATTCAATGACCCAGGATACATCGGACTTGTCGGTCTTGAGTTTTGTTTCCTAAGAATATCGGCTCCGAGCCTGGAACCAGAATCGCTCTTGAGGCTGCCAACGGGTGTCGTGATCGGGCTCTCACGAGCTTGGTGCGGTGGTTGTGAAAGAGGCTGCTGCCTCGAGCTATTGGCTGTTTCAAACGATTTCATGCTTCGTAGCTCGTTCACTTGGTCCAGCCGTTCCTGGCGCTCGTCGGCATCAACAAATTGCTCCTCGCCGTCACGGACACTTCCGGCCACGGCAGTGCTGACGTCACTGTCGGCAGCGGTGTTATCGCTGGTCTTGTTGGGAATGTAGCGGGCAAAAGAGGCGCTGGCGCTTAGACTGACATGTCGGGCGCTACGGTAGCGCTCATATTCTTCCTTGGTGTGTTCGGCTCCGGTAAAACTCTCGAGTGCATCAAAGACGTGCTGGAAGACTTGAATATCGACATCACGAGCCCAGAGAAAGTCGAGATGCTCGTAGTGCGGGATCTCTGTGGCCACAGTCTGGGCGGGCAATTCGCGAAGCATGACCTTAATGTCTACGAGGGAGTCTATCCCTCCGTAGACAAGGACAATGGGCGTCTTGATGTTGCGGGTGGGGTACTTGGCGACCTTGGTGTACTTGCTACTGGAGGAGAGCATAAGAGGAGGCTGTACATCGTCATCGTACATCTGGAAGGACTTGGTGCGGATGATTTGGAACCAGTGTACGACAGACTTGGTGCTTGTGAACGAGTAAAGATGTGGATATGCAGCGAGCTTTTGTGATGTGCTAATATTCTCGGTCTGCCAGTTAAAGAGAAAACTGAGTCCCATGTCGATGAGCTTGGAGAAGATGGGCGGGTAGAGGATCGATTGCCACATGGTTGCCGAGCTAAGGATCGAGCGTCTTCCGAAGAGCAGGTATAGCACTTGCGGTGATGCTTTGACGAGTGCGTCGACGATACCGTTGGACAAGCCGGCCGGGGACATGGCTGGGGCAAGGGCAATGAAGACATTGACTTGGTCGTTGAGCTTCGGATGAATGGACAGACTAGCGAAGGCTTGGGCTGTACCCTGAGAGAAACCGATGTATGACAGGGACGGCTGTCCGGTAGTCTCCAAGATGTAGCTAATGCTGTCGGGAATATCGTGGAAGGCAAATTCGTCGATCGAGAAGTTCCAGAACCGTTGGGACGTGGGCGAACAGTGGACGGATTTCTTGGAGTACTTGTTGCCGCGGTTGTTGCCGAACTGAGGAACAAATTGGTGTTAGTTTTTTCCTCGACAATTCAAGGGTAGAATAACATACCCAAACATCAAAGCCGCGCTCAACAAGCACAAAGGGCAAGCACCTCTGCTCGTCAGTAAGGCAGACCCAAACTTCGCTGTTCATCAGCAGACCGTGGTGAAGGTAGACAACACGCTTCTTGATGCTGTTTGGTCCTCGGTTGACCTTTGTTTCCTCCTCTCCCTTCTTGTAAGCCAACCTGTGCAGACCGAGCAGATATCCATCCTTAGTTTGAACAACATGCTCTTCCGCGGTGTATCCAAATAGGGCGCAAAGATCGACGAAATCGGAGGCGTTTCTAACAGCTTCGGAGACGGCTGTGAATTTCGGTTAGAAAAAATATTGTACATCGACCCCAAAATTGTTTGTGGATTGATGTGTTGTAACGTACGCTGTCTCCTCTCCTCCGCCCGCTTTTGTGCTGGTGTTGTCCATCTATTGAACAGTCGTCTCGACAATCGGTAGAATAGGGTGATTAGGGAATTAGGTAGGGCGAGCGTCAGAATTCGGATGAGGGCCTCGAGTCCCACGAGCAAGAAGGACCCTATAAGCGCAACATACTCGGTGCTGTTGGAGTAGAGATACGATGTTAGACAAGTGCACCGAAATACGGGATGGCCGGGCAGGGGAAGCAGAGGCATGTCTCACACATCGAGTCGCCCGAGAAATGGAACAGGCATTGTGGCGGCTTCCGGCAACTATACCGTCATTGACGAAATGGTAGATATATTAGGTGAGGATAGTAGTTGATTGCTATAGCTGTGCAAGCAATAGCTCTGGTCCAGGATGATAGGGCAATCAATAGCTTCCCTGAGGCATGGTCGAGTCCACGCGTGTAGGAAAACAGATGAAGATTGCCTAGGGCAGGATGGAAGAACGTGATGGAGCGACAAAGAGACGCCAAAGATTAATGGCTAAATTATTATATATCAACCTGGAATTATCGGGGGTCAGAAGCTGCCCGCGTTGGTCGGTTGGTGATAAGGAAAAAAAGGCGGCGAGGATCTGAGAAGGGGCGGTTTGATCCAATGTGATGTCACAATGTCAGGGTCACATGCAAAAGCTAGGACAAAAAAGAAGCTCAAAAGCGCAAGCAATGTGCACCCTCCTTTTGCTGTACACTTTCCATTTCTCTTGGCCTTTGAAGAGTGATCCATAAATACAGATTTCATGTACTCGTATATAGAGGTACTGTACCTGGCTATTGGTTCATCGTTTCATTACCGTTTAGAATGACATTGAAGGATGGCTTACCATGGGAAGTGGAAGGAAACGACTCAGGCCTTGTGTCGGATCGGTGCCCTGGGCGATGGCAGGCTCGGAGATGGTGGAGGTGTCGGGTCCTGCCTCTGAGGATGCACAAAACGTGCTGGGGCTGTGAGACCCAGATCTCGTGTATCGTCACCCTTATTTGTCCGAGGAAGAACACTCGACCGGAAACAGGATATGGACTTGAGCAATAGACATTGAAGGATACGTTGAGGAGTAATAATAATATCCCATCGAGGAAGGGAAGTGATAGGAAGAGTTCCCGCCAAGGACCAGTAGAATCGTCGAACCCCTGAGAGCCCTGGAGAGCGCTGTGTAAGTGTTAGTGCACAGACCATCAAGTGCCCTATGCTCTTTCACTTTAGAGCACCCGTTCGGCCCCGCGACTCGCGCATCCCAGCGATGGGATTCTGCCGCGTTCTGGAGATTGGAGTTCCGATCGCCGTCACTCGATTCCCTCCAAAGTTTCCCTGACCAACCACCGCAGAACCCAGTCACCATGCCCAGCTCATGTAAAGACATCCGTAAGTTGCCAAATTCCCTTCGACTTGGTCCAATCTGCCGCGACGGACCACTGACCGTACTCTCTCCTCCAGGTGCCGCCCTGGCGCAATGCCTCCAGGAGTCCGAGTGTGTGATGGTCCATAGAAACTCGGCCGCCGACTGCCTCCGTCCTCCTCTCGTCGACACCCTCCCCGTTCAATGCCAGCAGTTCAAGAGAGCCTTTGGTGACTGCAGGCGAGGCATGATCGACATGCGCAAGCGGTTCCGCGGCAATCAGCCTATCGCCTTCCAGAAGCTCCAGGAGACCGAACAATCAGGCGAGGGCTACCAGTTGTATGCCGGCAAGTCTGCCTTTGCTGGCGGCAAGGGTGTCACCGACGGCAACAGCTCAGCCGAGCCGGACTGGAGGGAGTTGGAAAACCAGAAGTACAGAGAACAGGCTGCTGCCGCGGCGAACAAGAAGTAATCGAACCGATACGAGGCCATTGCGCCAGCGCCGAACCACAATACATACACACGGAAGCAGGATAATCAAATGTACGATTGAAAGGAGGGATATTTCCATGATGAAGGGATGGAAATGGGAACAACGAGGCCTGGTCAGGCGTGTACGACTTGCAAGCGTTAGGACCTACAGGTTTTTGGGAGGAACATGAATATCATCAGCATTGGTAGGCGTTTTGGATTTTACGGCGAAATACGAGGTTCACTTCTACCACTGTCGCCTTGTCACTGCCCGACATATGTGGCCCTGCGACATCAGTTTCTTTTCAGCTATCCACTTGTCTTGCGACGATTCGAGATCACCAAGAAGAAAGCGAATTACAACTCCGTATAGGTTTCACCTCAAGCCCGCCAAATGAGAAACTGAGGTTTAAGAAGGAAACGCATTGACTTTGTCTAGGACCATATCAAAGTCTCGGCTTTACTACTTAAGAACACCGAGTCTTGACCAGAAACAACCGACGACTTCGATGTGTGAACCTCAGTCTCCGCAATTGTCTGATCCTGAAAATGGTCAGTCCACATTTTCTTCAAAGTCGAGACAAACACCATCTCCAAAAAACATCGCACCTATCAGACAGCCTCCCACATACACGTGTAGACAAGAAGGTGTGAAGGGGTACGTGTGCCGGTTCATGAGGATCCATGCCCCTTCGTCATAAAGCCGGCGCAGACAGACGCTAAATTATAGAGGGGCGGACTTCACTCCGTCACACATGATCCAAAAACTGAAGATGCTATTGTTCAGACTATCGAGACTTGAGACATTGGCTCTGAACCGGACTGCTTTCAATTCTTTTTATATCTCATGTCCGTTGGAAATCTTTCTGCAGCTGCATACCGAAAACTTGGACCCCCATCTCATACCAGCCCCGCATATTCCTCTTTTCGTCCTACTCTGAACTTTTTCTCACGACAATCCATCCTACAACCTAACAAAAGAACATGCGACACCTGAACTCATCGCTATGATCGCCGAAGCAATGGCACGCTTCTTCCGTCAACGGCGCTGCTCCGCCGCTGTCGGCACCAGCTTCTTACTACTTGCGACTTTCACATTCCTCACGATGCACCTTCTCGGACTGAACAGCCCAGGACAACAGTCGCTCTTCCATCGACCAGCGACAAAAGCCTCTGAAAACCTCCCAGAGATGACGTCGTACCGTAAGGGTCCTCAATCTGTGTCTCCACTTTGACCCAGCACACCATGCGCCCGTTTGATTCCATCCAATGTTTCTTCGTCACATGTCGCATACCGCTAGTTACACTGCGTTCAAGACTTCTTCGAGGGATCTTAACGAACTTCCATGCATTACGCGCCCTTTTTATTGGATTTCTGTTTTTGAATCTGCCCGTACAGAATTGCTAGTTGCTTGATTGGAACACTCTATTGACAATGTCTACAGAGACCTCACAACCTATCACAACGCAAGATAACGGCGATGAACTCCAAGTTCCCATCGTCTCAGACCTTGAACTCGTCGACGCAATTCACCGACCTATAACTCTGATAGCAGACCTCCCAAGGGAATATGTCCCTTCTGTCACCAATCCTTTACCAGCCTCGACGCCCTCTTCCAGCAGCAATGGCAAGCGACTGGTTGTCATTGGGGACACACACGGCCGTCTGGCTACCCTACAATCCTTGTTGAAAAAGATTTCGTTCAACAACTCTACGGATCATCTGGTTCTTGCCGGAGACTTGGTGACAAAAGGTCCCGATAGCCCGGGCCTGGTGCAGTTTGCTAAAGATATAGGAGCGAGTGCCGTAAGAGGGAACCACGACGACCATGTGTTGGAGGCGGCAAAGTGGTTAAGTCGCATCAAGCAGGGCAAGAAATGGTGGGGAAAGACTCATGATGAGGGCGACAGCATGAGTGAAGATGAAGAAGAAGTGTCAGAAAAAGAGGAAGCGAAGGACGAAGTCGACGCTGAGAGAAAACGGCGAAAGAAGAAGAAGCCTAAAGGGGTAAAGGCGGAACACATTGCGGTCGCGCGCTCCCTTAGTCCTTCTCAACTCCAGTGGCTTGCTTCTCGACCGATTATCCTCCGAGTTGGACACCTTCCTGGAGCGAAAACGGTGCCATGGAACGCCAAAGAAGTGGTTGTCGTCCACGGGGGCCTCATCCCGTCTCTTCCGTTAGAGAAGCAAGACCCGTGGGCGGTAATGAACATGCGAAGCCTCGCTTACGAGCTCTCTTCCGCCTCTTCAGCCACTGGAACTGACGATAAAAAGAAGAAGACGGATGACAATATCAACACCACCACTCACAAAAGAGTTACCACCATCCCTCTCGACACTCGCGAAGGCGAACCCTGGTCGCGCGCCTGGAACCGCTATCAAAACCTGGTCAGCAACCCATACAAGCGTCTAGCCGTCATCTACGGCCACGACGCCCGCTCCGGTCTGCAAGTCGACAAGGACATCACCATCAACCTCGGCAAAAGCCCTATCCCCATCAGCCGCCGCCAGATCACCGGAACAGGCGACCAAATCGTTAACGTGACTGCCGGTGGAGACGTGGAAATCGAGATCGAAACCGAAGTAGAGATCGAGTCGGAGTCAGAGGTGGAAATTAACGTGTATTCGGGAGGGACCGTGACAACTACCACTACGACTACGACGAGCACCGGGACGGCTACGCAGACTATTACTACTGGAGCGGCTAAGAGTGATGACGATGACGATGATGATGACGATCCGGTAACGAGTACTATCTCGACGACAACTACCACGACTGTTACGAAGGCGCCAGTGACGGCGGCGGCGGCGGCGGGGACTGCGGTTGAGACGGGAACGGTCACGAAGAGGACGCCAGATGGTGGGAACGGAATGGAAGCTGAAAGAAGCAAAAAGAGGCCGAAGAAGAAGTTTAAGGGAACTCGATATGCTTATGGTCTTGACTCGGGGTGCGGACATGGGAAACAACTGACTGCGCTCGTGTTGGAAGTCGATGAGCGTGGGATTGATATAGTGCATAGGATTGAGCAGGTTGTGTGCGAATGAACATGGCTTGGAGCGCGAATAAGGTCAGAATGCTCACCGAGGGGAAAGTAGGATAATCTTGAAGAAATTCATGGCCTCTCTGCATTAAGGAACTGGCAAAGATTGTATAGCTTCTTTTCTATGCTGCATCGATATTGGTTTGGGTTCAGCCACGACACAAGTTGTATCTACCTTCACGAAAACATCCGGGATGACTACAAGGTCACAACCGGACCAGCACTTTTGATAGCCACACATATAAATAGAAATATCACAAAGCTCTCTCTTTCACATCCTCAAATCTGGAGTAGAGGTGCTCAGGTAGACTAGATGTCTCGTCTTCGAAATCGTCGACACATACAGAACCCTAACCCTGATCATTATCTTAGCTCCGGGCCCCTACACAGTAAAACCCGCGCAGTCACAGTGGGCCTCATTTCTTCCCCCACAGTTGGGGAAAGATACAGGTGCTGGGATGATTCCGATTGCTCAGAGAACATGTCGTCACTGTCCCGCGTCAAAGACATGCCGGTCATTCGTTGGAGGAAATAAGTCACCACAGCTGCCGAACCATCGCTGTTCTTGCTGAACTAAGCAGGCCGGCGACTTCCCTTCCATTCGTTCCGTCTGTCTTGGACGACGTTTCTTTTATACCTGAATTCCATCTCACAATGTGAACCTTTTGCACAGCGACCGGCGCATCCACGTCCCGTTCTGTTCTTGGTCGTCCTCATTGTTGATTCAACCTGCCGGTTTTACATAACGTCCTGATATTCACTTCGAACCTTGCTTGCATCTTGACGGCATCGTTTGTCACTTGCAGATAAACAAGAGAGTTTCGCCCCACGCGCACATCCAAAATGAGCAGCAGCCCGATAGCACAACCTCCCGTGGTTCCGTCAGCTGCGAGAGCAGGAGATAGCGAAAGCGACGCCACGTTTGAGAGTTGTCATGGAAATCCTATCGAGAATCCACTAGAGGAGATTGGGGAAGGATCTCAGGAAGAACAAGAGATAGACTCGGACGACGCCGGATATATCTACAATCCGGCTCAGGAACATGCAGAAGAAGATGAAGAGGAGGACGATGAAGATGAAGACGAGGATTATGACGACGAAGAAGAGCACGACGACGAAGACGAAGAAGACGACCAGGACTACTTTGATGGAAGCGGCGGGCTTGAGTTCGAGCTGGTTATCGACGAATTAGTACCGGGCGCTGATGAGGACGGCGACGATGATGATAATGACCCACGAACTGCACTGCAGAGGAGGATTCGTCAACTTATACAAGGTAGGACAATTCACCCCCATCATGACCACTCGTTGAGCGAAATCCTTCTTCGAAAGGAGGTTCGAAGATATTAACATGGTTCCTTGTAGGAGGAAGTGGTCACGCTTACCTAGGTTCGCGGCAACTACTGGCGCTTATCCAGGGTCACGACATGGATGACTTGGAGGACGACGACGACTACTGGCAACCGCCCAGTAGACGGTTTGGGCCCGGTTACGTCCCTGAATTTCCCAAGGTACCCAGCGAGCAAGGCCGGAAGCTCATGGATTCCGGTGTTTTCGGTGCCTACGATCTCAGAGAGCCAGACAGCAAGAGGAAAAGGCTCACTCGACGGTTGCTGGATCGGGAGTTGGGACTCGGCGATAGGACCGAGCAAAAGATCAACCTGGATCTCATGGCTCAGCAAATGATTCCTTCATCAAAACCAGAGATGGTCATCCACTACGATGATCCTGTATGTTGCGGCCAGTTCTCGGATGACGGTAACTTCTTCTACGCCTGTGTCAAGGACTTCAAGGTGCGCATGTACGACACCTCCAACCCGTACAACTGGACGCACTACAAGACGGTTCGGTATCCCTTTGGCCAGTGGACTCTCACGGATGCGGATCTCAGTCCAGACAACAAGTGGCTTGCTTATACATCTCTAACAAGCCAAGTTTGCTTTGCGCCCACGGATCCCAATGACACAGGTGATCCCTATACGCTTGATCTCGCTGGTGGGCAGGGACGGCAGGATTGGCTGGATCCCTTTCGAATTTTTTCCATTCGATTTTCAGGCGACGGCCGAACACTCGTGGCGGGCACAGGTGCGAACTCGATCGTTGTTTACGACATCGAGCGCCGCGAGCCTCTCTACAACGTCGTGGGTCACTCGAACGACGTGAACGCCGTCTGCTTCGCCAACAAGTCCTCCCCACACATTCTTTACTCCGGCTCCGACGACTGTACCATCAAAGTCTGGGACACCCGCAGCATGTCGTCACGACACGAAGCCGGCGCATTCGTCGGCCACATGGAAGGCCTTACCTACATCGACAGCAAAGGCGACGGGCGTTACATTCTCAGCAACGGCAAGGACCAGAGCATGAAGCTGTGGGATCTCCGCATGGCCATGTCCAGAGCTGACGTGGACAGACTCGAAGCCACCAAGCCGACCGCCAGACGACAGTACCGTTTTGACTACCGGACCGCGGAGTATCGCGATTACATGTGGCGGCCGCACCCGCACGATAACTCGCTGGTCACGTTCAGGGGCCATAAGGTGCAGACGACGCTGATCCGGTGCCACTTCTCGCCGCCTGGCAGCACGAACTCCCGCTACGTCTACTCGGGATCCTACGACGGGTTCGTCTATGTCTGGAACCTGGACGCGACCATTGCCGCCAAGATTGACGTTAAGACCGTAACGGAGGGGCTGAGGATACCGGGGTATACGCCGGCGGCGAGGAGGAGGGATTGGATGACGCTGGTCAGAGACGTGGGCTGGCATCCTAATGCGCCTTTGCTTGTTGGTGAGTTAACTATCTGTCCGTGCCTGCTACTGTGTCGGTTTCTGGCTAACTTCCATCTTAGCTTCGTCGTGGAATGGACCGACCATGAATGCTGGAACGGCAACCTTGCATTCTTACAATGAGAATGATGTGGATGAGGCTGAACCTGGTATGGGTCTGTCGGTCAACGAAAAGATTCAGCCGGATGACGGTCTCTTTAACTGGCGTGGCATTGGAGGTTTTATGGATGATGATGACGACGATGACTTTTTCTGATTTATGTCTTCACGATGGTTACAACGGTACAGATGATACAACTGAATTGGTCTGCTTGGGAACTAAAGGCAGTTTGAACAGACAAATTAAGATAAAGCTACATACATGGAAACCCTTTTTTCAAGGCTTATATTCTAGGATTGGGTCGGTGTCTAAGGTGTAGAGAGCAATGTCCTCGGCGACGCCTGTTCCGTCCAACCCTAACCCGCAACTTTAACAACTGCCCCTGCCAGCCGGCTGTCGGCTGAAGACGCGCACGGTCCAGTACCGCAACTGGTCATTGTGCCTGCCGCGAACAATCCGATACGGGGAAAGCCCAGACCACGCCCAGCCATTGGCGCAGAGTGCCATTGCCGGAGAGGTCCTCTCTGATGGAAGGGAAAGTGCCGTCGCGTGCCCGAGCCCCAAACGTACCTGCCAGGCGGCTGTGTACCGTGTTGGACCAAAGCCCCGTCCACCTGCCACTGCATGCCGCGAAAGCTCCCCGTTCAACACTGCAACCCAGGGCACTTTTTTCTCCCGTGCACCCATCTTTCTCCTCTTGAACTGAACTTCCTTTCTTCCATTCGATCCAACAACAACAGGCGACCGAATCGTTTCCACACAGCATCGAAACTCTTCCAATCAATCTCCATCGCAAGGCGGTTCGATTCGCTCTGCCCACCAGTAGATTTCTCAAGATCCGTCAGTCGGCACCTTGAGTACATCACAGTCTCGGCCCAGCTTCAACGCCTGTTTGCCCCGTAGAGACGCAGCGACCGACGCGGGGAGACACCCAAGCCAGTCGATCACTTTCGGCTTGACCTGGCGCCATATCGACGACCCTTTGTCAACCCGTCACGGCCCTTTCAGCGTTTCGGCTGCCGGAACTCATCCAGCACCGATCAGACCCGAAGTCTAGTTATCAGCCGGACGTCACTTTGTCATTAACCCAGTTACAGATACTCCTCCTGATCAACACCCAGTTTCTATCCGGCCAGCATACCACAACAGGACCAAAGAAAGATACTGCGAGTTGTTGCGAACTCATAGCGTTGCGCAAGTCAAGCACGGAAGGCATATCTGGGGAACTGTCATAATCTGAAGGAAGGAAGTTGAGACCTGCTCGGGATACAAGAAGAGAGAAAGGAAGAAAAACAAGCAAAAGAACAACGCAAGACTGCAAGCACAGAGCTTCCGTCTTGACGAAGAAGAAAGCAATCTCTTTTACCGAGGCCATCCTCTCCTGTCTTCTGAAACTTTAACAGCTTCCGTCGTCATTGGGGATCGGAATGTACGTATTCGCGAACTCTAACTTTTCTGTCTTTCCTTCTTCCTCTCCCTGTCCGTCTTTCTTTGGTTATCGTTGTTTTGTTCGTCATGTCCGATTTTTCTTCACGTAACGCGTTAGTCACCGCGTACAGTCGTCTTTGCCTTTCTTTAACACTCAGCCAGAGATCGAATGGGTATCGGCTTTCTTACTATTCTTTCAGAACCCTATTTTGTCAGCTACTGATTCGGGGATCTCGCATTACAGACATTCTTGTACTTCTGATCAATAGCCAGGTTCTTAATTCAGACTTTGCTTTCCAGAGAGACAGCACGTACTCGTTAACCTGAAACTCTCAGGCACCCACGTCTCACCAACTAGTCACTTCCCGTTGAAGGACCAACCGTATTCACAATGGCCGAGGAGGAGTTTGAGATCGACGTCTACGCCGATGCTGGCAACGACCAGTCTGAGCAACAGGGCGACAATGATCACCACTACGACAATAACGGCAACCACACCGAGAATGGTGACGGACACCAGGATTACCAGGATGACCACCATGGCGACGATTCTGGCGCACATGATAACCAGGAACAGACATCACAGAACCAAGCACCCCAGCAGCGGCAGCAAGGTGTGAAGCGCAAGGACGCTCCTGGTTCCGATGAGCGACCCGTCGATCCAGGCGCCACTAATACCCTTCTGATTTCGGAGCTCCACTGGTGGACTACGGACGACGATATCCGCGGCTGGGTGCGTCAGGCCAACTCCGAATCTGAGCTGAAGGATATCACGTTTAGTGAGCACAAGGTCAACGGAAAGAGCAAAGGGTATGTGCAACCGTCCGTATATGGTATGCCAGGAAAATGCCTGCTAACTGTGTGCGTTAGGCAAGCCTACGTTGAGTTCACCTCCCAGCAAGCCGCGAGCGCTACGAAGCATGTGATCGATAACTTGTCGAGCGAGATCGGTCAGCAACCTGGCCAGAAGCGTCATACCGTGATCTACTCCAGCCCGACCATCAATCCATTCCGCACCCTGCCCAAAGACACACCTAACCGTGCTGTCAAGGAGATTCGTGACCGTGCTCCCAACGGGCCCAACGACTTTAACAACCGCGGTCAGAGCAACTTCGTCCCAAACAACAACTTCAGCGGTGGTTTCCGTGGCGGCCGTGGTGGGTTCAATGGTCCTCGTGGCGGTATGAACCCCAACTTCAACCGCAACTTCCAGGGCAACAACATGGCCTTCAATAACAACAACGCCGGGTTCAACAACCCCATGGCCGGCAATGGCTATGGCGGTGGCTTCGGCGGTGGTGGCTACCAGCGCGGCGGTATGATGGGCAACAACATGCGTGGCGGTCCTAACATGCGCGGCCGTGGCGGAATGAACAACAACATGATGGGCGGCATGCCCATGCCCATGCACGGCATGAACCCCATGGCTGGCGGTATGAACCCGGGTATGGGTATGATGAACCCAGGTATGGGAGGTAAGTGCAGTGATCAATTATCATGTATTTCGTCATGTGTATGGCACTAACACACCTTTGTCCAATCAGGTTTCCCAGGAATGCAGCCTTTCAACGCAGGCTTCTTCAATGCCGGTGGCCAGTCGGAAGGCTGGGGACAGAACGCGCATCCGGCCAAGCGCCCTCGCCAGGAGTAGAGCAACCAGCAGGGCGGCCGCGTTATTAAGACGGAAATGCGCTTCCTTTAAGACAAGGCTCTGTCTAAGGCCTCCCCAGAAGGGTCATCGAAGACAACCAATTGTGAATCTCTTGGTGTTACCGGCAACAAACCTACCGGCGAAAAAGCCTCCGACATGTAGAAATGGTTCAGAAAAAACCCCTATCTTTCATCCCTTGGTCCAGTTGGCCTGCGATACCTTCTTCTTTTCCAATAACCGTTCAGAGAATTGATATGGACAATCGTCAACAATGCCCCATTGGTCTCAGCATCGCACTTTTTCGCAACATACATATGTCTTTCATCATGTTTGATGTTTGGTACAGCGAAACCACGCGAGTATGTCTTTCTTTAAACACGGAGACAGATTGAATCGACCGGATGGATAAGCAACACTTTCTCGTATTAAAGCATCCTGGAAATGTCATCAGCCTCGATCTCGCGAAGGAATAGACCTCTTCAAGGCACGAAACATCTGGAGCCAGAACATAAAAGGCGAGTCTGCCAGCTGCTGTTGACAGGCAGTTCTTCACCTGCACTGGTTCGACTATTACCGGCTACCAGATGCTATGAGAGCAGTCAGCAGTAGCACTCGCTTAACCTGCTCCAGTGCACTTGGACGTTAAGAAGTGTTCTGGTATGTGTTTCGTTGGTTCGGAGCTCGTTTCCTTCTGAGCTTCTTTTGCTACTATTCATTTTCTCTTCAATTTTGGGTTGGGTTAGGGTTTCGGTCAATTCTGCTCCAACTCCAGCTTGATCGTTTCTTTTCATGGAGATCAAGGAGGAAAGAAAACTGCAATAGAATTCAGGAAAGGGCGGAGACACAAGTACCGGCTTGGTTGTATTGAAGGATATGTTCACGAATGGATTGGTTGGTAGTAGTCGAGGGAAGTGTTGCGTATTAGTTCGTTGATCAAGAGATACAGTCCGAATCGAGTTTGTGTCTCATGGGCTCTTCTTCTTCTTTTAACGAAGTTCTTTGGGCGGGTCCGGCTTAGAATTTCTCATCGCAATGGCGTTTTCTATGTGAAGTGAAGCTCAGAGTGAGGCGATGATAGTTGTTGTTGATGTTATTGATGATGATGATGATGATGATGATGATGATGACGATGGTTATGGCGGCTTTGTACTAGCGGTTTGGACTAACACTCTACATAATGCCGAAGGTGATATCAAGTCGTTGGGAACTTTCATATGCCCATTTCCAGCTTCGGTTGGGAGAGATACTTGGTGTATCAGAGCTCTGGAGTTTTCTTTTCTCGGTTGAGATTTCTGGAGTGGATTTTTGCGTTGATATGATACCCCCTATTTATGCCCTTTTCTGTAATCGTTTATACGATATGCTTGGAAGAGACTGTGGTTTTAACTCTCGTAGCCTCAGGTGTCATGCTTGGGGATATTTCTCTACCAGCAAAGCTACAAGAGGTTTGTAGAACTCAAGATACTAGTTATTTTACATCTTCTAGGTTCTTAATCGATTCCTGAACTCCCTTTTAACTTATATTTCGTACCACTTCATGGCTCATGTACATACTGTCGATGCCATGTCGAAGTTGAGGTTAGGAAGTAATTTGTGGGTTACCTTGCGAGGAACGACCGGCTATTGGCTGACGTGTCCTTAACTACCTAGTACAGCTGAAGGTACTTCTGTGGGAACCGTGGTTATAGGGGCAACTGAAGTACCGTCTGCTACACCAATACGTCAGCGCGAACGACCCGACCTGTACATTGAGCTCTGGACTTCAACCTTAACTTTAACCTTCCAACATTTCCAACTGTCCGCATCACTCGGCCCGATTTTAACTTCGGTTTATCATTAACTTACCCAAATCCTTGAAACAGATATATGCTGATCAATTAGACACCGTTCCATAGCTGTGGATTATAGCGGTCCAGGCTATTCGACCCAGACGCGGAAACCAATTGACCCAGCTTCCATACAGCTTATCCGATCACCATTCTCACACTTGCTGTCGAGCTACCTTCCTCAGGAACAAGAACGAGTGAAAAAAAAAAACGCAGCAATGTTCTTCACAGGAACCCTCCAAGAAGGCATTGCCTCCGCCATTCAACAAACCAAGAGTCTGGTTTGTTTTGTGACTGGTCAGTCGTCCTCCTATACTCCTCTTCACTAAGCAGACAGAAAGACTTACAAATCCTATTCAGACGACAATGCCGAATCCCAACAATGGGAATCTGAGTTCCTCACCGATGAAACCATCTCCCCTCTCCTCGAGTCTAGTGCCGTGGTGCTGAAGTTGGTCGCTGGAAGTACCGAGGAGGGGTATCTGGCCCAGTTGTTTCCGGTACCCAAGAAGCCTACTGTTGTTGTTATGAAGTGAGTTTTCAACTGTCTTTTTTTAGCCTTGGGTTAGGGGATGCGCTGACCATGAATGTAATGGATAGGGGTGGGCAGTTGAGGGAGTACATTGCTGCTGGAGTTACGAAGGAGGAGTTTGTGAGGAGATTGGGAGCTGTTCTTGGTGGTGAGCAACAGGTGGCTTCTACGGGTGCTACTTCGGGTACAACTTCAGTGCAGGAAGCTTCTCAGTCAGAACAGGGACAGCAGCAGAGACAGGAGCAACAGGCATCAACACCATCCGCGTCGACACGAGCGGAACCAGCACCTCAGCCATCAGTGGAGCAGACAACAGCTCAGGCTACAGCATCTGCCGAGACACCTATTTCTGAAGAACTTCCAGTAACCACGCCCACCGAGACGACCGTTTCCCCTTTTCCATTCCCAGCCACTACCACTATCGCCACTACTACCGCCAACGCGACCAACACAACCTCAACCCAACAAGCCCAAATCCAAGCCATCCTCGCCGAACGCGCAGCCCGTCTCGCTGCGCAGAAGAAACAACAAGAAGAAGCCGCCCGCGCTGCTGCCCGTGCCCGCGCCGCCGCCGAAGACCCCAACTCGCCCGCCCGCCAAGCCGCCGATGCCCTGCGCAAGAAGCAGCAAGAAGCACGCGAAGAGCGGCAACGGATTCTCAAGGCCATCGAGGACGACAAGGCCGCTCGCAAGGCGCGTCAGTTGGAGAAGCAGCGGGAGAGAGAAGCATCCTTGGGAGTCAATAATGAGAAGGGTAAGGGCAAGGGGAAGGAAGAGGGAGAAGGACTACCCTTCGCACCAGCCAGCCCCATGCTGCCCCGCGGAAACCAACCGCTTCAAACTACCGGACACTGCGCGTTGCAAGTGCGCTTGACAGATGGGTCGAATATTCGGTCCCGGTTCTCAGCGGAGAAGGATACGGTTAGGGAGGTTAGAGAGTGGGTGGAGGCTACTGTCCCTACCTTAAAAAAGGGGAAGTATACGTTCAAGGTCCTGCTGACGCCGCTGCCGAGTAAGAAGATCGAGCAGGAAGAAGAAACGAAAACGCTGGGGGAGTTGGGATTGGCGCCTAGCTCGACGTTGATTTTGGTTCCTACTACGTCTACCTCCAGCAGAGGAAGTTTCGCGGGTTCTGGCGCGTCAGCCCAGGACGTTGAGGGAGGGAATGTTTTTCAGAGGCTGATCGGCTTTTTGGTCGCCTTCTTCAACACGATCGTGGCGTTTTTCACAACGCTGTTTAGTGTCTCCGGTCCGCCTAATGCTAGCGCGAGCCCAGAGCAGGTGGCTGCTGAGGTTAGGGAACAACAGAGGGCGGAGAGAGCTACCGCTAGTGGGAGGTCTCTTGGTGGTGGTGCTGCTGTGCAGAGAGGCACAACGGCAGGAAGTAGAATCAAGGGGCTTGGTGATACAAGAAGGGAGGAGGAGGAGAGGAAGAGGAGTGAGCAGCAGTTTTACAACGGGAACTCGGTAAGTAATCATTCCTCAGAAGTGTGGGCAACAACAGCTGACAGAGAGCACCTAGACAAACTTTGAGCCGAGACATGATGATGAGAATTAGAGTCTCGGAGGGCTACTTGAGGGACGAGGAAGGAACAATGAGAGTAGGCGTCGGAAATCACAACTGTGCCAGAGTCATCATAATCCAAAGACATTGTGAAGAGGAAAGACCGAAGAAGGCTAGATCCCTCCGAAGAGGGAGGCAGAAAAAACTTGTGTTTTACAGTTGTTTTTGAAAAAACTTGTGTTTTACAGTTGTTTTTGTTGTCTCGTAGAAAATACTAATGCTATATCACCACCTTTGGAGTTACCAAAATTCCTGAACTCCCAATGCTGATATGTTGATGATGTTGGTATAATGTTGCTGAGAAAAACCCCTCATTCGAAAGCTTTCGTGAGGGCGCGCAAAACGTAAATTGAGCGGCGTCTTCTTTTCAAGCCACCCCCTCAACTAATCATACACATCCCCTTCACCTGTTTCCAAACAAACCCCCTCGCCTATCACACTCCAAACGCAGGGCGCTGGAGAGCTTAGTACTGGCTAGCAGCAGCCTGGCAAGCCTTGAGCTGCTCGAGGTACCAGCCGCAGATCTGCATGTTGCCCTGCTGCTGGTCCATGCACTGGGTGAAGCTCTTGGTGGCCTCGGAGCAGTTGTTGCCCCAGGACGAGTTCTGGGCGGCGGCGGCCTGGGCCTGGACGGGGGCGGCAGCGGGAGCCTCGGGAGCAGAAGAACCGCCGGAGAACATGCCGCCGATGGCGTGACCGATGGAGGAGCCGATGGCGACACCACTGTTTCGCATACCGTCAGTAAAGGTCCATGAGAGAATGGGAGGAGGTAGGGACTAAAGAAGGAAGCGGGCGAACGTACGCAGCAGTGCTAGCCATCTGACCAAAGAGACCAGGGCCCTGAGAAACGGGCGCGCTCATCTGGGGAGCGGCGGCGGGAGGAGCATGGGGAGCAGCGGCGGGAGGAGCGTAGGTAGAAGCAGGGCGGGACTGCTGCTGGTTGGTAGGAGCCACAGGCTTGCGCGCGGGGACGGAAGGACGGGCGGAACCACGGGACTGGCGAGGCATTTTGTCTGTTTGTGAAGAAGAGGGTTGTTGGGTTGCGTAGATTAAAGCGACCGACGTTTTGTTGGCGGTTGAATGAACGTGGTGTGGTTGTTGTTGAGGAAGAGAAAGAGACGTTGGTGGTGACGATGGATGGGATGGAGATGGGATGGGGAAATAAGCGACTATGATATAAAAGAAACGGGAGCCACTGCACTTGTACTATCGGCAAAAAATCCAGTGGGGAATGATCACCCGAGCTGTTCGACAGTTTGCCATCATAATTTCTGTCCGCGGGATCTCCAATTGCGACTGCGCTCGCTCGTCCCTCACTTCTCCGCGCCGGCCGAGGCCCTGAAAAGCCGAGACAACAGCTCGGAGAACGGAGCTTGGACCCCTGTTTTCCCCTGTCAAGACGTTCTTTTGGAGGAATTTTGGGGCTCTTTTCGCTGAATTGGCGATCTGGAGCTGAACTGGAAGCCAATCGAAGGCGAGAGAGCAACACGTTGAGGCTTGTAGGGCGCGTGACCAGAGACAGAGGGTTAGGGTTATATGTGTTAATTTGATTTCTTCAGGGGCTTCGATAGTCAACGGCTTAGTTCTATGGAGATACTTTTGAGGTTTTGAGGATTTGAAATTGTCTATATCCGTGACTCATTTTACTTCCGGTTTCCATCTCTTTTCCCTATTCATCTCAAATCGGTTGCCTCTTTCCAAAGAGGCGAACCTCCGGGCTCGTGAATAATCCCCTTCTCAAAATTCTAACAACGCAGTGTGTCCCCGCCACATCGATGCTGGGACAAATATCCAGTCATGGTTTCATGTTCGAAACTCCGGCTGGTGGGTATCTCAAGTGGCCAACACAACAACAGCCTCCGGTAGCCGCGGGTCTGGTTCTTCCGGGCAAATGATTTCCGGCTCGTGCGTTGTATTGGCCTTTCCGCGGCCTCGCGAAGCGCAGAAAGAACAATGCACGGCATGCCTCGAGTATCAGGCCTCTTCAAACGGAGCCTGAAGGCCATGCCAAAGTTTCCATCGCGCCATAGTCATGGTCTTCGCACTATAACTCAACCGAGTGCCAAAGTACGAAGCCTTCACTTTTTGTTCTTGTTGCCCTTGGTCTTGGGGCGCTTAGCAATGGGCTCAGAACCCGAATCCGCTGCTCGCTTCTTCTCCTCCTTGGCTTCTGCCTTGGCTTTCTCTTTGGCGATCAACTCCGTCAACTTTTGCTTGATATCTTCATCATCGGCCTGTGAATCTGTTAGCGCTTGTTCAAGATGGAACTAATGGTCATACCCCATACCAAATCAGATCTGATGAAGCGGGCAGCGGCCTCCTTGTTGACCGTCTGCTCACGCTCCTTGGGCGGGTTCTCGATCTCCTGAATCTTCTGAAAGTACTGCCTGACACGGGTCAACTCTGTGAAAATAGCATGCTCCTTGGCATCAACACCGTTAAGACGTAGTGAAGCTGTTACCCAGGTTAGTAAAATTGTTCCTTTGACCAAGAAGGTGGTTGATCTGACTCACAGAAGAGCATCGACTCAATGGCGTATGTCACCATAACGTAGAGCTTGGCCTTGTCCAAAAGAGGCATCTTTGAAGAAACATCACCGACATCACCGAGAACAGGCTTCAGCGCGGCCTCTAGCTGGTCGAGGTCGACTGAGAGCTTCTCCAACGAGGGTGTGATGTCGGACACGTCCATGGTGGAATGAGAATCGGATATGGTGAGTATGATGTTAAGTTCAGAATGAAAGATACGATGAAGGGTTATGTCGGTATCGAAATTAATACGTTGTGGCAGCGGTTTGTTGATATTGATGGTGTTTTTGATGAACAAAGATGCGAATCTGGATGCAAGTGAGTGAAGCGGCCCCACACAGTCGTCAACCGTTCAAGTTGCACTTTTTTGGTTCCAGATCTCTGGGCTCCACATGCTGCGACAAGCCTTCCACAGTGCGGTGCCAAGAGCATGCTATGGCCGAGACAGCCAATCAAAGAGGAGCAGTTTCTCTTCCATGGCCGATTAGCGTGACAGTGCATCAAACCGCGGGCGCGCTCCCGAGCAAAAAAAAAAAAAAAAAGTTTGGCGGGACGGCCATTGAACATTTTTGATCGGGAAAGCGTCTTAACAAAACCATCGTCATCCGAATCCCGAATTGAGCTAGGTAGTGTTTATACCGCAAGCGACCGCAACCATCACCACCACCACCTCGAATAGCCTCAACGACTTTCCGAATTCCCGCCCAGGTCACCCGCTTCGCCCTTTTTCGCTTCTGGTCCCTTCTCGGTACCTCAATGCTCCCGCGCGGGACATAAATCCTGACAGGACCTCTTGCGACAGGTCCTCCGGCGGGGTTTTTGCACCACCACGATAATACCATATCATGAGCTCCCGGTGTCGTCCGTGAAAGCCGCCAACCTGTATTCCTTTACCGGCAGTCGACCGCACTTGCGGGTGTTTGGGCGAATACCCTGCAGGCACACACGATGGTGTCCCAGTAACACCTCGGTGGGCCGGGGGGCCAGCGCAAGCGGTTTCCGTTCCATCCACAACATCCAGCACCCTGATGTTCAGAGTCGGTCGTCCACAGTCGCTTCATATCCTCCTCCCCTCCGCCGCGACCTTCTATCCCGAAGCAACCAAGTGCCAGTTGCGCCATATCTTCAACAGCAGCAGACACGACATGCCTCGTCAAAGGCCGACTCCCACTCGGCCACACCCTCGGTTACACCGGATGCGCGGGTCCTACCAGAAGTCGATTTAGAGACAGCTTCGAACGGCAGGCGTCAACCAGAAGTAGCCAACGAACAATACCGAAATCCGACTAAGGAGTTTTTCGATATGCTGGATGAGGCGGAGCTGGATGAGAAGAAATTGGCAAAGAAGATCCGAAAAGAGGGCGAGAAGAAGCCATGGACTGACCTGTTCCAACCGTCGGACCTGATCCACGTCATGGGGCTCAACATCCAAGGACGATATGTCACACACACGCTAGCCGGCGCCGAGACGATACCACCGCCGATTTTCATGATCAACAGATGGAACCTGATGAGGAGGTGGAACGATGCGGGCAGGTGCTTGAAGCTTCACAGGGCAAAGGAAGTCATTGTTCGCGACAGGATTCAAGCCCAGTTTACACCGCCGACCCACGGCTTCGATCCGCGGAAGGGGAACGACAAACACATCAGCAACCTCATAGTGACTGTTCCTGCCGGGCACACCGTCGAAGCCCTCGGTCAGATCAAGCACCGGCTTGACCACAACTCGACCATCGTTCTGATCCAAGAAGGATTGGGCGTCGCCGAAGCTATTTGCAAAGCCTACTTCCCCATCGAAAGCCAGCGGCCGGTGTTTATCCTCGGCCATATGACGACCGGCTTGGGGTTGGGGGACCAGACGTTCGAATTCGGTGAGGTGCGACCTGGAAGGCTTTTCCTGACCGTCTACACCCCTCAGTCAGACAACATTGGCCCGTCTGTCGTGATTAAGAAGCACCCGCCCACTTTGTACCAGCGGAGGGGCTCTCATCTTATCAAGCTCCTTACGTCCATCCCTGACCTTAATGCTACCGGTCACCGAACGGACGACTTCTTGCAGCTGAAGCTACCAGCGGTTGCATTCCGAGCGGTAGCCGATCCTCTGGCGACCATTTTGGATTCCACCTACGACAAGATTCCCGAAAACCCGCACGCTCGTCAGCTCATGGATAAGCTACTTTCCGAGGTTGCCGACGTGGTCTCTCACCTGCCTGAGCTCAAGGGCCTGGAGCAGTTCCGCGTCGCCAACGCCCTGCCCTACATGCGTTCGGAGGTGTTCCACAGGTTGAAGAGAAAGGGAACGTCCGACAGCCCGATGCGCAGGTTGACTGCCAGGGGCCTGGACACCGATATCGGATATGTCACCGGCTACTTCGTCCTTCGCGGTAAGACCTTGGGCCTCTCGGTGAACGCCCTCGAGAGTATTTGGTCTGCTGTCAAGGCCAAGCAACAGGTGTTGGCGGAGAGGAGACTGAGAGAGGTGCCCTTTGAGGTTCCCAACCAGCCAAAGCTTGTTCCTCACGTTCCGGAGCCATGGACCCATTATCCCGATAGGCACTGGCCTGAGCCTTTGAGGAACCTTCTTGACAAGATCAGGTGATGATGTTTAGGGAAAGAGTGTATCAACCAAGCATTTACGTTACTGCATATATACATATAGAACGGATAAACAAAATTCATGGCTGGCGATAAATAGGGGTGTTTTCGGTCGAGGTTGTGGTTGGTTTTTTGGAGACGGACTGGATCATCCTGTACATACGCTGTATTTTTAGTTTTTGCATATCAAGACCATGGCATCTGTGTGTATATCAACAACATTTCAACATGTTCATAGCCGTGTGATGAATTTCAGCGTGTACCAACATGCAAAATCTGCTGCCATGTGAATGAAGGAATTCCGTGACCGTTGGGGTGGTACTGTGACCCCTGATCAAAGATCCGCTGCCTACGTAACTTGTGCCCCACCAAAAACTTCCCTCAAGATCCCCCAAGCTAACCCCGCGATCTACCGTGCTTCCATCCGTTCATCATCGCAACCTCCCTACAAACTTCCTACAACAACACCCGAAGCTCTTTTGTCATACACGAGAATCGTCATTTCTCCTACCGTTAAACTAGTCGCCAACCTATCGCGAATACAACCAACTAAATAAAAAATGGAGGACTCCGAGCTCGAGAAGGTGCGCGCAACTCCATCACCATCATGATAACCCTTTACCGCCAGCAGTCGCAGTCGCAGTCGCAGTCGCAAGCGCAAGCTTCACATGCAGCGCCGGCGCACGAATGACAGCGGCATACCTTCGTGGCGACAACATAACATTACAAGACACGTTCATACTAACCATTTAATACCATCACAGATCAGAAAGGCCCGCCTCGAACAACTCAAGGCGCAGGGCGGCGGCAGCGCTCCCAAGGCCGGTCCCTCTGGAGGCGCCGGTGGTGCAGGAGGACAGGAAGCTGCTAGACAGTATGTTTTTTGTTCTCCCACTCCTCCCCTCATCCTCTTCACTTCTCCCCTTCCTTACCCCCCATTCTCCATCTCCTATCTCCCCATCCCATCCGCTCTTTACAGTTCAGTGACTAACCCCTTCCCCGTGACGTACAGACAAGAAGCAGAAGCCCGCAAATCCATGCTCAACCAAATCCTCATGCCCGAAGCCGCCGACCGGCTGGGACGCATCCGCCTGGTTAAAGAAGAACGCGCGACCGATATCGAGAACCGTCTAATTATGTTGGCTCAAACGGGCCAGCTGCGGTCGAAAGTCACCGAGGAACAGCTGAAGGAGCTGTTGAATGCCATGTCCGATAACGCCCAGGAGGAAAAGATTGTGGTTACGCGAAGAAAAGGGTGGGGACTGGATGATGATGATGATTTGTTTGATGATTTGTAGGGGGTTGGCCTGGGTTATGGAGGGGGAAAGGGGTGAGAGTGGAAGCTGGTTGAAAAGAAGACGGGAGCTGGGAGAATAGCAAGGTGACTCCATGTGGGAATTATGGCAATAACGGTTTTTTAATGGCATTATCGGTTTCGTAATGAGTGGCGGACGATAGTCGTCGGAATCCAAGTTTGGAATCAAGCAAGTGGTAACACAAGGGGCGTGGCAATCAACAAGTTGAGGGTATGAATATAATATCCTCTACGTTGTTTTCACAAAGGTCAGATACTGACCATCAACCATGCGTGATGGTGCAAAACACTCTTTCTTTGACAAAACAAAAATCATATTAATGTTTGAAGCAGACAAACCCACGCCTGCTTAATGACCAGACGCCATTCCAACCCATTTGTCCAAACAGTATGTAATGACACAGGATAAAGAAAAGAAAAACGACGACGTGAAGGTGGAAAACCGTGACAACAATTGCAGCCAGCTCTTGGTATCATCACACTACCTATCTTTATACCAATCCACGAGTCAAACTCCCCGCTTCAAACACAGAAGAACACCTCTCAGCTTATTACAATCCTTCCGTCATCACCATCACCCACAACACATCCATCCCCACCCAGCCTCGCCCCATCCACCCTCCCTTCCTCATCCCCATCACTGCCCACCCCAGCCTTCTAAGCCTTTTCTGCATGTCCATCATTCAACAACATCTCCAACACAATCTGCCCACCAGGCACCTCAGGATGACTCATACAAATCTTAACCGTCCCCTTACTATCTTGCAACACACCTGCCTGCAACAACGTATGCGGCTGCGCATGCTGCTGGCCCGACCCAGTGGGACCTCTAAACCCATAATCCAGACACCTCACGTCGCGTCCCGCAATGATTTGGCGGAGACGGCCATTCTCGGCGTTGCGCACCTCGACGTAATCCTCGTTGAAGAGCAGCAGGTACTGGCCGAACATGGTTGCCGCCTTGGCCTTCTTTTGCTTGCCTGAGTATTCCATGATCAGAGTGCGAGAGATCTCGCCGTGTTTGTCGACGTAGACTGCGCAGTCTTCGTATGTCAACAGGAATTCCTGGTCGTTGAGCTTGAACATCCCCAGGGGACGCTGGTCCTTGATGCGCGACGCGATATTGGCGATGGCAGGCAGGTTGAGGTCGCGCGGGATGGACTGGGTGACTTTTTTGTCCAAGGTCAACAGCTCAAAGCCCTTGGCGGAGGCGACGGCGATGTAGGTCTGGAAGAGGTTAAGACTGTAACATTCAGCGGGTAGGTAGAACTCGTCGTAGTCGCGGAAGGACTCAGTGGCACCCGAGGAGGAGCCGGACTTGCGGCTCCCGAAGAGACGAGACTTCTTCTCGGTGGCCTTTTGGAAGACGGGCTCGAGAACCTTAAAGGTGCTGTGCATGCCCTCCTTGCGCTTGTAAAAGAGTAGAGTGCGCTCCTTCATGCGCGCGGTGGCGAAGAACGTGACGTCCTTGGCGAGACGTTGGGGCGCTCGTCTGGGGTTGTCGTGGGCTGGAGCCGGGAAGTTGGAAACGGGCGCAATCACGTCGAGCGGGTAGGAGATGAGTGATCGGTCGGCGATGAGAAGACAGACGGAGAAGTCTTCGAGGACGGCGATCTGGGTGACCTTGCTGATCTGGACGGAGCGGGTCCAGCCACGCGGGTTCGAGGCTTCCGATATGTAGACGCCATAATCGGTACCGATGGCAATGATAGATTTGCCGAACGACTTGAACGCGGTAGCACAGTTTACCTGAGCTCTGCATACCGGCGGGGGACCGCGGCCTGGACCATATGTTGTCTCCATCTCTCGTATCGCCCTGTCCAAAGGCGTCCCGCTGATGGGAACGCCTGCCTGCCTGCCAAAGGTCGAGTAGGAATCGTACGCGAAAGCACCGTCAGAAAGAACGCGCAAGCGGAAAGGCTCGGCGTTTTGAGCGTGTAGCGCTTCGGCGTGTTTCTTCTTCGCCTCAACGATCGCCCCACACCAGTCTGAGCGCTCCTGGGCAGTGGAGGCATAGAGCGTGTAGATCTCATGACCAAGGTGTTTGACCTTGAAAGGGTAGATGATCTTTCCGTCGTCGAAACCTGAACTTGTTAGACGGGTAACGGGGTTAAGGGAGCCCATAGACGAACTTGTTGCCGAATGCTCCAAGCCAGGCCGGTCGCCACCATTAGAGGCGACCTTGTTGAGCTGTGTTCCGGACCCAGTGGCAGCCGCTGTACGGGTTAGAGGTGCCGCGAGACCCTTTTGTTTCGCAACAGGTTCATCGTTCATGCTTTCCAGGAAGAGGAGTGGCATGGGTATAGGCTGTACGCAAGTGTCAGTAGGTTACGGGATGAATATCCCATGGAGCTCGCTTACCTCTTTCGACACGTCGTATTTCTTCTCGTTCCTCCCGTCTTTGGTTGTCACGGCCTTGGCCAGGATGAAGTAATGATCAAACAGCAGAGCCTGCGTGTCGACCCAGCGCACACCCCTCGAACCTTGTCGCTGGAGCTCGCCTGACTTGAGCAGTTCTCTTCCAAGGTGATCAAGGTTTAGGACTGATTGGAACCCAGGTCGAAGGACCAGCTGGTGTTGGAGCTCCAGCAAGGCTACCTTCTTGGTCATTTCATCAACCCGGTCATCGCACTCCTTGGTGACTGCCTTGATTTCCTCAATGGCCTTGATGAGGTTCTGCTTCTCGTCACTGTCCTCAACAGTGTTCTTCAAGACGGTACTGAGCAACAGAGAGTATCTCTGCAGGCGTGTAATAGGGGCCTTGACGAATGTAGTCCATTCTAAGCGCTTGGACCGCGGATGCAACTGTGTCTGCTCCAGAAACTGACGGAAGAGCATATTCCTATTGCTTTCCCTCTTGATGAGGTACGCCGAGTTCGGGTAAGAGGAGCAGTATTCGATGTAGATCGGCCTGGCCTTGCGAATCCACTCTCTGAATAAGTCACTGAACCCAACAATGAAGGGCGCCTGTTCCTGCTGGCGGTACTTGAGCTGGGCAAGCAAGTGGTCTTTGTTGATCTGCTGTACTGTATCAACCTTACCAAAGACTGCTTCCAAGAACTTGTCTCTCCTTTGGCTCGGCAGAACAGGCGGCTGGTGTACTCGGAGTGAATCTCTATAGAGCAGCCGAAGGACATCGAGCTGGGCCATATACTCCTCTTCGCTGGTGACGATTTCGTGCAAGTTGTTTTGCCTTTCAATCTCCTTCTTGCTCTTCTTCTGCACATCTTCGGCCTTGAGTCCATGAAAGGTTGCCCAGTCCTGGATGACTGGATCATCGGAAAGCAAGTGATCGAGATTGGCCTTCTTCAGCGTCCTACCGCAGTGGTGCGAGTAGCATCTTACTGGGATGCCGTTATCGTTGAGCTTGGGAGCAGCATCTTCGGCCTCGTGCAACTTGGGCGCATAGCAACCATGGCCAGTCAATTGCCACAAGACACCTGTCATCTGGCCGGTTCCAAACCTGACCCATTCCTCATCTGGAATCAACAGACCAGAAGCAAACATTGAGTCGACGACTGTGGCACTCAAGCCTTCCGCATCAGCAACGTTCATGGTAGGAACCTTGTGACAGAAAAGCTTGACAATTCCCTCCTCAATGGACTTTCTCTTAAGGTCCACTTCGCCCTCTGCCATCTCACGAATCCAGGCAGTAATACTGCTGAGCGCCCACGGTTCGGCACAGCGCTTAATCTCCGTAGCCGTAAGCTTTGATGGGATGAACTTTCTCTTTCTGCCCGGCAAGGTGATCATATCATATGCAGCGAGCGAAGATGGTGTCCCCGAGTCGTAACCCTCCTGAGGCACGCTCTGGTGGCCCAGAGAAGAGTGATGCTGATGGGCATGCTTCAATGCTCTCCTCCGCTCCTCGGCGGCATCGGTTCTGGAACGTGCCGGCGTCTGCACAGGAGGGGTGTTGCTATGGCTGGAAAGCGATATCGATCTTTCCACTGCAGTTTGACTCTGCTGGTCATACGTAAGTCGTTGATTCACGTCCACGTTGTAACCCTGTTGAGGAGCGACCCGACTAGGGGGCAGGACCGACAGCGCTGGCCGAGTCTCGCCCAGGGGAGGAACAGCCGGAAGGGGCCGATTTGATATCCCGGGATGATAGAACATGTCGGGATACTCTTCCTTCGTGGGCGAGTCACTTTCGCTCTGCCTGGAGTGGATCGAGACATGTTCATCTCCCTCATCAAAGCTCAATCGGTGAGGTTGCGGGGCCTGGAGCCCACCAGTTCCGCCATAGTCAACCGCAGCTTGGGAGAACTGAGGATATTCGCTTCCCGTGTTTTGCGGGTATGGCAACGGCCTGGGCCCTTGGTCAAAGTGGGTGGATGTTGCGGGCGGAGAGCCGACCTCATTTCCATAGTGCAAGTTTCCAGCATAGCCACCCCCATACAAGCCGAGATCCATGCCACCAAAATCGCTGTCCGTACCTTGTTCCTCAGGTGGTGGTGGTAATGCCCGTTGATGTCCTGGAGGCTGTATCGGGTGTGATGGCGGGGGTTGTTGCTGGACTGCCGGAGGCTCCATATACGCCGGGAATGATATTCCACCAAAACCAAAGCGTTGGTCGTTCATGTCCTCCTGCATGGCTATAAGACCTGCAGCACCTTCGGGGTCGCTTTCATCGTCATCATAGTCATAAGTTTGGGGGTAAGTATTAGGGATATCGTTCCTGTTCACTGTCGATGCATTAGAGGGATACCGATCTGGTGCTGCAGCAGACCCCACGTTGGTCGAAGCAGTCGAGCTGTAGCGATGCAGTCCCTGGTCGTCCTCCGATATGTTGCCGTTAACACCATGGTACTGTCGCGGCCCCACTTCCGAAATGATATCACTGAACAAAGCATCTTGGGTTTGCAGCTCATCATGTCCATTAGGCCCCCAACTTTGGTCCTCCGGCAAGTCATGCATAGGGCGGCTAGGGAGCGGAGCATTCGTTGGGTGTCTTGTAAGCCCCGCTGGTGCTTGTGAATGCGCCGGAGGAGACGGGGCAGAGACCTGGGAATCTGACCTAGAGTTCCGACCGGCAAATGCGCTGTGATCAGCAGAAGCATAACTGGGGCCAACGGGCATCTGAACATGTTGGGCATGTGTGGGATACGGCGCCTGAGACGTCATAGTATTATAGGCCATGCTCGAGGCACTGTTCACACCGTTCAGCGAATAGGACCCGTAGTACTGCTGAGTGTTGTATGCGTTCGCTGGAGAGTAGGACTGGTCATACTGCGGCGATGTTGCAGTGGCAGAGGACGGAGGATACTGCGGGCTACGGGCTGGCTCATAGCTGGGCATGGACGGAGCTGTCGCCGATTGAGGAGACTGGCCAAACCCAGACTGTGCGATGCTGGGAGAAGTATAACCATACGTATATCCATTATACCCCGAAGAGCCGACCGAAGCGACCGACGAGTGTCTCTGTGGCGTCGTTGTGTTTGTGTTGGCGTATGCGGCTGGGTTATACGCAGGCGGGGTATAGGTTGTAGGGGTGGGCGCGTAAGTCGGGCTCGTCGGCGCACCGTACCTCGAGGCCGGGGCGGGGTGGTACGGGAGGGAGGTTGATTGAGTGCGAGCAAAAGCCTGGGGGTTATAAGTCGAGTGTGTCGGCGCAGGCGGTGGCGCGTTCGTTTGAGCCTGGTACTGGTGTTGATATCCAGCCATGGCAATATGCTGAGGGTTGTAGCTGAGGCGATTATCCTGTGACGTCGGACTGGTGATGAAGAGCTCCTCCTCAGCCCTGCTACTGGCGGGCGCCCCGGTGTAAAGGGCTGGTTGCTGTCGGGCAGCGCTTGAGTCGAACATGCCGGCATCGTCGCCCGTGTTGAAGCTCAAGCGTCGCTGGGGAGGGTACGGCGGGTTGTTGTTGTTGTTGTCCTGCGCACTGCCGGCGACGGGATACTGAGCAGGCGGGACATGGCCATACCGGCGCGAATCGTCGCCCCGAAAAGACATGGCGTTCGAGTAGTTGTCGTCGTCGTCGCTGTAGTCGATGTCGTCAACTACCGGGTGCCTAACTATAAGAAGAGGACGACCTGGGAGCTGTCGTCGTCAATGACGGCCGGCGCCGAGGTTCGAGTAGGTAGCTTTGTGCGATGTTCCGCGCGTGGCGTCAAGCTTCCTCCACTCGAGGAACTTTCAACCAGACGGAAAGCGGACGGGTCGACAAGAAGCGCGAAATTGGATGTCGGAAACGACGGCGATGGGGTTGCGGATTCAGACAAGGTCGGTCGTCGGTGGTAAGGTAAAGGTAAGGTGTGATAACAGCTCGCTGTCCAGTCAATTAGATGGGATCCTCCGGGATGACATTTAGCGCGCGGTCCAGTGGGGACGGGACCCGACTTCGTTATGTCCTATGGGGTATCCTATGTGTATCGTCTGTATCGTAATCGTATGTACACGTTCTTTACACCAATGCTCAGGTCAGAATACTCCATTCGCCAACTTGGGTAGGGATGGTTATTGTTGGTGTTGTTGTCGAAGTTGTTGAGAAACTGAAAGTGATCATTGAAGTGCTGAAGGATTCCTGCAACTCGGGTGGCTGGCGCGCGTGCGGGACGCAGATATGATGTAGAGGTATGCAATCACATCGAGTCGGACTTCAGCGTCTGACTCTTGTCGGTTGTCGGGCGTGTCACAAGGCGCAGGCGAGGGTGATGGATGTGTACGGTTAGGGTACTGTATCAGTAACAGATGGGGATTCAGATAACAGGTGAACCATCGACAGAGTTCGTTCGGGTAGAAACTGCCCCAAGTCCCCCAACTGTTCGGGAAGGTCAGGTCCGGGTTCGTGACGGTTTCCTTGGGATGTAGGGGTCGGCCACGCACGGGTTGGGATGTGGAACTGGGGTAGGTTCCAGGCTCCCTCTGGATGGTACACAAGGCTGGCGCTGTCGTCGACCCTGTCACAGCGCGGGGACTGACTGTAACATGGATGACATGATCAAGAATGTTGTTTCAAACTTGAGTGTTATGTCCCTTGGATCTGTCGTTAGAAGAGACATTCATCAGAGCCTGACTCTCTTGGTTTATTTATCAAGCAATTGCGACGCTTCTCTGACTTTCTCAAGTTGGCAGTCACTCAGTGGATTGTCGGGCAGGGCAAGTGCCTGCTTGTCATGTAAGTCTAAGTACCTACTGTCCTGCATGGCAATTGCGTATACTGGAAAGTGCGGTCATGATGGCCTCACCTCTCCGGTATTTAAAGCCCAGGACATCGCTCTTCTCATCGCTTCATGGCCGCGACTTTGTAACCCCCGCCATTCCAAAAACTACCACACTCTCACGAACCAGACAAAAATCGAAAATGTCCGGCAACAACGGAAAAAGCACCAACAAGGGCAGCTCCAAGAGCCAGTCCTCCAACTCCAACGCCCAAGGAAACAGGTCCTCTGGAGGGGGTTCGTCGTCCAATTCGAAGCAAGTCAATCCCAGCCTTTGCTTTCGTCCGTCATGAATCGGAGTCAATCTCCCTACTAACCTTCCATCTCCAGCGTCACCGAGTTTTCAAAAATCAACCCCGGCCAACCCATGTCCGACTACGAGTACCTGAAGCCTTGGGGCGGCAAGCAGAACTTCATGCTCTCGTACGGAATCAAGCCTACCCCCGAGGGTTTCGAGGAGGCCAGAGACCTAATTGACCAGATGAGGGAGGCGTCAGGGTTCGGCAAGAGTCCTTATCGCGAGTAGTTAAGGTACCGAATGCCTCGTTGAAATGGATGGTTAGGTTCGTGGGAGAGAAGAGTTGATATTGGACGGACAATGAAGAGCATTCATAGCTTCATTCGGAACATTTCAATATCTCGAGTCGCAAAAGCAACGGCACTGCAACTTGGCTTTATCGGGTGGTGAGACGTCATGCTGCTGCAGTGGTTAGTAGATGAAATATCAAAAAATACCCGAATGGATGCAGAAATCAAAACTCAAGTGCGACTCCAGAAACTGTGCAAGGCAGCAACCATCTTTCCTCAGCTTGTGTGGTAAAATGTGATGTGTAAGGCGAGAGGCAGCCATTCCGATACAAACGGCACTGCATGCAAGTAGCCCCGGGGTAGGGTGACTGCGATTATCGCTGATAATGCACATCGTCGTCCCATCTTGATAATCAACTTAAATCATCCCAACATTTAGGGGAAATTACTCTACGTAGACTTGGATCTTCTTGGTAAAACTTCAAAAGCAAAAGGTAACATCCAAGCTCAAAGATAAATGGCTTTCAGTCCAAGGGATAATGTTTCATGCAAAACAAGCAGCCAAGTAATTGGGTCGAAACGATGAAGCAGCGCGTACTGCGCCTTGGCTTGCTGGGCGTTTTTGAACTTGTGAACTCATGTTAGAGAATCTGAGAAGAGAGTAAACTGACCAACCATTTTCCGGGTTTTTACAGATTTCCCCTGGCTCTGGTTCAATCGCCAGGAGGCTCCTTTCAATCGTCGGTTTGTTTATTGTCTGCTGTCTGTGGGTCTTGAACTGAGGATCCTGTTTGTTATTTTTTTTTTTTTTTTTTTTTTTTTTTTTTTTTTTTTTTTTTTTTAGGATGGGAAAAGCTGGTGTGTTGTTAATCCAACTTGGAAGAGTTGTCGCTTCGGAATGCTCCAATCCGGGTTTCAAGACGTGATCTTCTTCAGTTTGTTGAAGAGCCCTGTTGAGTTCACTCCAGCCTTCGGACTTCCTCCTTTGCCTCGGCAATATCCAACAATGAAGTTTTTTTGTTCGGATCAAGCACCGGTTGGAGCCTTTCAGCCCTACATACGACAGCCACCATAAGCCCAAGGTAGCTCTGCGTAGGCGGTTCGGACTCTGGACTTTGACGTCGTCGTTGGCATTCGCTACGGCCTTGGGGTTATCTAGATCTTATCAGATGGTCGGATCGACATGGGGTTCAGCCAAACGGTGAGAACAAAAAGGAAGCCAAAGGAAACACCCCACTCTATGAATTGCGTGCTGGCATGAAACGGCCCCGCGCTCAATGACACCAACACGATGGCCGATGTCGTTGTGCCGGTAGGGTTTGCTGGCAAATGCTTCGGCCGACTGCTGGTGGTCCTGACGCTGTTGATGTCGACAGTCGGTCCCCAAAGATGCCGAGTTGATGGCAGTATCAAGATTCCAAATTCGATCTTCAAGCTCTCAAGTTGAAAACACCAAGACGGCAACATCTCGAGGTTTCCACATGCTCTGGGAATGTCAATGCCAAGACTCCCTATGACGGGCTTTCCCATGTGTTGCCGGAAGTGATGCCGAATTTGTAAGCGCCACTCAATCAATTCGGGAGAACGAGATGACGGCAATGCGGGGTTGTGGTTCGCTCGTCCCCTGACGTACCCCACCAGCATTGCCAGCGATCCTCGGACGCCGGACTTCTTCCTGTTCTCCCGTGGCCCCCCGCTTTCTTTAGAGTCCAAGTACAACGTAGCCGATTTTTCTCCCAAGATCTTCTTCTTGCTCTGCTTCAACAACCTCCTAGATACCCAAACAAAACCGCTTCTTCCCAAGCACTTTTAAACCGTCAAAATGGTCAAGGCTGGTAAGCATCAAGTACTCCCCGTGTCTTGCAATGCGTCACATTTTCATCCCGCCTGTCATGTTCCTCGAGGTTGCTTTGCGGCTACGCCCATCCGCCATCAGACGATCCGAGTGGAGGGGATCGGTTACCCACGCGGTGGTTTGAGCGAGTTTTCCGCTGCTCGTGGCCGGACACCTTGATGGACAGCCTTTCAATCGTCACCTCCCTCGACGAATGACGCAGGGACAGACGGAGCGCACAGCGAGAACCTCTCTGGCTACCCGGGACCCTGCATTATCCATTGGCTAGACAACAGTAACTAATCAATTCATCACTACTCCAGTCGCTGTTCTCCGTGGTGACTCTAACGTCAAGGGCACCGTGATCTTCGAGCAGGAGTCCGAGTCCGCTCCCACCACCATCACCTACGACATCTCCGGCAACGACCCCAACGCCAAGCGTGGCTTCCACATTCACACCTTCGGTGACAACACCAACGGCTGCACCTCTGCCGGCCCTCACTGTGAGTGATCCCCGTCCAAGCCTAGGGAACGTGTGGGATACACGCGTGGAGATGATAATCAAGGACCTGGACTGACCAATGTGCCCTTACCCACCTGCAGTCAACCCCCGTGGCACCACCCACGGCAACCGCACCGACGAGGTCCGCCACGTTGGTGATCTCGGCAACCTCGAGACCGATGCTCAGGGCAACGCCAAGGGCTCCGTGACTGACAACCTCGTCAAGCTCATCGGCCCTGAGTCCGTCATTGGCGTATGTTTTTCCCATGTCAAGCTTGGAGCTATAACATCTTGCTAACTTTGTATTCCACAGCGCACCGTCGTCGTCCACGCCGGCACCGACGATCTCGGCAAGGGTGGCAACGAGGAGTCCCTCAAGACTGGCAACGCCGGTCCCCGCCCTGCCTGCGGCGTCATTGGTATCTCCCAGTAAACGTCTCGACCGGGCCGGAATGGTTTGCGTTGTTTAGACTGTTGTAGCCTATAGCTGGTCTGCTGTCAAGCGGCGTGAATAAAAAAACGTAAAAGTGAAGAATCAGTCAAACTTAATAGTGTCATACAATTCGTGACTGTGCTCAATTGTTGACTAGACGATTGTGTGCCACCGTAGGATCATTGGCACCGTCGGACTGACATCTACAGCGTTTGGCTCAAGTTATTAGACAAGCATATCCACCTATAAACAGCACCGACGAAACGTAACTGTCGAGTGTCTCGCAAAGCCTTCTCCAAAGCGTTCCTCTAATATAAAGCTTGATCCTTGCTCAGACCTTTAGCTCGGGAGCTTGGGCACCACCGCAAATATGTGGAGACGGGCATCTGGCTGTCATGCCCCCCAGCTGTTTCCAGCACGCATAAATCCTGCAATTGAGAAGTTTGCGAATAAGGGCAGAGGTTTTTGTGTAAACGACATACAGAACTTCTCTAGCATTATCCAAACTTTGTTTATTATATCTATGGACTCACCTTGATACAAGACACTCACCTCCACTGCCAATAGTTCAGGTTACTTTTTCCCAGCTTCTATTTCCCAAGCCTCCACCTTCTCAGCCCGTCCTTGCCTCCATCCCTAGCTTTAGTTATCATCAATATCAATCTCTTCGAGATTAGAAATCAGATCATCCCCAGGACAGATCACCAACACTTTATGTTTTCTGCAAGGAAACTTGATTCCGAGCTCTGTTTCGACACCGGCCCAGGCTTCCACGTCTTGCCCGTAGGAACAGATGACGTGAATCTCCTTCACGTTCACGAAACTAGAGACTAGGCGGAGGTCTTTTAGGTTTTCTTCGTCAATGGTTTCGTCGTCGTCGGTATTGCCATCGTCATCGTCATCGTCCATGTCCCAACCAGAGCGGAGCGGACGTTGGAACCGGAGAGTCGTGATGTGGGAGGCGTATGGCTGGAAGTAGCGAAAGGGGGAGGAACCGATGGAGAGCATGTCCTCTTTTGGATTAATCCAGATGTAGGGACGTTGTTCGGTATCTTGAGATTTGGTATGTTCGTTTTTGTGATTTGTTTCCTCACCGTCCTCTTTCGCTTCTCCTTCACCCTCCAGTCCAGGTTTTCCACCATCCGAGTTCAGTTTTACTTTCTTCTTCTCTTCTTCTTCCTTGGCGCCTGTGACGATAAGGTCATGAAATGCTCTTTGATAACACACTGTGCCCAGATGCTTCCTCGCCTCGCGACATACTTGCAACGGCGCCGGCACAGGTGTCGAAGAAAAGAAAGGGATAACTTTGTGTTCTTCCGGAAAAGCTTTGAGAAATACAGCAGTAGCCATATCATACTGCGCATCCTTCTTGCTGTAGTTAACGCGGACTTCGACGATCCGAGGCTCAACTGTCACTTCCCAGATGCGTAGCCGAACTGAGAGTGGGAGACGGGTGAATTGGGAAAAGTTAGATTCCTCCTTCGAGGAGGATTGGGTAGATGATGGAGGCTGTTGACCTCTACCTCTTCCGGTTCCGCCTTTGCCTCTTCCCCTTGGAATCCCGTCATCTGGTGGAGGTATGCCCGTGTCTCCTGAGTGGCCGTGAAGACCTTGGAACGGGTTGAAGGTTTGACTGCCGTAGCACATCCACCATTGGAATTTGGATGGCATGTCTAAGGCTTGATGGAACTCGAAGTTTCCGGATAAGAAACTCGAAACAGAGCTGTTGGGTGAGTGGTTAGAGCTGGTTAATACCAATTGCTCTCCATTGCTGAATTTGAGGGTTTTAGTAATGATATCTTATGTCACAAAAACAACACCTGAGGTTGTCCTTGGTGTTGATGCCCCTGGTGCTGCCTGGAGGATGCCAAGGTGTTTTTCCAGCTGGGCTGTCAAGGGTACTTTGAAGTACTCCTCTTCCAGTCCAACTGACTGCGGAAACAGAAGTACTTAAAGGTACCCGACGGCAAGCCCCTGAAACTGGTCCCTGGCGGGGAGAGGCGTTTCCAGAACAGCTGTTGAGGGGCTCTTACCTGAAACAGCACAAAACTGATATAGTTGATTTCGCCTATCTAGGAGAAGAGAAAAGAGGAGAAGAAGCTCTCCCCAAATCTAGTACTAAATAATATCTAATTTGTCAACCTTACGTAATTAGAAAATATAGGTCTCAATATACCCCCTTCCAAATATACTTCGACCTCGAAAGATAATTAATAAATATACCCAACTTGTGACGGCATGGCCGTCAGGGTCCTCATATGACGTCATCTGGTTTGTACCTTCACCTGTCGCTCCCATTTACGAGGTTCTGGCAGCTGGGTATAAAACCCTGCCATGTGCATCCCACCTTCCTAATTAGGATTCTTCTCCTCTTCAATTTAGTATTTTCGATTCAACGTATGCCTCACTCTATCCTTAAACGTATAAAGGCCTTACGCCGTTATAATACTAAATTCCTTCCCTTCTAAGTTATATAAATTAGATTTTTTTTATATATTTATCCTAACGCTAATAATACGAATTATATTTTATATCGATTTAATTAATCGGTATCGATACGCTTTATAATAAACGATATTAATAAATTTTACGGTAGAAAACGTTATCGTCTAATCTCTCGAATTCCCGAACCTATATTACCGGCGTTATTTGTAATTACGATTGAATTAGCTTCTAATTAATTAAATAATATTTTTTTATTTTTTATAAGAGGATTCGACCTTGTAAGCGAAATTAGTAATTAGGGTACGGTACCCTAATGCGTAGGACTATAAGTACGCTTAAATAAATTTCGGTTTAATTGGGAGTAAATATTTTAATTAAGTATAATTACAGGAGCTTTATAGCAATTTATTATTTACTTAGGATTCGTTCTATTTACTTTTTTAACTTTATAATAGAAACGATTATTAATTTACATATTTGCGCGTTTTATTTTAAATATATATTTCTTTCCTTTATAATTAAAATTTTATTATAAAAACCCTATTCTTCGCGATAATTTTAAATTTGTAAGAATAATTATAATAATTCGCGTACTATAACGGACTTTATTTAGTTTCCTATATTCGATTAAATTATTTCGGTTTATTATAACGAAATTAATACCTTATATAACCGTTTTAAAACGTAAAACGACGAAATTACCCGTTTTAAAATTTAAATTATAACTTTATTCGTAATTAAAAGTATTTCGCTTTTTAAAATTATATTTCCTAATATTAAAAAGTTTATTAGAGTTGTATATATTTTCGAAATTTAGAAGCCTATAATAATTACGAAGTTTCGTATTAATAATAAAGCCTTTAATTCTTTTAAAGCCTAATTTTTTTACGTTTACGGCCGTTTTAATTTTAAAATTTAAAGTTTTTTTTCTTATCTCTTTATTTAAACGGATAAAGCTAAAGAGTATTAACTAAATATTCTTTTTAAAGAATTAACGAAATATTTCGATAATTCGAATAAAATTTATTAAATTTAAGAACGTTTATAAGGTTTTAAATAAGGTAAAGACGAATTTTTCCCGATATTTTTAATTAAATTTGAATATTTATTTTACGCTTTTCGTACGAATAAATAGCCCGAAGATATTAAATTAATTTTAATTCGCCGTATTATTTTATTAAATATCCGCGAGAAATTACGATTTATTTCGCTTCCCTAGGATTACGACGAATTTATTTAGAAAATTTAAAAATTCGTTAGCGGCGGTTCCGCTTCTATCTCTTCTTTTATTTATTACGTTTACGTTTTTTTATTTTATTCCGATATGTATTATACCGGTAATAGCGGCGATTATATAGAAATTAGTAATATTAACGTTCATTTTAATTCTTTCGACCTTACGTATATCCCCGAATTTAAAGAGGATAACGTTTCGTCCCAAAATTCTTACGACGATTTTAATACTCGCATTACCGAATTAGAGAATTATTACGCCAAATAGTATTAATCGGTTTAAAATTATAGAGCCCTAATTTAGGGATATGGATATAGATTTTAAATATTGGGATAATGGGGTATTATTATATATATAATTAGATTTTCGGCGTTTTTAGGGCTGAAATTTCTTCTTTGGAGGGGGAATATAACGGTATAGCTGTTAGGGTCCTTATATAACGTTATTTGGTTTGTACTTTTACTTATCGTTTTTATTTATAAGGTTCTAGTAGTTGGGTATAAAACCCTATTATGTATATCCCACTTTCCTAGTTAGGATTCTTCTCCTCTTCAATTTAATATTTTCGATTCAACGTGTGCCTCGCTCTGTCCTTAAACGTGCAAAGGCCTCGCGCCGTTACACAACTCTTATAATAATTTAAATAACCTCCTATTAACTATATAATCTCTTTTTCTTCCTAATATACTAAATATATACCCCTATAACCTAATTCCACAAATAAGCGTATCTGCCCGAATCTTTTACCTCCTCCCGAATCTCTTCGAAAGACCCTTCTTTATCCTCTTCCTATAATAACTTTTTAAAGAATTCGCTATTACTATAGGAATCTTTATTAAAAATTGATTTTTTAAATTTTAACCAATTTAATTTCCCTTAATAGAATTTAAAGTAATTAATATATAGTTTCTTCGTAGAACCGGCTCGATAAATATACTATACTATATAGGATAAAGGTAAAACTTTCTTAATAATTTTCTAAAATTTAATTTACTTTAATTAAAATTTTAAATATATTTTATTTCCTTTATTCCTTTTTTATACTTAATTTCCTACTTTAAATTTTCGTATAAATTCCAGGAAATTCTTTTTAACTTTTTCAATTCAATGAATATATACGTCGCCGATTTTATTTTAAAACTCCTCCTTCTAAGCGAAGAATGTTATAACCCAATCGAATTATTCGGGGTCGTCTTTATTACAATTTATTTACAAATCCGCCAATTAATAAAATACCTTATCAAAATATTTAAACTAATTAAATTAGAAATTTAATAACGTTATTAAAGGACTAATCCCTAAATTTATAATAAATTTCTTATTAATATTATTCTAAATTGTAAGTATTATATTAAATTATTCTTCTAATTTCTTTCCTCCCTTTTATATACTTTTCGACGAGTCCGGTATTCTTAAAATTAATTATTAGGCCGAAAATTATTTAAATTCCGTAATTTTTAAAAATCTATTTAAATATATCGTTATAAAAATATAACCCATTATCGGAATAAATTGCCCCAAACTAATTAAAGATATGGGTTATAATTTTTATAAAAATATTCCCGATTAAAAAAATTATTACTTTAAGAAGTAGAAAAGCGAATATAAATTAAAAGAAATAATTAATTACTATTAAAATATAATTAAAACCGTTAATAAATATAGGGTTTATTAAATTTAAAAAATTTATATTTATTATAATTATCGGTTAATAAAATATTATACTATTCGGAAATTCTTCATATTAACGACGCGTATATTATTAATATATAGAATAATTCCTATAATAATTAATAATATTTATTACCTTTAATAATTATTAGAACCGGCTTTTAATTTTCTAAAATATAATTTCTAATACGTAATACCCGTAATTATTGTATATTTTCTCTAAGAATTTTAAAACTTTATTAAGGGTTAAGTATTCGGCGTATACTTTATTAAATTCTAACTTTCAGAATTTTTCTTATATAATAACGAATTTGGAAGAACGAATTTGTAATTTCTTCTATTCCGCTTTATTAAAATATTTAACTCCCTTTTTATTTCCTATAAAAAGCGCTATTAAATTTCCGTATTATTTTTTTCCTTTAGGAGTTTAATATTTTTTTACAATTTTAATATTAGAATTAAAATTAAAAAGTAATAATACTCCCCCTTCTAATATATCGACGTCCCTATCGGTATTTATAATAATTATTTTATATATTAATTAACGAATAGAAATATCCTTCGTAAATTGAATTATCGGTTCGTCGTATAATTAAGGTAAGATTTGGCTAAAACTATTGGTAATTTAAATAATTTTATTATTATTTAGGCGGTAATAAAAAATTATATTAAATTCCGAAATTACGTTTATCTATTTCGAAACTTTTAAATAAATCGCGTTTTAAATCTATATAATATTAATAATTAATATATAATTTATATAAATATAAATTGAGTATTCTAACGTTTTTATAATTTATTACATTTCTTTTAACAATTTAATAATTATTAATATTTCGCGTTCGGGGTTCGTATATTTTATTTTATAATTAATTAAAATTAGAGAAATAAATAAATTTATTTTAATACTATTTTAATAATCCTTTTAATTATAGGACGTAATAGGGTTAAAATCGGCGATTTAAAATATAACGGCGCTAAGACTAATTTAAGAAATATTTATTATAATATAAATACTTTTTCTATAATTTACGCTATATAGGGCGTTTTATTTAATTATAATATAAAGCGTCTTAATTACGTTTTGATAATAATCGGTTTAGAGTAGAGTATTTTTTTTTACCTATTTTTTCTAAATTAAACAGCTATTTACAGAAATTATTTTTATTATTTCTTTATAGAAAATTTATTTTAATATTTTAACGAGGTTTACTCTTCCGAGGATATGTTTTTTAACGAAGGGAATTAAATAAATAAATTTTTATATTTCCTCCTAAAATTATAAAGGGTAAATTTCCTAATAATTAATTTATCTACGAAATTTATTTTAATATTTTTAAATTAGTATTATTTTTCCTTCTTTAATATAAAAGTTTAAAATCTCTATATTATTTATAAATAATTATATTTTATTTAATAATAGTAGAATAGGCTTAAAAATTACCTTTAGGAAATATTTTTTTAATAGGAATTATAAATAAGTTTAAAAATCCTAATTCGCTATATAGTAATTATTAATATATATTAATATTATAGTCTTAATATACGGGTTAAACCCGAAAATAGAATCCTACGTTAAAAAGAATTCCATTTTTTCGCCTATTTTATTAAAATTTTCGATATCCTATTTTAATTATTCCAGTAATTTAATTAATAATTAATTATAATCGGTATTAATAACATACTTATTAATATTTTTATATCCTTATACCGGATTACTATAATATTTATAATAATTTTTATTAAAGACCGTAATTTTAAGTAGGAGAGCGCCGAATATTAAATCGCCTAATTTTACGTACGTTATTATTACGTTCTTTATACCCTAAGGCATTCTATTATAATAATAAAAGCCGTACGGAATTTTTACACCGGTTGTAAATTAATACCCTAAACGTATACTAATCGCCTAATAACCGTTTTTCGTATTAATTTTCAATATAACCTTTATTTTACCAATTAAAAAATTATTTATAAAAATTTCTATATTATAATATAAATAATTAAATTTTATAATATTAAAATTTATCAAACGGAAATTATAAATAATATAATAATCTTTAGGGTACTTCGTATTAGGCTTAAATAAGTAAAGAGTATTTATAGCGTAAAGGGATTTTATTTTGAAAACTATACCGGCTTCTTCTATTATAGGGAAAGTCTTTTCTATAAAGAAATATTAATTTTTAAAATATTTTATAGGGCGGAAAAGAATTAATTTAGCCCCGGGAATTAAATTAATAATATATTCGATAATATTAATTTTATTAAACTTTTATAATAATATAATAAAATAATTTTTCTAAATATAATAAAAGCGTTTTACAAATTCGAATTTATATAGGGTATTAACCTATTTCCCTAAAATTATACCGATTTAATACTATTAAATATTTATAACGTCTATAAATTCTATAGAAATTGGTCGAATTTTAATATATTTCTCGATTTTATAAATATTCCCTTTAATTTTTCGTTTCCCTATATAAATTAAAGGAATCGGTACTTCCGCCGCCAAAATTAAAAATCTTTTTAGTACGGGCGGTTCTTCGCATTTATTCTATATTTAATCTTTTATTCCAAATTTAATTAAAGGGCCTATAAAGGGTTAATAAGAAAAGGAATTAAATTATTTAATATTAAAATTATAATTTAGGATATAAATACGGATTTAATTCGGTAGGAAAGAAGAAGAACGATCTTCTCCTTATTCCTATTATTAAAGAAGGTTTATTATAAAAATATTTTTAATTAAAGCTATTTAATATTTCTTTAAAACCGTCCTACGATATAAAATAGATATATTAATAAATTTAAAAGAAAAATCCACTAAGGAGGATATAAATAGCGGGAATTTATTATCCGGGGGTTTTTAAAATATTAATTTAAGAATAGTATTAATATTTTTATAATTATAAATAATTATAAGGATAAAATTAAAATATAATTCGATAATATTCGAAACGTAATTTAAATAATAAAATTTATAATATTAAAAAGATTTTATTATAAATAAAAGAGGTTTAATAATTCGTAATATTAAATTCTTATTTTTTATAATTTTAATTAAATTATAACGTAATTATAATAAAGTATTCTTTATTTTAATATTTATAGAATAAGAAGGAATTAAGTTTTTATTTATAGATAATAATAAATTAATTAATAAAATTCCTCCTCTAAAATTTAATAAAGTTGCGAAATTAGAATAAAAAATCGGATCGGAGTCCGATTTTCGTTTTAAGGCCTAATTAGTAAAAATCTAATTAAAAAGGCCTAGACTTTTCCCTTTTTGTAATAATTAAAAGATTTAATAAAAGCGTTTATTTTTAATTAATAAATTTCTTCATCTTCTTTTACTCAATTTCAAATTCTTTATTAATTTAAATAATCTCCTCTTTATAATCGTAAAATAAATTATTTCTATCGTTTTCATCGTTATTAAAATCGCTCTTAAGTTAGCCGAACGTAAATATAAATTTAAATACGAAAATAGACGTAGAACGAACTTCTTAATTATTATTATTAAACAGTAGAATAATATATTAATTTTTTCTGTCCTTTATAATAAAAGGAATAGTAATAGTAATTCTACTTTTTCTTTAAAATATTAATAATTTAGTATTCTAATTTTAAATAATATTAATATAGAATATTTAACTTTAAAAGAGAATTAAATTATAAAATAAACCGTTTTTATAAATAACGGCGAATATAATAATTATAATACCTTTAATAATTATTTTAATAATAATATAAAATTCTACCGTATTTTGTAAATTATTAGCGAATTATACCGTTTACGGCTTTTTAAACTTCTTTAACTCTAAACCTAATTTTTTTATTAACGCCGGGCTAATATATTCTATAGTAACTCCCGAATTTAATATTAAAAAATCCGAAAATATTCCGTTAACCCTTCTTTTTATAAAATTAATATAAATTTTATATAAATCGTCGGGGTCGGTAACGATATTATTTATAATTTTAGTATTTTCCTTTTTAATTTATATAATTTTCCCGTCGAAAATAGCCTTTTTTATAACCGCTTTTTTACGTCCTTTATTATTATAAATATTAAACGCGAAAGATTTAACGAAATTAATACAAATACGTAGAATAGCGTCGAAAATTTAAAATACACTTATAAGAATAATAATATCGGCGAGAATTTTAATTATATTAAAAAATTCTAGACCGAATTATTTTATAATTAAAATATAATTACGGAAACGTTTCTTCGAAAAAATTTCTTTAATTTTATCGAAAAGGGTTTAAATATTTTTTCCTATTATACGAATTTCTTCGGGGGAAGGTAATTTCTTCGTTTCGGTACTCTTAAATTTATTTTTTTATTTCTTTTTATTAATAACCTTATTTTTATCTATTTCTTTTCTTTTTATACCCTTTTTAATAATTTTCTCTTTATTCGCCTCCTTTTCCTTATTTACTTCTTTTTCTTTTATTTATTTAATTTAAAGGACTTTTTATTCTTTATTTACACTAACCTTCTTATTATTTCTATCCTTCTTTTTATTATTCGGTAATTCGTCGTCCGATAATTCTATAATATTTTTATTACCGAATTTCTTTTCTCTACGAATTTTTCCGAAAGGCGCTTTTTTTTTTAGTTTAATAATTTTAAAAATATTCTTCTCTTTTCGTATAATAAGGGGGACGGTATTAAAAGCTTTACGTAATTTAATAGGAAGAGATTTATTAGGAGTATTAATATTTATTTCCGAATTAGAAAATATATCCGCCCTTTCTAATCCGGACGATTTATAATCCTAAAAAAATTTTTCGGCTATTTTTATTATATCCTTTAACCGGGTTTCTTTAAACGTATACAGTTTATATTCTTTATTATTATTACGGTTTTTTAAATTATCGATAATTTTAATTTATAAATTATAAAATTAAATTATAACGTTTTTTATATCTATATTAACTTCTATTTAGGAGAATTATAATGTATATTGAATTATATTATTAAAGCCCCTTTAATTTCATTATTAATTATTTATTAAATTTTAATTCTATTAGGAAGAGGAAATAATATTTCCAGTTTATTAAGTAGGTTAATAATTTTATTATCTATTACCCTATCCGTATTATATTTTTTATTTAATTTATTAAATTTAAAAACGTTAATAAACTTATTAATTTCTACGCCTAAGAATATTATTTTTACGGATTTCGAAAAATGCCGGGGGATAAAAATATTATTAATTATAATATTCGCCTTCTAATTTACCGTAATTATTATATTATTCAATTTTACCGGATTAATTATTAAAATTATTTTAAGGTTTAATAATATTAATTCGATTATAAAAATTCAATTAATTACCGTTATTAATAAAATTACTATTAATATTTTAAATAACGTTTATAATATAAATAATAATAAATTTAAATTAATAAAGGATTAAAATTAAAGAAGGGGGAAGTTAATAATTTATTTCGAACGTTATACGAATTTTACCGGCAAAAAATTTTATATTACTTTAACGAATATAATTAAATTCTTCGTCGTTTACAAAATTTACTTCCACAATATTCTCTTAAACGGTATAAAATTTAAAAATTTATCGGACTTAAATAAAGGTAACGTTTAAAATTTACTCTCCTTTATTATTAAAAATTAAATAAGCTATATTAAAGAAATAATCCTCTATATAAAGCCGAAAAGCTTTATTGAAATATTTAAACGTCGAATTCGTACGTACTATATTACGAATTATCTTCTTCAATAGTATTCTTTTTATAATATTATTTTGAAAATTAATCTTCGCGAATAATTTTCCAATTCGCTTTAAATAAATATTAATATTTTTATTATCCTTTCGTTAAATATTTAATAATTCGTTAATAATTAAAGGGTTAAAAGTAAAACGCGTAAGGAAACGGGCTTTAAAAGCCGAAATAATAAGCGGCTTCTTCTTTTTAATATTATTATTAAATTCGTTATCCTACTAAATTTTAATATTATTAAATAAACCGGAGCGAAATTTAAACTTTTAAATAATAAATTTTATTTTATTATCGGTAATATTATATAATAGAAAATTAGTATTAATATTATCGAAATAGTCAGTAATATAATCCTTATAACGCCCCGAAAAAAACGGCTATAATAATTTAAATATATTAAATTTATAATATATAAAAATAAGAGAAAGCGACGGATTTAATATTTCGGGAATTAAGGAGACGGTAATATATATAGGGATAAGAATTACCGCGTTAAAAAAATTTAATTGAATATAAATAAAATTTTCTTTATTAAAAAAAAAATAATTAATTTAATTAAATTCTTTTTACAATAATAATACGGAGAAATTTTCTAAACCGGTAAGGATATTTCCCGATAAATATTCTAACGAATTAAAATTTAAAGAGGGGAAACCGGAAGAACCTTTTAATAACGAAAATATTAAAAAATATTCTAATTCTTTATTACTTTTTATAAATTTTAACGTACCGGTTCGTAATAATATTCTCCGAATTAAAAAGGGGAAAAAAATAAAAAATAAAAATAATTAAAATAAAGTATAGAAAATAAAAGGTTATTTGGTACGGGGTACGTAATTATAATAAAAAATTTTCATATACGAAAAAAAAAAAGGGAAAGAAAGAAGGAAAAGAAAAATAAAGGATAATAGACGCTAAATATTTATAATAAAAAGAGCATTATAATTATAATAAAGTATTATTTTAAAAAGTAAATTATTAAACGGATATACCTTTTTTGAAAATAATAATTAATAATATAAATCCGACCGGTATACGTTTAATTAAAATCGAAGTTCCGAAATAAGTAGAAATTTAAAAGATTTTAAAAAAGTATAAAAGCTCCGGTATAAAGGATTTCTAATAATTAAATAGTTAATAAATCGCGTCTTCTATTTAAAATTTAAAAGATGGGATAAAATACCCGAAAAGGATTAGCTTTTAGGACGAAAGGAAATTATTTTAAAAATAATTAAATAAGAAGGGATATTATAAATATATTATTTAATAATCGAATAATAATAGAAAAACGCTTTAAAATATTGAAATTAATTAATTTTACTTAAGACCGAACGAGTAGTTTGCTTTTAAACGAACGAACGTATAGTTTTTGACGTAAAGAACGAAATGAATAATTTGACGTATAGAAGAAAAACGGGTAGTAGAAGATGGAATTTTACTATATTCCCGTATTATCTACTATAAAATAGTACAAAATTAATATAATTAATTTCGCTTATTTAGGAGAAGAAAAAAGAGGAGAAGAAGCTCTCCCCAGATCTGGTGCTAAGTAATGTCTGATTCGTCAACCTCACGTAATTAGAAAATATGGGTCTCATACCCCACAATTTCGATGGGGCAAGGACAGATGAAATGGCGAAAGCTGTCCAGATTGGGCCAGCAAGGGAAACCGTGACACACCGACCGACAGCTGTCCTTCGCAGTTGCCGCACCTTGAGAGCTTCCGTCCCGTCCCATCCACACCACCGGTCAAGAGTCTCAACAACTTTCCAAGTTGAACCTCCACCGTCTTCTACAAACCTCCCTCCTTTCCATATCACGACTTTTCTACACACACTTTAGTATATCACGGTTCCAGAGCTCTCCTTCCTTTGTTGAGCTCTTGTGTGTTTCTTTCTTTATATCAGGTATGCTCCCCACCGGTTCTGCCCCTCTCGTTCTCACGATGCACACCTCCCGGCCAGATCACGGCATGGTACACACATCGATCTCCAATGCTTCTCGAAAGCATTGCCAGCTAGGAATAGCTGCATCCACGACTTCCAATGATGTCTCATGACACCCCAGTCGCCAGATTATATAGCTACCTAATGCATCTCTAACGCCTCAGTTTCCCAGTGCTAAACCTTAATATTTTCGAACACCATCGACTTTACCGCACGAGCTCCGCATATCCTTAGCCATGTCCTTCTTCGCCCAAGTAAAATCCGTCTTGAGCGGTGACACCCTCATCCTTGCCAACCCCAAGAACCCAGCCGTTGAGCGCCAGTTCTCGCTCGCCTATGTTACTGCTCCCCGTCTGAGCAAGGATGGCGACGAGCCATACGCCTTCCAGTCCCGCGAGTTCCTCCGCGAGCTGACACTTGGCAAGCCCATCAAGTGCACTGTTCTCTGTAAGCTTGTTGCCCCTTTTCTGCCTGCACCGGCCGCACACATGTCACAATTACTAACTTAAAGTCCCACAGACACTATCCCCAACTCCGGCAGAGAATATGGTATTGCGCAACTGCAGGACGGAACCGAGCTCCCCGAGGCTGCCGTCAAGGCTGGCTGGCTGAAGGTCAGAGAGGACGCGGGCAGGAAAGACGACTCCGAGGAGATCCTCGACAGACTCGACAAGCTTAGGGAATTCGAGACCCAGGCAAAGAACGAACAGAAGGGCCTCCATGCTGGCAAGGATGGCTTCATCGCGGTCCAGAACGACCTCGGTGGCCCCGACTTCCTCAACCAGTGGAAGGGCAAGACCGTGGATGCTGTCATTGAGAAGGTCATTAGCGGTGACCGTCTCCTTGCTCGTCTGCTCCTTAGCGACAAGAAGCACTACCAGGTCATGACTCTTATTGCTGGTATCAGGACACCATCGACCGCCAGGACAAACCCTTCCACTGGCCAGACACAACCTGCCGAGGAGTATGGCGAGGAGGCCAAGAGGTTCGTCGAGACCCGTCTCCTTCAGCGCAAGTTGAAGGTCAAGATTGTTGGTGCTAGCCCTCAGGGCCAGCTTGTGGCCACCATCATCCACCCCAACGGCAACATTGCCGAGTTCCTCCTCCAGGACGGTCTTGCCCGCTGCAACGACTTCCACTCCGTCTTCCTCGGCCCCGATATGGCTGCTCTCCGCGCTGCTGAGAAGAAGGCCCAGTCCGCCCAGCTGCGCTTGCACAAGGGCCACATTGCCAAGGCTACCGCTGGCGGTAAGGACCTCGACGTGACTGTCAGCAAGATTGTCGGTGCCGATACCATTATCGTCCGTAACAAGGCTGGCGAGGAGAAGAGGCTCAGCTTGAGCAGTATTCGTGGTCCTAGAACCGGTGAGCCCTCTGAGGCTCCCTGGAGGGAGGAGGCCAAGGAGTTCCTCCGTAAAAAGGTTATCGGCAAGCATGTCCGCGTCTCCATTGACGGTTCCAAAGCTGCCACGGATGACTTTGAGGCCCGTGATGTTGCCACTGTCACTCGTGACGGCAAGAACATTGGTCTCATGCTTGTCCAGGAGGGTTATGCTACCGTCATCAGGCACCGCAAGGATGACACTGACCGTGCCCCTAACTACGATGAGCTTCTCGCCGCTCAGGAGACCGCTAAGGAAGAGAAGAAGGGTATCTGGTCTGGCAAGAGTCCCAAGATCAAGCAGTACACCGACATGTCCGAGAGCGCCCAGAAGGCCAAGCTTCAGCTCTCTACCCTCTCGAGGCAAAAGAAGGTTCCCGGTATTGTCGACTACTGCAAGTCTGGTTCTCGCTTCACTGTCTTGATTCCTCGCGAGGCTGTCAAAATTACCCTCGTCCTTGCCGGTATTCGTGCTCCTCGTGCTGGCCGCACTCCCAAGGAGCAGGGTGAGCCCTTCGGTAACGAGGCTCTTGAGCTTGCCAACAGACGCTGCAACCAGCGTGACTGCGAGATCGATGTCCACGACATTGACAAGGTTGGCGGTTTCATTGGTGACCTTTACATTGGCCGCGAGAGCTTTGCCAAGATCCTTGTTGAGGAGGGTCTTGCTTCCGTCCACCAGTACTCTGCCGAGAAGTCTGGCAATGCTGCCGAGCTCAACGCCGCCGAGAAGCGTGCCAAGGAGGCTCGCAAGGGCATGTGGAAGGACTGGGACCCTTCCCAGGATGCCGTTGAGGAGGAAGAGACTGCTCAGGCTGCTCCCGAGACTGAGCTTACCATTCGTGAGAAGCGCAACGACTACCGTGACATTGTCATCACCAACGTTGATGCGAACGGCAAGCTCAAGATTCAGGAGGTTGGCCAGGGCACTGCTGCTTTGACCACCCTTATGAACGAGTTCAAGAAGTTCCACAGCAACCCTGCCAACAAGAAGTCTCTTCCCGACGCTCCCAAGACCGGTGAGCTCGTTGCTGCTCAGTTCACCGCCGATGGCGAGTGGTACAGAGCCCGCGTTAGGTCGAACGACCGCTCCGCCAAGGTTGCGGAGGTCGTCTACATTGACTACGGTAACTCTGAGAAGCAGCCCTGGTCCAAGCTCCGTCCTCTCGATGCTCAGTTCGGCGTCCAGAAGCTCAAGGCCCAGGCCATTGATGCCTCACTGTCCTTCGTCCAGCTTCCCTCTGCTACCCACTACCTTGATGAGGCCATCAACATCATTTACGAGTTGACTGAGGGTAGACAGCTCGTCGGCAGCTTCGACTACATTGACAAGAACGAAGGTCTCAGCTACATCACCATCTACGACCCTAAGGATGCCAAGGGCCCTGATTCCTCTCTCAACCGCGAGATTCTCTCCACCGGATACGCCTTGGTTCCCCTGAAGCTCAAGGCCTGGGAGAGGAGCCCCGTGTTTGAGAAGATGCTCGCGACGTACAGGCAAGCTCAGGAAGAGGCCAAGCAAGCGCGCCTCGGTATGTGGGAGTATGGCGATATCACCGAGGACTAGGATTCCCCAGTGCTCGTGCCGGAGAGGGGTGGTGTCATGATGCCAGAGAGAAATGTTGCTTTTTTCAAGTTATAAAATCATGAGGAGCAAAGGCAAGGCAGGCGTGCAAAAGCTGGTATCCTTTGATGTTTCATGAGGAGGAGCAAAAGGGAGCAAAAAAAATAGGATAATTGATATGGTTTTTACATGTTCAGACGCTACCTAATCTTGCGTTGTGAATGCAATCTGAGAAGAGTCACGATATCAAAAAGTGTGTGAGTTATTGAAGGGCAACAGGCCGATATCCGGAGCTAAGAATGAAGCCTGGAGAGTGTTGAGGAGTAGAACTGGAATGTCGCCGTCGAAGTTGCTAGACCGGGTAAAAAGGCAGTTGAGAAACGTGGCCGGGTAAATTGGTCAGGCACTTCAGGTCAAGTTCCCCCCTTGCAAGTGGAAGCTCTCGTGTCCAGTTGCACCGAGCTGTGGAACCGCCGCTTGACGCCCCCTGGAGCTGGAGGCTGGAAATTCGGCTGAATGTCGAAGATGCCCAGGTGCCCAATGGTAAAGTTAAGGAGAGGCGCGTGAGTCTTACATTATTGCTAGTAGAGGCCTCTTCCTACCGGGCCGATACTCGATCATTATTATCCTACCTACTGCAGGGTAGAGAAAGGGAAAACAAAAATGGTTTCGATGGAAGCTCGATGACTGAACCGGTGATGTACAACCAGTGGAGTCCCCGGCCGATCCGTTGGGTGTGACGTTATGCCATCACTAACATTCACACTACGGGGCACTAACAAACCCAGGGCAACCCCCAAACTGCCAACCCCCACGCAACCCGCGACGTTTTTATGTAGGAACACCTCACGGGGTAATTGGAGTTCAGCTGCAATGCTGACTGAGCTGGTAATAAGATGGTCCGGGTTGATGGGATTGAAAGAAGGGACTATGTAATCAAGTCGGTGTGTCGGATAGTCTGGAACTCTGGATAGATGATCAACCTCCAAGACGAAAGATGGAAGGGTTGGGGTTCAGTTGAGACTTGAAAATCCCGGGAGGAAAGTTCGGCAGTGCCGCCGAGACACCTTCCAACGGAAAGAACGGACGGCCATCGAGGTGCTTTGGTGTTTACCAGCAGAGGTGTGCTTGGATGAACAATGAATGACCGGGGCCTCGCCACATGTCTATGCTGGCCTGAAATGGCAAATAGTCGAAGAGTGTTCAGTTCCTCGGTGCGTTCGGTTTGTGACGGGAAGAAGAGGTGAAAGGTGTCAAAGCGAGGAACCACGGCTTCTCCAAGAGGCTGGTGGAAGGGTCGGACCCTGCAGAAGCGCCAGAACGCAAAGGACGAAAGATCGGGGACCCGGGCTTCTATATGAGGATTCCAAACATGGGACGAAAGAAGGACCGAGACGGATTGACAGGAACTGACAAACAGTCAATGCTCACAAAGGACGGGAGGCGGCGGCGATATCTGCAAACCGGATGCCGGGATGGTCAAGTATATGACAATGACAGGTGGTCGTGATGATTATCCCCGCTATTTGGCCGTGGAAAATGGATTTCTAGGTGTCATATTAAAAACCAAGACAAGATCAACTTCCACTCACTTGAATGACAAGACCCCTCCGTTCCGTTCTTGTTGCAGGCACTACCATCATCCAACATCCACAACCCACCCATTCCACTACCCGCTAACGTATAGCGAAGCGCGCCAAGACGTTGCCATTTTCCCCGTCATTCCCCAACGGACGAAACCACTTGAAAGAGGACAGGAGCCCCCCTTCAACAACTTCGCTTGATTTCCAATTCTTCTTCCCATCTTTCTTCTTTTTTCCTCACAAAACATCTAACGACTGGTTTTTCTTCTCAACTGCTTCATTGATACCCCCGAGAAACAAACACCAACGACCACTTAATACTATTCATACACACACATCATCCAAAATGTCCAACTCTCTCGAGCAGCTCAAGGCCTCTGGCACTGTAAGTTTCAATTCCGTCATTGCTGCTCTTTCCCCTGTACCCCGCCAAACCCCTCATCCGATGATTCGGGGGGCGCTTTTTGCGAAGCTTCACCCAGAACGAAACCATCGCAACTAGATGAGAGAGCTGTTTTTGGCGACGATGCGAGATGCGAGATGCTTCAATATGTCTCTTTACCTGTTTTGCGAAATTCGTGCGACAATTTGGCGCAACAAGCTGGCTAACCGCTGCATCTTTTTGCGCAATGTATAGGTTGTCGTCTGTGACTCAGGTAAGCTTCTTTTCAGCTCCCGCTCCGATGTAGGAGCAAAACACCAACGACAGCAATCATGATGCTAACGATTCCCCTCCGACAGGCGACTTCTCTACCATGGCCAAGTACAAGCCCCAGGATGCCACCACCAACCCCTCCCTGATTCTCGCCGCCTCCAAGAAGCCCGAGTATGCTGCTCTCCTCGACGCCGCCATCGCTGAGGCCAAGCAGGGCCCCGGCTCCCCTGAGGAGAAGGTCGATGCCGCTCTCGACTACCTCCTTGTCCAGTTCGGCAAGAAGATTCTTGAGATCGTCCCCGGCAAGGTCTCCACTGAGGTCGATGCCGCCCTCTCTTTCGACACCAAGGCTTCCGTCGACAAGGCTCTTCACATCATCAAGGTGCGTCTCATTGCCCCATAAGGTCGCGAATTTAGCACATTCTAACTTGTTCACCAACAGCTCTACGAGGCCGAGGGCATCTCCAAGGACCGTGTCCTGATCAAGATCGCCTCCACCTGGGAGGGTATCAAGGCCGCCGAGATTCTCCAGCGCGACCACGGCATCAACACCAACCTCACCCTCATGTTCTCTCTTGTCCAGGCCATCGCCGCCGCCGAGGCCGGTGCCTTCCTCATTTCCCCCTTCGTCGGCCGCATCCTTGACTGGTTCAAGGCCTCCACCAAGAAGGAGTACTCCAAGGAGGAGGACCCCGGCGTCGCCTCCGTCAAGGCCATCTACAACTACTACAAGAAGTTCGGCTACAAGACCATTGTCATGGGTGCCTCTTTCCGCAACACTGGCGAGATCACCGAGCTGGCTGGCTGCGACTACCTTACCATCTCCGTATGTTTTCCTTCATCCCTTTCAAATTTCCTACACGTACTAACACGGCCAAAAGCCCAACCTCCTCGAGGAGCTCCTCAACTCCGACGCTCCCGTCCCTCAGAAGCTCAACGCCGACGGCGCCAGCGACCTCTCGATCGAGAAGAAGACCTACATCAATAACGAGCCTAACTTCCGCTTCGACTTCAACGAGGACCAGATGGCCGTCGAGAAGCTCCGCGAGGGTATCTCCAAGTTCGCTGCTGATGCCGTCACCCTCAAGGATATCATCAAGAAGAAGCTTTCTGAGTAAAGGGGGTGCACATGTGGTAATGGTTATTTAATTTTTTTTATTATAGAATGAGCAAAAATGGATGATTGATGACTTATTTTGATGATACAACTCTTGGTCTTTCCTTGTTTGCTTACGCCTCTGTTGTGATGGTTGTATGCATTGGGTTGACATGATGTTGTGGCTGCTCATGTTGAGTAATTGAGCCTCGAATGTTGTTTATTGACTTGGGATGACAGCATACTTTGATGGCAACTGTCATCTGAACTTACCATTGGGATGAAATAGTGAAGCTCGTGCAAACGTTGCAGATGTGAACCTGCAGTGAGTTGATTGTGAAGAGGGACTCGATTTCGTTGTTGTCTGCCCAGTCCTTCTTTTAGGGCAAGAAGGCCATCAACTAACTGCCCATTTCTTCACCACCCACCATATCTCGAACATCATCAGGCATTCAGAGCTCAAGTTCATCAGATCGAGCAACAAGAGTACACGAGATTAAACCGCTTGAAAGAATTAATTACTTACATCATAACCGAACCATTATTTATAACCACCGTTTCCACTTATCCTTCCTATATACACGCCGCCTCTTTTTCGAAACAACAGGAAAATAAAATAAAATCATTCATCGTCATAATACCGTCTACTAATGATAATCGGCCTCGCCGGATCCCAAGGGCCATATATCTCGTTCTTGTACTTTTGCAACCCGATCAGCCACCAACTACACCCGCCCATGGCCAGACATGCTATCAAGCACGAGACAATCATTCCCAAAAGGGAATGTTTGAGCCAGGTTTGCCAGCATTGGCAGACTTCTTGTATCCAGATGCCGGCTGCTAGTCCTTCCATCCCTATCCCGATGCCGGTGCCGATCCCGGTTCCGGTTCCGGTTCCTCCAGCTGTTAGTGCTGATGACAAGGGAGGAGGGGAGAGGGAACCGGGAGGGGGGCACGGAGCGCCTATGATGATACCCACGCCTGCTCCTGCTCCTAGCAAGAGGAGAATGGTTAGGATTAAGTGGTAACGGAAGGACCGGTGGCGGGCATAACGGCGGAAGACGGGAAACAAGCCGAAGACTTCGATTGAAAACAAAGTCAGGGAAAAGACTTGTCCCGTTGAGGGAAGACGGGAGGCGAGCACGGTCGAGGCCATAAGCGCGGCGTTGGTGGAGAGGGAGGCGATGGGGAATTTGTGCTGCGTTGGGATGGGCGCTGTGCCGCCTCGACTGTCGATGGGGGCGGCCGGGGTGGACGAGGGCGTCTTTGCTCCGGAGGTAGACCCGGGAGGAGTTCCGCTTGGGCTGGGAGAGGTGGAGGTTACGGTTGGGATGTTGGGCGTTCCTGTTCCTGTTCCCATTCCGGCTGAGGTTACAGCGCCGGCTGGCGCTGGGGCTGGACCGCCCGTGACGATACCGCCTGTCTGGTTGGAGTGAGGGTTGGTTATGGTTGCTTGTGTGAAGGGGTTATTGTTGATGGAGTAGTCGAAAAAGAAGATGTTGATTGCAAGCAGCCAGAAGGAGATAGCCCAGATGGAATCTGAAGAAGTTGAGCGCGTTAACGACTTGAGTATCGGAGAGAGGCCCAGAAGCGTAAAGTAGATTAGGATGGCGGACTTGATCGTCGACATGCGCAGCTGGAGCCGACTTTTCCCGGGAATCAGGCCGCCCCCGCGGATGGGAGACGAGGTCGATGATCGGTGTCGGTGGTGGCCGTAGTGGGCTTCGTGGAAGTCGGCTACCGATTGCGCACGTGAACCGGCCCGCGAGGCGGCCGCGGTAGATGGCTCCATGCTTGCGGAGCGCGAGTCGTTCGGACCGATACTGAAGCGCGGGATGTGTAAATGTTGATCTGGGCGCGGTGACGGCGCAGTCGAGGGTGGTACAGACGCTGGGGTTGACGATGCTGCTCCCGCTCCCGCTGCCGCTCCCGCAAGACTGACCATACTCGCGTTCCGAGTTGGACCACCCGTAGAATCCTGGCGCCGTACGGGACGAGGATCCCTTCCCCTATAATGCGAATGTCCAGTCCCGTCCATTGCACCTTGCGCCCTCCTGCTCTCCTCCCCTACCCACCAATCCCATAATAGCCAGCCGATAAAGGTCGCAAAGCTACCAAAGCCCACCACGGACACGGGGCTAACGCGCTCCTGGAAGATGCCAACGAAACACACGACGAAGATGATGACGGAGCACACTTGTTGAACGATAACCGTCGAGTCGGCAACGAGGGGCCAAAAGTCGTAGGGCTTGACGCGCGGGTTGCGCTGGAGCTTCTCGAGGAAGGTGGCCTGGTCGGTGTAGTTGTCCGGGTATGACTGCTTCACCCAGAGCAGCTTCTGAAAGCGCTTCTGCCTCCTCCTACTTCGGCTTCTGCTGCCATCTTTGCGCCTGATGTGTCTCGGTCGTAGCTCGTTGTTCCCGGAGCCATTGGCCGTGTTGCCCGTGCTGGTGCCGGCGCCGTCTACATTGTAGAGACCGAGTCGGCGCGGTGGAGAGACGGGCGAGTAGGCATCTTCGGGGGCTAGGTGGGACGGATCTTTGCGATGCGACGTGAGACCGGCGGGCACGGTGGACGATCGGACGAGAGGCGGGAAAGGGGTCTCGAAGTCGGAGGATAAGGCGGCTTGGTGGAGGCCCGAAGGAGGGGCCATGGATCAGAGAGGTTTTCCCTCCATGCAAAGGTGGGCTCGTCCCTAGGGGAAGGGGGGGGGGGGGGGGGTTAAAGTTTGTCGAGATGTGGTCGCGCCTCGTGCTGGGATTTCCAGTTCGTACTGCCCGCCCGGGATTGGGGGGATTATGAGGTCAGAGTTTGGTCTTGATGGTGTTACAACTCGTGGTGCCCCTGTGCTGGCCTCTCATGGATGCGCGAGTGACGCGATGCCGGGTATAATGCCGAATAGACGTAAAAGTTGTAAGGTGTCTTAGTTGACAGGTGATGGCACAGCAGGAAGCAAAAGAAGCTTTTTTGTGGCTAGCGCTGGTTGGCGTCAGATGGAAGGAAAAGAAGCCAGGGGAGGCTGGGAGACGAATTGGTCCATCCACGAAATGGAAGTGGAATGCCGATGAACATTCGAGGCCGGAACCAAAGAACTAAAGTCCAGCCAGTGATGGTTGAGGCTGACCTCGGTGACGGTGGAGATCATGCCGCTGCCTTCCCACAATGTTTGGGCCCCTGTTGCCCGGGGCTCTTTTGGCTTTTTGGGGCAGTTCCCTTGTCCAGAACGTTTGAACCCCCAAAGTTTCCCATGGCTTGGCGGTCAATTGGCAGCCTCCTCAGTGCATGTGCACGGGCCATCCTTCTGTCGTCGGCAGGTCCAGATCGCCAAGCAGCAGCCGAAGAGAAAGGCAAGAATGACGGAATGTCTTGTCTGGGGAAACTGAAAGCTTGGCCTGTCTCTTTCCGCTTCTTTCACTTTTCAATTTCCTAAGTAGTGGTATCCTTTCACCTTCTCTCCATGATTCCTGGCTGGTTCTCATTTGACAAACACAAACAAGCTCCTCCAAGACGAAACACAAAGCTTATTTCGGCCAGCAACCATGACCCTGGCTCCACGTAACTGACGGAATCCGCATAAACAGTACCTTAATTTACACCCGCTTTTACCTGCCGCCATGCAAACATCTCACACAGCAGGAACAGCAGCAGCAGGAACATCACTCCTGGATGACACTGCATTGCTCCCTTGAAACAGACGAAAGGAAAGCTTATCGTCAAGCAAAATGGCTGCCTTGACTTTATACGAGCAAAGACTCCAGTCACAAGGGCCGGGGACACGAACGCCGCAAGCGAAACCTCAAGGAATGCTGTCCGGGGGTAACATGTAACCAGCTCACGCGTAGGATTTCCCCGCAGGCATTGTTGGTTTTCATCCAGGGAGGTTGAAAGCGTTTTATGGAACTGAGGCAAGCGAAGGTGTGTTCTCGGTCGGGTAAAGTCAAGGGGGGACGAAGGAGGACCAACAGCCAACTCGAGAACAACCGTTGTTCCAAGACCTTGACCCCTGTCTGCCACATGCGGTCCACTGGCGTCTAGATCCCCCAGCTCTCTTTTCGAGCCGATCGAGGTCTCGGAACCGACTCACAACATGCCGTCCCTTCTCAAAACTATCAACTCGGCGATGCTACCTCTTGTCTGTCACTGCCTTTCCCGTTGACCCCTCAAGCAACCGCTTTTCCCAAAAGAGCCTCCCGGATTGGGAATCGCCGGTTGAAAAAGACATCAGTGGCACCCAGGTGATCGGGCGAGACCTCGAGATCCGAACGGAGCGGGACTGCCGTTGTGTCTCGATGCACATGGCATGGTGCGGGAAACTTGTGGTTGGAACAAGGGTTTGGTAAACAAAATAAAGTCTCACACCCCGTCAGCCCGCTTCGTCTCCGCCGAGGGGTTGCATCTCTTTTAATGGAATGGTAGGCAAAACACCCGCTGTCTGGCGTTTCTGCGCGCCCGTGGTGGCATTGAATCTGGCCCAAATTGGATGAGATGAGCGACGCCGACGGCATATACATACGATGCCACCTTTTCCCCATTGGCGAATTCCTCACGACACTAGGCTTTACACAGCCAGCCATCCTCTCAATATAAACACCACCAGCTGCTTTGTAATTGTTCTTGACAACGGGACATCCTTTGCTCTTCTCTTTTTCCCAATTCGCTCTCTCATTCCTTACTCCTGCCTTCTGGGCCAGGGTTGAGTAGTGTACCCCTGCGTCCCTGATCTGTTCGACAAAGGCAGCTGTGCCTTAAGAATTACCCTTCCTGCTTGTGCCCTGCTTGCCTTCACAGCTTGCCACCTCTGCGGCCTTCGTCACATATCGGAAAAGCCAACAAGCCGTGGCTGTATCTAGGGTTTAGTCGCCAGCAGGTGCAACCGCCCGCATATATAAAGGCAGGCGAGCATATATAATCACTAAAGGCGAACATTTCCAAACCCCCGACTAGCTCCGGACGGCCGTCATCGTCGTACCATCCGTCACATCTCAATTTCAGATTTTCCGCGGCATCGACTTGAAGCCCGGCCATTATTATAAAGTCAACCGCCTTCCCTGCAACTCTTATCTTGACGACAGTTCTTCTCAGGGCGTCCGGTTGATCGGACCTGCTCATAAGGGGTCCTCGCCCACTCACTCACCTTATCCACATATAGTTACCTGCGCAACACCTCGCAAGATGAAGCCAACAGCCCTTTTTACCGTCGCCATGGCGCATATGGCCTTTTCCGTGCCGACGCCATGGATGGCCGGCGACAAGATCCTGCCACTACTGAACAAGGATGCGTCGTCAAGTCAAGCACCGAAGACCGATAACGGCAAGCCCTTTGTCCTCGCTGCTTCTCACCGTGCTCCTGGACCAGTTGCCCAAAAGCCTGGACAATCATTCAGCACGATATGGGAAAAGTGGAAGAAGCAACAACAGCACGCCTCGGCAAAGACGACCGTTCCGAAAGTCGCTAACTCGAGGAAAGATATTCCGGTGTTGATCATTACGGAAATGGGGGAGTTGACTGTCGGGATACCCTCTTCGTCACAGAAGCCGTCATCGAAAGAGGCAGCATCCCCGTCCACGGGCAGCAAGCAAAAAGTGGTATCGGTACCTCTATCAAAGCCTGACAAGTCTGTTGAGAAGGCGGATAATGTTTCGGTTACGGAATTGGGAGAGTTGAGCGTCGGGATACTTTCGCCAGTGTCGTCGTCGTCGTCATCATCATCATCATCTCGGCCATCCACCAACAGCACATTATCGCCGTGTCCATTCTACAATGTCGGAAACGCAAGATCTCGAGATCACGATGACGTGCTGATTATTGGTCTGGTGTCGACCTTCTTGCTGGTCGTGGTGGTTGTTGAGGCTTGGGGTCCTGTTTGGAGGAGGTTAGTTGTTTCACCACACGTTTTTCATCCTTCTTATTACAGATTCCCAATGAATGTGGTTGTTCTTCTCGCTGACTCCCCGGTAGTGTAAGAAACAGGTTCTCCTCGAGACGCAAGGGCGCTATTCGGTTGGCAGAGGACGAGACGGAGAAGAAAACGAAACCGAAGTCGTTTCGGAGTGATTCATCGTGATCCATCGGTTCTGGTTGAGTCGGAGAGCAGCGGTTGAGGTCGAAGTAGGGTACGATGTCGGCCATGTTAATCAAGAGCTGGTCGTAACTGGTTGAAGGCAGGTCGTCGAGTGGCGGAGTATCTCGGGTTGAGTTATGAAAGTCGGCCGGTTGAAAAGAAAGTGCATATATATGGGCGTTTTGGATTCATAATCTTGGGGCGGCGGTTGGGCGACATAATGGATAATGTCTTTTTTTTTTTGGACTTCGAAATCGTATTATCGGTTTGGTTTGCATGTCGTTTCCGGGTCGGATTCTAATACTAGGGGCTTCCATGTGTTCCACTGGACTTCGGAATGATATTCAAGTCGTTGTTGTCGTCAGTTATCTGTTGAACATGTTCGCCGTGGTACTATTGCCTGGATTCCCATCTTCTTGGCTATGCTCGTTGGGCTGTCGTTCGTGGTCGTTCTCGATGGACTCTTTTTTATGGTGGCGACTGATCGACACTTCCCGTCTCCCGTTTCCCGCATGTTTCCTCCATATCCATGTGTTGGCGTCTTCTCCACCGGTTGTTGTATCCGCCTCCATCGCCCGCCCGCGCGCGCGTGTTTTACAAATATCGTTCCGATGTGCGATTTGTCGCAAACCTCTCTCATGACATTCATTGGCAAGAGAAAGAGGGGAGGAGTGCAGCAAGATGTGGTCGTCCGGCAGATTGTTATACCCTCTTGATGCGCTCTGCAAAAGAAAAAAGATTTTCGGGCAATCCGGAACCTTCGGCTTTTTCTCCTCGCCATCAACATCCGGTCGATGCGGATGGTGTCTTGGCATTCGGGGTCAAACGGTCTTGGCAGCAGCAGCAGCATCCAACAGCGTTCAGGCGTTCAGCGTCTCTCAGCGCATTCAGCAGCACAGCATCGTGCATTTTGGTTGTGGTTTTGACTTTGTGAATGGAGTCAACCACGAACCAACTTCAACCGCCTTGTCAGGATCACAACATCAATCCAATAGCATCTCTTTAACACGATCGTCCATAAATACCGACCCCTGTTTGCAGTTACTGTACGGCATATAAAACTGTCTTTAATGACTTCTTCAACTTCTCCCTCGCCCTCGAGGCTTCGATAAAGGCCTAGACTCAAAGAGTCTTCACAGCCTTGTTATACCTCAACTTTGTTCAACTCGAGAATTCGCCCAGCCACACATCATCAAGAACTCGGGACCGCATGACGTGCTTTATAATGTTCCGGAAAGCAGCTCCATCCCGCCCGAATCTCACATGATGGTGTTTCTGGCTGCAATGGGTGTGAAAGTCCCAACGTGATGGTCCAGCGGTCCGATCCCTACCAGCTGAGCGGCCGCCTTTTGCAACACGCCATTGGTCAAAGACCGCTTGAGACTGAAAGCTGAAATGCCGACAGGGCTGCCAACACACCATCTTGCTGTGTCTTTCTTACGGGGCGTCAGATTGTCAACGGACTGAGGAATGTGTGGCAGAGGCACAATACCCTCACTCATTTGCGGTCTCATCCTTCAGGCATGGTGTTTCAAAGACACACGACACCCCAAGACACACACACCCAAGACACCAATGACACTTCCTTCTGCAAGGTGATGCTAACGGGTGACCAGAACGTGCGCGTGCAGCCGCTATTGCTGGTTGCCTTTAACCTGTTCCTGTTGCTATCCTTCCCCGTTTTCTGTATCCCGCCGTCCTCGCTGTCGGTTGGCGTTTGGTTGCCTTGTCTGCTATATGTCCCTCTCCGCTTCATTCTCGTCAGGATACAACTCCTCCAAGCTGAGGATGGAATACGTAGGAAAAGAGAAAGGCCAACGGAGCAAACGACCCCCGACTTTCATTGTTTCAACGGAGCCAACAACGGTCGCCAGTAAGCGCCATCCATCATCCAGCCGAAGCCAGCCAACCACCCAGGCAGTGACATTCCTCTCTCTGACACAGTGGGATTGTTCAGCTCCATCCACAGCTCTCACCCACACACACACTTCATCAGATCCCATCCTAGCACCAGCTCTGAATGGAGCCGTGTTAGTGGCTCCATATACCCTGCATGGCCTGCATACCAACCCCGCCCTCCTGCGTCCTTTGCTCCCTCGGTACCCGCGCTTCTTTTTCTCAGCCTCTTTTGTCTTTCTGTGTTGCTGTTTTTAAAATCCCATTCTTTCCAATTTCTGCACAGGTCTTTCCTTAGCTTCCGCAAGTGTAGACTCTTAGGTGCTTCACTTTCGTTGAGCCTTGCGCAGGAACACCTGACAGAAAGTGAGTGCTGGCGTTGCTGTGTCAAGAGTTAGAGGGGCCTTTGTTTACACTGAGAATAGGGGATCGCGAGAAAAGAACAAGCCAAGAAGTGACCCCTCACTTTCACCCACCCAGCCCCCAACTTTCTGACGGGACCCCCAGAACCAAACCCGAGTCAGAAAAATTGCGATATCAGCCCTACACACCCTCGCTACCTCCGACGACCACATTTCTAGCTGCACAAATTGAGTCTGTGTCAGTTTTCCATCTCGAAGCGCATCTGGTTCACAGGATTCAGTTTCAAAAAACAGACTTGTTACCGCCAGAACCAAAGAAAAGCTATGTCGTCCCTACAGGTGGACGAACGGAGCCGAGGCGGGCGGTCCCGCTCCCCCGCAGATCGCCGCCGGGAGGATGAAGACCGGCCGCGGGACCGGGAGCGGAGCCGCGTCCGCACCTCAACGGCAAACATTGTCGAGGGCGGCGTCTACCCGCCCGCCAACGACAACTATCGCGACGTCGACCCTGCTCTCGCCTATGAGCGTCTCGCCAACTACCCGCCTCCTGCTGGTGAGCGCGGCGGCGATTACTACCGCAGGAGTCCACCATCGGGCATCGACCCCCGAGACCGCGAGCGGACCTACGGCACCAGCTACAATGCGTCGGCGCCATCGCTTGGAAGGCCCCGTGAGCGGTCGCCCTCGCGTGAACGGTTGAGGGAGCAGTCGCGCCCTCGGGCCCAGAGCCGTGACAGGAGACCTGACCCAAGAGGAGAGCCCGGTGATTGGGGAAAGAACATCAACAGCGAGCGTCCGGGCGAGTACGCCGGCATGTATCTTCCACCCAAGTATGCCGCCACCGTCATCTCGGCCGACCCTTCAGGATCACCACACGGATCCCGCGACTCGTTCCAGGGTCATGGTCGCACCCCCAGCACTTCCGGAAGGGAGAGAGATTCCAGCCGGGAGCGCAAGCAGCGCAAGAAGGACAGATATGAGGAAGATCTCGCCTATGGCAAACTTCCCGGTAACAGCTCTTCCGGCTATCCTTCTGCGCAGCCTCCAGCATCACCTGCGACATACAAGCGTCCCGAGACACCGCCATCGCCGGGCTACCACCGTCCTCGTCCGTCTAGCTACCACGCGGGCGCTTCGAGGCCTGATGACAAGTATGGCGAGCCTATGGGGCGTCCCAGCGGCCGCACCCACAGTCCGAACATCAGCATCAGCAGCGCCTATGACCTGCGTCTTGACGATCGTAAAGGAGGCCGTAACGAGCCTCCCAGCGTCGTAACCATTGAGCCTCCCCACTCCACCGGCGGTGGTCGCGGTGACTACCCATCTTCTCCCGGTCGAGGTCGCCACGACGACGACGGCAAACCGCCTCTCAAGTCCGCCATGCGTCCCGGCCGCGAAAAGTCTCCCATGCCGCCCACCAACCGCATGTCTCTCCTGTCCGTCAACACGCACACCCCGCACATGTCCAACGGCAACTTGTCGGTAGCCAACGCGCCCGCCTCTCCCATGCTCGAATCCTACCACGGCACCTACCAGTCAATGTCACCCATGCCCTCCCCCCTGATGCTCCCCACGCAGCCCGGGCCCAACGGTTCCACCTACAGCTTCGTCGAGCCCCTATCCCCCTTATACGGCTCCTCCTCCGATGACGAGCAGCAACGTAAGGGCGGCGAAGCCAAAGGCCACAAACGCACGCACTCCCGCCGCGCGCGCTTCCACGATCCCATCGACGACGCCGCCCGCCTCGCCCAAGCTCTCAAGGGCGAATCCCGCGCCCCGGACACCGCAGCCCTCATCGAGATCTTGCCGGGGCTAACCCACGAGCAAGTCATGGACCTGCGCATCGAGTACAAGCGCCTCGTCAAGACGGGCGCCGAGCGCAAGGGCGTCAACATCGCCAAGCACATCCGCGCTCGGCTGAAGGACGAAGATCCCATCCTGATGAAAGCGTGCTACACCGTGGCGCTGGGGAAATGGGAGGCCGAAGCGTACTGGGCGAACTTCTGGTATCATGGCGACAAAACCCGAAGGGAACTTCTCATTGAGTCGTTGATGGGACGCACAAACGACGAGATTCGCAAGATTAAAGAAGGGTTTTCGGACAAGAAGTACGGGGACAGTTTGGTGAAATGCATGAAGATGGAGCTGAAGGAGGATAAGTTCAAGAAGGCCGTGCTGATGGTGCTGGAGGAGAAGAGGCAGGAGGATGTGGATCAGTGGGGCAGGCCGCTGAAGCTGGATTATGAGCTGGTGGCGGATGATGTGAGGACGTTGAGGGATGCGATTAAGGCGGAGAGGGGTGGGGAGAGTGCGATGTTGGCGATTGTGGTGATGAGGAGCGAGGCGCATCTGAGAGAGGTGATGAGGGTTTATAAGGAGACGTTTAGGGGAGCGAATTTTGCGAGGGATGCGTTGAAGAAGAGTGGGAATTTGGTTGTAAGTTTTACTTTTCCCCCTCTTTTCGTTTGTTTTCTTTTTGCCGTTTGTTCCTTCCCCCACTTTCCAGTCACTAACAAACACCCACAGGGCGAGGTCCTAGCCCACATCCTCAACGGCGTCATCAACAAGCCCGTGCGCGACGCCATGCTGCTCAACCACGCCCTTACCTTGTCGAAGCGCGACGAACTCCGGCGCGAGCTTTTGATCTCGAGACTGGTCCGTTTCCACTGGGATGCGGGACACATGAGCCGCGTGAAGAAGGCGTATCATGAACATTACGGCAAGGACCTCCAGGAGGCAGTCAAGGAGGCCACCAGTGGCGAGTGGGGAGAGTTTTGTGGCCAGCTGTGCGTGAGCAGGATGCCGGATGATGTCAAGAAGATTGAGAGGAGGCCGACGGACGATTTCTAGGACAACAATGCCGCGGTTCTTTTCATGACGACGTCGGAGGTTGGGGATAACTGACATGGATGGAATATGGTCTGGTGTTAGTCGTTGAAACTGGATGGGATGGGATGGGATATGCATGCTATGATTATGATACGGTCATGATGGGAACGTGATGAGATGATGGTTATGGTTATGGTCACATTATGGATGAAATGAAGGATATAAGATGGAATGATGATTGGACTGATACATGATTCCTGGCTACGATGGATATACCAAACTTTTTACATATGAGTATGGCTCTTTGATATACAGATTGGATTTGTTACCATTGCTCTGTATCGCTTCTGCTTGCTTGAGTTGCTTTCGGAACATCCAGTCAACCTGACCAAGAAGACCCATACAAAGCAGATTGGATGGGGTAATAAATGACACAAAACATGGCCTGTGTTAGGTGAGTGCACTTTGGATGTAATGGTATTAGCTAGGTCTGCGAACAAGCGGGTAGCGAGTGTGAATTTGACTGAGCGCTGGCGGGTGATGTTTACCTACGCATCTTCAAAATGCCTCGCTTCCGCTTGAGTGGTGAATCAAGAACTGTTGATCAGGTATGCGAGCATCATTTGGAACTATTTTGTGAGGGGTGGGTGTCGAATAAAAAGACCGAGACATTGGGTGTGTATCCGGGCATTTCAAAATGCTTCCAGGTTTGTGAAGGAGTGGGTGACAGTTCAAAAAAAGAACACTGATTGCATGCGTACATTTTGATCTCCAAAATTACGGAGTGGGTGACAATCAAAAAGAATGACGGGAGTGTTGGCTTTGTACATTTTGATATGCCAGGCGAGTAGGTGGGTGACGATTTCAAAAATAGCGTGCGAGCATCGGCGGCGTGAACTTCAAAACCACCTTTTTAAGAGATAGGTGACAATTCAAATGAGTGGGCGGCATCAAAAAGAACGATCGTGCTGGCTGCGTCCCTTTTCGATGTCTTCCATAAGTGGGTGGGCGACATTTTGAAATCTGAATGCGTGCCCGTTTTTGGAATATCTCTTCTTGGTGGGTAGGAGACATTTTGAAGAGAACGGCCGTTGGGTACGTGCTGGTCTTTTCAAAAAGCTGTGGTGTGAGGGCACGCAATGATTCAAAAGTATGAGCGCGACGCAGGTGCATTCCGATCTTCTTTGGGAAGGCTCGGCCCAAGAACAGCAACATCGGCAAGAGCTTGACCACACCTTCCCTCTTCCCTTTTCACCCACCTGCTGGGAGCTTCATCACCCGACGTGCTATCTCCATCAACATTCGAAGCCGCAGACACCGGCTCTCCTTGGGATATCGTCAACGGCAAAAACACGCGAAGCGACATACGCTGTACGTGACAAATGGAGGAATGAGCATATAGTAAGGTACGTCCATGTCGACATGACATACTCAGTAGGACATTATGCTGAACGCCATGGTTCTAACCCGAGAACTTCAAGATTCGCGTCAAGTTTTTACCAAAGAGACCGTCAGTGTGAAATTCCATCCATCACCAGGTGACAACTTGGTGGAACTCGTTGAGCACCAAAGACACTGCTACTTTCACACCTTCACATCATCCTAGAGGCACTCAGCTACACTCCTCCGTGGGCGTGAACCCAGCCGACTTCCCACGCCGGAGCTTAAGCATCAACAAGCTTTCAACAAGCTTTCTGTCTCCCACTGTACACGTGCCTCACTCCTTTGTTCCAACTCTCAAGAAGCGAACAAGTACCCCAAAACACTGTATACTTCTCTCACCTCCTTTCTCTGGTTCAGTCCACCAAAGTTCCACTTGGGAGTGTCACTGACCTAGTCTAGCCAGCTTTACCTGCCCTACTTTGCTGGCTTCACCTCATCAATGACAGCGGTCAACGGAGTTTCTTCCACACCATGGCGTCACAATGGCCTCTTGCTTGTTGCAGATCCCGAAGGGGAAAATTCTCTCCATACCATTCAGTTCTTAGCGAGCTCCGTTAACCTCGCGATCTGTCGTGGCGTCTTCATGTGGAGCAGTGATGAGGTTTACATACTTCGATCGAGTGAGGCTTTTGGCTCGGAACTTTTCCCGAGGCGAGATCGCGCAACGACAGCCACAGTGCCATTGTCTCTCCGTAGTGCCTCAGTCCCAGTGCCGCAAGCCGGACACTGGCCCGCTCGCCGCATCTCGGAGGGCTACAAGGCACGGAAGGCGGTATATAGGGCGGTATGTGTCAGTACTGATACACACGCCGTTTCCATAAACGTCAACATGGGATGTTAGGATCGCCTGCAAGGGTGTGATGTGGGAGAGGTGCGCATGAGGTCACTCTATGGAGATGGGGGATGGACACGAAGATGGGGATACCATGAAGCTGCAGCGGGTGAACTTCGGTCAACTGGGCCTAGCTGCTGAACTGTCTAGGTATCATGACAACGAAAAGAAGCTTACACGTCGAAGCGAACTCCGAAATGGCGATCTTGAACCATCTGCAACCATATCTCCCACCGATCAGACGCGATTCAACGTCACTTGACAGCGCACGACTGCGTACTTAGCAGCGGGAGGTGGACACCAATCCCATCAGGAACCTCAAAAGCCCAAAAAGGAAAGACGAGAAGACCCCGATCTCGGCAGGGGAAGGCGGATAAGGGTATAGTGTGGGACTTGTCATAGGGCACGGTAGGGGCACGGTATGGTGTAAGCGATGCGGGAAGGGGTCGCGGTAGTCAGGGTCCATGGGCGTTTGGACAGAGAGGAGAAAGAAAGGGACTGATACGGTGAGTGTCCAGGTGAGACAGAAGAACAACGATGGAAAAGGTGAAGGGTCACCGGTAGCTTGATTCGGTAAGTAGACAGGTTGAGGACCCTGAAAAGGGGGCTTGAGCGGATGGCTCTGAGACAAAGGACTATGAGATGGTGTGGCTTGGATAACCCGAGCGACTTCCAGAGTGTTAGCTCCTTAGCTCTCTTGGTTTATGAACGTCAAGACTGACATGCTATACAGACACTTACCGAAACAGCAAATGATCACGGCTTGGCCTCATCGTTTCGAGGTTCAAAGTTCTCAAACCGAGTGCATCTTGCGCCGTGTATCACCACACTGTTCGGCGCTGAACTCATTATTTGAGTCATCAACTCTTCTTTGGCAGTCTCATCAACCTTATCAGGTTCTTGAAAAGGATTCAACATGCTCTCCGTATACAGATGTTGCTGATCTGGTGACAGCACAAATTTGTGAACGAGTGGCATCACCATCAGGCTTTGAACGTGGCTGGACGGCAAGTTGTGGCGGGTAACATCAAAGTTGATGGCCAAATCAGCCTTTGTTTGGTTGATTTACGCTGAAACTCATTAGATTTCTGACATCGTGGGAACTTTCCACTTCCATCGTATCTCTCCCATCGCCATCCATTAATCGCGGCGCTGTCTATCTTCGAGTCATTGTTGGAGAGGAGGTGGGCATTAACGGCATTCAGGACGGGAACGACAAAGCCACATCCAACCCTAACCCGTCGTCGACTTTCATTACCCGACTCCAAGTCCCGACGGGAAAAGTTCGATCAAACGGTTTCAACGCCACACCCATTCGCCATTCAATGCACAACCTTCTTCCATCTGTCACAAGGAAGTTATCCATTCACAAAAGCGTCTGCACAAAGTTCAACGCACAGAGTTACATCAAATCGGGCCTCGCGAACAACCCGCGCGACCGACCGACGGTCTTCTGCGAGTGCGTCTCTCCCACGACCCCGACTCCGATCCCCGATCCGAATGTAACGGTTGTTCTCCAAGTACCTTTCTCCAACTCTCTTGTACCTCCAAGTACCTGCTCGCTTGGCTCGCTTGGCTCACCTTTCGTCCCCCGTTCTCCAACGCCAAGTGGTTAAGCTTAAATCCGATTATGGTAAAGTCCGACTTTGCGGAATGGTGGGCGGGAATTTCCTCCGCGGCTTTGTACACTCACACTGTAAGAAGGTTGCTTCGCCTAATTGACGATCTTTGTGGGATGAGATGTGGTGATAGGCATCATGATGAATCATGGATGGAAATTTCTGAAGGGAATTTGCATATGAATATGGTGAATTGCAATAGCCCTCAGTTATGATGGTCAGTATCGACGGTGTAAAGGAAAATTTGCTTCGGTGGCCAGAGTGGTGATGGCTTCATTTTGGAGAGTTCGAAGCATTGCCCTTGTGCAAAGCTGGATGACGGGCTTGATGTCGAGGTTTCGTGGCAACCTGGAAGTCAGAGGGACACAAGCTATACATCAGCTCTATTGCTTTCCAATGTCTAGCACGCAACAGCGGATTACCAGTCGGGCTGAACCTTCAACTCGGTGCCTGTTCGTATCGCAAGGCTTGCGAGAAGAGTTTCTCATTCCATTCTTCATCTCCGGGAACAAGGCGCAGCAGCCATCAAGGTTGCTTTAACTGTTTCAACCGCCAACGACCACCATAGCACCATTTCACATTGGGACCAAGCCACAAGGCCGCGTACTACCTACCAACACCTCTCAGAGCAATACCATAGCCAGGCACACATGTACGCGTATTACGTATCCTTACCAGGCGGCTGGTTGCTTTGAGCTGTTGGAGGACGTAAGCGGGGCGGACAGGACACAAGAATGGCAGTCAAAAGACAAGCCAAGCACCAAGCAACCAAAAAGGCGTGGGGCCAAGCTCTTCCAAGCTCTCCCAAGCTCCCAAGCTCCCAAGCTCCCCAAGCATGGAACCAATTCCGTGATTACACACAACTGACACACACAGCCCAAGACGGGGGGCTGAGATTCAATACCTGAAGCGGGCATGTGAATGAGTGGTTGAAGAACGAATAGCCTAGGGAACCAAGAAGAGAGCCGAGAGAGCTTGGAGTTTGTTGGGCACGCAATTGACTGGCGTACACAAAGTGTCAAGGAAAAAGGATGAAAGGATCAAGACAAGAATATCGAAATGTGACGATGCCACTTTGATGCCAAGGTTGCAAGAAGTCTGGACCGTGATCAACGGCGTTTACATCTTTAAAGGATCGCTGATCTGATGAGTGGGGGTTGATACATCATCAGGATCGATAAAAAGCGTCGAAGCGAGAGCTGATCTGTCGGTCAAGTTAAGTCATCCTTTGAATCCCATGTCGGGTGGAACTTGATGTCGTCGTTGCATTGCCGAAAGTTGACATGTCCGGGTATTATCGACTGAAAGGATGCCGTTATCGCTCTGGAAAGAAACATCTGAAAACATGCTCATAGTGCGGCGATCACAAACTCAAAGACGAAGTCTCGAGTAAAACTGAAGTCATCACGACCTACCAAAAGAGCGGACCATCGCTTTGAACACGGCGTTGAACTCTTGAAGTACCCAGGTCTTGGCTCGAGCAAAAACCATACTGTGTGCGCTAGAACTAGGATCCAGGATCGAAATTCCTTCCGTGAAGAATTTCTAGGCGAAGCACTGTTTGGTTCGTTCTTCGGCCGAAGCTAGTGTGATAAAAGATTTTCCTGCTGGGCTCTCGCGATCGTCGAACTAGCGGGTGAGAAGTTTTCATCATGTTTTTATCAATTTTCATCGGTGTTGACAAGAACAGAAAATGCCAATTAGATTGAGGTGACGAAAGCGTACCTCGGCTCTAACCTATGCCATGTCTCAAAAAACAGGGCAACGAAACGATGGAAGGGGTTTCGTCTGACGGGAGATCTATCTCGTTACACGTGTAAAAATGTAGAGATGGTCCCTGGAGCAAGAAAGACCCTTATCGAGGTGGTTCGACATCAAAGACTCGGTGAGATGCAAGCACAGCCGATGATGAAATCTCGTGATGGTCACAGGACGGGGATGGGGTCCCCCTAGACTTCTTTGAGGGATTTCGATGGACTTTTTATTCTCTCTTTTGTGCTTCCGGGAAGGAGTCATGCCGCGAGCAAATTTGTTCTCTTCTCACAATATGAACACAACCCCGAATCGAACACATCTGGAACGCTGACTATCGATACCCCCGTCCGTCCACCACGGGTTTTAAACTTGTGTTGACTGCAATGATGACCGAACCTCTGTTATTTCCGATCCAATGCCCGTGCGGCAGTTCATCCCGCACAGGAACACCACGCACCACGCACCGCAGGGCACTGAAAAGTGAAACCCAACTGCAGCTGAGAGAATGAGATGAACTCCACAGAGCCCCGACACGACCTGGACCCCGGCGTCGCCCAGAGTTGAGGCAGAGATGCTCCGGCCCGTCACCGTCCACCGAAAGCCGGCCAGCACAGTGTCGCCGTCCCCACCATCTCCGACCGGTCAGTCACTACTCACTGCAGCCTTTTCCCGTCAATGCTTCGGTCCTCTTATGTCAGCGGTTTACCTGAAAAAAGGTTGGCATGACAAATGCCATTTCTAGGTGCACCACCCGAATTTGAGGAAAACACAGAGTTTTATACCCGGTCCGCTGGGTTTGGTCATATTTGTAATGGCATTTCATTCAACTTCACATAACTTGCGGCTTATGCTGAATATGAAATCTTTTTAGTGATGTTACGTGACGTTCGGACAATGGACGGGACCCGGCAATTTGGCCAAGGAGGGCGCTAACGTGCACTAACACTTACACGCGCCGCTAACTAACACTCACACGGGACGGGAGACGGACAGTGCTCCAAACTCCGTTCCCCGAGGACGACACCAATGTTCGGGTTCATGATGTTTCCCATTCTGGAAAACTATTTCGAAACGACGACCACGACAACAACATGGTTCGTGAACCGCAGCGCCAATACGTCGATTTCGCAATCCAGATAACTCCCCAAGACCCTACGCATCCCAACCTTCCAAGGCGGCCAGACCCTTCCAAATCCTTCTGTCCCCCAAACCTCCAAGCCAAGCCAAGCACTGCAAGCAAGTAACAACCATGGACCGTCCCTGAAAATCACCCACCACAAGATCCTGCCACGATCCTGCTTCACAGCCTGCACACACAAGATCCCGCGGTCAGAAAGATCAAAATTCTGGAAACGCCGCGGTAACAAAAGGTCCGGACAGGATATTATGCATATCTGAGTTTCGTGATACACAAAGGTTTTGTGTGCTTCTGCCGCCGTTGAGTAACCATGATACCTTAACTAGCTTATTACTCCAGATGGAAAGTTGACCGAGCGACGCAAGTGAGGTACGGGCACGGAGGACTTCGTGTATATCTTGTGTTCTGCCTGTGCCTGGGAGATAGATGGTGATGGTGAACCAGCTTCACCTTTCATGGTGACGGTAGGTACGTATGTCACCGTACCTGTGCCTGTGCCTGTGCCCCCCCACGCATGATCAACGATCAGGGCTAGCCGTGCCTCACCCGGGCGCTTTTTCAAGTTTTCTATGGCGTTGGAATGGATTTATGGTTTCCAGCCTTGCTTACTTCAGCCAAAGGAGTACATATGTGAAAATGTACATACAGCTAGCAATAGCTCGAAAGTAAATGATCTTCCAAAAGACCCTATTTCTCGGCGTCATGGCGATCATAGATAGTCGAATCTTGCATCTGATCAGATAATCTACAGTAATCTTGATATCATTATGGGGCTACATTGCAAAAGTGAAACATAGTGATCGCCGTTCATGGGCAGTCGAGACCTTGGGAGCCCTTACCTCATTTTCTTTGATTCCGTTTGAGGTATCCATTTGATCTCGTTCGTTATCCTTTTTTTTGCGGCTTTATTTCACTCTACACACAGTTTCCAAGTCGAAGGCTGCAGGTCCGCGGACTGTAGCTCCGCGTTGCGCGGAACAGAGCTGATTCCTTCAAGAAGTGATTGGCCGACATCGTAGATTGTGAATATGCGGCCGCCTTTCCAGCTTGATAAACCGACCTGAAGGGACCCTTGATTTGCTGTTCTATTAAGGTAGCTGCTGCTGTATGTGGCTGTTGCTGACTTGCATCCATGTAAGCAACCTGCGAGATGCTATATGCCTATGTGGATAGGATATTGGGTTAAACGCTGATGAATGGGCGATTGCTGTATCAACAAGGGCGCCGCCGATTACCAAAGAAAAGTTTGCGAACTGTTAGCAGACTTCAGATACATTCACATAGCACAATGAGGAAGATATTATTCGAGGTTTTCAACATTCGCTTTCTGTATTTCTTTGCACCTGCAGGTACGCAAGTGCTGAATATCTAACTTCTGCCTGAGAGATCCCGCTGAGGGTAGGTATCACACATAAAGAACTCGGCGTCCGGTAACCCGAAACCACCGATTCCTTGTGCAACTATTGGTGACCCCCAACTTCTGCAAAAGACCCTGAAAAAGGCGAAGACAGCGAAATGTGAGAAAAGAAAAAAGACCCCGTTCGGGCTTGCTGACAGTGACCAACCACCCTTTGAAGGATAGGTTGTGCGCCGTAAGCAGCCATGCAATGCTATCAAAGAACAACAAAAAACCAACCAACACCCTGAAAATGACCAATCCCCATCCCAAAAACACCTGTATAAGCCAAAAAGCCCAATCTCTCCCTGAAAATGCATAAGCCACACAAAACCCCACCTAACAACAGCAACCTGCACCGTTAACTCCCTGCCTCCGATGTGTGAAATGATTGACGAAATAATAATAGGGAAAACTGAAAGTGCTTGTGTGAGAAGTCTCGCGCGGAGAGCTGCCCCTCCTATCGTTTGGTTGTTGTTCCCCTTTGTCTCTGTTGATACGCCTTTTGGTAAAATGCTACCTTGCCTTGTCCCGTTGTGCCGAAACCGTGATGTAAGAAAAGTTGTTGTCCGATCCGCCCAATGAAGTTGTCGCCGAAATCCTTCTAGTCGCTTACGCAGCCCCGTTTTTCTTTCGTTTCGTTAATTCCGAGGCCAGAGTTGTTCTTGGTTGGTACTTGAGCACTTTTTCATGCCCAAGTACTCTCATCATCGATCGGCTTACATCCGCAAGTCAGCGTCGTAGCCCGAGTACATCATCGGATCACCCATGCCCATCATGACTTCGGGGTTAGGACACGACAGGACGTGGGGCTTGATGGTGCCAAAGTTGGACTCGTAGAGACCCTGGTTTAGCATATCCATGCTGAGGAAGGACAGGTTTTCTGGGGCTGTAAAGTCCATCGAGGTCGGGCGGCTGAGCCATGTCGTCGGGAAGGTGGTAGGCGGCACGACAGGAGACTGGCTGGGGAACGAATCGGTAGGGGTAGCTGTGGCAATGTCGAAATCACCATAGCTGAGGCTCGCGGGAGACATGGTGAGGGCGGTGCCGTTGTTGAAGGTCTTGCGGTAGTCTTCAAAGTCGGAGTGGTCGGCTTCTGATGAGCTGGCGCGGTCAGCTCTACTTGAGTCGCCGTCCTGCTTGTTGTTGTTGGCATTGTTCGCAGCATTGGCCTTTTGTTGCTCTTCCAACTGCCTGGCGAGCTCAGCGAGACCTGCCTCGTCCTCGGGGAAGATGGAATGCACGGGGAGGTCCATATCGCTGTTGGGTCGTATGCAGCCGAGCTTGGAGGCAATGTTGTGAATGACGGGTTGGCCACGGTCGTTGAGCTCCGGCTCACCGAGGTCCCATTGTTGTCCGTTCCGTACCATGGCGTAAAGCTTGTGGACGGTAGCGATGAGGGCAAACTGAGTGTTTTCCAACACCTCGGCGTACCTGTTTGGACATGTGTTAATCAATGTCTCGGAAACATCACTGGTTTGGACAAATTACATACCCTCTAGGCAATTGCTTGTACTCGGTCTTCTTTCTGGTTCCGGCAGTACATACTAGGCCGTCGTCCTTACACCTCTTGCAGGGGAATTCTCCATCACACTTGAGGAGACATGTCAGCACAGAGCTGTTGCTCAATACTTAGTTTCTCTCGTATTTACCTTGGTCTTCTTCATTCTACACCTCTCACAGGCCTTCCAAACTCTCTTATGCCTTCCATCGCCAACCGAATGGCTGTGGCTATGGCTGTCTAGTGATGGTGATTGGGGGTGTCCGTGGGCGCTGGTGCGTTTTGAGCCGGCACGATGTACTGGCTTGACGACCTTGGAGTTGGAGTGAGTTCTCTTTGGGGCCTGGGTTTTGAGGTGCTCCTCGTTCGGTGGTGTAGGTAGGCTTTCCATTGTGAATGTGGTGAACTGTTCTGAAGAGCAGGGAAGATGAGTGAAGTGGTGGAGCTCCTTGTTGGTTGTTGTTGCTGCTGGTCAATGGACGAGTTGTCGAAAGATGTAAGTGAAGGTCTTGGCGTGATTATGTTGAGTATAAGTCGTTCAACTTTGAGGAGGGGTAACTGCGAGACTTCCAAGCTGAGGTGTCAGTGATAGTAGCTCAGAAGGCGAGGGGCAGCCCATAGATATATAAACGAAAACGAGATTCCAGAAGAAACCAAGAACAAGGGCAAGGTACACTTATTTTGCAAAGGTACGTACTTGGGGAATGGGATGAGCAGCAAGCCCTGGTCGGAACTGACTCGACGATTAATAATGGGACACGCTAGGATTGTCGAACATCGAGTGGTCAAGACAGCGAGGATGGAGTCTCCGTAAAAGGGATTTAGCGAGGTGGTCCTGGCCGGGGGCTTTGTCCCTACCACCGTGCACGAAACAGTGGGATACTTCTCTCGGGCTTCCAAGCCTTTCAGAGCGCGGCGCGGGTAGCATCCAAGGCAATTCAACGGTCGGCTCGTTCTTTCGTCCGAGCCTGCGTGTCGATTCCCGCCATGTGTCGTCCAGTTTCACGCCAATGACTAGGAAATGCATCCCAACGCCTAGATGTAAGCCTTTCGAATCCATAGGAATCGTATTGTGCGATTCATTGGACTCAATAGCCATATGGCTTTTCAGTCTTTGATTCGCAGCAGATTTTCGGCATGGTCATGTCTGCAAAGGAACCTGCCTGACGCAGGGTACAATATCTGTACGCCGGGTAGGTGACGCGGTACCTGAGGCCCTGTGGTGGACAGTGCATGGACTGTGTACTTGTAAGCTGTCTGCTGGTGGGTTTGGTGACCGCTGTGCGTTGCTGACATTCCCGCTTTCTTGGGTTTACTGCGGAGCACTTTGGAGCGAACTGCTCTGAGTGTACTCCGTGGTGTCGATTTTCAGATGACGAGGGAGTATGTGTAGAATCCCACCCCCGTTACGGAAACTGCTCGTAATGCCCTTGTTCTTCAGCCCCATTGGCACTTCTCTCTAGTCGAAGATCTTGGATTTGTCCTGGCACTGAGCTGTTGTCTGCTGTCAACTGTCTCCATGCCGAGCACCGGAACGGATCGACCATGGGGAACACGGCCAGGGTCAACAGAAACTGATACCTGTTAGGGATGGGATAGGAGTCTGATCTGTCATGTATCATCCTCAAATGGGACAAACTGGTGGTCAGGAAGGGAAGGCATTGCTTGCGCGGGGTTGGGTATGTTCTGCTTCGTACCTCGATCAACCCTGATCAGGATTTTTGAGCCATCATTCAAATTCTTCGAAGAGCTGCCTATACCCCAACTCTCCAACTCTGCGCTTCCCCAACTTCTTATGACGCCCGAACCATCACTGCTGTTTAGTGCTCAGCCATCGTCATTGGGCCTGCTACAATGAATGTACCTTCTTCACTTGAAGTGTTGCTGTCATATTACAAGACCAACTCCTCATCGTAAAAAGCTTTCCTAATGAAATTGGATCCTCTTGAAAATGTCGTATCTCTTTGCTATCAGAGCAGCCCACCATATAATCGCAAATTTGGAAGCCATCATGTTATTTTGCTGCTGCATGTCAAGCCAGTGTCAACTGTCCAAGGTGCTTTCGTAGCCCCACTTGGGAGACAGCGGGGTACTAGGAGATACTTCGCGCTACAATCGGAGTTTAAATAGCAAAATATCCGACTTCATGTGGAAGCTCATTCGTCAGCCAAGCTGGAACCGCGAGCCAACAAATGCTGAAGACTACAGAGTGACCATGCTTCTCGGCACACAGCACCGCGATATACGAATCAAGACTGGAGTGAAGAGACGTCGTTCGTGTTTCATCACTTCTCAGGTACCGTGGCCTTACAATAAGTTCTGAACTCTCGCGTGTTGATGGTAAACCACAGAGTTGACGCTTCAACTTCGCCCTGTCCTGTATTCTCCTTTCTGTCCTTGGAGCTCATCTGAGCCCATTGTGCTAGCCACCGCCATGTCACTAGACATATCTGGGCAGTGTCTCTTCCACTTGGAAAGGAAAACTCTGAAAAGGATACGTTGGAAAAGCTTGATTCGCAAGATGGATCGTACCTCGATAGAGTGGGCCGCTGACTAGTAGGATTAGGTGGTTGTAGCAACGCTGTTGGACGAAGAATCGGTGAACAGGGATGCCACGCAGGGGTTGAAGAAATCATCGTCATAACCACTTGTTCGTCTCGAAGATTTTGAACGCACTGACAAGCAAGATTGACACTCACATGGTCCACACAGCTTCATAAGATCGATACCGGAAGAAGTGCCGTTTCGAAAAATGAGAATGTCTCATCTGTAGTCGCGGAACTCGGTGACGTGCTCGTGCTTGACATGTATTGCCACTGCTCAATATCAGCGATATCAACAGTGACAATGGGAAGATGAAACTTTGCACGGAACGTGTTGTTTTGCAACCGATGATATGCACGAGCCTATCTTATTATGCAACCCTGGCAAGATAAAAATCCTGACTAGAAACGAGGAAAGAGGTTATCCACATGAACCCACGGAATCGAGATCGTCGATGTCGATGAGCCCTGGTCCACACTTGGTGGGTGACCCTATTTACGATTTTGAGCTCCGAGTTTTTGGCCGTACATAAGCTCAAGATAGGTGTTGGTGATCGTCCACGAAGCAGTATGTGCTGTTGCTAATTGGAGCATTAACCGAAACTGCAAGCTTGTTGCTGTTTCCCAGAGGATGCTTAAGCGACATCGCTGGTGTTGCTGGGGCAACGGAGTTTTCCGCTCGCTTTTGCACAGTCGTGTTTTTGCAGGGTAGCAAGATGTGGATCTTGTCGCGACCGCAGTTGAGTTTGGTGATCCAGGAGACGATGTCCCTTGTGCCGTACCCGAGGTTGGTACTGTACATCCACAGCGCTTTCTCCTTTGGCCCTTAGTCAGCGGGTATGGCGGCCACCGACACAAATCTCAGCCGGAATCGGCACCGAGACATTCCAGAAAGCTTCTTCAAGTTACTCAAATCGGGATGGTGTGCAAAGAGGATGCAACTCTGCATCAGCCAAGGGCGGCAGAACCGAGCTAGCAACTGAGCCGCGCAAGAAGCCGCTATAACAACGTACTGTAGACCGGCACTGTTGACGTCCGAAGAGTTGTGGAGGCTGGTACCGGAATATAACGGATTGAAACAACCATCTCCTGGCCAGGCCAGGTCAACAGACACCTCATGACCGCCTGAAGACTGCAGGAAAGCCGCAAGAGATCCTGGCAGGCTTACCTTCACCTCCAACTCCCTCGCCGATGGCTGTTTTTAGGGGTCTTGAACACAGATGAGGGATAAACACCACTGGTTGGGGGTTTCTTTATCGTAATCCTTGGTTTCCCCAACTGTTTCCCTTTTTGGATGACTCGAGGAGATTCATAAATGTCGCCAGGGGATTGGCTTGCCAGAAGTGTCAGTGCGTGCGATAGGGCGTGGCCTTTGGGGCACCACGACAACTTCGGAGTCCGAACCCAAAGCCGACCTGGCGGTGACACTTGGTCTGGGTTTGGCAACCAACCCTCTCGTTCATCCTCCTATCTCCGAGCTGCCAAAGCCTCCTCGCCTCACCCACCCTCATGCTGTCGAAGCGAACATTGTGTATATCTTGACGCTGGAGCTGTCGACTCTGAAAATAACACAGGCTTACGCCTAACCTTGCCCGTCTTTCATATTCAGGGGCTTGTGTGTGTTCATTTCAGGCTGCTGGCGAAGGAAAATTTCTCGTCTGGGCTGAAAATGCCGAAGGGCGAGCTGCGCCGAGCGTGTTTGAACAGTGTGGGCCATGACGGGATGTGTTGCCAGGGCTGAAAATCTGAAAAGCCTCATCGCATGGCCGGTGGGGTCGATCGAAGTGTCGGTGGAGTTTAGCTGTGGCAGTTGTCTCGTTGTTGGAGGGCTTGCGAAGGCCGAATTGGAAAGGCTCAGCGTTGAAATGACAATCTCTGGATCTTGCTGGATCTTATCACCCCGCGCTTGAGCAGGACAGCCATCACCACCACATATGTCTTTTCGAAGACCTGGAAGAGTAGTTTTGCGAAAGAGATGTTGTCGTCGACGGTGTTGATTGTTGCCAAGCCAACAACTCGTAAGCGTTGAGGACTTTGCTTGGAGGGCTTGACGTCATCCCGTCTTGGTATGTGTAGGAGCTCGCGCTTTGACATTCTTCAGATCGCGAAGCCAACTTTGGCGCGTTTCTCATGATAGTGGATTGCTGATTGCGGTAGGTGGTGGGACGCCCAACACGCTGCGACTTTTGGAGCCCTGGAGCCCTCACCCTTCTGGATACTACCCCATCGACGCCGACCGCCCAACGCTGTGACTGGATGACGCTCAGGGGACCTCAGGGGATCTCAGGGGCCTCGATGATCGATCTCAAACAGCCAGGGGTAGTGCTGTGAGTTGTGTTCGCGGTGGCGACGATGGTGAACGGGTGTTGCCAACAATAGCTCGACGATAAGGCATTGCGGGCGATAGTGTAGTGTAGTGTCGTGTCGTGTCATGTCGAGTCTGCCTCAGAAAGGAGATGTTTCGGGGAAATGGAGAGCGGGCACTGGGAGGCAGCAGAAGCCACTGCAGTGATTTGGATCACCGCCAGTGATGGATATGCGTCATGTTGTGTGAGAATGAGGTTGTGGGCGCGAGAGGGGAGAAGTGGGTAGAAAGAGACAGAGATGTCGATGTGGTAAAACGACTCGTTTCAAGACAGGACAAAATGGTTGCTCGTAGCTTCCATCTATTGTCATCGATTGATCCTTCCTCGAACCCTGAAGTGCAGGCGTTTCGAGTTTGCGCGTTCTTGCCTGCCCGGGCCCCCAACTTTTTTTTCTGTCTGTGCAGGTCCCACCCAGAAAACAGGGGGTTCAAATTCGAGGTGGATCCTGCCAAAAGCTTGTTTTGCAAGCACCTTTGCGGCTACAACCGGGGAAACTGCCAAGCGCACAGGGCTGGTACACAGTGTGCACCTTCGATCACGCCTTCCCTTCTCAGCTTCTCGTCAGTCTCAGCTCCTCCAGTCTTCAATCTCGCAAGGGTCTCTCGCCAGGCAGGTTGGGACGCGGCTTCCTAATTTTTGCAAATTGAGCGGAGAGAAAAGTTTGCAACGAAGATGGAAGTCACGATCTCCGAGTCCACAATTCTATTACGATCTTTACACCGCCATCAACCGCGATGACACTGGCGGTTGCCTTATGGGATTCTGGAGAACAATGAGGGTTCTGGTGGTTCAGCCCTCATTGGCTGAGGTTCGTTCAACTCGAAGTTAGTTGTGGGAGGAATCGATGGGGTCAATCTCTTATCAGTTGCCCGAAAGGCGAGCTCCGCCCTGACGGGAATCAGGAGAGTCAGGGTTTCTTCCTTTCTCTCTTTTCACCGTTATCGGCCTCCAGTTTCACCGCCTCATCTTCGCATGGACTACCGACGTGGACTGGCCTCCGATTCTCTGTTCCTTGCTAAACCAAGCGGTATAGGAGTCTATTCCACACTCTCTTACATCGCGGCCATTCACAGTCTCTCGCAAGAACCCTACGGAGCCCTCAGGTTGACTTCCTCGACAGTGTCCAGACTGCGGAAGGCTGGTGGGAGACGATCGCCTTGATCTACAATATCGTACGTTCTGAGGTCGGTGAAGCCGGAAAATTGACAGAATGACCATCCACGAAGCTTAGTTTTAGTTTTAACTTAACCGGCAAGCAAACCAATGAGGTGTTGTGCTACAGCCGTTACTTTTCCTTAAGCTCAGATCTTCCCCGGAAACGCCTGTCAAACCGTCTTCGGAGAATTTCTCACATAGGGCAACCTTCAGCTACACTACACTATACAAGCTCCCGTGTGCCAAGCCGAAACCACATGTCTTGGTTATTCAATTCCGTCCCTTTTCGCTCACAATCCGTACTGTGGGGTGCCGGTCCCCTTTCCCGTTCCCCCCGGCGTCCCCAGATCCGGGTTTCCGGGACGGGCCTTGTCAGCTTGGCATTGGACGGTGAAACTATAGGAATGCTGCGGCAGATCTATCATTAACGAGGCATGTGTCGACACCCTCATACGCTTTCACAATCCCTTCGTGTTACATTTAGTCCTGGCTCGATCTTCAGATATAGATCTCGTCAACATGCTGGCTACTGATCCTCGATATCACTCGCACACACGGCCACCGCATGAACTATCCCCGGGCCCCGGATGCCCCGGAACCTCCGGATCACCTCAACGGTTTAGTATCAATGGTGTGCGAGCTAACTTGGTTCATGTATCAAACATTGCCTATAGCAAGGGCACGTTGACTTTCCGGGTAACAGTTTGCGAAGATCATCAATGCTAAGCAATCTAGTTCGCCATCGTCGTACGTTGCTCATGGTTCCAGACCACTTCAAATCGCAGTCCAGTATCACCTGGATCTTCTACAGGGACCGTTGCGAACATTTTACCATCTTCAGAGGCACAGTGTTATCATACACTCGGACATACGACGACGGTCGACATGTTCAAACCCTGGGCATCGGCAAGCAATACAGAGTTGCCGCAGTAAACCTTACCCAGTTGTCAATCATACAAATCACGTCTCACAAGTCTCTGTTTTGACCTCATACCACAATCTACCCACGGCTGTTGTTCAATGGCGGTGCACATCTCGACATTCAAAAGGACTACAGATCGTACTCTGACTATCCAATTCAGTATCGTGAAGCTGGGCAACTTAAAAGTCCGACCATTCCGTGCGAGTGTCTGGTCAATCACTTGCCAAATCGTTGAAAGATCTCGATCAACCACCCACGTGGTGTTTGGCAAGCCGTTGAGTCTAAGAAATAATCACTTATCGGTCATGGCACTTTGTTGATTTACTGTAGGAACCTCCACCGTGGCAACATGAATCGTGAAACTACATCGCGATTGCCGATCTGAGGATCCTGCGATACACTATCGAGCCTATTCTCACGACTCAACAGGACAACATTCCTGTGGTCCTAGAAAATCGTCCATAACTGATAGTTTTCTTCGGTATAGCCCATCTAGCTATCACTTCGTTATCTCGAGCAAGTGAATCAACGTGATTCAGAAACTAACACAATTGACCACCAGTCCACAATCACGAAGTGATCTACAACAATTCTCACACTGAACACATGCTCTGCACTGGACCTCGCTATTGCACACATCAACCAAAAGGCTCTCATGGAAATCTCCAGGGCTTACCAAATCTTGCTGCAATGATGTCTACCCGAAATACGCAGAAAGTGCAGGAACGACCCGTTACCTTCCTCAACAGAATGAAAAATACGAACAGGAAGGCAGTGACGTCACTGCCTCTTTTCAACTCCACCAAGTTCTTCTTCGTCTTCCTGTCAACTTCATTGCTTCATCGCGGACGGATTGGTTTTTAAGCTGCAGCTCGTAGTGACGAAGTAACTCACGCTTCACATCGCGAACCAAAGAAATACACACAAAAACATCAAACACCGGTTGTTAAAGCAGGCAGTTGAGTATTGCTCCCCATCAATCCCACTACATCCGTCACCGCGCATCAGGGAATCACGAGTTCACAAAGTTCACGGAGCTGAGTCCGGCGCCGAATCGGCTCGGCTCTCAAACCAACCTTTAGGGCGCTTCAACTCAACAGACTCCAGACTCCAGACTCCAGAATGGATACCACAAGGCATCGGCATCGCCGACGATGGGGCGGTACGTGGTGTAGGTATACCGTACACGTGCACGAATTCTCCTACCCAGCTTGCCAACACAGCAACAGCAGACAACCAGCCCGCCACTCAGCCCAACCCGCTCCGTCAACATCCAGCACCGCAATTGTTCACGGCTATCGCGGCTATTCTACACACAGACAGCATCGTCACCGACGCAAGCGAGGAACTACAATGACGAAAGGGTACCTATAGCACCACAGAGGCCCAACCAAAAGACCAGGGACGCCGCTGTGACATGGACCTCTGCGCCAAGAACGTTCGGATGGAAGGATGGGATGGATCTGGATCTCTGTTCGGTCTACGCGATTCAACATTACGTGCTCGCTCGAACATGAAAAACTCAAAGGGTATCCAGAACTAGAAACTAACTAATAATCTACCATAGTGGTCATGACATGGAAGCAAAGTTCGCGATCTCGCAGATAATGGTAAGCGATTCAATGACGACAAACTTTGCGGAGTTGTGGGATGAGGCATCATGGTTTGGATTTGGGTTAGGTAATGACACCCGACGCCCGATGTTTTGCACCCTAGGTCAGGTTGGTAAAAGTTGGAGATTGTCTTCTTTTTTGGTTGTGAAAATCTTAAGCAGCACTTGAATTACTTTTGGAGTTAATAGAGGTTTACGTAAAACCGTCGGCCACCACATGGATTCGTGCTTCTTGACGGACCATAAAGGTGCGATTTTGTATGGTAAGCCAGTCCCAGTGGCGGCAATTGAGTCGGCTATGCCCTTGGACGGAGTGGAGCCCAGGATGATGCTGGACATGTTAACGAGTGACACGGCGAATAGGTACAATTGTTAAGATGAACGCAACTGGAATACATGATGATCGATGACCGACAACGAGAAGATGATGATGATGATGAAGGAGGATCAGGTGCAAGATTTCATCTAGCTAGATCAGATGCGCTTGGTATATCGATCTGTTGTAGCCAAACTTAACGAGTCTAGTCGAAGAAAGGATCTTCCAGCACTCATTGTCACAAGCAAGGCGTGAGAGATCATCAACATGCAAAGCGTCATGATCAGAGGCGAGTGTTGAACTAAAGGTAGGTAGTGTTTCATCTGAAAATGCACAGATTGCGGGGCTTGGTAGGCCAGACTGGCAGAATTCTCATACAATGTCATTTTTTCTCAGTAAGAGAGTAAAGTTTCTGTCAATACACTAAATGAACAAAGCTAAAGTCACTATTACTAACGAGAATAAAGCGGCAAATATCAAACGGCTTAGCGAAATGTATCAAAACTTTCAAAATTAACTATTAACCTAACAAAGGGTGTTTGTTGATGTGATGCAAAGCCGGGTGGAAATGATGAACTGACATACAGAAACAGATCATAATCCACCAGGGCTATGCTTCTTTATGTACTGACGCTCTGTATATATCATCACCAAATCCAAAAGCCAATCCAATTCTTTTGCTCTTCCCGAAAAGCCAAAAACAAGACATGAAATGAAAACCCGGCTTTCTCCAAGTAAAATACCCAATGCGGTCAAAAAGTTATGTGAATGACTTCGTCCGCCCAAAAATAACACCCCAATGCATGTGATGTAACGCTTCTCTTCGTTAAAGGATCGTAGGAATGATACGACTGTTGCTTGTTGTTGTTTTTGTATGTCTTTCTTTTACACGGTTGATATAATACACGCTTTTCGCAGCTAGCTCATAGGCTCACCCCAACCGGATGACAACGCTTAAAGAGCAAGAGCACCGAGGAAGGCGGCGACAGCAAGGCCGAGACCAGCGTTGACACGGCCGCTACCGGCGACAATGGGAGGGCTGATGACGGAAGAAGTGGGGCGGACGATGCCACCGGTGCCGACAGGAGCAGTGCCGATGGGAACGGAGGGAGCGTTGGTGACGGCAGGAGCGCTGTTGACGGGAGCAGCGGCGCTGGTGCTGACGGGCACGGAGCCAGTCTCGGTAGCGGTGGCAGAGACAACAGGAGCTTCCTCGGTCTCGGTGGCAACAGGGGCTTCCTCAGTCTCGGTGACGAGGGGAATGCCGGTGGGAGCAGGGACGATGGCGACGTCATCAGTGGTGCTGGTGAAGTGGATCTGGGGCACGGTCATGGTGGTGTCGACAATGACGGTGGTGCTGGAGCTGGGGATGGTCGAGCCAGCCTCGTCGGTGCAGGGAACGACGGTGGTGATGTCAACAGTGATGGTGGTGACGACGGGAGCAACAGAGGTTGGGGCGGCAGTGGTGGTGACGTAGGTGGGAACGCCAGTAGCAATGCCGGGGTTGGTGATGACATACGGAGCGCAGATACCCTGGAAGAAGGTGATGGCCTCGGAGATGATGGACTCAGACTCGCCGTGGGCGTAAATGCACTCGTAGACGTTCTTGACGAAGAGAGCGTTGGGGCAGTAGCACTCAGCATCCGAGTTGTCAGTGCAGCCAGTCTCGAACAGGAAGGTGTTCAAGCACGAGGGGACGACACCAGGGCAAGGAAGGGGCTCAACCGGGGCGGTCTCGACGGGAGCAGCACTGGAAGTGGTGTCGACGGCGGCAGCAGAAGAGCTAGCGACAGCGGAGGTGGGAACAACGACACCGGTGCTGGACTCAACGGCAGAAGAAACGGCAGCAGAAGACTCGACGGCGGCGGCAGAAGAGGTAGAGCCGGCAGGAGCAGAGATGATATCGCCAATGGAGGTGGAGATGACAATCTCGCTGGGGCCCTCAGTGCTGGCAACAGGGGCTGCCGAAGAGGTGGCCGAGATCACAGTGGTGAGAGTCTCGGTGACAGGGCAGATGGTGGTAGAGGTGGCAATAGTGACCACGGTGGTGGTAACGCTGTTGGCAGGGCAGTCGGTGATGGTAGGAGCGCAGCTGGTGATGGTCTGGACCTCGGTGACGAAGATGGTGGAGGTGCTGTCGAAGCTGGTGACGATGGTGCTGGTGACGGGAGGAGCAGAGACAACATCGGTGACGGGAGCGCTGGTGGTCTCGGCGGGAACGCTCTCAGCGGGAGCAGACTCAACGGGGGCGCTCTCTACAGGAGCAGACTCAGCAGGGACACTCTCAGCAGGGGCGCTGGTGATCTCGGCGGGAGCGGTGCTGGTCTCGCTAGCAGGGACGCTCTCAGCAGGAGCACTGGAAGAAGCAACGGGAGCAGCAGAAGATGTGGTGATCTCGGCGGGAACGGTGGGGACGCTGGTGGTGGCGGCGTCAGTGGTGGTAGAGAGGCCCTTGGTCTTGGTCTTGGTCTTGCTAGTCTTGGTCTTGGGAGGGACAGTGCTCTGCTTGGTGCTGCAGTCGAAAGAGATGGTGCTGATGATGACACTGCAGCTGGGCTTGGGCTTCTCAGGCTGAGGAGGGTAGATGATGGTGACGTTGGTAGCACCACCGCACTGCTTGTTCACGACGTTGGTACCGCCCTTGGTGCACTTGTTACGGTGCTTGCAAGTAGAGCCATCGGGCATGTCATAGTGGAACTCGAGATCGCAGTCGAACTCGGGCGTGACGTGGATAGAGCCGAGAGAGAACTTGTCCTTGCCGCCGAAGGAAGGGGCCTTGCTCTTGTCAGAGCCGCAAACACCGCTGATACCCCTGCCAGTACGCTTTCCAAAGCGACCACCAAAGCCAGCACCCGAGGTCCAGCCGTTGAAGTTGAAGTCCTTGTACTGAGAGAAGGGACCAGTGGAGAGATCATCGAAAGCAAAGCCGGTCTTTTGCTTATCGGTACACTTGTTGTCGGTGTTTTGAGGGCAAGTGAATGCCGGGGCGTTGTGGAAGGGGAACTGTGAGTGTTAGTTATGAACTGGTTAGGATATAGACGGATATAGACTTACAGTAGCGGCCACGCTGGTGGCGAAGGCCAAGAGAGTAGCGGACTTCATTGTGATGACCTTTTAAACTTGAAAAAAGAGATATGATTCGGAAAAGAGGAACGGTTGTCCTATGTGTTGTGGGAGTGAGTGTCCAGTTGGAGTTCTTGTTGTTAACCTGAGATAGGCAGTGTGGTACGTGATTCAATCAACGAATGGGTGGTGATAACCGGTCAAGGCTAAACACTAAACAATAACAACAAGAAAGAAGAGATGGGATGGAGCAAAGAAGCGAATGGCTTTGACTCCGAGGGAATGGTCGAAGAGCGATACCAAGAGAGGCAAAAGAGGAAAGAGAAACAAGATGATGGAAGAAAAGGTCTTGAGGAGTACAACCAAAAGAGATGGTCTGACTGAAGAGAGGGAAGCCTTGCTCTCATATAGCAACTCGAAACACTTGGAGGCGTAGATGGAAGCATTGGCAGGTCATCGCCAACAGGGGGGGAAGGCAGGCAATGGGAGGCCAAGGCCAATGAGGTCGATGGGGGGTGGGCTAGACTTTGCCGTTACTTTCCCTACTCTCGGGCTCTCCACCAAGGAGAGTGTAACCATTTCGAGAAGTCATATTGACATCCCATGTCCTTACTGATGGAGGGACCACAAGAACCACCAGTCACAGGGTGGCTTGCCAGAGAGAAAAAAGACATCAAACTGCCCACAAGGGTATGGTTTGTGGAAGACCAAACAAAGACGGCATCATTTTTTTGCCTGTGGGCGATACGACTTGGGAGCGCCATGGCGGACATCGGCAGTCGAATGGTTGATGGTTGAGCGGTTGAGTGTCAGTCGCAAAGAGCGAAGAGACGTCGACGAGTGGTTCGGAAGACGTTGAATGTTGAGGGTTTGTCCAGGGTTTGCAATGGGCTTGCAAGGGTTTGCATGCTGTCGCGCGGCTCCGTCGTCCATTGTCGAAGCATGGTCCGGTGGAGCCTCTTGTTAAGAAAAGAGACTCTTCTGGTTGGTCAGATGGCTCCTTTCTCAATCCGATTTTGTCTCTGGTGGGTACCAACAGGGGTTCTCCATCTGTCGGACCACCCCCTGGTTAAACCTATTTTGGCTTAGGCTAGGGGGTTGCACGGTTGCAGTCGCCCCTCCTCCACAGGTCCAATCGCTTGTTAGCGCGCGGTGCTCTTTCCATGTCTGCTTTTGACTTTTTGGCAATCACAACCTCCAAGGAAAGAAAGGAAAAGGCAACTTCAACTTGGTCATCTCTACGCTAAACAAAAGACGTTGACAATTTCGGCACCTGAGCGCTGCTGTGACTGACAGCTTTGTTCCTCTCTCGCGGGTCGAGTATTAGACCGCTCTAGCAGTGGATAGTTCTGATATCATTCTCATCTCAGATGTCTCTTGGCTTGTCTCCTCTCGGTGCCGGAGGCCGGCATGGCCCAATCTCACGGCTGGTCCATTTTCGACATATTCTTGGTCAGATTTGATATTAACCATCTGTGTCCCGACGTCCCAGTACATATGTAGGTCATCACCAAGAGCACCACACCATCACGACAGCCAGCTGTGCACGAGCTTTCTCCCAAATGGAATGAACATCTGAAGCGAGGATGTCCAGATGCATTGGATCTTGAAACAAAAACACCTGCTCAGCCACGCCGCATACGCTACTGCAGGTACTGACAGTATGAAGGGTGGAGAGGGGCCCACAATGCCACCATACCCAATCGACGATGCTCTCACTTTTCCGATTGCTTCTCTCCCGATGAGGACGATTTCCCACTCACGGACTGTTTTCGGCCCAGAAGAAAACAAAGTGGAGGAAAGCCAATGCTTGTCTCCCCAGGATTCGGGTGCTCTGAGCGAAAGCGAGCGAACTAGACAGCGGTTCATCTTTGCCACTATTCCCAGCTGGGCAGCAGTCTCCATCCCCGGTTGACTTCGCTTCTCTCGTGGTGACCGCAACCCCGCCTTGGACACAAGCTGTTGTTAACGAATTCATCACCGGCAACGGTTGAGCTTCCCTAATCCAGTATCCGACCCTGCGAGCGTCGTCCATAGTGGCCGCTTTGAACCTTCTTGGGCCCGATAGTTCTGTCACTATCAACGGCTTTCTCCATGCTGAGAAGCAACATCTTCATTTCCAGATGGTCCGAGTGACCAGTTCATTAATCTCCTCCCTAATCTCTAACCAGCTCTCTGGAAAATCGTTATCCAGTCCGGAATAACATCTTGCAGAGGAGGCAAGATGTCGGATTGCAACCGACCGAATGGAACCCGATGGTGGCTTGGTGGTGCTGAAACATGAAACTGAACTTTTACTATGTAAGAGCTTTCCCTTCGGCCCCCTTGACTGGCAACGATGGCGCCCAGAACAAATGTTGCTCTGTAGCCAATGGTCAAGCGCCAAGGTCAAGCGCCCACGCTATTCGCGCGGCTTCGACCAGCGTCATCTCAGGCGCTTCAAATCTGGATTTCGCCGGCCTCTTTTCCCTTCGTCAGTGAGGTCATATTCGACGACATACATAGGTGGAAATGAAACTGAAGCTGAGCGGAGAGGACGATGATTTTCGACAAAGAACAAATTCAAGCTCGAACCCACCGCCAATATTGGAGCGGTAACAATGCACAGTGCACGGATATTGTCCGAGCAAATTGAACCCAAGGGAAGCCATTCCACTTACAGCAAAGCTAAGACACTAACAAGAACTCGTATTTGGTGCTCCAAGATTTGCTAAGCGACTAATAAGCGATACCGTACGATGCTGTGCGCCTCCGGATCGGACGGCGACGCCAGTCACTTTCACCGATGCCGTGTGACCACGACGGAAGGACTGCAAATTTCCCGAAACATGTCTGAGAGGGCGAGTCGCGCGCTTTTTCCATCACTTTTCCCTCAAACTCGGAGAATATTCTTTCTGTCAACGCCTCGTCGTCTCACCTGCAGCACCAAAGCGACGCCCGCGAACAATGGGTGTTGATGAGCCTGTTCCACACTTCAGCAGCTGTCGTTAATCAATTGTCATCAATACAGCTCACGCGGTGCGACCTGTCTACGCAGCCATTTTTAGCATCCGGCTAAACTTGAAGAGACTAAAACAGATTGATTAACGTTGATGTCTGTCTCTCTCCCATTGCAGGTCATCGACACGTGAGGCTATTCACAGTCAAAACCCTCCCATGAGGTTGATATCAAAACCAACGCCGCACTAACACTTACAGCCATGTGGACGACGTGCTGATCGTTTCTAGCTTCAGGCCCAAAAATCCATCGCCGGGGACTCTTCAGCGGGTCTTCAACACTGATCGACAGATACCATTATTGCCTCTTGCATGATGCCCTGAGCTTCACTCCACTTTCTGTTTTTAAAGATCTGACAGTCCGTCTCTCCCCACACACGTTAGCATTCTGTTGATCACCTTGAGCCTCAATCCAGAAACAACGGCAAAGTTTTCCGGGTCCTTAATCCTTCATAGCACGGATCCGGCACGCTGGATTTGGTCTTGGTTTCTCTGGATACGAGAAAAAGGCTTGTTGACGGTGAGCCTCCTGTCTATAGCACAGGGTGTGCAACTCCATCACCCTTCCATCTTTTCATCTCGGGATTCTTGGCAATGGTCGCTTCTCCTGAGCTACGCATCAGTCACAGCGACTCAAGACGGACAAACTCACCCTGGCCCTGGAACAACCTCGTGCACCCCATGTTCATACTAGAAGACCAACATCTGTGCTTCTGCACGTTTCCTGAGAAGGACTAGAAAACCTCAACACCATCCTCGATTCGGTCGACTCACAGACACCACGAGGTCAAAACGTTCTCTTCGGCAGATGGTGGCTGAGCATCTTTGGCTTGTTTCAAAACTGTCGACGGCTTCACCTCATCACATCCGCGCAACATACACACATACGATGAAGATAAGCTTTTCGGTCAAACTGGGGAGTCTCGTGGCAGTTAGCTTCTTGCTTCCCGCGGATTTCTTCCGTCATGTCGGTACCATCATCAAGCCCTTGTTCGTTGTCGTTCTCCTCCCATCGGACCACATCGCCAATTTGGAATCACCAGTTTACCCGACCTCGCTCTCAACCAGATGAGTTTCTCGACAAGTTTCGAGCAGCTGTGCTAGGACACTCGATATGAGCCGTTCCTCCATCACACTCATTACCGTCCTCTCGTTCATCCCATTTTTTTACATACTATCTGCCCAGCCAAACTCGTCCCATCCCAACCATTCTAACCATTCTGATACCGGAAGCCCGTTCATCCATCTTCAGAATGCCTCCACCATGACAAAAGAGAAGGCGTGTCCTCAAACCGCCTAGACTTCGTCTCCCACACCCCAAACTCCACATATTTTGGTCTAGGCATGAACGGCAGATCTCCAGACGAGTCGTCTGAAGGGCTCCTGTGTTTCAGATCTGCTCCACCTCCTCAGACTAAAGAGCTCGAAGTTTCTATCTTTATCACTGATAGCCACCCCAGAGTCATCAGAGAGGATCTGGACCGTCATATTTTGCGCGATGCCTGAAAGTTTACTGCCGGGTGTCATGCCGGCTTGGAAAAATCCCAACACCGACGGAGTCAGATCGCGGACTTTGACAGGCTGGAGGGTTAGTGCCCTCTGGGCTTCACAAGTTTGGTGTTTTCCCGAACAGTACGGGAGATGTCAGACACAGACGACCAACATTTCTTGTATTATTTACTTTTTAAACACCTTTCCCCCGCAGCCATCAATAATAATACTTCCTCATCCTACAACTTGATATAGACAGCAAACCATGCTTCGACAGTCCAACAAGTATTTGGGTTGAAAAGCGAGGCGTTTGACATTGAGAAGATCCAGAACAAAACGCAGCGGCACATGTTACTCTCTTCCTCCTCCTACAAGTACACACTCATCAATGTCAGGTTCGCCTCGCTCTCATTGCCGCTGGCACGAGTGCCACGCATCACAGCGAGCTGAACGTTGTTATCCTCTTCATGCTCCATTTTGTGGGCATTGACGTCGACTGCGGCTCCCACCCTTATCTACCTTATGCACTGCAGATCCTTCAGACCCCCCATCAACCTTGCTGCGCCGGGTTAAGGAAGATGTCGGCGTCGGTGTCAGGTGTCGGGCGTGCGGCGGCGGCGGTAACGACGGCGGTAGCAAAGTTGAAGGCGGCGGAGTTACGGCGTTAAGGCGACGGCCTAATGATTACAGAGTGGCAGAGTTGTCTTCGCCCAGCCCGCGAGTAATGAGCATCACATGTACATGGAAGTTGTACTACTCCGTTGCTCCGAGGGCCGAACAAGAAGCGGAAGTCCGTTGTACAAAGTGGGAACTTTGAGGCCCGCCCTTTTCTCGCTTTCGGTGTTGATCAAGTGGAGAAGTAAATCCAGTTTTGAAGGCTTGACAGGTGTACATACTTGACAGCAAAGTTGGACAAGTACCAAAGAGACACTCGTCTCCTAGGTTTCTGCGAGTACCTTGATGGATACGTCTGATTGTAGTCGCGAAGTATACAGAGGTAAACACCAGTAATCAAGCGACTTCCCATGCAACACGCAAAGATGGTAAACAAACAAAGGATATGCACATCACGAACTTTCATCAAATCACCAAGCCTGCGTTACACAACGACAGAAAGCTTGCTGACACTTCCATGTCTCGGAAATTTTTCAAACAACAGTATCACTTGGCATCCCCTTTTTTGCTACATTCACCACTGTCCTATTTACAACATCAAATCATGGCTCAAAAAATCAAGCAAGAGATTCCTCGAAGCCGGCGAGAGTTCGATGGCTCCCTACGAGTGCATTATTTGCCAGCAAGTGCCCGATATCAAACCGATTCGAAACCGAAAAGAAAATCTCGAGAAGAAGCAAGCAAGCTTACCTCTACCCAAGTGGACGAATCACCAGCTTCAACTCCCCTCCATCTTCCAGAACTCATGAAGCAAGCCACTGGTCGGCATTCGATGCAAGATGCAAGGAGTATGACGGTGATCCAATCGGATAGAGATGGTCGTTGTGATATCTCTGGTTGGTCATTTTGGGAAAGCTATTGACTGCTTCTCAAGTCACAATAAATTTTCAATGCGTAGACGGGCCAATCATTCACGTTATGTCTTTTTTTCTCTTGCCCTTCCAGAACAATCTATCACGATCACCTCGAGGTTTCACGATGGGCACAATAACAGGAAACCAGTATGCTTGTAGGTATCTGAGCTTTGTTTGAGCCTCCTGAGAGGTGCATGTTTGAAACTTGACCGAACAGTGGCATGAATCCCTCTATCTACTTTACATAATTGAACAATTGAACAGATCATGTCAGATTAGAGGGTAGACTCGACCAGTAGAAACCGGCTTACGTAAGGCGCCCCAGCCACCAGATTCTGGCTGCAGACTTTCCTAATAGTCTGGGCACCCCCAACTCGGGTTCTATAGAACTCTTCTAAATATATATATCAATTTTTTTTAACCCTTAATTACAATATCCACTTTACTATACAATCTAATAATTAATAGTTTGATTTGCAATCTCCACGCTACGAAAATTTTAATTATATTAATTATAATTATTATTACTATTATTATTATAATTTATTACGTTATTAATTATATTTTAATTAATCGATAAGGAAATCGTCGCTAAATAAGTCTATTTAAACTTTGTAAATAAATTTAGGGAGTAGAGCGACGAATTTATAGCTTACGCTAAGGTCTTGGATTTTATTAATTATATATTAAGGGTATAACTAATTCCCTTTGAGTTTATAGAACTAATTATTATAAATTACGCTATTAAATCGTCCGTTTACTATTATATTAAAAAAGTTAAAAAAGCCTTCAACGATTTTAAAAATAATACTTTTATTACGTTAATCCTTCTTTATAGCGCTGACGATATTTTTATAGGTATGGAATTTACTAAAAAATCTTTAAAGGAATAAATTAATAACGTTATTACTAAATTTACCGACCTTATTATTATAGGGTTATAGGAGTATAATTACAATATTAATATATTTAATTATTAATTTAAAAAATACGAAACCTTTTCGAAATACTATACTATATTTATTAAATAGATATATAAAATTATTTATTAGGATTATAAATTTAACTATTTCCGGAATAACGAAAAATTCCCTTAATAGTATTTTACCCTCATTAAAAGGTTATAATACCGTTTTAAATAAACCTTTATCGATACCCGTAAAATTTACTACGATTATATTAACAAATTCTTTATAATAGAATTTAAAATAGGAATAATTAAATAGATCGACGGTTAGGAGATTATTATAACTAGAGCCTAGTTCTATACGGTCCTTAAATCCCTATTAATTACCGCCTAATTTTACAACTTTATTAAATATTTATACCCTATTCGACCGGGCTAGGCTTCCGGCGTTTCGTATTAATACCGTTTATAAATCGTTAATAATATTTTCGACTTCTATATTTTATTTAAGGATTTCCGTATTAAGGGTTTTAATAATAAGGTACTTATAATTATATAGGTTAAATCTAGCCGTAGAGGTATTCGCGGGGCGTTTTTTAGAATTAGAGGCGATACTTTTAATGGGTTGGAGGATATTAATATTAAGGTAAAGGATATTTAATTTAGTAGATTTTAATATAATTAGCGTAAAAGGAAATACGTAATGTAAATTAAAAATTTTAAATAGAGTAGAAATTTATTATTATTATTTTATTATAAAATCTATAAAGAGGGTATATATATTATTAAATATTATTAGTATTTCTTTTTTAGTAAGGCTTTAAACCTTCGTTAGAAGTTTAACCTTAAAGTATAAATTCGGGTAATTAAGAACTTTAATAACGATTTAAAATTTAAAAGGGAAATCGAAGTTTAAAGAAGGGAAATAGTTAAATAATTAATAAATTTTATCCTTAATATTAGTAATTAATTTTAGAATAATTAATTCTTTAGTAAAAATATTATTATAAACCCTATTTTTATCCTTATTTAGGTTTATAGAACCGTTATAATATAAGTAGTATTTTAAACGGGAAAAGGAAATTTTAATATTTATTCGTTTAAAAATTGCGCTCTTTTTAATTTTGGCAACTCTTTATACGTATTTAACGAAATTATACATTTTTTTAATTTCCATTATATACTTTATAGTAATAACTTGTAGGTTAAAAATTTATATATTATAATTTAAAATTATAGGGAGGTTAATTTTATTATTAATAGAGAGAACGGGCTTAAGAAATTACATTTCTATAATATAACCTTTTACTTTAATTTTATAATTAATTTTATTTCCCTATATTTATTATATAAATAAAATTTCTTCTAGGACTATAAACTACCTAATAATTACTTTTATAATATAAATTAATTACTCTTTTATTATTTTAAGACCTATTACCGCTAAATTTTATTTAAAGAATTTCTTTATTTACTTATTCGGGTAAATTTTTATACCTATAGGAATATAATTAATTCTTATATAGGCCGTAGGTATTACTATAAAGACCCTTTTACCTAGTATTTTAAATTAGGGTACTTTAGTCCCTAAGTACTATCCTACTTTTATAATATATTAAGAATTAAAATCCTATTTAAGAATAAAAAGGAGGAGGATGAGGAAAACCCTAAGACCGAATAATATAATATTTATATTTAAATAAAAATTAAATAATAAATTAAGCGAAAATTTAGAAATAGAGGGTATAGGGTTAGAGAATATTTTATTATAAATTTTTTTAATTATAAGGAAAATTATTAAAATTATATTAGCATTATATTTATTATTTGTAAATTTATTGGGTATATTTGGGAATATTTCTTTTACGACCAATTTACCACTATAATTATAACTTATTTAAACGATTTTTTTATTCTCTTTAAAATACGATTTAACGTTATAATACGAATATTAAAATACAATAATAAAATTATAAAATTATAATTGCTTTTAAATTTATTAGCGTAATATAGTATGGCTATAGAGCCTTCTACCCTATATATTTAAATATAGAACGGAGGTATAGAATATTCGGGAAGTGTAATTAAAAATAAAGCGCGTACTATAAGTTTAAGTATTCGTTTTCCTAAGGATTTTTAGCCGGAAATCGTCTTTATAATAATATATTTCAATAATCGGTCCTTTAAATACTTTTACGATTGGAAATTTCCCTATAAAAAATTCTATACAGTTATTATTAAAAAAATTAATAATAGTAACGACGAAGTTACCTCTTATAAATTTGATATTTCTTATTTTCGAATTTATAATTATAAAGCGTTTATAATAATTATTACCGTTAAGAATAAATAAAATAAGCTTTAAAAGATAAACCCTAAAATATAAATTGGATATTTAATTAATTATACCTCTATAACTATTTACCGAATTTAGAACCTTATTATTAACGAAGTTATTAATATTTATAACGTTATTTTTAATAAACGTACCCTTTTTATTAGTAAAGTAGAAAAGGAAGCCGAATCTTTAAAATTTATTTTAGAAGAGTTTATTACTTTATTAAAGAAGTATATTATTAGAGAATAATTATTAAATAATTAATCTCTTTTTAATTTTATAATTAATTATACCGATATAGAAGATACGAATATTTACGACCTTTTAAATTTTCTTTCTTTTAACCCGGTTTAAGAAAGGGAGATAATAATTATTAGAGAAATATAAATTGAAGAAGTAATTATTAGGGAAGTAGAAATTGGCGTACTATTTTTAAACCCTTTTAATAAAATTGTAAATTTAAAGGAGGACCGAATAGCTATTAATTATTTCGTTAATTACGATTATTTAATATTATTAAATATATTACTATTAATTTCTTTTCTTATAGGGGTATTTATTATAGATTATACTAAATACGTTGAAAAGGAATTATTAAAAGGTTTCGAACCTTAGAAGGTAATATTTAATGCCGGACGTTTTTATTAATTTATAGCTATAATATATAGGAAGAAAATTATTAAAATAGAATTATAGCGCTCTATATATAAGGAAAGGGTAATTATTAAAGATATAATCGAATTTTTAATCGTTATTAATAAACTTTAGAACCTTTATTATTATTAATTACTATTAATATTTCGTAATTATAAAAACTTCGATAAATATCTTTTAGGCGATTTCTTTAAATAAGCCGAGCGAATTTACTTCGAAAGTTATAAATAAATAAAAATTTAAATAGAAGTAAATTACGACGAATTTAAAATTAAAAGTAAGTAAATCCTCGATTATATATAAATATATATTTATAAGTATTTTAAAAATAATTATTTTAATAAGGTTAAAGTTCGTTTGGTTATACGTGGAGATTAATAAGTAAGGATTATAGGGTAGGAAATTTATACTTCTACTTTAATAGGAAAGTCCTTCTACACTTTTATAATTATAATTTTACGCTTTAATTTTGAATTTATTTAATAGGACGTAATTAACGCCTTTATAAACGTAATAATAGATAAAAAAATTTATATACATATACCGCTAAATTATTATATTTAGGGGAAGGTATTTAAAATCCTTAAAATATTATATAATTTTCGTCGTTCCCTATTATTATAATAATAAGAGTTTATAAAGATATTTAAAGCCCTAAAGTTCTACGTAATCTTTAAAAATCCTTGTATTTTAATTAATAATAGTGTTTTAATCTTTTATTATATTAATAATATTATTTTTTATTATTATTTTATTAAGGAGGAAATTGCCCGGTAATATATAAAGATTTTATAGTCCCGGTATAATTTAATTAGAAGAGAGGAATTATAGTAGTTCTTAGGTATTGAAGTAATCCGCGATCGTAAAATTTATAAAATTTAATTATTTTAGCGGTTATATTTTTAAAAAATTTATAGGTTCGCCGACGATAAATGTATTATTTAAATCCTAATAAATAATATCGAATTAATGCTTTATAATTGTAAAGTTATTGGTTAATTTATTTATCGATATTAAATTAAAATTAAGTTTATATTTTACGCTATTATTATTACTAGATTAGATATTACTTTTGTAGCTAATCGATTTACTAAATATAATTATAATTTAGGATTAGAATATTATAAAGCTATAAATAAAGTATTATATTACCTCTTTACTATTATAAATTTGGCTTTATATTATAAAAGAGATATTAAACTTTAATTTACTTTTAACGCTTCTTTTACCGATAATTCCATCGACCGTAAAAATTCTTAAAGTTTTACGGTAAAAATGTATAATAGATTTATTTATTAAAGAACTTTTAAATAATTAATAGTAACTACCTTTATAACCGAAGTAGAATTCGTAGCCCTTTTTAACGTCGTTAAGGAAATACTATATATTATAAGGCTATTTAGAGGTTTTATATTAAAATTCTCTAACTTTACCCTAATTCTCAAATATAATAATATTTAAATATTTAGAATTTTAAATATAGAGGTTTTAAAATTAATAATTAAATTCCGCTATATCGATATTTATTAATATTAATTAAAGTAGGAAATATAGGTAAAGATAATTAAAGTATAATATTTCGAAATTTTAAAAATGCCTATAGACGGTATAATTAAAGTATTAACCGTAAAGAAATATTAGGAATTTAGGAGGTTAATAAGGATAAATTCTATACGAAATAAAGAAGGTTATTAGCGGGTAGAATATTTAAAGATTAAAGAAATAAATGAGGAGGAGTAATTAGTTTTGTATAAATAGTTTTAAATTTATTTATTTTAGGAAATAGATTATATTTAGGGAGGTATATTAAATTAGAAGGTAGATTCGATTAATAGAAACCGGCTTACGTAAGGCGCTCTAGCTACTAGATTCTAGCTGTAGACTTTCTTAATAGTTTGGGCACCCCCAACTCGGGTTCTATAGAATTCTTCTGAATACATACATTAATTTTTTTTAACCCTCAATTACGATATCCACTTTACTATGCAATCTGACAGATTAAGCTGTGGTGCTCGCTGCTTAGTGGGGCAGTCTTCACTTTCCCTTTTCTTTTCTTCCGAAGTCGGATGGGCACCTTCGTACTTACAGGTACCGTGCCCTCCTCTCCTTCCCCCTCCAATAATTGGCTGTACCTTCCCCAAGTAGCAACATGCTCAATCCGCAACCCAAATTTTCACCCTATTCGCTCCTTCCTCTCGTACTCTCAGGTCACCATCTTCTATCTCCTTCCAGTTCTGGAGGTAGTCTCACGCTCACGCTCACTCCCTTCCCTTTCCTTCATCGAGCTTCTTGTTGTCTTCCCTCTCCGCCACCCCCTTCGCCATCTCCCCAAACACCGACGCTCCCAACCCAGAACTGGCCCGGGAACCAGACGCACCACTGCTACCACCGGCAATGGGTTGCTTGGGTCGAAGATAAATATCTTCATTGAGAGCCTGCAGACGGGTTCCAACCAGAGATTGGAAAGAAGAAGAAGAAAATCCTTCTCTGCGTCTAACGCGGGGGGTGGTTTGGCCAGAGTTATTCGGGGATAGGGACTGGTCCTGGTCTAAGCTGGTGGTTGTAAGGCCGAACTGGCGAAGGGTTTCCTGCGTGGAGGTATCACGCTCGCCGATACCGATCTCCGATCGAGGCGCGGGAGGGACGAACGGCATGGAATATCTTTGTGTCCGGAAGGACTGGATGGATGAACGGAGGGATTGGGAAGGGGTGGAGATTGTGAAGTTCTCCCACGACTGAATTGAGCGAGTAGTCACGTTCGCGGCCATGACATCGGAGGCGGTGGCATCTTTCGGGGGGTCGACGGGGAGAGGCTGCTTTTGGGCGGAGGAAGCAACAGGAGACGCATCTTGTGCGCAGTCTCGTAGAGCAGAGCCAGACTTGACCAACTCGTCGGAGGTGGTGAGAGTAGCGGCCAGGGCGAACGGTGAAAGCCTGTTTAGCGGCCGGATCTCGCCGGCGACGCCTGGGTTGGTAAGTGTTGGTTTGGTCGAAGCGGCCGGCGCCTTATCTTCTTCGAGGGCTTCTGGGCCACAGAAACGGGCCAGGTTACTCTTCGTCAACCGAACGGAATGGGTCTGGTCTTTGGTGATCGAAGTTGGTTGTGCCACCGGAGAACAGGCGGTTTTCTCTTTCTTTGTGGGCGATTGTTTGACCGTTTCGGCAAGTGAGCCCATGGACGGTTGAGAAGTCAACTCCCTAGACGGTTGTGACTTGGTGTATTCAGAGGAACGCTCCTCGGGGATATCGGATAGTCCATGACACTCGTAGTATATATCTTCGGTGCTGGAAGGCCTGTCTTCAGGTTGCCCTAGCTCGCGGAGGTTGGTACTGTAATCCAGTTCAGTAACTGGGTTTGCCCTAAGGGGATGAACGTGTCCGTTGTTCCTCCTTTCTTCAACCAGAGAAAGGAGCCGTTCTCTTTCCCGCTGGATTTCAGACGTGGTGGGAATGACAGACGGGATCTCTGTGGTATCGTAAGCGAGTCTCGCCAGTACATCGTGGTACGACGAGATCAACGCCCTGTTGACGACTTCATCGGCTTCGTCCGAGTCTGTGGCCGTGGCCGTGGTCGTGACAGTCTTCTGAGAGTCAGTCTCAGTCTGTTCATCCGTCTCTTCCTCGTCTTCATCCTCTTCATCCACATCCTCCCACTCCTCCTCTTCATCATCACCCTCCCTCTCCCAAACCATCTCTCTCTCTCCCAAACCCTCCTTCCATTCCCTACTTTTCCTCCCCTCCTCACCCCACACCAAAGTCTTCAACCTAAGATTTTCCAGCTTCATAATAGCCCCACCTACATCCTCCCCCGTGAAGGGCACCAGTCTTCCCAACATGGCGATTTCGCACCTCATCATCTTAGGGTCTTCTCTGACTTCCTCCTCGTTCATGCCAGGACTCGCAATCCCGGCGAAGATGATCTTCCCAGGCACAGTCTCAGCATCGACAGGTTCATTCCAACCATGGACATTCTTGTACCTCTAGTACGCGAGAATGGCCTGGTCATTTTGGAGCGGGTCGATTTCCGACTCTTCCTCACCAGCAGTGGTACGCGGAGGAAACAAAGCAGGAAAGATGGCAGAGCAGGTGCTCCGGTAGTAAGCCTGGCAGCGGCCGCAGAAACCGAGGCGTGTCTCGGTGAAGTAAGGATATGGACGCTCACAGGCAGTCCGCGGGTTGATAATTTTGGAGAGCCGGGGACAGCAGAACAGCTTCTTCGATGTAGAGGCGCCGTTACCAGGACGAGAGAAATCGACAGCGGCTTCGATAGCGTCATTTAGATCGCGTTGCTTTTGGCAGACGCGCACGCCAGAGGAGATGTGTCCGCAGACGGTGTAGAGCTTGCGCTTTTCGAGGCACATCGTGGTGGTGGTTCCTGGTGGTAGGTTGGCTGGTTGTATGCGGTTTGGGGTATGTGAGGATGGACCTGGTAGACTTTGCCTGTACTCTTTGGAAAAGGGAGACTAGGTCGTGACAGGTGTATCTCGTGAGTGCAAGTTGGCTGTACTCGTGAATGGTGGACTAGACTGTAGTCGGCGGACTACGATTGTTTAAGTAAGGTCGGTAGGTAGCTTGTACTTGTGAAGTTGTGGGTTGAAGAGAAGAGATTTCGGAAGAGCTAAACTGGTGGGAAAGCCGACTTTATATAGATGTCAAGAGGACGGGTCCGAACCCGTGAGCCATCGTCGACCGTTTGTTACGGATTGATGGGAAAGGTTGGAGGTGAATGGGATGATACGAGTGAGCGAAGTTCTCGGGGCCTGAATCCGATCAAAGGTTAATTTCCGACTTGGAGTACTTCACCGGTAATCAATGGGTGTTTGAAGAGGGATCATTAGCCAGTCTAGCACTTCGAGTGGACGAGATCAAAAGGAGGAAAGTAGTATATGGCTGAGATAACATCCCGGATACTTAGAATAGAATACTTTAAGGTCTACCAAAATTTGAAATGAGCTTGTATGCATCGTGATGAGAGGTACCATTGAGATAACAGAAAGTCTAAAGTCCAGTTTATACATTTTCTAGGAAGGGAATGACTGGCAATGGCATCCTGAAGCTGATAAGTTCTATTTACTTAGACATAATTGTTGCGAAACTGGATGTCCATCATGAAGTTCGTAGGTCTATCGGAACTGGGTGAGCAGTCAATCTTAAATAGGCTAAAGTGTGCCTCCTTAATTATCGAGAGTCACTCTCTTCTTCTTGAGTCTTGGGGAATGACTAGTGATGACCTGGCCATCCGACTGGCTGTTTACCGTAATCTCAGATACCAGTCAACAAAGCCCCCCTTTTCATCCCATGTTGTTCCAGCCATGTGTCAGATCCGGTGAGTTGGTTCTTCTAGCATGGTTTACACGTGGGCTTCTGACTTTCATCCCAAAGGCTCAAGATTACTCCCCGAAGTTGGTATCATCAAATGCTTGTTTGCTTATCTTGGCTCATCCAAATGACGATATGCTCGAGGTTGGAAGAGCCAACAAGACACATCGACATCATCGAATGATACCACCACAAGATCTCCTAGGAAACGGGTAAGACTCATCGGGCAAACAGCTCGTCAATTTCCGAACTATCACTCTCCAGATATTGTCATCAACCGCCCATTACATATCCCATTTCTGTTTGCATCTCCCAGTCGCCCTACTTCAGTCACTGCCCTCCTTGCATCCTCCTAATCCTCTCCTCGGCCGCCCTCGCCCTCCTCTCCCTCTCCAACCTCATCTTCATCTCCGGCGTCAATCCCTTCGCCTCCTCCTCCCTTCGTTCCTGCGGCGTCAACTTCATCGCAGCCGCCAACACACTTCCACTTGCCTTTTTCCCGCTATTGCTGACCTTTGGTCCTTCCTTCTTCAGCCTCTCCTCCTCCGCCTTTCTTCGTTGGTCTTCCTTCTCCTTCGCCTCGTTCTTTTCCCTCTCCGTCCGCTTCAGCGCCTCGTCTCTCGATAGTGCCACGGGAACCTTGGCTGCGTCCCAGTCCCAGGCTTCTTCCCCGAGCTCAGAGCGGGCGACGCGGAAGGCGTCACGCGTGGCGCGGTCGCCGGCGAGCTCAAAGGGAGTGCGGCCGTCGCCGTTAGGGATTGTCGGGTCCGCTCCTGCACGTGTGAGGAGGTTGGTGACGAGCGGTGCAGAGTTTTGGGACGCTGCTAGGTGCAAAGGTGTCGGTGTGTGGTGGTCTGCAGGGAAGAAGCGGAATTTTTTGAGGGAAATCTCGTTGGTGCTGATGTAGGATAGCAAGGCGGGCACCTTGGAGCGCTTGATTAGGGCTTGGATTTGTTGGGTGTGTAGGAGCAGCGTCTCCTCTTCCTCGGACAACTTTGGTTTCGAAGCTGCGGCTGGTTTAGAAGGGCTCTTTGGTCGTTTCGATGACTCTGCAGCTGGGACAGCGGCCTCGGGAACGATCTGTCGTACTTTGAGCCTGGTGAGTTCGATGAAGGCGCGCATGAGTTCGTTTTGGGTAGGTCGTCGGGTCATAAAGGGGAAACCACGGATGCGCGGGTCGTTTGCCCGCAGGACTTGTCCGTCGTAGGGGCCGAACAGTGTCCTCCTGTTGGTTAGGCCGGTGGCGCGGACGAAGAGCAGCTCGGATGTGTCAATGAGGTTCTTCCATTCGGCCAACAGCCCACGAACATCCTCAACAAGAGCCTGCTCGTTGTATCGACGGAGGTTGGCACCGGCTGAGTGGGCGGCGCCCTTGGCGTTGTCGTTGGCGCTCTGCGAGCCACCCTGCTTGCGACGAGTAGTGTACCTGTGGAAGGTCTTGTGAACGAGAACGATGGCTTCCTTGTTAAGGGGTCCAGTGGTTCCGTGCTTGGTCTTGCGGGGGTTAAGAGCAACAACCATGGCGGCAAAGTGTCCGCCGCCGATCATGCACATGAAGATGTGCTTGCCAGTGTAGTTTGGTGGCATGTCGCTGGCGTCCTTTGGTGGCTTGCCCATGGTGATGGGTGGTAATTGCCTTGACTTGATGGCATCCACGATAGCGTCCTCCTTTTTCAACTCTTCTGGGGTAAACATGGCTTTGTAGACACCGTAGTATGAGTTTTCTGGCAACTTAGGGGAGCTGAACCAGAGCAGTGGCTGAGATCCGCTTGACGTTTTCATCTTGGCTCCCTCATTATCATCGTCATTGTCGTCTTCCTTGGCCTTTTTCCCTGCAAGGTTTGCCTGCTTCTTCAGGAGAGCAGATAGCATGTTGGTGTCTTTATCCTGGCCCTCTTCTTCATCCTCGCTCTCTGATGCATCTGAGCCTGAAATGCTTTCGTCGAGGTTGTTGACGAGCTCCTCGAACTTGGTCTCGGTTACTGGTTCAAGGCCGTTGAGTTTCTGTTTGAGATTGTAATGGTGGAAATCGGTCTTCAAATGACTCCTTTGTTCCTGGACATTGTCGAACTTGAGGCTGCATAGTGAACAGCTGGCCTGAGACCCTGATGTTGTGGGCTCGACTGATGTGGCATCGGATGTCTGCTTGGCGGATTCGTCGACTGGCTCGTCCGTAATCTGGGCATCTGACTTGAGAGCGATGTTGTTGAGAATGTCGGCGTTGATGTCGTAAAGATAAACGAGCCTCCGCTGGAGGTCTTCCTGGTTGCCGGCCATTGTGTTGGGTGTGATGGAGGATGAGCGATGAGGGTGTTTGATGGTCGGTGTTCGGTGGAGGAAGTGATGGCTGCTCTGGTGAGTGATTAGAGGGCGTGGGTGGGTTTTTAAAGGTGAAAAGTGTATGGCCAGGCGACACTCCTCAAATATTAATATTTCGTGCTTTTGCAGGGTCTCATGTGCCTCTCAGTTGGCGTCGAGTGTTGGCCTTTGGCGTGCTTCATGTACACGAGGAAGTTAAAGTTCCCTGGCGGGCATCAGCGGGGCATTCTTATCGCTGGAGTCGTTGGCCGATAAGAGTCATCTCCGGTGACGTACTGCTGGTTAAGCCCTAACCCTGAGCGGCTCAGTACTCTGGCTCAGGCTTTATGCCGCCTGGAAATGCAAAGCATCAGCACACGATTGCCATGCTCTCGGGAATGCACTGGAGAGAATTAAATGTTCAATGTCGTTGTGCTCCGACCTGTGATTCCGAAACGTAGCTCGGATGGGTTGAAATTGTCTTGAGAGAATGTTGAACGCTTTCCATGATGGACGCTCTAATCCAGGCATAATGCCAAGTCCCCATGCTCGCCCAATTCCACTCGTCGTCTCGGTAAATTGCTACCTACCCTGAACAAAGATCAAAAAGAGGACCCTGATGGACAGCAAGGAGGCGACGGCGGTTTCGTGTCGCGAACTCTGAAGTGACACCGTCAAAAGTAAACAAGCATTGGGCTATAGCCAACCCCTTCCCAATACACCATTTTTATCTTCACTTCGGCGACCAGATTTTCTTCCTCAACTCCCCTCAACCACCGTCAATAAACATCCATCCAGCACCAGCCGTAATCGCCGACAACACCGTCACCATGGCCTCCCAACTCCCACCCTTTCCGCGCTTCGTCTTCACCAAATTTGAACCCATCTCACTGTATTTATCCCCTTCTACTCCACCATCCCCCTTCTCACACTCACTAACAAATTTGCAGACTCTCCGGCTTCCTCCCCGCCCTCCTTTTTCCCGATTGGTTCACCCACCAGCAACTCCTCTCCCACCCGCCATCCTTCTCCTTTTCCACCTCCGCGGGAACTCTCATCACCAAATACCCACTTGCCTCCCAAACCACGACCCGTCAGCTAGGGAACATGTACTTTTTGGCGTTCCTGGTTGGGGTCGGGGTCTTGTATTCGTCTTCCGAGATTAAGGTGGTAAAGAGTTATTTGGTTGCGCTGGCGATAGCGGATGTGGGGCACATGATGATCACGGCTGAGGCGTTGGGGTGGGATGGGACAGTGGATGTGAGGGGGTGGAATGCGATGACTTGGGGGAATTTGGGGGTTACTGTGAGTTTTTGTCCCTCGTCTAACTGGTAATCTTTGCAGTGAGGGGATGAAAGGGTGGTGAAGCTAACGAGTGTATGCGTGCAGTTGTTCTTGTTCTTGACGAGGTGCGCGTATTTGATGGGGTTGTTTGGGCCGGATAGACCGAAGGCTGTTCAGGGAGCGAAGAAGGCGCAGTGAGTTGGGACGCTTCGGTGAGTAGTATAAGTGACGTGTGGACTCGAAGAACATGTTGCATATTGTAAACATGCCAAACATCGTGGACTCTCACACTCATGTACAACCACTTAGTCGTAGCAGTGCCGATAACATTCATCAGGTTCGTTGTTGCATGGTAACACACCGATAGCAGGGCGGCTTTTCGCACCGTTTTTCTACCTCACCAGGCCAAACTTTTCACCTCCCCAAGACCTACCTTCCATCTTCAACCCTCAAGCTCCTCCAACGCTCTATCAACCATCCTCCCAACCTGCCTCCACCTCATCAACAACATATCCCTATGACACTTCCTATCCACCTCCTCCAACCGCTTCAACCCCGCCACCATCTCGTCAACCACATCCCCCCTCCACCTCTTCAACGCCTGCGCCAACATCGCATTCAACTTCTTCTGCTCCTCTTCTGAATCCTCCCACGGATCTTGCCCGTAGTCAACAAAAGCGCGGAACTTCTTCTCGCCTTCTGGACCGGAATTGTCCGCGAGAGCGGAAACCGCGCGAAGAGCAACCTGCGTACGATAACATCCTGTAGGATTACGCGGGTCGAGGTTGTAATTGCCTAAGAAGTCGTATTCTTCCAGCAGGTCTTTGGCTGACTTTGGTGGTTGTTGCTCTTGTGACTTGGGGTCCTTTTTGCCTCTTTCGTTTAACCTCCTCGTTACCTTCTTTGCGGGTTGCTGTGGTAGTTGCGGTTGGGCTTGGTCGAGTAAAGGGAGGATGGCATCGTCTATGCAAACTTCGTCCCATACATTTTCGTCAAAGAGAAACCCGTATTCGATCAGCAAGAAATCGTTGGAGTGGTTGCCGTAGCAGATGTAGACTTCTTCCCCCTCAATATAGGGGCGGGTGGTGGTGATGGTGAATGCGGTAGGAGAGAAGGCGACCGAACAGGTTTTCTTGTTGCCTTCTTTTTCATCGGCAGATGGGTCGTACGAGGTGTGGTTGAACAGGTCGGCGACTGGTTGTAGCACCATTCTGTCCTCCTTTTTGAACTTTTTGGTCTTGGGCGTCTCGTGGTAGAAAGTGCGGGTGTTGACGAGGAGCCAGGCGTAGAGGTAGTCATCTCTTGTTATTGTCTTGTTCAATTTGCCATCTTCCTTGGTGGATTCATCCTCTTCCCCATCTGACCTCAATGAGAGTAATGAGGACTGTTGGACCATGGTCCAGTCTTTTTCAAACTTGGCCTCCTGCTTGAGAAGCAAGTCCAGCGCCCTCTTCGTCAAAAACTTCCGCAGTTGGTGATCCCACGTCAGAGGTAAAGAATCCCAGACATCATCTCGTGTGGGACAGACCGCGTTCCATTGCCGATATTTAGCGGATGGGGAAGGGTCAAAGGCGAGATCGGCAGCTAAGAGGCCGTGGATGGTGATGTCCTTGGGTAGAGCCCTGGCTATTGAAGGGTGAACAGTCTCATATGTCCGGAGGGTTTTTGATGGGACTGTAAGAATGGTTGTGTCTGCCTGAGAGGCTGTCAGCGAACTTATGGAAAGGTTTGAGATGATGAGAATGAGTTACCTTGAGTGGCTTAGTAGCAACTATTCCCATTCCTCGACCGGGTATCCTTCGGGGCGCGACACCGTTGAGAATGATGCCCTTGTCTTTTGCCCATACGAGCAGCTCTTCGTATGCTTCCATTTTTGACGACCTTTTCTGATCTTTTCCTTGGGTCTTTCTCTTGATACCCTTCTCGTTCCCTGCTGCTTGACGCTTCCTTTTCACCATTTTGATCAGATCCTGTTTCTGGGTGCCTCAAAGAGAAAATTGACCAACACAGTCAAAGATTTTGAAGAAGAACGATTGCAAACGTTCAAAGAAAGAAAATAAGGTGTTGCATAAGTCAAGTACGTATAAGTGAGGGCAAAAACGAAGGCATAAACTCCAGGGTATCACTGCATTTTGTGTCAAGCAGCCGGCTGAAACCATCCGCTTGATCCTCTTGTTCGCTTACATACCTGTTTCCAAGTGACAATGAATTTCGACCAAAAGGATTGAATGAAAACTTGATTTCCTCTTCGGGTGTTGTTCCAGTGAGATTTGTCGAGCCCTTGCATAAAGTCTAGGATGTTTCAGTGGTCATCAAGAAGACCGAACTGAAAGTTTCACACTGCTATCTTGTGTAACGTATCTTACGGTATTTTTCCTTCCCACGGTGAGTTGGCATCCACCTCGAGTCTCACCGCGCGGGAAGCTCCCCTCACCTTGAGCTAGTACACTACGTAAGTCCTTATCGCATTCCTTATCGCTATTGTACATGCTCGGCTTCCAATCCCGACAGAATCGAACCACCACTTCCACCTTGACAACCTCTCCAGCATTCGAGGAATTGTCTGTTCCTTGTCCATTATCGCCTTTTATTCCACACTAGGAACAACTCCTAGAGGTGCATCATAATGGAAGCGACAGCTCTCAGACGCTCCGCAGCTCTCGTAGCTCGCGCAAGCAGTCATCAGACCTCGAATGCGATCCGGCCAGCCGTATGCGCCGCCATCACCAGCAGCACATCAACACCACCAACCCAATTCCAAACACAACAAACCAGACAATTTTCCGCCCTCAACCGGCCACCACCAAACTACCCCGGCCATGTCCCCCTCACCCGCCTCGAGCGCTTCGGCCTCTTTGTCGGATCAGGCCTCATCTCCCTCGCCGACCCACGGCGCGGCGGTCCGTCTTTCTCTCTTCTTCTTCTCCTCCCACCACTTTTTTCCCCCATAGCTAATCTTCACCCTCGCGCATAGACCTAATAGCCTCCTTCGCCGAAGCCACCGCCACCCCCTACTTCATCTACCGTCTCCGGGACGCCATGCTCTCCCACCCCACCGGCCGGCGCATCCTCCGCCTCCGACCGCGCATCACCTCCCAATCTCTCAACATCCCCTACCTCCGCTCCCTCCCGCCCAACACCGTTGGCAGGACGTACATCGACTGGCTCGACCGCGAGGGAGTCTCCCCGGATACGCGCTCAGCGGTGCGCTACATCGACGACGAGGAGTGCGCGTACGTGATGCAGCGGTACAGGGAATGTCACGATTTTTACCACGCCTTGACGGGCCTACCCATTGTTAGAGAGGGCGAGGTAGCGTTGAAGGCGTTTGAGTTTGCGAATACATTGTTACCGATGACGGGGTTTAGCGTTTTTGCGGCGTTTACGATGAAGAAGAGCGAGCAGAAGCGATTTAGGGAGATTTATTTGCCGTGGGCGGTGAAGAATGGGTTGAGGGCGAAGGAGGTGATTAATGTGTTTTGGGAGGAGGAGTTGGAGAGGGATGTGGATGATTTGAGGAGGGAGTTGGGGGTGGAGCCGCCACCGGATTTGAGGGAGATTCGGAGAAGGGAAAGGGAGGAGAGGAGGAGGAAAAAGGAGATGGAAAGGATGATGAGCGGTCATAATGGACCAGAAGGTGATGTGCTACGAAAGGCCGAGAAGGAGGCTGAGGTGGTGGCGGAGAGGGTTAAGGAGATGAAGGATGAGGTCGTTGAGAAGGTTGGGGAGGTTGTTGGGTCCTCGAATATGCGGGTATAAGGCGGGACAACTGAACAAGGGATGATGAAGTTGTCCCCCTTGTGAACTAATAATGTACAAAATTTTGTATTCATATTCAATAGGTCCCAAGTTGGCCTTCAGCACCCCCCTGTCTTTCTCCATTTCCGTTCTCTTGTTCCAACGCTGGAACTAGACTAGTCGTCCAGACTTGAATCATCCTCTTGGCCATTGGAAGGTTTCTAGGAGGTTGGGACGTACCTAGTCCCGAAAAGTGATGAATTCCGTTCTGATTTAAGAGGCTCAGGAGGGAGATATGCGAGATTGGCCCCAATATCCTTCTTGCTTTACTTGATTCTGAACCTCTAGACACTCCAGTCTCGTACCATGCGCTTCTCAACCACGTTTGTGGCTCCGTCTGCAGCTTTAGGTCCATCGTGTCTTGAAACTGGTTGAGTATATATCGAATGAAGAATGATAATAGTGATATTGCCCCGAGCACCTCACCTGAGCATACAGTACAGATGCTCCTACATATTTCGGCCATACACTCGCTTACACACGCCAAAGGCTGAGTAGTTACAATATCCCGTCCCGTACACTGGTCATTACCACGCCTTAATTCATTCAGTTCCCATCCCATAAAATGATCTTTAAATACTGATACACTAAAATTATGACCGCTTAATATTCTCATATCTCAACAACACAAAGTGAACCACGTGCTGGCTTCCCTTTCTCCAAACTCATGCGTATATGCAAATAACCAGTGTGGCCTAATAGCCTGCTGAAATGCTCATGCCGGGGAAGAAAACGCTTCGCTTTGTGATGTGCTCTCCAAACCAAAAACCAGAAAAAAGAAACGCCTATGAAATGCACGCTGTAAACCGAGTCGAAAAAAAGCCAGACCACCTGGCTTCAGCATTCCCTAATCCAGGGGAATGTGGGTATTATTTGAGAACTGCTTGTATCGCTGGCCCTACTATAGCATGGGGGCAAAAGAAAAGCCCCTCTGGGACTGCGTTGTCATCAGCGCTCCATCTGAGTGACTCCGGAGATGAGCACTCGGGAATACTTGCTAGTTGCTGCGACGGTGCTATACCGTATGTATCTTCAGACACCAGTGCGAAAAACTGCTTGGTCCGCCACTAACGGGTGTCTTTCACCTTCCTGTGACTGTCCTTTGCTAGGAGTAGCGTGAGCTGACTCTTCGACCTACCAAAGGGGATAACTGGAGTAGTGCTAGGAGGTGTTGGGGAGAACGGTTCCTGGAGAAGCGATGGGGAAGGCCTCGACCGGCGTGACACGAAATCAGGTATATCTCGTGCTTCAACCAAAGACGAGGTCGATATCGCCTCGGAATCGAATTTCCCCTGCGCAGTGGTATCGAACATTTGGGTTGTGGGTTCCTCGGTCAAGGCCTGTACGTTAGGGATCTCGCCAGATAGCCTATGGGACATGGCGTGAGGGGATGAGTAGGGCAGTTCTCCCGACATCCTTTGGGAGAACAACGGGACTCTGGGTAGTGGCCGAGGTGAGCCAACCACGGACTCTTTAGTGATACGTGCGGTGCGACTTCTTGCTGGTGAGGGCGTGTCGCTTCCACTATCTTGATCGCCCACAAACCCAGCAACAGGCGCACGACGTGGCTTCTTTTCCACACTGTTCCTTCTCGTAGCCTCTTGTGTCGTTGGGGCACTCTGCTCACTCCGAGATAAGCTGGGAGATCGGGCAGGCAAAAATCCGGAACTAACGAACAATGGTCGCCGCTCTTGAGAACCGACAGTTACAGGCAGAATGCCCCCGGAGGAAGATCGATGAGTGGATCTTGCCGGTCTCTTCCCGGCTGCCTTGGCACTCATAGTCCTCTGGTCGTCTTGGGAAGATGCTGATTCGCCTTGTGAGCTTCGATATGACTGGTCTACCGCTGTATGTGAGCTCCGAGACAACTGGTCTGCCGCCGTTTGCAAACCCGGAGTTGACTGGTTTACCGCTGTAACCTCCGTTTTCTTCGGGACCGAGACCTCTATTGTCTTCTGGGGTAAGATCTCTGCTACCTTTTGGATCAAGAACGGGCCCTCTGCGTGTGAATCAACCAGGGTTGAAGATGGGGAGGCGACTATGGCCGAGGGAGGAGACTCTTCAAAGGGTTCTTCCTCTTCTTCCTTCACGGTAGACGACCGAGTGCTTTGACGAGATTGATCCACTGTCGCCGGCACCATACGCTGCTGGGTATTGGATGCAGTTGATGACTGGGAACTTGTCCTTCGTGACATCACCGGCCGTCTTTTTGCTGATTTTGTTGTCGCCATGACTCTTTTTCGAGCGACTACAGGCTTGCTAGTTTTACCACCCGAGGGCGCAGCCGGTGCCTGTGCGGCTGGCTTCTCGGGTTTTTCTGTTGATGAAACCGGGGGAGGTTCCATGGCAGTCGAGGAATCTGTAGCGGCTTTGGTCTTTCTCGCCGTAGGCAAGGGCGGGGGCGGCATTTCCGACGGCTGAGCCGCGGGCTTGGTTATGGATATCGTAGCATCTCCGCCAGCTTCACTTTCGCCGGCGCGCGGTGGTGAGGCAAATCTGGCAGTATGCCGAGGTCCTGGAACGGGCGCGCTATGCTTCTTCAGGATTGGATGCGGCGGAGGTGGCCTTGAGGAAGATGGGGTTGGCGCTTTCATTTTGCTCATAACATCATGACCCTCTTTCCTGTTTCCCTCAATCCGTTGCGTGGATGCCGAATCATGCTCGCTCGCATTAATATGCTCCAGGAAAGCCTTGGATCTCTGAGGAAAAATTAGTGCTTTTCAGGCCCATCACCCGTCCAGGAAAATCACCCACCTCTAATATCTCACGACTTCGCTTTGGAACCACCAAAGGCACAGCTGTTGGCCCGGTCGAGATGTCTTGAAAGAGCCTGGCGAGCGTCGGACCGGATAAATTCCTCCTATTGCTGCCCCAAACATGCCACCAAAAGTTTTCCAAGCGGACGTGAGTGGGTTCGCCACCAATTTTCTTCGAGATGACCGTATATGCTGAATATGCGCATTAGCTAAATGCTGGGAGTAAGAGTGGGTAAAGGTCCATGTCTCACCGTTCCAGTAATGCCATATAACTTCTGAAGAGACTACCGATAAGCTAGCCAGCTGTGTATAGACCTCGGTCGCGTTAATAATAATGCCTTGCGGCAATACCAAGTCCATGGCTGAAAGACAAGACTGGCGCAAAGGACAGCGGACACCTCAAGGTAGCCCGACAACCATTGCTTACAAGCCAAAACTGCTGGCTTCTTTGGTGAAAATTATGGCTAAGGTAGCAGATCGGTAAAGGATTTCTGCTGGGGAAAGTGATAAGTGCCGGAGGGCATCCAGGGAGGGTTGGAGTTTCTGAACGAAAGAAGTCAGAAAGGAGCATGCAGACGTAGGTTGTTACGGTTGGAGCACGAGGCGTGAATAAGACGATCAGGCAAGCGCAAGGTAGCAAACAGACGGATAAACGCGAACAGGGCAGCAGGAGACCAGCCAAAAATGGTTAGGAAGAAGTGAAGTGGAAGAAGAGGGTTGGAAGAAACAAGAACAATGACAATAACAATGACGGGGGGTCGTGTTATCTCCTCATGTTTTCCTGGGACCTGCTGGGGCATGGACTTGGACATGGACATTGACCTGTGAGTCTGAGCACAGCACCACCACTGCTTCAAGCTCTCGGAGTCTCGTACTCTTGCAGGCCAAGTGCCCGATGTCCAACACCCACGCCTATACACCCACGTTTTCAGCACTGGCTAGGTACAGTAACTGGAGGCTGACAAGTTACCTTTATGACAAGGTAGCTGCCCTGGCGGTGACGATCTAGTTGGGCTTAAGACAAGCGGAAGCTAGAACAGCACCACAGCTAGGAGAACCTCGATGTTTCCCGAAGGCTTGAGGCCCGGGGGTGTCTGCCAGCTCAGCCAGGCAGTGTAGGGGATTTGCTTATTTGCAGGAGTAGTGTAGTGCGGTGACTGGGGGGCCGTTGGCACGCGAACATCACGTACCAATGCAAGTGTGTTTCTGTCTGTCTCTGTGAGGCGGGAAGAGGCCGGACAGGACCGTACCGTCGAGGTACTTGTAGGCCCGGGGGGATGATAGTAATCAAGGTAAAGCTGAGACACAAGTCTTGGGCTCGGTTTCGAAGGGGGGTTTTTGCCAGAGGTAAGTACCCAACGAGATAACGTAGAGGTAGCTGGCGCGAGGCAACTGAGATCCTTCGAATGCTAGGCATAGGCAGGCAGAAGGAGAAACAAGAAGGTCCGGGTCATATCCGGGTCATATCAACCCGACCACTACTTGTACTGTCGTTAGGCTGCGAGGGGGCCGCGTGCTTCCTAGTTGGTGTTATGTGTGTTGGCGTGTACAAGATATTCTGGTGCGGAGAAGTTGTGGTGTGTGTAAGTTTGTCAAGTTGAAAGAAGAAGTGAGGAGTGAGAAGGCCACTTCAGCAAATCCGGTCAGACCAGATGGGAAGGAAAGCGCAGTAGGTAGTTACGGGACTCAAATCTGAGCAAGTGGGAAAAAAGGCAAGCACATCTCAAATTGGCATCATGTGTTTCGTCTAGGGAAGGCACGTTCTGTTGCGCTGGGACTCCAGGATCCGGGGCCTGGACTGATGCTCGGCTACGTACCTTGGAGGTGACTGATGATGCGAGAACATGGGGAAGGTGCAAGGTTAAGTCTGGAAGACAAGGGGAGGAGCGCTCGGTGCGCGGGCACGCCCCACGGGAACGTCTAGCACTAACATTATTTTTCCTTAAAACAGTGCTTAGCTGTTAGTCCTATCACAATTAAGGTCCGGACTCCACCGCCCAGAGGGTCTAGACAAATGCAAATGAGATCCGGTTGTTCCTCTTCTCTTTCAGCAATCTCACTGCACCATGCATCCATCCATCACAGCATTTGTCATTCAACTCAAGTTCTCCCAACTCCCAAACGCAACACGGGGGATCAAATCCCATGTTTCCCAAACACCCCAAATATCCCCATATATCCCATGTATCCCATGTATCCCCACATGGCACATGCCGACACAAACCCCCGGGCCCTGAGGAGTTGAGGTGGCAGGTGACAGGTCGTCTGCCCTGACTTGTGACAGGGGCTTTATAGCTGCTGTAACCCTGGCTCCCTGGCTCCCTGGCCCAGCCGCTGGTACGTAACCCTGAATGAACCTCCGTCTGGTTGTGGCCATCCAGGTTCTCACTCTTGTCACCTTGTCACTTTCGAGTCTTTTGCTCGGTTTTCCTATTAAAGAAGAAATGGATCATTGCTCTTTTTCACCTTTCTTTGCCCACTTGATGGAATCGCAAACAAAAGTTAAAAAGATAGTCGTGGTCTCTCACCGCAGCCTAGGCTCACCGGCTCTGTTCCCCCCCTCACTTCATCCTCCCTTCGGATGTCGAGCCGCCACTCGAGGGAGAAGTTGCCCTTTTTCGGTATACCACCGACCTGAGCTCGGTAACTGTCCAACAATACCCGGGTTCTTATGGTCCCGGGATCGAGGTAACTTACGCAAAACAAGACACGTGGGTTACAGACCGGGCTCATCACGGTCCACCGGCGGTAGCCTGTATCACTGATCTGCTTTTGTAGTGAATAGCCTGGCTACGATGTTGAAGTGAAAAGCCATTAGCCCAACCCCCACACTCTACCTCCATCCTTCTGAAATTGGCGTTATACCATTCAAGCCTCACTTCCCTATAGTGGTAACAACCTGGTACACCAAAAGGCCTTTCTGTTACATTCGGTCTAGAAAACGCCCGTACCTGGCGGCTCGACTTTACATTTGTCACCCGCAGCTAGCTACTTCTCACGAAACGACCAACCTTCCCTTCTCGGCTTCAATGTCAGTCAAATCCTTTTTTTCCTCAACCACGGGACTGTCCAACGATGTGGTTCAAGACATGTCATCTCGTATCCTTTCCCGTCTTGTCTCGCCCAGCTGACTTACAAGTCGTAGCACAAAGTGCAACAAATCATGTATGTCTACCTAGCAGCGTCCTGGCCCTTTACGACACAGCAAACAAGATAAGCTGTTTGGATATCTGGGCAAAGTTACGCTTTGGATAACTGCAGCCGCGCTCACTCGCTGATGACTGATCTGCCGTTTGCGGGGGAGGGACGGGGACGGGCACATTTCCCTTCCTTCCTTCCCATCCAACGGGTAGGCAACGGGTCGAGACGGCCACCACTCACGAGGGGCTCAGTCACGGGTCGTGTGACCCAGATCACAGACCCAAGGATCAAAAAACTACAACCACATATCCAACCACACTTCATTTCAACCACACAAACCAGGTCCATTGGTTGGAAAAGGACTGACCGCGGCATGATATGATCAAGCCAAGCACGCGGGAAGCTCGCAATATCAACATTTTTGAAAGTGCGGGTTTTCTGCCTATTAACGACAGTCATTGGGCTGTAAGTCATGAGCCGCAAAAAGAGGCCAAGACATGGTATAAGTCAAAAGGTGGGGATGAGATGGAGGCGAGACAACGTGACATACTATCCAAAAACCAAGCTACCATACCTTCTCAGCCATTTGGTATTACGATCACGATAACGACACTTGCCTTACATCTACATATCTCATTCCGAAAGACGGTCAACAGTTTTTTCGCCACCGGCCGACTTTCCAGCCCTCACCACTCGCGTGTGAGATTGCTTCATGTTTTCTCGCATGATGTCTGATACCTGGAAAGAGTCCTATCAGAGGCGTCCGTTGGGGTTTTGCATTTTTCTATCCCGTGCCATCATACCGTGTGTAAGTTAGTCAACCTCAGCTCAGCTAAGTATTGTATGACCGATCAGCTGCTTGCCTCTCCTTTCCCTTCCTTTCCCTTCTCCGCAGCACACCGCCAAACTGACCGTGGCTCGGTTATGATGGAGTTGACTCGCTGGAAATGTCGGTGTCCCATGAAAATGATGTAAGCTGGATCATGTTATATCCTTCCTGGTGCGTGGTCTGCAGCTTGGGTCTGGACATCGTCAGTGGCTGTTTTGACCTGGTTCAGAAATCTGTCATGAGTCTTGGCAGCAGACTTACACGCAAGTGGAAGCGGACATAAAGCACCGGGAAATTCTCCACGCTTCTTGCGGCAACTAAACAATTAGCGGACAAGGTCAAGACTATGAGGAGCAAGGGTCGCAACTTGGGACTTCTCGTCAAGAAGCAGGTCAGACAGAGGTAGGAAACTCGTAGCGAGCTATAGGCATGACAGGGTGAAGAGCATGGGGAGGAGACGGCCTCCGGCCTTGGATGATTCGACAAGGCGAGATTTAAGAGTAGGTAAGAGGGAGAGTTATCTATCATGGGTAGTGCATCGAAAAACAAGTGATGGTCAGGCTAAGAGGAGTCATCCTGTATGGTAATGTACTTCAAAGAAAGAACGATTTGAAGAATACATCCAAGCGAGCACCAAATCATCAGCTGTCGAAGGAATGCAACATGAATACATACATACGAAGCATGGGCCTTGATAACTAACTTGATAACGTTGACAGCCCAAGTTATAGCTGCACCAATTTATTGAGATAGAAAAAAACGAAGACTTTCGAAACACTTTCCTATTACTTCGAGTTGTCATCTATCCCCGAAACGACCGCTGCGTGGTGATATTATCTGCTAAAGTCGCACCTCATTGCCCAATCATCCGTTTTACCTTTTCCCCTGATTTCCCATACCTCAATCCTAAGCACAAACCCCCATCCCAACTTCCAACTCCCCAACTCTCCACCCACCTCTCTCTATCTCTACGTACAAGTATACCCCCATCAACCCTCAAATCCGCCCCCGTCACGTACCTACTCGCATCACTGAGCAAGAACGTAACCGGACCCATCAAATCCTCCGGATTCCCCATCTGCCCCTGCGGAATTAACGAAGTCCACTTCTCCTTTAAGTCCGGATTCTCATCCAAAATCTTCTTCGTCAACGCCGTGAGCATATACCCCGGGCTAATACAATTCACCCTAATCCCCGCCTTCGCCCACTCCACCGCAAAACTTGCCGCTAAATGCCTGACGGCAGCCTTTGAAGCATTGTAGGGCGTCTGCGGCTGCGGGATGTTGACGATGGACCCCGACATGGAGCCGATAAACACCATTGACCCCGGAGATTGACGGTCCATGAGATGACGGGCTACGGCGGTGGCGAAGAGGTAAGTCCCGTCTACGTTGACGCCCCAGAGCTTGCGCATGCGATCGACGGGGTAGGCGGTGGCTTCGAAGTTTTCGGTGAAGCCGGCCGAGGTGACAAGGTTGTCGATTTTGCCGTGGTGGGAGATGATTTCGGTGAGGCAGGTGTCGACGGAGGTGGGGTCGGAGACGTCGCAGTAGTGGGCTGTTACTTTGGGGATTCTGGGGGGTGTGTGTTAGTAGATGAACTGGGAGAGAAAGAAGGGGGAAGGGAAAGGGGGGAGATAATTGACTTTTTGGCGGAAGGGTAGTCCTTCTTGAATGTCTCGACGATGTTTTGGGCTTGTTTTTCTGCTTCTTCTTCTGTTTTTGGTGAGAGTTGTCAGCGCTGCTCTCTTCAATAGTTTCGGTACCTTCATCATCACTTCATCTTCCTTAATCTTTTTCTGCTCGTTTCTCTTCCAACCCTCTCCTCTTTCATTACATATCCATCGCCTACTTTGCTTTGAGCCCAAACTCCTTCCTCTCTCCCATATCCTTCCCCTCTCCTACACAACCAGAAAAAAAGAAATAAAAACTCACTATTCAAATCAACAATAGCCAAATCCCCTCCGCTGACTACAATCCCCTGACCCATCACCAGCCCCAACCCCCTCGCTCCTCCCGTAACTACGCCCACTTTCCCCTGCAGACTAAAAGTGGCAAGCGTGGGGAAAACGTTCTGCCCGGCTCTACCGATGCCGCTGTCTACGGGGCTGGAAGAAGGGAGTTGGGAGGAGTCTTCGGGGTATTCGACGGTTATGGAGTCATCGGTGCGGGCGAAGGCGCCTGGAGGGGGGGCGGAGGTGCTGCTCTTGGAGGAGAGGGTGGTGGTGAGGTGGAAGGATGCTCGTTGGGTAGCGGGAAGGGTTCGGGGGAGGAAGCTGGCGCGGAGGGCAGCGCGGGAGAGAGCGCGGGTTGCCATTGTGAGGGTTCGTGATGGGAGTTTTCGTCGTTGAGCTATTCCTTGTGAGCTTGAGAGCCTGAAGCTTGGAGTTGGTGTTCGCGATATATCTATTGTGTATAGAGAATGTGTAAGTGGCAGCCCGAAATGGAAATCCGGGAACGTTTAGTGGGGTAGCTTCGATCCCTACCGGTAGGTAACTCACCTCTATGGCGTCACTACCTGTCCTCGAGATATTCAGTCAAACAAAACAACACCTGAGAGAGTTGGGGTTGCAAAGGAAATTATTTCGTCCGATCTTTGGTGTTGAAGAGAAGATGAAAATTTTCCACAACCTCGACAACAGCATCCGCAATGTTCTAAATGTACACCTGCCGCACCTGACAGCTCAGGGCAGATATGCATACATATGCAGCGTCCCTATAACACTGGACGTCTAGAACACTCGGCAAAGCCGAAACTTTCAAAATTCAAGAGGTCGATCAGGCCTAGACCCAACCACATCGCCAACAACATCTCTCGACAACTCACATCCTCCTAGGCCTCTATATCGGCCATAGATAACCCGATGATAGAGTTTAGCGAGTCTAGCAACTCCGAGTCTCCGACAGCCCGGTGACCTGAATCGGCGCAAACACAAAACACAACTCTTCCCTGGGCTCATGGGATTCTTCCCGAAATTCCGTCCCAAGAGTCTTTGTATTCGTCTTGTTGGGCACTGGCACAGACATTCGCAAACTGACCGCAAAAGATCTTCGCTGCCAACTGTTCAGGCTGTTTGCTTTTTGTGGTCGATCATCGGATTTCGAGTTTCAGGTCAACCGGCTGAAAGTCTCCTTCTTGAGAGCCCCTTATCGGAATTCAGTGTTTGGATCTTTGGGCCTATTCGTATTGTTTTGGCCAGTTGGCTTTCATCTCATCTGCTCTTGTCCAGGCTTCAACTTCCAACATGTCCAAGGCCTCGGCATCCTGAACCAGGAACAATGAAATGGATGCTCCGCTTACCCCGCACAAGAGCTCTCCACTGTTCTCCATTTCCCCGCACTTTGTCCCTGGCGCGTTGGTGGAGCAGGCTATGGAGCTCGTGGTTGGGTGGAACCCTGAAGAGTGGAGTAAGTCACGGTGAGCTCTGCCGCTGCTTGCCGCAAGTGTTCACAAATGAAGCTATTCGCAACTTGTCACTTTGGATGCAGCATTGCAAAGCATAGTAGGTAACGAGAAGTAACAATCAATTCTCACCATAGCCGCTAAGTACGTCAAATTACATCCTGAAAACACCAAACTTGGTCCCCCTAGGCGCCTGCTCATTCCTTCCACCCAGCGCCGCCCTCAATCCCAGACCAAGATACCTCCTCGTATGCTGCGGCGGAATCACACCATCATCCCACAATCTCGCGCTCGAAAACACCGCATCGCTCTCCCTCTCGATTCTGTCTTGCAATTCCGGATCCGCCTTGGTACCAACCGTCTCCATGACCTTAGCCAGCTGCTCACTGCCCATGACACCAATCCTGGCATTAGGCCACATCCACAAGAACCGCGGCGAGTACGCCCTTCCGCACATGCCGTAGTTGCCAGCGCCGTAGCTGCCTCCCACCACAACCGTGAACTTGGGAACGTCCGCGCACGCCACGGCCGTGACCAGCTTCGCGCCGTTCTTGGCGATGCCCTCGCGCTCGGCGTCGCGGCCGACCATAAACCCGGAAATGTTTTGCAAAAAGACAAGCGGGATGCCACGCTGAGCGCAAAGCTCGATAAAGTGCGCGCCCTTGAGCGCCGAGGAGCTGAAGAGGATGCCGTTGTTGGCGACGATGCCGACGCGGTGGCCGTAGATCTTGGCGAAGCCGGTGACCAGCGTGGTGCCGTAGTCGCGCTTGAACTCGGAAAAGACGGAGCCGTCGACGATGCGGGCGATGACTTCGTGAATGGGCAGGGGCTTGCGCAGGTTGGTGGAGGCGATACCCAAAAGCTCGTCGGCGGGGTAGAGAGGTTCTTGGAACTTTTCCTCAAAGTCGGCGGGGGTGATGGCGCCAGTCGAGGAGCCGCGCGGCCAGTTGAGGTTGGCGATGCTGCGGCGGGCAAGCACGATAGCGTGCGCGTCGTCGACGGCGAGGTAATCGGTTACACCGGACACGGAGGAGTGCATGGCGCCGCCGCCGAGCTCTTCTGGGCTGACGACCTCACCCGTGGCGGCCTTGACGAGCGGTGGGCCGGCCAGGAAAATGTGGCCTTGCTCTTGGACGATGATGCTTTCGTCCGACATGGCGGGCACGTAGGCGCCACCAGCCGTGCAGGGACCCATGACGACGGAAATCTGCGGGATGCCTTGAGATGACATGCGGGCTTGGTTGAAGAAGATGCGACCAAAGTGCTCGCGGTCGGGGAAGACATCGGACTGGTGAGGAAGGTTGGCACCGCCGGAATCGACGAGGTAGATGCAGCTGTTTGTCTCCTATGTCAGTAATTGTCCATCAAGATATGTCAAAGGGGGTAAACCCACGGAAGATTATTCTCCTTGGCAACCTCCTGCGCCCTCAAATGCTTCTTGACCGTAATCGGATAATAAGTGCCACCCTTGACCGTGCTGTCGTTGGCGACAATGACGCATGTGACGCCCTCAACCACACCCACACCCGTGATGATGCCACCGGCAGGCACATCGGCCTCGGGGTAGAGTTCGTGGCCAGCCAGGGGAGAAAGCTCCAAGAAGGTGGTGCCAGGGTCAATCAAAGCGGTAATGCGGTCGCGAGGGAGCATCTTCTTGCGCAACAGATGCTTCTCGCGAGCCTTCTGAGGACCGCCCTGGTGAACCTTGCGGGTGAGCTCTTCTAGGCGGGCCATGGCCTCGCCCATGAGGCGCTCGTTCTCCTTGAACTCGGGGGAGTCGGTGTCGACATCGGACTTGAGGACGGAGATAGCATTGGCTTGGTGGGGAGTCGTGAAGGTTGCGACCGAGCGTCGTTGTTGTTGATGCTGGAGGCTATGTTGACGTTGTGATTGTTGTTGCGGTTGCTGGTTGCTGTGGAGGAGGAGCCCGAGATTGCGGGGATGCAGGGGTAATCGTGGAGATGTGGAGGAGGCGGTTCTGGACAATTGTCTGGAGAGGAGGAGAGCCTCTCTCCTGCTGGCGGACGAGAAGGACATTGTTGTGATGGTTGATGGTGGCTTTCAACTTGGGGATTACAACACTCGACAACAACGTCGACAGGAGAGGAAGGGAGAAAACAAACAAGTCGAAAAGGAAAATGTTCACGACACAAAACTTCCTGTCCAACTCCGCCGCGCCCAGCCGAAGTCCTTGGTCGAACTTGTCCTCAATCGAGCGGCTATCATCTCAGAAAACGGCAAAAAGGCCATTCAGATCTCGGCATTGGCATCGCTAGCCATCCCATCACACCGTCTGACGTACCCCTCACGGTCTTGTGAATCTCTTCAATCCAACCAATCACAGTCAAGAATCACTAACAAGATCGTCAAAAACCGAGGCAAGCCGTCGCCAACCGTCCACTTTTTCAATAGACACACAAGGGTAACATTTACCATCAATGACTGCCGCGGCTCTATTGTCTGGTTAGAAGCGGGATGTTTGGACGACCAGAATCTGGGGCTAGCCAACGCTGGTTGGTGTATTTCGACGATGGCGAGGGGGGATCGATGCACAAAACACACGAAGGGGGGGAAAGAAAGGACGAACGGAGCTCATCCCGATTTTGATCAGGTGCATCTGAACTTTTTGATTCTTTTTTCTTTTCCCCTTTTTCATCTCCAACTTCTCTACTCCAACATAGTTCACTTGTTTCTGGCTATCACCAAGTAAACAAACCCTCATCCACCACAATGTCCACCCAAAACCTCACCCGCGCCTTTGCGCGCTCCACCACCCCCAGAATCCTCCCCACGGGGTCGATTTCCATCTCAAGGGTTCCCCGCCAACTGCGACTCCACAGCACTTACACGGCGACCGCCTCAACCATCACGGCCACAACACCACGCCGTCCATCACCAGCCGTCTCAATCGCCTCTGCCACCCCCATCACACAAGTGCGCAACGCATCCCACAACAAACACCCCTCAGGCTTCGTCCCCCCTTCCCCCTCCGACCTCTCCGAACTCCGTGAGCGCGTCCAAGAATTCGTCCGCCGCTCCCTCCCCGAAACCCTCGCCTCCGAAACCGACAAATCCAACGCCTTCCCCCCGCACATGTGGCGCGCCTTGGGAGACGCCGGTCTCCTGGGTATCACCGCCGACGAAGCCTACGGCGGATTGTCAATGGGGTATCAAGCGCATTGCATCGTCATGGAGGAGCTTTCGAGGGCTTCGGGGTCGATTGCCTTGTCATATGCGGCGCATAGTCAGTTGTGTGTGAATCAATTGTCCCTAAACGGGAATGAGGCGCAGAAGGAGAAGTACCTTCCGGGGTTGATTAGTGGGGAGAAAGTAGGTGCGTTGGCGATGAGTGAGAGTGGAAGTGGAAGTGATGTGGTGAGTATGAGGACTACGGCCAAGAAGGTCGAGGGGGGGTATAAGCTCAATGGAAGCAAGATGTGGATTACCAATGGTCCGGATGCGGATGTGATTGTGGTTTATGCGAAGACGGAGCCGGAGAAGGGGAGCAAGGGGATTACGGCGTTTATTGTTGAGACGAAGGATTTGGAGACGGGAAAGAAGGCGGAGGGGTTTGAGTGCTTGAGGAAGTTGGATAAGATGGGTATGCGCGGGTCTAACACGGGAGAGTTGGTGTTTGAAAATGTCTTTGTCCCCGAAGAGAATGTCCTTGGGAAGGTCAATGGGGGTGTGAGGGTGTTGATGGAGGGTTTGGATCTGGAGAGATTGGTGTTGAGCGCTGGCCCCTTGGGTTTGATGCAGGCTGCTTTGGACGTCGCTCTGCCTTATGCCCACTCGCGCAAGCAGTTCGGCACCCCAATTGCGCAGTTCCAGTTGCTGCAGGGCAAGTTGGCCGACATGTATACCAAGCTGCAGGCGTCGAGGGCATATACCTATGCGACGGCCAAGACTGTCGATGAGCAGGGTATCATCAAGACCCAGGACTGCGCAGGTGCTATCTTGTATGCGGCGGAGAGAGCGACTGAGGTTGCTCTGGATGCTATTCAGATTCTCGGCGGTATGGGTTACATGGAGGAGATGCCGGCCTCAAGAATCTTGAGGGATGCCAAGTTATATGAGATCGGTGCTGGCACTTCGGAGGTGAGGAGGATGGTCATTGGAAGGGCTTTCAACAAGGAGTATGCCCACTTGGCCAACAACTAGACGGCTTTGCATGTACGAGATCAGATTATTTGTTAGACTGGGAACAGCATTGGCTTTGGATACCTCTATGGATTAGACACCTGCTCTTGACTTTTGTTGGTGCCAAGCTCTCTACTGAAGCTTGATGTTTTCGATTCTCCTTGATGCTGTTTACTCGAGATCCAGTGCGGCAGAGCCTCCCAACACATACTCTTTACCAGGACTGCATTCATGAGCCCACTTCATCTGTACACAGCTTGCTGCAGACGACTAGATACTGTTCAACGTGGCCGGAGTTTTCCCTCCTCCTCCCCTGCTCTCGGTCGTGTACCATCAGCACGCTTCGCTTGGGGAATCTAATGTTTTGGGAACGATGACGATAATGTTGACGACGACAAAGCTATCGTGGCTTGTCCCAGCCTCCCTTCCCGCCCCTTGTTTTGTCTTTCGTTGCTTCGCATTGGACTAGTATTCCAACATCCTGGTTTGTGCGAGTGTCTTGTGCCTTGTGCCTGCGTTTGGAGGACGGGAGTGTGCAAAGAGTGTGACCCCCACACCCTCGCATCGCGATGAGAGACGGGACGGTGGCTCTAATCAAAATGTGATTTATGAGCCGCACGATTTTGTGGTTAAACCCGGTTGGCCGGCTCTGTCCTATATAGGAACAAACTGACGTTGAGCCGCAGAAAAAGAACGGCGTCGAGTCTGCGAGCGTCCTTATTCGGGAGAACTTCCCCCACGACAACTTGTGCGAAGCAATTCGTAACCGGCGAGGGAACAACATCCTTCATACACGACGTTCATTACACGTGTACGATTATGGCTGCCCTGGCATATGCACGTAGCCTTCTTTATTGACGAAGCAACCTCGGCCAGTCAGCCAGCCTCACCTCTCAGTTCGCCCACCGCAAGCAAAAAATAACAACGTTAGTATATGTGGTAGCTCCTGAAATTATTGCCATAATTAATCTGTTTCTTTCTGGAATCCACACCGGTCAAGCAGAAGCGAGCGTCCAGTATTAAGTTAGCAATGGAAACATTATGCAACATCGGTCCGGGTAGGTTCGTGAAGTTGCCAAGCTTGAGCTTTGATGGTTGAATATTTCGTTGTACTTCGAGTCGATCAGTCACTGCCGAGCCATATTTGACGCGTTTCTTTCCTTGGTTCTGCCCCTGTTTGATGTTGCGTTGAGAGTACATCCTCCGTGTCGTCTCGCCGAGCATTAAATGGGATGAGCCGCGTTTGGCGAACTAACAGGCGGCTACGGCCGCTGTCCCCTTGTTTACCAGGAATTATTATCCCTGACGTCGTATTACTGGAGCAGAGATGTCTGGTTGCCCTTTATTTTCCTTTAAACGCTTGCGCAGACTGGGTTATCCGTGATTTAGGTATACAGCCGTTGAATCTTCTTGCCGGGGCTGTTGTCGGTCCGAAGCATATCAGCCTCCATCGTTAACGGCTTTCGGGTGACCTGATGCGGGATACCGGCGGATATTTGGCAAAGGATACAGGCCGATTGAGACGTAGGATAACCGTTCCTGCGCCATGTGACCTCGGTGATGCAGAAGCGAACAAAGTAAACTCTTGGACGACGCCCGGTGCAAGATGATCCGCACTTCATCTTTTTTCGGGCACGCAAAAATAGCGATTCCAAAAGTCTGGATCCTTTTGTCGAAGGCGAGACAGGAAACTTGTTCCGATCACGCTTCCTAGTTTGCCCCTTATTGGCATCGAATGGTACCTTGCGTTGACCTGCGCGATATCGCTCTGGTTGTATCTTCGGAGTTCCTGTTCCATCATGAAGAAATGCTTCTGTACCGCTTGGGCAGCGTAGCATCCAAGGGCACGGCTTGCCAGAGCATAACCCGACGTGGCAGGCAAATACGTATGTGTTTCGGTTCTGATCTGGGCGGAAAGTTTGTCCAACTGCCAAAAGCCTTCTCACCACAGTCTCAAGCCTAATTTGTCGGGTGACATGAGCCCACTCCTTTGGAAGCGTAGCCAAATGAATGGCTTGTAACACCTTCGCGGGGGCCAGTCTGCAAATGCAAATTCGGAACTGGTAGCACGACGCCGGAAGGGTAGGATCGCAGAGCGTACAAACTCCCAACCGGTCAAAAGGAAGCAGTGGACAAGGTTTATCGATTATCATATATGCGCGGGTTAAAAGACAGCGTGGGAAGGCTGGGAGCGGACGTAGGTTGGCGGCTCAGTGAATACAAATCAGCCATTGGTCTCCGGTTTCTTGGGGTACTCGCCAGGAGTTGTTTTCGTATATCGGGTGAGCTACCCTGGAAGACGGATCTGGATGAATCCTCCTCTTCGGGACATTGTTTGCACTTGCGGACAGCCGCAGAGAATTCCGGCAATATCAGCTTGTCAGCACAACTAACAAAAACACCGGTGTGGTCATCGGATGGAAGCCGGTGACCCAATGCTTACCGGGAAATAAGGGTAAAGCTCCAGTCTTATAAAAAGTCTTTAACTTGTACCAGCGCGCGTGAGCTCATGGCTATCCTGACAGGTGTGCAACACCGGGCATCTGAAGGTGATACGGTGGAGTGATGGGTTGCCATTGTCACTAAGGTGCTGTAGATCAAGTCGACGTTTTGATTGATCAAAGAAACCATCATGTTCTTTGGTTCCAGGTATCACACAATCCTGCTTTGATTTGGGGTCAATCTCCCCATTGATTCGACAGCAGGACATGGTAAGACTGACGACTTAGAAGGAGGACAACACGTGGAGCTGTATCGGACCGTCGAACTTGCATCACGACAGGGCGATACTGTACGTGGGTCTGTGAACCGGATTCGCGACACAAGGCTCGAAGTTCGCGTCCGTGTTTAATATATTGCATAGATAGGTGGGGGACCGCCCTTAAGTGGTCACTTTCTTGGGTCTCATCACGATGGTGTGCCCGTAGGCGCTTGTTTCCAATTCAGTCCGTGAACCCATGCTTTGGATCAGCCCTGCAGATTGACCGGTTGATACTGTCCCTCACCGGCGTTTGAAGAACCTCAGTGACGAAGTGACCCGGAGTACTGGGTACCATGGCGTGTTTCTGAGCCGCTCGGTCTGCATGATATTGGGGATGGAAAGGAGTGTTAATATAACGTGAACATGGAGTTGGAAGAGGGCGAGAAGGGTCTTTTTGGACTGAGGATCACGCTCCTAAGCGTGGCCTATAAATGAGACTTGTCGCAGCTGTGGTGATACTATGAGGCATCGACCGTTCTTGACTCGTTCACCCCTCTCACTGGCGATCATTATATGAAGCATCTTTACGCAATTTCCCGGTGGCCCCACGATACACAGGAACAACTTTGCCCGCAGCAGCAAACCTCACCAACCTCCAAAGACACCAGAACCAAGAACCAACAAGACGGCGGACAGAACAATGGCAATCGATCTTCAGCCATGGCTGGATGGCATCGATGCCAGCATGGTATTTCACCCAGCTAACGCCTTTGTGATTTCCTGCGGCACGGTGACGCTTGACCTCGGCCGCGGGAAAGTGTTGGTGATTTGGAACCGGAACCTTCAAATCTTTCAGCTACCCAAAGGCCGAAGAAACATTGATGAGCCCATGCTCAGCGCGGCCCTACGCGAGACGTATGAAGAGACTGGGGTACGGGTAACGCCATTGAAGCTCAACATTGCTACGAGAGCAACACCACCTACCGTCGACGAAGGCGTGGATGGGGTACCACAGAAGAGCCCCCAGATTACCGAAGGACACATGAGTACGGAGTTTGTTGGTGCGTGTCTCTATCCAGACCCGCAGTCAGACACCAAAGCGCTCAAGGCTGTCTTCTTCTTTGTGGCAACGGCCGACTCGACGGCTACAGGGGACAGTGGGACGCAAGAGGCATATGAGAAGCTCGAGGCCTCTTGGGTGCCCATTTCGGAGGTGGGCGAAAAACTTCGGTTCCAGGGCGAGGTATCTGTTGTGATGAAGGCGGTAGCTGATATCAGGAAGTCGGGATACACCATCAACAGTGCCTAGTTGAGGCTTGTTGAGGCGGACCATGTGGAGGGACGGGAGGTTGCATAAGACAAGGAGGAATATTGAGGGAATATTTGCGTTGAACGAAGAAGGAGCTGTGTCCAGTCCTTTACGAGTGCCGCTCAGACTTTTGGGGTCACGGATATGGGTGGAACGAGACTGTACAACTTTGCTGGGATACGCATCATGGTGGTGATAATACTGAGGACGGTGATGATGGTGATGGTGTTGATTATGGCTTTGGGGTGTTGGAGCGAAAAGAGACTGTAAAAGAATGGGAAAAGGCCGGTGGGATCCGTGGCTTCACGCTGCTTGCTTGTTTTTAGAATGCGCTGTCTTTAGCAATAAAGAGTGTGATTTGATATCGAAGTCTCATCGACGACATGATCTCCCACGTCTGGTTCATCGTATACGCTGGACCGTTGGGGTGTTAGGCCGGATATAGGTGACTGAATAATCGAGATGCGACGAAATAGTTATGTTGGTTGGTTCAAGTTAATTGAAGAGATGGAGGAATGGAGGGAAAAGAAAAAGTTCTTGGCGTCAAATATTGAACTAAGAATCACAGCCAATGCGATACGTGATTGGTCAGACTTGGTCGGCAATTGCAGGTCCCGATTGAGGCCATCTCTATTAGGGTACTGACCCATGCGGGCAGGCAGGCATAGATTAGGGCCAGCCTTAGCACCTGGAAGGGCCTTAACGGGAAGGAGTACCTAGTATACTAGGCACTGGTAGGTTATTTACGATTTCGGCTCCGCTAGTCAGTCTTAGATTTAGCCTAGTCTATTATTAATTACATTATATTGTATTGCAGACCTTATTACCCTTATAAAATAGTACGCCATTGCGAATTAACGTATAAATTATTAAGATTAACGTTATTAGAAAGATTTAATTAAATCGTTTTTTATTTTATTTCGGTCGTTTAACGGCGAGCTTCTAATTAATTTATCGATTTAGCGATAATAGTACTAATCGAATTTAGCTATTAAAATTCTATTATTAAGGCCAAAATTCTATTGCCTATTATTAGAACGTTAAAAGTATATTATTGGGCTATATTTTATACTAAATATTAGCGGATTTTAATACCAATTCCGCCTTTAAACTTCGGACCCAAAATTAATTTACCCCACCCTATTAAAATTAATAAATCGACTTTATCGAATATTTTTTTATAAATTACCTACGGACTATTAAATTAAATTATAATTTATTTATAGAAGGCTAAATTAAATTAATTACTATAAATCGATAATATTAATTTCTTTATAACCGATAGGTTTCTAAGAGTCTATTAATTACTCTACTTCTATATTGAAGGCTACGCCTACGTAATTTATATTACCGACGAAGATTTAAATTTCGCTCGTCTTTTAAAATTAATTTTTGAATTAAAAAACCTAGTAATAGACGACGAAAAGTATCCCCCAATTTAATTAAATAATAAAGCTTTATTAACGGGCTTCTTAATTTATTAGAGGCGTTAGAAGAAGGAAAGCGTACCCCAAAAATTAAATATAATTATTAAAAACCTAATTAAAGAATTTACTCAAAATTCTATTAAATAGCCCTATAACTTAATAAACCGGCCTAACCTTCATCGATTCGAATTTCGTCAAAATTAGGTCGGTTATAAGTATATACTTTCCCTTCCGAATTAATCCTAATTATTATTTTACGCGGATAAAGGATTTTTATTAATATTAAATAGGTTAAAAAACGATTTAAATAACTAAATTACCCTATAAGAATTATTAAATAGTTATAACGATTTCCGGAATAGGTAATATAAATAATAATAAAACGAAATTATCGATTATACTGTCCGTTTAATATAGGAATATTTTAAAGCTAAACGTTAAATTAGATTTAACGCTGAAGTTCGATTCGAAGCGGACCGACGAGTAAAATTAGAAGAAGAACGTCGCCGTAAAGTATTCTAAGAAGCCTATTGTTAATATTAACGCCGCGAGGTAAAACGTCGAGAATTTTAAAATTAAAAAATCGACGAAAATAGGGATATTAAAATAATAGATCGTATAATGGAGTAAAAAATCATTACCCTTATAGTTAAAATAGTCGCCGAGACTATAATTAAAATTATATCTGCAAATTTAATCGTTATATTAATTTCCGCTATTAAAATAGAAAATATCGGCTATTTCGATCCTTCTTACGATTTAATTAACGGAATTATTTCCGATAGTAAAATTAATAAATATATAAATATTTATACGTTTACCGATAGATTTTAATATTAAATTTATACCCTTAAGGTAAACGGCGAAGTTTAAATCCGTCGAATTTAGATTTAATATTTAATAGGACTAATTTTAATTTAATATAATTATATCCTATTTAAAGCGGATAAATTACTCCTAAAAACGATTTTTATTAACGCTATTTATATTAAATTAAAAAACTACTTTAAATTAAATTATTTAATTACTTTAACCGAAATTAAGAGAATAAAATTTACGTTATAGGATATTTATTAGGGTAAAGATATTCTTATTTTTATTTAAATTACTATTCGTAGCGCGAAAGGGTATAATTTCGATTAATTCGGCTAATTAATCGCTATATTTAACGCCTTCGACCTAGATATTTAATTAAATTTAATAAAGTTTAATAATTCGTTAACGGCTAATATATTAATAATAGAATTACGCGAAAGGGAAAGCGTTATTAAAGGTTAAATACGTATAAAATTCGCGAATAGATTTAAAACTATATTATAAAATAACCGCTAAGGATAATAATAAATTGGGTATTAAAAATAAAACTAAAATTAATAGTACCGGTCCAATTCGTTTAATTAAAATTAAACCCGTTACTAAAATTAAATTTAAAGCTTTAATTAAAATTAAAGCTAATTTCGATTATTAATTTTATATTAAAATTAATATAATTAAATACGTAACGCGGTATAGAACGCATTAAATTAAACCGGGTTTATTTTCGAAAACCGTTGTTTAACGGTATTATTAATAACGCCGAAGGCTATAAAATAATAAGTAATGTACTACGGTAATTTAAATATTAACGACGATTAATCCTATTAATTACCGTTGGTTAAAGACGCCCTAAAGAACGAATTGACGGTAAATAATACGACGGTAAACGGTTATAAATTCTTAAAAGTTTATTCCGATTCGGAATTACTAATCGACTCGTTTTATTTCGTATTAATTATTAATAAATATTAAAACGATACCTAAGATGAAGCGTTCGTTAATTTTACGTTAATTATAATAATAGAACGATATATACGCTATTTTAAAATATTTACTAATTATAATAACTTTATAGAATATATTTATAATGCCTACTTTAAATTATTATAGCCGGGTAAGAAGTATAATAAAAAATTCGAATTGAGCGTCGACCCCGCGACCGAAGCTTTTTACGGTATAAGGATCTCTGATATTTTAAATAATTTAAAAAATAAAGAACCGATAAAACGAAATTAACCGAAATTCCTAAATTAGGTTCGATTTTAAGTAAATACTTAATAGGTATTAAACCCCCCGACTTTTTAGCTTAAGAAGTAAAATGGGTTCTAATTATTAATTCGTTAATAAATAATAGGTCGTCTATTAATATAGGTTTTGGCTTCCGTTCCTATTCTTATATATGACTATAAATTACCCTTAACCCCGAAAAATTAGAAGAAGAAATAAATATTTATAAAAATATAAGATATATATTAATATTTATCGATTATAAAATTTTAGAATAATACTTCCCTAACGTTTAAATTCGTAAACGAATTACGCTATTAATAATTTACGGAATCGATTAAGGGAAATATATTACTTCCGATTATATTATTTTACTATTATTATTATACGGTAATTTTCTTATATAAAGTATAGCAATAATTTAAATATTCGCTAACTTTACCCGGGAAATAACGATCGTCGACGATTTAAAAGCCAATATATTAATAGGTATAAATTAGTTAATTTTAGAAAAATTTAATATTCGTTTAAATTAAAGCTACGTATTAATCGAATTATATCGAGGTATTAAAATCCCTATTGGTATTAAAAACTACGGCCGCAAAATTTATTTAAAAATTACTTTAATAAATTACGTTAATATTCCACTATATTTAATAATTTAAATATTTATAAATTATATAAAAATCGATACGAATTAAAATTTACTTTTTATATTAACGTATTAGGGTTAATTAATAACGTTTACCTAAATAATAAACGGATTCTATTAATATATTTTAATTCGTAATAATACCGAGAGCCTGATCCAAATCTATAAGGGCGTTAAAATTAATTACCTCGCTTCGATTAATTAAAATATATACGTATATTAAATTAAATAAAATAAAGTAATAGAAGTTATAAAGATAGCGGCGAGCGGCGGATATATTAAAATCCTTAGAGTAAAATTACTAATTAATATAATCGAATATAATATAGGCGTTAAAATTTACGATAAAAACGGATTAATTACGGCTAAAATTAACGAAATATTTAACGAATATATAAATATTTTTATAAATAAAGGTTTTGCGGACTTACCCTAAAACGAATAAATGAGAATCGAAATAAAATTAAATTAGTATTAAAATATACCCAAATATTATAGGATTTTCCCGCTCAAAGTAAATAACCGTTAAGTTTTCCGTTAAATTATTTAAAATATATTAGCGTCCGGAAAGATTATTAAGATTAAATACCCTATATTATTCTTATTCCCCGTTTTTATAATTTAATAATAAATAAAGAATAATAGGAAGGGTAAAATAGTAATCGATATTAAAGGTTTTAATAAAAATATACTACTGGATTTATACTTTATAAAATCTTAGGAGGAGGTCTTTATTAGTATTAAGGACGCGGCCTTTATTATAGTATTTAATACGGTAGCTTTCTATTACTAATAGCGAGTCTACCCTTAAAGTCGATAAGCGTTTACGATTTTAACCTTTAAAGGCTAATATATATATAACGTAATTATAATAGGCTTTAAAAACTCTAATATATATATATAATAATAAATAGATATTTTATTTAATAGGACTGTCGGTATTAATTATTATAACGATATCGTTATTACGTTAAAGATTTTAGAAGAATATTAAATATATTTAAAGTAAATTTTAAATAAATTAAAGGAGCGAAATATTTTAATTAGCCCGTTAAAATCTTTTTACGTATTTTCGTTAATTATAGTATTAGGCCGGATAATAAATTCGTTCGGATTAACGATTTCGAAAGAAAAATTTAATATTATCGTTTAATTTACCTTTCCGAAGATTTTGCGAAATTTAGAAATTTTTATAAATTAAATAGGTTATTAACGATACTATATTCTTAATTATAGTATAATTATCAACCCGCTTTAATATTATAAAATTAAATTATTAAAAGTATATTACCGTAAACCGCCGTTAAACTCTAAATTATAATTTTAACGATAACCGATTTTTAACCTTAAAATAGGTAAGCCCCTATTAAAAGGCCGCTACGGCTATAAAGCGTAAATAGCGGTAATAATTTTTATATTCCTAATATAAAAGGAATTAGTATTTTTCGAAGTAATTAAATAGGCTTTATTTAATCTAATTCGATTTTACTACTTTAACCCGAATTATTTATTATATTTCGATTATAATATATTAGTAAAAGGGATCGGAATCGAAATTTATTATATTGAGGAGTAATGATGCGGAAGTATGGATTATATGTACATATATTAGATCGATCAGATAGGAGGCATGGCATGCCATGGGCGCCATGTCCTGGCAGGACCCGCCAGTTGGCAAACTGACAGGCGCATGCCTGGCAGACGCCCGCCGGGCGTGGTCGAGGACCCACCTTGAACTGCATGACATTCAATGGTCGGGTCGGATCCTTGAAAAGGATTCCCGCAGGCGCCAGCCTGCGGCTCCCTTTCTTCCTTTTACATTATCTTCTTTTCAATATTATAGATTGCTACAACGCATCGTGGTATTACCCTATCAACGACTTACGTCCCCGTGACAGTAATCAAGGTTACAACACTGAGCGCAGCCGCGACCGAAGCAGAGACCGCACCAACTATGTGGAGGAGGAGATTGTCAATTTCGCTGGATACGACTCTGAGGATGGATATAGCTCGGATGATTCGGTCTATCATATGTATAATAACGAATTAATCTATTCCAAGTATTTGATAGAGTTCGATACATATGATGCAAAGAGTGATTACGTAAAGGCTTATGCCCCTAGAGTCGCCAACGACGGATCCGTCCCGAAGATTCAAATGGATAATAAATATTCAAAATGCACAGGCTGCGGTGACGCTTACCCATCCCGTAATTAATTCTTTACATACTTAAACTTCTGCCTAAAGACCTTCCCTACCGAGTACGCTAATTATGTTACTACTATCCCGTTTAAGCTTAAAGAGGTAATTTTATAATAGGACGAATTGTCTAAATAAGGGCCACTTATAGGCTTTACGCATTTGAGAGTCTTAGTTAGGGCAACCCTAGATTTAAAAGAAATCGAAGTTTGTATGGATTTAGGAGTAGCGAAAACAATTATCGACCGGCGATTTTTTAATACGTTGGAATACTCTATTTCTAAGGATTATTTAACCTAGATTAAGGGAGTAGGAGGTAAGCTTATTAAATTAATAGAATGGGTAATATTTATAATTTACTTTACTAGGTAAAATGTACGAAGCGTTCCTACCCTGTTGAAAATTAAAGTAATTGGTTGGGTAATGGATAACTTCGAGCCTACCCTCCTGCTTACGAACTCTTTCCTATATTTAAAGTAGGTTAAAATTGACTACCGTAAGGGAGAAGTGATTTTGCTATAGGATAATTTTAGTATCTCTTTTAATATTCTAAGGCCGCTTTACCGATATACCCATAAGGTAATTACTAAGAAGAAAGTTACCCTACGGCCCGGAGAGGAACGAATAGTATTAGTTTATTACGTCAATTTCCTTAGGGATTGGAATTTCTTATTCGATTCTTTATACGCCGTTGTGGTTAGTGTAGTTGTCGACGTACGATCCCCGCGTGTAATAGTTATAAAAAATACGATTAATACGGATATAATTATCCTTTATAAATAAAAGGTCGGTATAATTACCGAATATAATGCGGATGGATACTTTGCCTTTAGTTGGCCCGATATTTACGAAATTATTTTAGTAATATAAATATTATAATTAATGAATAATAATTATACCCTATTGGTCGATGAGGTAATTAAAGCCGTTTATTAAATTTATTATATCCTTGTTAATATCGAAGTTAATATTAATTTAGCGTTTATAAATATAGGATAAACTTTAATAAACGTAATTAATAAGGGAATAGATAATCGTACGGAATCTTTAAGTATTATAGAGATATTTAAAATATTTAATAAATAATTTAATTTTAGTATTTATATAAACGATAAGGCGCCCGAGTTAGTAATAGAAGAGGGTGTTTATATTTTCGCGGGGAGTAGGCGTATATTACGCGTATTAGTTAAATTAATCGCCCGTTTTCTTAAATTGTAGAAGGAGGGAGGTTTGGTCGATATGCCCGAAGAAGATATAATGCGAGTCCCGTTGGTGGAAGGGTAGTAAAATTATAAAGTCGCGGCCCGTATATACCCTATAAGTAAAAAAGATTAAGCGGTTATTAATAAAATCTTCGATGCACTTTATAAATAAGGTAAAATGAATTAGGTTAAGTATATTACTTTATTCGTATACCCGGTTTTTATTATTTAGAGAGAAATAAAGAACGGTCTTAAAGGTCGCTTTGTAATCGATTTGCGCGTATTTAATAGTTTAATTATTCCCGATAATTATCCTTTACCCTTTTAATATAAGATTATTGTATTTATACGCAGAAAGATTATTATTATTATTATTAACGCGGTATCTTTCTTTTATTAATTTAGCATTTGGTTAAAATATTGGGATCGGTTTACTTTAATTACTTACCGAGGTTTAAAGTAATTAACCGTAGTATAAATAGGTTTTAAGAATACTTTTATATATGTATAACGATTTATAGATATATTCTTTCGCGAGTATAGGGACTATTATAGAATTTATATCGATGATATTATTATTGCGTTAAATTCGGTCGATGATTATTTTCGATATTTCGACGCTATTTTTTTACTATTTATTTTTAAAAATATTGTCCTATCCCTTAAAAAATTATATTTTAGTTACTTAAATATTAAATTATTAGGATTTTACGTTAACGGCTTTGGCCTTTTAATTATTAAGGATAGGATTAAGGTATTTAAAGATCTCGCTTTCCCCGATAATTTAAAGGCCTTCGAGTAATATATTGGTAATATGGGATTTTTACGCTATTTAATCGTATATTACGCTTAATTCGTCGAACCTCTTTAATTCCGTAAAGTTGAGTTCTTCGTAATAAGGCGGAAAATAGGTAAAATCGAGCCCGGTAAACTTATTCGCCGTATAACCTATTGTGCTAAAACGTATTTTATACTTATACTAGCCGAACGTATTATATTCGACGCGTTTTAGCGCGCTATTTATAATAAGGGTATTATCCTATACTACTTCGACCCTAATAAGTTAATCTTTTTATAGATCGACGGCTCTTTAGAAAAAGGGTTCGGAATAATAATTTTTTATTTAAAGGACGGGTACCTATAGATTGAAAGCTCCCCTATCCTTTTAATATAAATTCTACCCATTATATTTTTAAGTAAGGTATTAACTAAAGCTAAAACCCGCTACGGATTTTCCGAGCTTAAAATCGCTTATTTAGTATAAGTTGTAAAGAAATTACGAACTTAGCTTTATATTTGCAATTTCCCTATTATAATCTTTACCGATTATTTAGTTATTAAGGGAATTATCGAATAAACTTTATTACGTACTTTATTAACCGACCGAATTAATAGGCGATTTATTAACGCTTCGATTTATTTATCCGAATATAAATTAAAGGTATTTTATATTCCCGGAAAATTCAATTTCATCCCGGACGCGCTAAGTCGATTTCGTATAATTTTTAGGAACGAAAACCCCGATAGTATACCTGTATTCAATAATATTTAGATAAAAGATTGTACTATATAGACGGATAATATATAATATTCCTTTTCTAAGGTTTAAATAGATTTAGTATTTTATAAGGCCTTTATCTCTTCGTACGTATTAAATACTAAATTCGGTAAAATTTAAAAATACTTTAAAGTTTATCCGAAGAAGGTTTTCGAGGACGGAGATATTATTTTTTCGAAGCCCGGTTATCCTTTTTTTATAAGAAACGGTTTTATTTATAATTAATAAACCGATAAAATAAAGATATTCTATATTTTATTTAAATAAATTAAGGTAATATTGGAATTAATTTATAATAATAAGTATTATTTCGGTAGGAATTGTATAATATACGAATTATAAAATCTTTCCTTCGTTAATAAAATACGTTTCGTTAAATAATATTTAAAATACTATTTAGTTTATTAATTCAATTAAATTAATAAATAACCGACTATCGGCGATTATTAACCGATTAAACTAGAGAAAGCTTTACTAATAAGAATTATATCCTTCGATTTTATTATAGGACTTCCCGAGGTTTTATTAAAAGATATTCTCTAGTAAATGCCTAATTATAATACTTTTAATGCCTTTATACTTATTACCGATAAAACGTCGAAACGAACTTTGCTTATTCTTGGGTACGAGACCTATACCGCTATAGAATAGGGAATTATTATTATTCGCCTCTTTTTTCTAAGCGATTAGGGATTCCCGATCGGTATTATTTCGGATTGTAACCGAAAGTTCACATCCTAATTCTAGAAAGGTATATAGATTATTATAAGTATAAAATTAATAATAATTACGGCCTATTATCCTTTTGGTAATAGCGTAACCGAATATAAGAATTAAATAGTCGAAATCGCTATCCGTTTTTACGCGTTTACTTATAAGCTAAGGTATAATTAGTTATTAATTATTCTATTTCTGTAGTAGAATTTTAATAGCGTATTTATTGAGAATATTAAGACCTCCCCGTATAAATACTTGTTTGGATATAAATTGAAAAGACTTTTCGATATTAGTACTTAAGTATAAGATTCGTATAAATTCGAAGATAACCCCGCTATATGCGATTACTTCCGATAAAAAGTATAGTTAATTATAGATTTTGCTGTCGCCGATATTAAAATACGCTACGACGCCTCCTATTAATAATTAAACTTCTAGATCGGTAATAAAGTTTTCTTTAAATTATATTACGGATATTATTTCTTTGGATATCTATTTCGTAAGACGTTATAATAACGTTCTAGACTATTCGAAATATTCGAAAAAGTCGGCCGTTTAATATACCGCTTAAACTTTCCTAAATAAATGAAAATCTATCCGGTTATTTCTATTGTATATTTTTTACCCGCTTTAAAAAATGAAAATCCTTTTGGTCGTTCCGCCCCGCCCCCAGGACCTATTGAAGATTCCTAAAGTGATTTTAAGGACGAAGGACGCTACGGAAAACGATACGAATTAAATAAAATTGCGATTTATAAATAGGTAGATAGAGAATTTTGGTATTATATTAAATAGAAGGGCTATAATTATTATAATAATAAATAGAAGAATATTAAAGATTTGGAGAATACGAAGGATTTAGTAAAGGATTATTAGAAATACTGCCCGGATAAACGTAAGAGAAGAGTACTGCGATTGTATATAGATAGATAAAAAAAGGTCCGGTTTATAAATAAAAAGGACTAATAGAAGCGGCGACGCTCCCCGAAGAGGAAGTAAAAGTATTCTTATTAAGGATAATAGTATTCTCTTTATAGCGCCGGGATTTAATACGGAAGTATAGATTATATATATATATATTAAATCGATTAAATAGGAGGTATAGCATATTATGGGCGCTATGTCCTGGCAGGACCCGCTAGTTGGCAAATTAATAGGCGTATACCTGGTAAACGCCCGCCGGGCGTGGTCGAGGACCTACTTTGAACTATATGATATTTAATGGTCGGGTCGGATCTTTAAAAAGGATTCCCGTAGGCGCTAGTTTGCGGCTCCCTTTCTTCCTTTTACATCATCTTCTTTTCAATATTACAGATTGCTACAACGCATCGTGGTATTACCCTATTAAGTAAATTTTAAAGATTATTATAAAGGACGGTAAAATTTCGAAATATCCGCTACGTACGGCTATATAATTAATCGCTTTTTTATTTCGAACGTTATTTAACGCCGAAAAGCGCTATTAAGCTATAGAAATAAAAATATTTAATTTTATATAAACGTTATTTAAAGTTAAATATTAGATTAATGTAGCGAAAGCGGGAATTTATTACTTTATTAATTATTTAACGGTCTTTAATATAATAAAGTAAATCGATATAATTAATTTAACCGCGGTTAATATATTAAATAAACGATTCGTTAAAGCTATAGAATTTATTAATCTATTCGACGTATAAATCCTTTATAAGCCGGGAATTTATTATATTATTTTTAACGCCCTATTAAAATTCGAATTGTTAAATAATAATACCGACCCGCGTTAACTAAGCGGATTTAACGTATTATTAGATAATAAAAACGAATATTAAATTATATATATTGAATTTTAATTGGCGGCCAAATCGGCACTTATAGGTTATTTACCGAAGGCCGAATTAAATCGACCGATAGTTGGGATAGCGCTTATAAATTACCTATTAATAGTAAAGTTTATTCTAATATAACCCCTACTTAAAATTAAAATTTTAAACGACTTTTTATAAAACGAACGATTCGATAAATTAAAAATATCGATAGGAACCGTAATAATAATAATCGAAGAGGGGTTTAAGAAATAAATAATATAAAGATATTAAAAAGACCTAAAATAGCGTCCAATCTTCTAAATAGCGACGGTAAATATAAAATTAGGAAAGGAAGCCGCTAAATTCCCATTTCGCATTAAAGATAAATTATTATAACGAATTTACGAAAATTCGTAAAGATTTATAATACCCCGTAATATTTTATATAATGTATTCGAAGTAATATATAAATAAAATTATTAAGGCTATAATAAAATTATATTGTACCTATTTAATTTTTATATTAATAAAGGATTAAAAAAATTGAAAAAATTCTTAAAGATTTACCCAAAATATTAAATTAATAACGTTACGAAATATAAATTGTATAGTAACTTATAGCCTATTCTAGGACCCTTATACCCGTATTTCTTTATTACTATAAATTTTATATTAGGTTTATTGGAATTAAATAACGGTTCGGATATTTATTTAGTAATAATATATAAATATAATAAAGAGATTATAATTATACTGGGAAAATCGACGTAAATTATATAACGATAAAGTAAAATATTAATTATAAACTTATTATTTCGGAATTAGGGAATATTGTGTTAAATCTTAATTAATAAAAACCTTAAATTTATATTAAATATATAAAAAGGTATATAATAATATTTGGGGATACGTTTATTATATTTAATAGCCTATAAATTATTAACCGACGGCTAATTAAAGAGATTAATTTAAATTATCGAATCGGCTTTATACTATTATATATAGGGGATAATAAAAGTATAATAATAATTAAAAATCTTATTAAAATTATAATTCGAATATAATAACGTAAGGGTTACGTTAATAGGAAAATTATTAAACGAAATCGTTAAAGGATTCTAACCGGTAAATATCGTAAATATTATCGCCGATAATAAATAAAAATAATAATATTATTAACGGTTCGATTTATTAATAATAAAATTCAAAGTATACGATTCGTTAATTATAACCGTAATAATAATAAAGTATTAATTTAATCGTTAATATATTTTTAAATTTTTTAACGTAAAGGATAAAATTTATTTACGCTTATATAAAAGATATTCAATCCTTTAAATAGCGATATTCGGTATAAAATTCGGACTTCGATTTATTAGTCTATTTACGGTAAAAGAACGAATTGGGAGGGTAGTATATAAATTAAACTTCCCGAAAAGTTAGAAAATCCATTTAATTATTAATATTAATTACTTTAAGTTAATAAAATTCGACCTATACGGAAAATAATTCCTAAATTTAATACTTATAAAAGGTATTAATACGCCGTTAAAAATTATAGTAAAAAAATGGGAAAAATTAAGGGTAACGAAATATTTAATCGAATATAACGGGGCAAAGAGAGAATTTAATTATTAAGTAACGGCGAAATAAGTAAAACCCGAAATTTTAAAAATATAATTATAAAGGGAGAAAGGGAATATATAATTAAATTTCTAAAAAGGGTTCGTAAGGACGTATCGCTTTTAGCAGCGGGTAAACTATTAAGGTATTAACTTATACGGGTAGGTAAGTATAGATTAGGGCCAGCCTTGGCACTTGGAAAGGCCTTAACGGGAAGGAGTACCTAGTGTACTAAGCACTGGTAGGTTACCTACGATTTCGGCTCCGCCAATTAATCTTAGACTTAGCCTGGTCTATTATCAATTACACTATATTGTATTGTAGACCTCATCACCCTTACAATCTCCTTCCTTTCTTCTCGAAGGAGAGCGGGAAGGTGGGGTTTCGGGAAGCTGTTCGGACGTGCTGGTGACATCAGAGAACCCAGGAGAAGAAAGCTACCCCGCCTTTTCCTCCTGTGCCCCTGCCTGTTGCTGCGGTGGTTGCGATGGTGATTCACGAACATAAACAGTGAAGATCCCGAACTTGCAACAAAATATTGGATCTCGAGAATTTGACATACAACTCAACTCCCGCTTCTTCATTAAGGTACAACAACAGGTATGCCTGGTCCCAATCAGTTCCGTCTTTCGGCTTCCGTGCCATCTGCTTCCTCTGCGAGTCTTTCCTCTGTTTCGCGACCAAGCGCATATTCCCGTCTTTTGCATAGCACAACGCAAGCTGCTTCAGCCAGTGCTGCTCTACATACCTCTGCGCATCCACGACCAGTTGGTCCTCAATTCCTTGCGAATAACCTCGTTAACAAACCTTTGCCTGTCCAAACAGCCAAAATGTCGACCATGCAAGCTACTGGCGGCCACAACGCGGCCTGGTAAGTCATGCGCCTACCGGTGACATCCGGATACGATAAGTCGCCACTAACACGAGACTGCCAGCTGCAACATCCCTCCTGTCGTCACCTCCGGCTACAATGCTCGTGGTACCTACGGCGAGTACGATGGCCTAAAGACCTATGTGACCGGCCCCGATGAGGCGACCAAGGGCATCGTCGTCATCTACGACATCTTCGGCTACTTCGACCAGACCGTCCAGGGCGCCGACATCTTGGCCGAGAGCGACGAACACACCAAGTACAAGGTGTTCATGCCCGACTGGTTCAAGGGCGAGCCCTGCCCCATCGAGTGGTATCCTCCCAACACGGAGGAGAAGCAGAAGAACCTCGGTGCCTTCTTCGGCAAGAACCCACCTCCCGGTGTTGCCGAGAAGCTTCCTGGTTTTGTCAAGACCCTGAGCGCCAAGCACCCCGATATCAAGTCCTGGGGTATCATCGGTGTAAGTTTTGTCTTCCTGCCTTTTGTCTACTGTGTAGTTCAAGCGACAACCTGACTGACCGAATCGCAACAGTTCTGCTGGGGCGGCAAGGTCGTCTCCCTCACCACCTCCAACGCCGAGACCAACCCCTTCTCTGTCGCCGCCGAGTGCCACCCCGCCATGGTCGAGCCCGAGGAGGCCAAGGGCATCAAGGTGCCTTTGATCATGCTCGCTTCAAAGGAGGAGCCCGATGACAAGGTGAAGGAGTTTGAGGCCAACCTCAGCGTGCCCAAGCACGTCGAGACCTTCAAGGACCAGATCCACGGCTGGATGGCGGCGCGCAGCGACTTGAAGGACGAGCGCGTCAAGAGCGAGTACATCAGGGGATACAAGACCGTTTTGGAGTTCTTTGGCAAGAACTGGAAGTAAATGTGGACGGAACATTTTGGTGTAAATGGATGATAACTCGGTAATGAATAATGACTGACCATGAATGCTGCAGTTGCGGCGCCCTCGCATTGAAGTGTGGAACATTCGGACCCATATTTCATCAATTGGCGTGGTGGCAGAGTGGTCTAATGCGCAAGACTAGAAATCTTGTTCCTTCGGGAGCGTCTGTTCGAATCAGGCCCACGTCGCACGATGATCACCAAAAACTTCATTTTTTCTCTTTTGATTATTGTAAACTTCTACCAGATTTTCCCTTCTTTATTTTTTCGCATCAGTTTGTCCTGGCTTCGAATTTCGCTGTGGGTAAATGGGTTGAGAACCAGGGTCGGTCATAGGAAGGGCTGGGTGGTTAAACCAAACTCACAAAAGCCATCAAAGCTTGGAAATGGAAGAAAGTAACAAGAATGAACTGATGAGGAAGAAGGCGACGGAGAAGGTGATAAGTAGCTTGCTCCCAATGGAAATGTACGGCTTCTTGCATGGGAAAGGTTGATGGGATGAAACCCAGAAGATCAGATGGAAAGCCCAGCGATATGCTCAACACGTTTTATCCACGCGCCATCTTATCTTTTTGTTAAGTTCTGTTAGATCTTGTAACATTTCTTCTTTCGCATATGGATGTTCGGTAGACGTGGGTCGTTTGATTGTGTCGCTTACATATGTTCTTGGAGAGGTATATAATATCGCCAGGTTGAATCTCAGGAATCCTCTTCGTTAGTGTACAGTTGGGGCTCTGAACACAAAACATAAGCACGTAGTAGAACGACAAAAAGTAAGAATAGAGGCTGGTATCCAAAATTTGTTTATGCTTGTATGTAAGCCATCGTCATGTTGACGAAAGCGGGTATCAAATGCTTTTTTTTGTCTTCCTTTCCTTTTACCAAGAGAGGAGGGTGTAGTCTAGTCTTCATCTTTCCATTCCCCAGCCCGATCTCGGGAACCTTATGCTCAACTTCATAGACACACTTACGCAACACTACCCCCAGGCGGCGCCGTGATGCCCGCCCACTTCATCTGCTGCGCCACCTTCCTGGCCTCCTTCTCCCTCTTCCTCGCCTGGCTGATACTCAACGTCGGCTCCCTCGCCTTCTCCACCGCCTGCGCCAGCGTCTCCTCCGTAACCTTTTCGAGGGCAAACCTCCCCAGGTCTCCGCGTCTCCACGCCTGCACCACCCAATCCGCCGCGTTCTCCAGGTTCAACTCCGACCCCTTCCTCAACTTCCCCGTGCGCGTTGCCACCGCCCTCAGAAACTCATGCACGTCGTTCGTCGGCCTTCCAAGGTCAAACTTGCGCGTGTACAGCTTCGGATCAACCAGGTTGAGATGATACAACAAGTAATCAGCCACCGTCACCGAGGGAATCACACCGTCCTTCACGGAACCCACCAGCGCCAGACGCAGCATGTCCTCCGGGTCCGACACATACGGGATGAAAACTCCAGGCGTGTCCATGATGAAGACGCCCTCTCCCAGTCCGGCGCTGGACGGATCGTCCGCTGACTCACCGGCTATGATGCGCACAGGGGTGCCGATTTTACGGGTTACACCCGGTGTGGCGCCCGTCTGCGCGGCTTTTGGTAGGCCCATCCCCTTTGCGCGTAGCCGGTTCAGAAGTGTGGACTTGCCGCTGTTGGGCATGCCGACCACCATGCAGCGCATGCCCGTCAGGGAGTCCATTTCGCGGGCGACGCGCTTGATGGACTCCAGGAGGTGTTTGTCGTTGTTGGGCGCGTCGTTGCGGGAGCGGGCGCCCTGGGCGGTACCCAAAAACATGACGTCTTTGGTTGTGGAAGAGTTTTTGTGGTATTTCTTGAGCGTCTTGACGATGTCTTTGCCGCTTTGGTAGCGCCCGTTGGTGTATCCTTCTATGGTGGTCTCTTTGGAGAAGTTGCCCGAGGGCGGACCGAGGTCGTGCTTGGTGTAGACGATGATGCGGGAGCGCTCGCCGGCGGCGGAGGCGGCGAGACTGCGCTCGAGAAGCGGGTTCCAGGAGCAGATGGGCACGCGGAAGTCGCGGCATTCGATGATTAGGCCGACGTTGGAGATGGTCTGGCGCATCTTGTTGAGAGCAGAGGCGTGGTGGCCGAGGTAGTAGGAGCGGGTAATTTGTGTTGAGGACTCGTAGAACTCGCGAGGGGCGAAGCCGCCGCCGGCTGTGAGGGTGGTTGCGGTTTTGGCGACATTCTCGACAGCGGAAGTCGCAGCGGCCGTTGCGCCGGCTGCTAACTTGGCGGTTATTGTACCGGACATTGTGTGCTTCGTGATGGTTGTGGTGTTGCGGAGAGTTCGAGTACTCGTCTATGTCGGCCCGGATCGGATCGAATGCGCCTGGGGGCAATTCTCGCTCGGTTTCGTCCCGTCGTCGTCAATGTCGTCGCTTTCGTTTTAGAAGTTTCGCTTATGGTGGGAGGAAGACCTTGGTGGTTGGCGATAGCATGCTTTGCAAAATGCTAACGTTGTGTTCGGGGACCAAAGACATTGTTGATTCTCGATGCTAAACTTCACGATTCTGGGTCAATTCGGCATTTTGGGTTGAGATAACGGTTAAATGCTTATCGGCCTCTCACACTCTGATAAGGGCATAAAAGTCTAGCCCCCGCTCAAGCAACTTCAAACCGTGATGATAGCATTCTCAACAATCTTCCATAACAACAACAACAAAAGTCGGCTGTGCTCTGTTGCGACTCAAAGCATTGATGTCAATATCATATGTTTGTGGTTCACGGCTCTGCGCTGGATGGATTGCCTCAAGCAAAATGTGACCGCCTTCCTCATCCGAACATGTGCGAAACGGCTGACCTGTGACGTAATGGCTCTTTCTCTCCCCTGTCTCAAGCGAAAGCGGGCAGTGGTCCGGATCTGCAAATTTTATGGGGCATCTTTGAACTTTCTTTTGTGGATTGAACAAATCAAGGCCGGGCATCAAGAGCGGTGGTGGCACGTGCGCTTGCTTGAAGACGGGAGTCGAGGTCGGCCTTGTCCGCGCCTCCTCGCTTGTTGCCCCAATTCTCTTCGCCAAGAACACCATTTCTCTTGGAAGAAAGGCGCGATTGGGGCATGCCCTCAAAAAGTCCTTGAAAAAAGACTCTTCAAACTTGAGGCACTGCCCACCATGAAACCCTCCCAGAAGTGGTCATGGTCATGGATAGGGGTCTTTCTCGGTCCTTCTGGCCCATCCCTCCCTTGATAACCTTCAAAGAGATCGACGTTGTCTGAAAAGATCTAGGCCGAAGTGTCCCCCTATGCTAGCCTTCAACCCTATCCTCTTTCCCATTTAGACAGTATACTATTCTCAAAAGTTTTCACCGCCGCTCTGTTAGCTCGATATCTCTCTATCTACACTCATTTTCTTACACGAGAGTTCTGACTTGAAGACGCGGTGAGATCTCTCCCAATCTCAGCCAACGAACGACATCAGACGAGATAAAGATCGAAGCTTCCACGAACCGAGTTGGAGATACAAACAACTTGTTGTCCTACGTCGCTTCCTCCGTGTTAATATCTAATATCTTCCCTCTGCCGACCTCGGTCCCCGCTTATATACATATATAAGTCAGACGCCAACGGCCAACGACTATTGGCTTCCCGCCCCCTGCTTTCAACCAAACTCTATTTTCCCGTGATCGACATTGCTCAACCGTTCCACTTCTTGGACGAGCTTGAAGCAGGAACCCGATAGATATGCTGGAAAAGCCACCGGCGGCCAAAGCCTCATGGCTGGCCACGGTCTCGAACAGGTTCAAGAAGGGAGGAAAGCTTCAACCATTCAGGTTACTGAGGCAGGACATACGCAACCTTCGCTCTCGATATGTTTCGGATTGGACAGTCTTCAACCAGCTGGTCGTTGCTAGTGCCGTCTATGTCTTCTTCACCAACATCCTACCAGGCATCACGTTCGCCAACGACCTGTACGTTCTCACCGGAGAATCATGGGGCACTATCGAAGTTGTCTTTAGCACTGGCCTTTGCGGTCTCATCTTCTCCCTCTTTTCTGCCCAACCGTTGACCATCCTGGGCGTCACTGGTCCCTTTTCGGTTCTGGCAGAGAACATGTACAAGTTGTGTGAAAACAACTTTCATGTAAGTGTTTCCATCTATGGTTACGACAACATATCTGAGAAAGTAAATCCACTAACACTAACAAAGGTCCCCTTCCTCCCCGTCATGGCCTGGTCCCTCATCCACTCAGCCTGGATGCACTACCTCCTCGCCATCTTTAACGCCCACGACTACACCATGCAATATGTGACCAACTTCAGCGCCGACATCTTCTCGCTTCTCAACTCGGTCATCTACTTCCATAAAGCCAGTCTCGAACTGAAGAGAAACCACGACAATGTGCCCTTCGATGCCTTTCTTTACTCCATCATTGGCGCCTTCGGCACCTGTCTCCTTGCCATCTTCTTGTCAACCGCACTCGAATGGAAGCCCCTGTTTGGTCGCATCATCCGCATGGGTCTGGCCGAATACGCAGCTGCCATCTCCATCATCTTCTTCATTGGCGTGCCTTACATGGGCGAGCTAGCCGACCTCGAGCACGAGCGGCTTTCTATCCAGACAACCTTCCGACCTACCAGCCCGGGCCGCGACACCTTCTTTGTTCGCTTCTGGGAGGTCCCCCTGGAGTGGGTATTCATCTCCATTATCCCGGGCGCCATCATCACAGTGCTATTCTATTTCGACCACGAAATCAGCAGCATCATCTGCACCGTCGAGCGGTACGGCACTCGCAAACCGGGTGGTTACGCGTGGGACATTGTTTTGCTGGGCACCACCACAGCGTTGTGCGGTATCTTAGGTATCCCGCCCGCAAACGGACTGTTACCTCAAGCGCCTCTACACTCCGAGTCCCTACGACACTGGGTAGAAGTCGACGCCGACGACGAGTCCGATTCCGACTCTCCCACCTTGTTAACCACCCAATCTTCCCCCCAACCCATCACGGCCTCCTCCAGCTCCTCCTCAACAACCCTTTCCTCACCCAACCTCGACGCCGTCCCCAAGAAAAAGAAGTTAATCCCCCGCGTCCACGAACAGCGTTACTCCCCCTTCCTCCAGTCCGCCTTAATCCTGTGCTTCATCTCCCCGCCCTTCCAACGCCTCCTCGGCCTCACCCCGACCTCTGTGTTGGCAGGTTTATTCATGTACATGGGCTACCAATCTTTATCGGTTAACCCCATCCTGCCTCGCTTCTTTGAACTCCTTGCCCCTCCCTCTGAACTACCCCCTTTACCCTCCACCCCCGGTAACCCCCCAGTGTCAAGATGGGCGGTACACGGGTATACGCTGACGCAGATTGTCCTGACGGGAATTATTTTCGGTGTCACCCTCACGGTAGCGGCACCGGGTTTCCCTGTTATAATTATTATTTTGGTGCCGGTGAGGTTGTGGATTATGAATAGGATTTGGGCGAGGGAGACGTTGAGGTATGTGGATGGGTGGGCGTGTAGGCCGGGGAAGCCGGAGGATACGGAGGATGAGATTAGGGCGAGGGAGGCAGGCCGAGAAGGGGGTCTGGAAGGGGGTATTGTTAATGAGGAAAATGGGATTGTGGGTGCTGCTGAACGGGAGAGGGAGATGGAGATGGGAGAGATGGTGGATGTTGAGAGGGGGTTGCCGGTTAAGAGGAGTGAAGGGGGGAGTGTGAGGGAGAAGCAGAGTTGATGATTTGATATCCAGTTATTTAATGAGTCGTCTTTGCAGGGAATTGTTTGCGTTTTTGAAGAAAGGGAAAAGCTGAATTGGGGGAATAAAGAGTGAATGATTTACGGTGTCAAGTATCGAGATGATAATAATGATTTAATGCATAGATAGCATAAGCAGGAGAGACGGCATAGCATGAGCATGAATGAGCATAGCATCGAGCGCCAGATACTGTAACTTCCCCAAATGTGAAAAGCATGGTTGATACCCTCATGCATATCTTGAAGCAAAACCCAGATGACGAAATTTTGGAAACTCTATACTCCCCTGATCAATGATAACAACAACCCATGACCGTCCTACCAGAATTCAGAACCCGGATTATCCTGATTAGAACCACCAAGAAAACGCCCCAGTAAATGCATCGCTGACACGCACCAACCCCCACCCGCCTTACATCGAAAGTAAACGCAGGGGGGAAAGCGAGGACAGCTGCCCCGATAGATTCAGTGTAGACTTCCAAAGCATCCGATCTTGTCACAAAGACCTGCCTAACGATAATCCCATTCTGCCCGAAATAACACCAAGAAAAAAAGAAATGGTAATTGTAACGTGGAAAGTCATCAGCCCTTGCGTATCCGACGTGATCCCATGCCATATGCACATCAAGTATATCGATCATTGATTCAAACACCGTAACCCCATATTATATCCGCTCATTGTATCATACTGTGTACTCCTGCTGCCACTTGACCAATCTGCGGGTCAAGCTATCCATCATCTCCACGCAGCTGAGTTCCTTAAAATCCTTCTCTAACTGCCCTTCGGAGGAGGTCGCGGACGTGACGATGGCCGGCGTCGAGCCATTAACTCCAGTGACACCGACGCTCGTAGCCAGCGACGACTTCTCAGGTGGCGCCACACTGTTTCCGTTCGTCTTATCGTCATCTGACGGTGATTCGCCAGCAAGCTCAACTTGTGTCCGCGAAATGAAGTCTAGGAGCGCCGCGGCCCTCCTCTTCATGTCGGTCATGGTGATCTTGCTGCTCATTCCACCCTTGTTCTTCCCGTGCTTGCCGTGTCCGGTAGCCTTCTCCTCAGCCTTGCTTGGCTTGGTCGGAGGGGGCGGGACTTCGGCTGGTGCCTCGCCTGATTGCGATCTTGCCGGTGATGGCTCGTTGTCATCACGCGTGTATTGGTTACGGCCTTTCTTCTTATGCGATCGCTTCTGGCCAACCTTGGCCGTAGGGGTAGCCGCGGCGGGAGGGTCTTCCGGAGTCGGCTCCGAGGCAGGAGGGGGGTCAGGTACCGCTGGTGGTTGTTCTTCCTCTTCTACTGCTTCTTCCGGCACAGTAGGGGTTACCGTAGTGGTCGTTGTGGTGGTGGTCGCGGTGGTAGTGGCGGCGATCGGTGTCGCTGTAGCGGGTGTCTTGTTTACTGCCGCACGAGCTGCTAGTGGTGCCTCGTCCGAAGGGTCTGAATCTGTGTCCATGTCAGCTTCAGATGCCTTCGTGAGAGTTGCTGCTTCCGTACCATCAGCTCGCCGGCGTTCGGCTCTGCCCTTTCGCTTATTTGCCGCCTCGGCCCTTTGTCGTTCGCGTTCTTCTCGCTCGGATGTCTTCTCGGTACGCAGAGTGCGGCCTGCTGCGCCACCCCGCGACCTAGATTTTGCACCGTTCCGTGTTGTTGCGCCGGCGTCGTCGGAGTCCTCGGTATGCTTGTCGAGGCTTGGAGAAGCTGATCTAGAGCTCGTCCTCTGCCTCTTACTTTCTGGCTTTCTTTGAGGGGTGTCAGCGGTCAACGAAAATTTGGCAGCCCAGGAGGTTTAGACGTACTCTTCGCTATCGCTTCGACCTCGCTTTGTTCTTCTCGTGGTGGTTTCGGGTTGTTCAGGAGCTGCATCTTCTTTACTTGCTTCAATCGCCCGTCTCAGGGCTTCAGCTTCGTCGTAGTCAGCTCCTCGGCTGTTCATTGTAGATCTTCGTTTCGACGCGGAGGAAGTGGCCGTACCACGTCCGTTGCGGCCCTCGGGTTTATCTTTGGGCGGCGATCTCGTGCCATCTTTGTTGAGAGAGGCGGATCTTGAAGTTGTTCGAGAGGGGCGCTTAAGAGGGAGGTAGTGTGAATACCGTTGCCTGTGAATCATTATTGTTAGTCGAATGGAGGGTGGACGACGATGATTGTGAAGGCGGAAGATGACATTGTCAGGAGGTGAGGCAGTGTCAAAGGGCTGGTTGGCTTTGACGCACACCAGCTGAACTTTTGACGCTCAGCTCCCGAAAATGCAACCCCGGGGCAATTGAAAGGTGAGATTTACCCGTTGCTCGCCGTGAAAATCTTGTGGAATTCTTTGCGGCACTCTTCGCAAAAGTATTCGTCGGGACTCGACTCCTCGGTCATGATGCCAACGCAGGCGCCGTGTTGCCAAACCTTGCAAATGTCGCATTGTACGAAGAAGCCGGCCGCATCGTCGGTGACATCGGTTGCGAATATGGGATCAATGTCCATGCCGTCCTTTAGGCCATGCTTTGAGTCTTCGTCGAAGGGTGGAGGGCCTGGATAGTCCTCGTATCCGCAAATGCAACGGACGGCCTCGTCCTCGTCCTGGGCGTCATCGTCGCCGTGTGCCATTTCGACCTGTTCAGACTTGTTATTTGCCCTATCTCTTTCTTCCTGCTGCCCTCGGGTGCGACGTCGTGTTCCAAACGAATCGTCTGCTGTAGATGTCTCGTCTGGGGCTTCGGAGGATAGTGATCCTGAAGAACTTGATTTTTGTGGCGAAACAGCTTTGTTGAAATACCTGGTGCTGCGCTCACCACGACCTGACGTGCTTGACGTGGTCGAGGAGATCTGGGATTGCGATTGCGAGGTACGCGCTCTGGAAGACCGCCTCGGATCGGACCCTGCCATTGCTTGCAGCTGGGGCCACAGTCAAGGCAGGAGTTGGAAGAGGGTAGGGTATGTAATCGACACGAGTGGTGCCGAAGAGGAGAAACGCGATCCGCAGGCCCGTTAGGAGGGGGTTCTGCGGTCGGGTGTCAAGAGTGCCTAAGGACGATGACGCACTCTAGCACTGGAATGGTATTGTCTTGAAGCTCGACAACTGCGATCTAGATGGCCGTGGGAAGTTATATGGAGTGGTGTCGGGAGCAAACCCGGATAACGCGGTCGTACTGTCGATGTGGGCACAGCGAAGCGAGGGCTCGACGTGGTCAAGTCTCGATTGTAGAATTAGGGTTGACACGATTGCTGGACGGAAAACCGGTCGAGGATGTCGAGGCTATGAAAGTCGTGCTAGGTTCGATCGTAGCTTGAAGCCGGTGCTTGGTGGTCGAGAAGTGTGGATTGTCGAGGATGGACCGACTGACGATGGGGGATCGCGAAAGGGCTTGGGAAGAAAATCTAGTCGAGAGAGGAGGGTACTCAATCGAAGGCGTGCTGGGGATGAAGAGGTCGCCGGTGTGCTTGTTGAGATGTCCACGAAAGACAGACGTGTTTCTTGCTACCTGGGGCAAAAGATTGAGCGGGTACAACGTGGGAAAAACGAAGAAGAAGGGACGAAGAAGATCGAGTCTTGATGGGTATGACGGGATCCGAAGAAAGTCAAAGTGCTTCTTGCTAGGACAATTTGGAGATTGGGGGGCGGTAGTCGAAGAGGTAGGTCCGTGGTAGAGGATATCTCATGACGGGAACAAGACAACAAAAGTTGGACAAGTCGGGTTTTGGTGTCTATGACCCAAGGTGTGCGTGGTGAGGATCTCCGGAAAAGAGGAGAGCGAGGACGGCACTCGTGGGAGGAGGAAGTGGAAGCGATGGCTGGCTCCGTCTACTCTTGGTGTGTGCCCGTGTACATGGTCTTGGTGTGGAAAGCGAGCCCGGGACCCAGTCGAGTTGCCAGCCCCAAAAAATAGACGGGACCACCGCACCCGCACTACGGCACCACGAAGCCAGCACTCTTCCACATCATCAGAAACCACCACACGCCGGCGGCGCTGGGCTGTCTTGATCGCTGCTTGCAGTAAATTTTGGCAGAAAGCTGCCCGTGAAAGCTGCCCGTGTTGTCCGCCCGGAGCGCCCACTCTCTTCCACTTCCATGCCCGCCGTCCACCCACACAAACCCCGGTCTGGTTCCGTCCATCAATGTCAATCGCTCCAGGCACTGCACCTCGCTGCAATGCTTCTCCTCACTCCTCACTCCTCTGCCGTGGGCCAGCGGCAGGCCAAAGCGTGCGGGGCCATCTGTGGGAGCTCGGGCCTCTTCTCGACCAATCCGATGCCGAGAAAAAGTTAATGGGCAGCTCGACTTATTAATGAACCACTCTGGGATACGGCGACGAAAGCCGGCTCTTTTTTGTCGATGTTGTTCATCCTTGCGGTGTTTGGTTGAAGATGTTGTGTATTGTCCGATTTGACGCCGTGTGTGAGCGTGGTAGAGTGGTGAATTATCCGTCCTGGCTGGAGATGGTTCGTGCTATGACATCACGCTTCGATGGCAGATGAAGCCCGTGTCCAGCTCGAACGAAGAGAGAAATAAGGGGCATTTGGAAAATGAAAATGAAAATGAAAATGAAAGGAGTTGAGGTGAAATGGTGGACGTGTCGGAATGCGCAAACAGTTGCTAGGATACGACTTGATTGTTGCACAGAAAGGGGAAATTATTTGGGACGGCGGGAAGGAGAAGCGCTGGCTGGTGTGAGTTTAGGACGGTTGTTGCTGGCTGCAGGTTGTGGTCAGTTCCTCAGGTGGTTGTCGAGTTGAGCAATTAGACGGAGCTGTTCCAGGTAAAAGAGTGCATCTCTCCGTCCTCGCGAATGGAAATGGCAGTGCTTGGTGGTTGTCATCAGATCAGATGCAATTGTAAAATGGCAGCGGCACCGCAGTGTTCGTTCTGCCCTGTTGATGGAAAATTGCTTGGCTCCGTCTTGCTTGCTCGAATAGGGCAGCACAGTGTGCTCGACGGTCAGGTACCGCCCACAACCCGGTCTCTTTTCAGCGAGGTCGCTGGAATTCCCGTCGGCTTGTGATCATATATATTGAAGAGATGGAACATTCAGGTCGCTACGGCGACGATGAGGCGCGTTGTATGCCATGGTTTGGAAACAATCATAAAATTGATCTGACAAGTGTCCGTCGATTTCTGATAAACTTGTAACTTTGCCGAGTGGAAAAGTCATGGTGGTGAAGGGAGGCCTTGGACGATGGAGTGCCCGATGCTGGCAGTTTTTCGAAGTGGAAGTGGCTTCCATATCGGGAATTCTTCTTTTGGAAATTTAGGGACATCGCTTTAAGTGGTTGTAAGAGGTCCTATATTTCAGGGTGTGCTCGGCGGCCCTGCTTGTTGGCAAAGGGGCGGGAACCTCTGTGGTTTCTCGGGCCATGTTAAATTGTCATTCCATGTTGAAAGCGGTGGCTTTGAATTAAAGACCGAACCACAGACGCAGTGGTAGGCAAGCTATCTGCATGTCCCGACTCACTCGGATGAGAACCGGAAACCGAATGGAGGCACCCCCGGCCGGAGTGGGTCTCGAGGCGGGGGCGGAACAGCGGGTGTTCAGCACATGGGGTCACGGACCCCCTCCGGCAACCCCCAACCATGATGAACTTCGAATCTGTCCAGACAACCACTGGCCAAAGATGCTTACATAATGCTGCCAAGGGTGTCGATTAGGTCCCGCCTGCCATCCTGCCCGCCCTCACTACAGTGAACACCCGCTTCTCCTAATCACCACTGAACCGAACCATTGAACTCCATTGCTTTCCACCCCTCAACACCATCCGATACCCTCGACACCCGTTTTACTTAGTCGGACGAACTGTGGATCTGGCTTCCTGTTTGTTTTGGCCTTCTCATAGCTCTTCCCCGGCTTTGTCTGCAACCTGTCCACCGGATATCCGCACGAGCCAGAGACTCGAGCCAAGAAGGTGGGTGCTTGTGATTACAGCAGCTGGACTGCCCCCTCAGCTGTATGGCTTCATTTCCCCCTCGCTCCCCCTACCCGCCGCCTCAACCCATGATGCCCCCTTCGTCCTCATATAGTATCACGAAAAAGACCAGGAATTATGGTTGTCGTAGACGATTCGGTGGCAAGTTTGGGAGAAACTCCTGTCCTCTACGAGTCCTGGCGTAACACCGAGAGACACGACTGCCCATGACGTTTCCCCTCCTTTTCCCGAGGCTTTGGTGCTGATGAGTCTTTTTGGTCAGAAAGGGACGAGATCCAAACCGACGTCGGCGCTTATATTTCCCACCATTTGCAGTTCCCAACGTACACCTCGGAGCAAAGAACACCTGCACCTACTACAAACATACGGATTCATAGCACTGCGGCTTGGAGGTTCCTCTCGGGTTGACGCATTTACCGTGTCAAGTCCCTCGGCGGCTGGCGCTCCTTCGAAAGTTGAAAGCGTCTTGTCTTGGGTACTATGTGATATCCTGAAGGTACGTTCGTAGGCCTGTGCCTTCCAAGTTGCAATTCCAAGGCTTGGATTGTTCTCCCAAAGAAGTCGCTTCCCACAAATGCGTGGCATGAACAAACGGAGTCCCCTTCGATCGAGTCCGCCAACTTCTATCCCGTTTTAACCCCGCCTCTATCCATGTCCCGGTCCTACACTCTGCCTTTCTTAGTTCCCGACCTGCCATTCTTTTGTCGTGGCTGTTCAGTGCGGAACCTATGCTTGCCTTCTTAAACGACGTCTCCCTGGTCCTCAAATGGCTTTCGTTATCGTTGCTAACTCTGTCACGCGTGGTTCTTAACAGAGCACACGAGCAAGTCACAAGAATGTCATCCGCCGATACGGTGTCGGTGTCATCCGCATACCGAGGCGAACGGAGAATCCATCCCCTGCCGAAAAGATCACTGAGAGACCGTTTAACCCCCGAAGCCGCAGAGTCGATCCAATACCCCCCAGCGCCTTCGATCTCTACATCGTTGTTCCCGAGTCTGTATAGTATCCGCGATGACGAGCCGGACCAGAGTTCAACACCCCCTCGCGAGCGGGCTGCCGAGGTTACCCCACGCCAGTCAAGAAGAGATGGTTCAGTAGCAGAGGATGGAGGATATACGACAGCGTCGAGACAAGGCATACCGGACCGCGGCCACAGCCTGGTAGATGATGGAGTGTCTGCGTCTTCGAACCGCAAAGGCCATCAGTCACCGAGGACGGAACAAGAGGAAAGATCGGCGAATTCGCAAGCTACCATTTCCGCAGCATCAGCGGTCGATGGGTATGACTCCTTCGAGAACACAAATAACAAAAAGAAAAGAAAGATCCCCACAGCAGGTGATGCAGCTCTTGGCGGGGTTCATGTTGGCATAGATGCTGGTTTCGGAACTACGTCCATTCAGTCTGCAGATGGTCATGGCGAGGCAACCTCTTCAAGCTCGGCATCTCAGTATGGTTCCGGGGGATACATGTCAGGTTTGCAGAACGTGGCTGGTCCTGGTAGAGGGAGATATGGTAGACCGCGCAACGGGCGTAGTCCGCTCAGGCCCATATCCGATTCAAATACCAATTGGCTGGGGAGAGGCGGGAAGCTCCGTTCTGTTCCATGGGCATCCAATTCATGTAAGTTGACTCACGCTCCGTGTCCACCCTTTAGCATTTGATGTGTTGTTACGACGGAACATACTGACCATGTGTCTCCATTTAGCCGAGAACCAGGGGATCATCTCCAACGCCATTGCGAACGCAGAGAAGCTGAACCCACCACAGTCAGGTTCCGAAAACACAAGCCTATTGCACAACTCACTGTCACCGAAACGCCCTGCCTCAGCACAGTTTACCTTTACCGCACCCGGTCCTAACCCAATCTCTTGGCCCGGCTCTGATCGACGAGTAACCATGCCGGCTCCCCCATCGGCTCGGCAAGGACAAGAGAATTGGCAACGTGTCGCTCCGGGTAACCAGCCGGGTAACCCCCACGCTCTTCCTTCGGCAGCAGGTGTCGCAGGCAAGGAAACACAGGGCAAGGCTGGAGTTGGGGGACAGGGGCAACAAGGCCCAGCGCCAAAGACCACGAGGAGGAGTGCTGCCAAAGAGTACGCTGCCGCGGCCAGGCAACGGCGCCGCGAGACACAGTTGCGGAACAAGCGCAATCCTCCCAAGCCCGAAGATATTTGGATTTGTCACTTTTGTGAGTACGAGTCGATATTCGGCCACCCGCCTGAAGCTTTGATCCGCCAATACGAGATCAAGGCCCGCAAGCAACGCCAGTTGGAACAACAGCGGAAGGCACAATGGGAGAGGCTCAAGAAAGGCAAGCACAAGGGGAAGAAGCATAGCAAGCTACCTACCAAGGGGCACGATGGTGTTCAAGATGCCCATCAACCTTCGGGCGGCCACGGTGCTCCGATGAACTGCGACTATAGTCAAGGCACTCAGAGCGAGGAGTACTTTGACGACGACGACTACGAGGAAGACGACTACGATCCGGACGAAGATTTACCGCCAGAAAACGGGTTAGAAGCCGACAGACATGAACGTGTTCCAGATCACGTTCCCCGTGTTTCGACTGTGCCTGATGGGGGAGGGACCTGACCATGGCTTCCGTGGCCATGCCACCCCCCTTCCTTAAGTTCTTTGTACTATTAGTCTGCACCAATTTTAGCGTTGTTTTTATACCCTGTTTTGTTTTATAAGTGACGATGAGAAGGGGAGGATCTTTAGTAGGGGAAAGAGGTGGGAGTGGCCACAGCGACCGGAGAGGAGTGATCGGACATGACTGATCAGAGAAGCGCCTAGGACTACGGCATCAAGATGAGGTTGCCCTGGCGACGAAATCGAATTACCCAAATAACTGCGGCTTGAGGCTCGCAACCTTATGCACACTACGAAACCGACCACACAGCATTGATTTGGGTAGCTCACACACTATCGAGAAAAGATCCACAAACTACGATAATCGACGCCCAACACATGATGTTTTCTGGTATACAGCTTCACATCAAACGGTTAGCGATGCTGTAGTAATGGTGGAGGATGAGAAAGAGAAGAACAAGGAGCCACAAGTTCAGGTGTACTAGCGAAAGGTTGCTGGTAGCCTGAAATGGGATGGTTGCTGTTGATGTCAAAGGCAATGGTGAGGAGCTGTGATACCAGTATGGAAGGATGGATAGGACTACGGCTATAACCAGCATACAACAATGTACCTTTGCTAAGGGCGGATAACTATCAAATAGAAGCAGATAGACGCCTTGAGGGACAATACAAGAAACGAGTAATATGTAGAAAACGAGCAATCATCATCTTGTCCATAGTTTAGATTTCATTGTCGTTGGACCGAGGTCCGGCATCACACGGCGCTTCCCGAGTGATGATGACGGGAATTGCTCCAGGTGGAAGTGGAGACGAACGGGAGGAGTTCCCGCAGCGGCCGGCGGGCCTCGTCGATCGCCAAATCCAGAATTCCAGATGTCAGTGTCACAAACCCCGCCGAAGCAAAACCCGCAAAGCGCCAAAGCCCAGCCGTTTATTCGTACGACGTCAGACGAAGACATGGTCAAGTTACCAAACAGATATTGGATGAACCGAACTGTGTCCATGTGTTCAACAGGCTGGACTGGCTGGAATGAGTCAACCCTAAACGTGTTTTGGCGGGTTCTGAAGCAATGGGATACCAAAACTTTTTTTTGAGGAACCTTCCGAAAAGGTGATTCCATGTTCTCAATCTGGACAGGCAGACAGATTTGGGGTTGATCAAACGGGGATTGTTGTTGTTGGACAACGCTTGTGGGGAGGACTGAAATAGTCCACGAGAATCTTAAAGGGTTTGTACGGGCTTAGAATCAGGGCAATGCCAAGGTCAAGCAGCAAGTTGTGCAAAAGCAAGGCAGATCGGCGCATATGTACAAGATTGGGGTTGAAGGTGATCATGATGCAAGTCATGTCCTCCCCACGACGGGATCCTCGGCAAGTGGAAGCTTAGGTACCGTCTGGGGAACAGAAACAAAGGCACGCCTGGCAGCAAGCAAGCACTTTATTAAGCAATCAATCACATTGTGTCTAGAGTACATATGATGCCATGTGGAATGCTTAACGCTTGTTTCGATGCAAGCCGCACGAGAGCCGTTACGCAAGGAAAGCGGTCCTGCATATGCTTAGAGTTTCTGGACCGAGGAATTGAACATCCAAAAACCTTTTGGGAATCACTGGGAAACACAGAAGGAAACACAAAGGACCCAAAAGAGGAAGCCTGAAGAGAGTTTCAGAAGTGGCACTGACGCATGCATTCACGAATTGGGATTGTTCGTGATAGCCTCAATCGGGTTTAGCGTGTTGTCAGTCTAAGCCTTGTGAGTTTGAGGATTAGCGTCCAACTCCGGGACCTGGCGACGGCGATGTGGAAATGCGGACTGGAGATGTGGCTCCGGTCCAGGCAGCTCCAGCGTGCTGTGCCCCATTGTAGGTTGTTACGCGTAAGGATGCCCGGATGTGGTGGAGTTGGACAGACACGGCGATACACGGTTTCTACCTGAAATTTCTAGCCATCCCGGGCATTCAATTCCCAGGGCTTCCGTTGCTTGATGATAACCCTCATCCGGGGATCCCATGTGTAGAAAGGTTGAAACTATTTGCTGCTGCTGCGCCGGTTCGTCATCGTCATCCTCCATCTCCATCGTTCAGCTCGTCCAGCGCACACACAACCAAGAATTGCTGTCTGTTGGTGACGGCAGAAAGAGATTGACGGCGGGAACAAAAAGACCTGGACTCCCGTCGAATCGGCTCACAATCAAACGACCCTCCCGCCGTCCGGTTGCAGTGATTGAGCAAAAATCCTCACTGTGCAGACTCGTCGCCGAAAAAGGGCGCCGGCTGCTGCACGCACACTGCAACTGCACTCTTCCTGCACTGCGACCGCAGTTACCGCACTACAACTCCCGTCCTCCGTCATCATTCATTTTTTTTCCCTCGATACCACACTTGCTTACACACCATCTTTCTGGACAGCAACGACACACACAAGTCCCGGCACCTCGACTCACCCTCCTTTTCCATGCAGTCCGGCGCTGCCACTTTCAGAAAACAACCAACACACCCACCACCGCAGCATCACCACCACACCACGCAATCACCGCCCTCGTCTACACGTGTCGTCGCCGACCTTCCATCCCATCTCTCCCTTGTCTCGACCCGATAAACCCTTTTCGCGACGACGACTACCGCCAACGACTCTCCTTATTCTCACATCCAACAGATCCGACCTAAAGTACTGAACCTCGAAGCGAACCCCTCCACTTAATTCTTCAATTCCGCCCTATGAGAAGCCTCGCTCGGTAATGAGCAAAGATCGCCAGGTGTTGGGGATGGCCTGGGACACGAACACAGAGACACCTCTACACACACACATAGCGACGACAGCGACATCCAGGTAGAGTCGAGTACTACAAATTGTCTGTCGAGCCGGCTGAGGATACCTTTCAACAATGTTCGGCAGCTCGCGGAGGCATCGGCCGCCCAATCCGGTATGTCGTCATTGGGTCCCTTTTTCTTCTAGACCTCCTTTCGGCCTGGTTCTGTCCCCCGATGGACAGTGAGACAGTGCACATTTCGATCATCGGTGTCTTTGTTCGCGACGGCATGATTCTGCTCGCTCGCCAATGTATGACATGGTCGGCGCGTGTGTCGCTTGCAATTACACTTTTCCTACACTACTACTACTAGCTCGCTCCACCGAGTCCAGCCTGCTTGTTCAATTATCCCTTGTTTCTCCCCAGTCCCCTACCTGCCTTTCCCCATGCTTTCGCGCGGATACCCTTATGGTTCCCCGTCCCGTCCCGTCTTCTCCGGTCCATGTCCAGTCGCGAAAGGAATCCCCGATTGCTGACTGCTAGATTTCCATGTCGCGCCATAAACAGCCATTGACCGCGGCGACTGCGAATCCCAATGCTGCCTCCGCCGCCGCCGCCGTCTTCAAGCGCAATGAAGCCCAACAAGCCTCGAACCTGTCTGCCGCCGCCGCCGCCGCCGCCCTCCGCGCCCGTCCCATAACCCCGACCAATGTCGCCGAAGTCCAGACGAAGCGCACCGTCCGGCGCAGTGCCTCCGTGGCATCCACGCGTACGAACCCCGAGACGACCCGCGGAAGACCTGACCTGCGCCGCAGTGGGAGCTCGAGCTCCATGACCGAACGCACCTTTCGAAGCCCCAGTCCACACCGATCCGAAAGCAGAAATTCCGGACGTCGTCAGTCTCAGTCCATCGAGGAGCTACCCCCTGTTCCAGAACTGCCCAAGAATGTGGCCACGACCGTTGGAACGACTACGGGGACGGGCGCGCCCAGCCAGAAGAGCGCGCATCGGCGGACACAGAGTCTGGGCGTTGAACGGGCCCCATCACAGAAACAACTACAAGGGGTAGACGATGTTAAGCCTTGGTTTGGTCCCGCAAAGGTGGGAGACCTGTCAAGCGTCCGGAAGACGGATCCCGCAATGGCAAGCCCACCATCCAGTCCACCCCAGGTTGCGATGCATCAGGAAGATCGGCCTAATAGTCGGGCGTCATCTGTCAACTTCTCGTATCCAGCCCGGGTTAGGGTCGGCTCACCGCCAGTATCCCCGGCTGATACCCGCAGCACCACCGACTTTCCGGCCCAAGATTCCCAATCGGCGGTCCAGCCCCAGCGGTCAAGGGGTTCCCTATTATTAGAGCCGGGGACCCCATCCACTACTAGACCGCGAGCTTCGTCTGCCTCCGCCGCTGACCAGACATTGGTCTACGATCCCAACTCCCGTCGGATGATCAGACGTTCTGACCTTATAGCCGTTGAACACGCCATCATAGCTGCATCGCAACAACCTACGCGTACAAAGAAACAGAAGAAGCATTATCCCAAGGCTGGTTCACACCTTGCACAAGGCACCGTGGGTCGTACTAAGAGTAACGTCCCAACAAGCGACCTGACCGGTAATACCGGAACCACTACCACGACAAGGACAACAGCTCCACAGGTACAAGTACCAGCCCCTGTTCAACAATCACCGGCAATACAGAACTCACGCCAGGAGATCCAAGAACGACCACCCTCACCAGCTGCCGTACCTTTGACAACAATTGAACCTCAGCCGACTGAACAGCAAGAGGAAGAGGACTCGGATGTTGAAGACGAAGAAGAAGAAGACGTCATCGCCGATCACCATCACCCCACAGCATCAACACCAATGGTCGTAACTAAGGATGGTCGTCCAATGGTTAGGAGATTGCCTTCCATTGTGAAAGAGGAGCCAGAGTTGGAGGAATCAGATTCAGATGAAAACACATCGAGGGTCTCTGGCGCCCTTGACTCGGTGCCGTCTCGACAGAGGATAGTCTCACATACCCGCTCGCAATCAGAACAACAACCAATACAGTCTTCTTCTCAAGCCAACCAACTACCAATACGGGCAGCTTCAGTGTCTCAAAGGAAAAGCCAACCTACTCGGAACTCATCCCTAAGCCCGGCTCGTCAAGCACACTTTGGACCAGTTCAGGATACTCTAACTGTTAGGCATTCACCACCACCTCGATCAGTCTCTCCACGAAAGTCGGCTCTAAAACAAACTAGCCCCGCCCGCGGCCCATCGCCCTCTGACTTGTCGTCGGAAGCCTCGTGGAGTACAGACCAGCCCGTGAAGCGGAAGAAGTCGGTGCGGGTAAGCTTCGATGATGAGACTCAACCAGCCATTATTGTCGAGGCCGCCCCTGAAGAACGATCAATTTCACCACCTATGGCCAGCCCTACCGGTATACGTCGCTGGGCAAATGCGGACTCGTCGGCGGCTCTTGACAATGAGGACCTCATGAAACCACGACCGGCGCTCCCAAGCTTTGGCAGTGTGAGAAATGTCAGGAAGCCACAGCAACTGGAAACGAAGGAAGACGAACGACCACTTCGACCCATAGGAGATGTCTCTTACACCGCGCCATACACAACGCCACTTCCCCTGAGCCCTGTAGCCGAAAGTTTTGCGCAGAGCAGTGACCATGCTATAGGGGGCGTGCTGCAGAGGGAGCGCGAAGAACGGGTACGAAGTCCAGCTAATATCTCACGGTTTAGAGAACCGCTCCCACCAGTGGTCACGTCGGTGGAGGGAGGTGGATATGCTAGCGACGACAGTGATGGGTCGACCAGTCTTGCGTCCGAGATGACAGGGAGCTTGTACGATTATCCGAGCTTTATGGATCCCCCACCACAACCGCGCCGGAACTCTGTATCTTCACCACAGGTATCGCCTGTCAAGACGGCCTTCCCGAATGGAAACACGCCTGCAATCGACTCGAGGTTTGCTCAGGAGGAAGCCCGGCGACGGAATAGTGCTCCGAATATCCCGATCATCTCTCTGACGCAGCCTACGCCGCCGGCGACCCAGACTGAAGCACCCAGGCCGTTCTTTGTGGAGGTTCCTGGTGGGTTTCCTGAAGACTCGGATACATCCAAGAGTTCGGCCGGTGGTGTCGAATCGGCTGCTGGACAACAGACGACAGGGACTCAGTCGCAGCAAGTATCGGAGAGTGAGACGGATGACTCGAGTGTATACGCCGATGCATATGAGGATCTTTCAGAGGCGGAAGGAGAGGGTTTTCAGTCACTCAACGCTGTTTTGGACTTCCCTGAAGCCAACAACAACAATTCCCGCCAACAAGAGATTCCTGACACCCCGACACCCCCCGACCCACCACGAAGTTTGGTGCCTGCACTTTCGACTGCCACGACTGCCATTGGATCTCACTCGGGAGAGTCTCCCCAGGAGGATGACTGGGAGCGGGCCAAGGCCTACTGGAGGAGCCTTACGGCCGAGCGACGAGCGCAGCTGGAGCGCGAAGCTAAGGAGGATGCGGCCATTGAAGGCGACAGGGAAGAGATCAGTGTGCCGGTAGAAAAGCCTAGGAGGAAAAAGTCGATTGAGAGGAGGAACTCGGAAAGACAGGCTTTGGCTGTGCAGATGGCGAGGCAGATGATGCTTGAGCAGCAGCAGCAGCAGCAGCAGTTGTCACGTCAGGAGGAGGAGCAACCACGGAAGAAAAAGAAGGGGAAGTCAAAGGCAACGGCTGCCCCTGCTCCAGCTCCAGCTCGCGTGAGTCCCGAACGCACGTATCAGATTAAGCCTGGCACCAAGTGGGAGGAACCTGAAGTTCCTGTCGCACCGGTGGCGTCGACGATGACGATGCGAACTACTATGCGTAGTGCTCCTCCTCAATCCAAGGTTGCCGTCGTAAACGACGGACCTCGACTTCGCAAATCGATGCGTTCTGAGCCTCCGACCGATCGTCGAGCGTCTTACCCAGATCCAGCCCCGGTTCCTGCAACCCCTCAACTCACAAAACGCGAACGTCGTGCGGCCTCTGAAGCTGCTGCAGCTCCGCGAGCGTCTACCATCCGCCTAGCCAGCACCCACCAATCCCACATCAAGCGCCGCGGGTCTACCAGCAGCGAAAGCAGCTTTAAACGCGCCCGTGCTAGTTCAGCAGGCGGGGGCCTCTCTACCGGTGGCTTTCGTACATCTCTTCGTCCGAAGTCACCAGCTGCTGGGTCTGTGGATAGTCGCGGAAGCGGAACTAAGCTTCTCACCTCTTTGCGATCCATGACGCCTACCAACTCGAATTCCAGACTCGCCGACACTCCGCCTTCTAGTAGAGGGACCATGGGTTCGGGCATGGGTATGCGCACCACGCTGCGTGGCGAACCTGCGGCAAACAGTGGCAGTGGTGGGAGAAGAAGTCCCGGTGGCATGAAGATGCCTACGCTGGGTGGTAAGAAGGCTGCTGGTGGAAAGAAGAGGTCATCGACTGGTAGCAAGTTCTCCAGCAGGTTTGGAGATTCGAGCGATGAAGAGGATGTGGGAACGGGAAGCAGGTTCAGAAGCCGGTTTGATGAGTCGAGTGATGAAGAGGAGGTCGTGCCGCCTGTGCCGGTGGTTCCCTCGGGGTTGAAGGGCTCGTCGGCTTCGGCACCTGTGGCGGCTGCTGCTCGGAGTATGGCTTTGGGCAGTATGCGTGACAAGCAGGTGTCAATTGCTGAAGAGGAGGATTATGGGAATGGGGTCGTTAATGGTAATGGTAATGCACGTGGTAGTATCGTGGGTGGCGGGCATCACAAACTGTCAAAGACGGCAAGACTCGGGTCTGCGATTCCATCTCGGCAGCAAGCTGGCTATGATGACGAGGAGGAAGTGGCAGCAGGAAACGAAGAACTTCGTCGCACACGCTCCGGTCGCGGCCAGATTTTACCTACGTCGCAGACGGCTCCGAACGTTACTCCCGCCGCCGGCGAGCAGCAGCACCGTCCCAAGCGTGGCCTGATGTCCGTCTTCTCGCGTAAGAAGCAGCATCATCAGGAAAGTGCCGACGCCATTGCTCGCCCGGAAGCACCAGTCGAGAGCGCAGCCAGGAAGGACACCAAGCTGGAGCGAAGCAAGGCCGAGCTACAGAGTCTCAGAAACCAAGGTCCAGTCGATCAGGAGCAGGACCAGCAGGAAGCCAACGTCGCAGAAGAGAGGCTACGTACCCCCGCCACAATCGACACCAACAACACCTCCGAAATCAGCCCCAGGAGCCAACCCCATCCCCGTCTCCAGAAACGCGGATCGAGAATGCCCAGCTTTTCACTTCCCGGCCGACACAGCGAAAAATCCCCACCACCTACGGAGGAGGCAACAAACGGGGGAGGTATTCCCATGCCGGGATTTATTAGAAGGTCCGGCACCGTCACTGGTCCTAACAGCGGTGGAAGTCTAGGCACAAGGTCCATCAGTGGTGGATCTGGTGCTAATGGTCCATTTGCTGCCGTTCCGGGGTTAGGGCCGAGGAGGGCTAGTACCGCTACTGCGCTGTCCGTTGCTGCTGGTACTGGTACTGCTGAGTTACCGGAAAGGGCGGAAACGCCGACGAGCAGTGGTGGGAAGAAAAAGAAGTTTGGTAGTGCCTTGAGAAGGATGTTTGGCCGTGGTGACAAGGAAGGCAGTGGGTAGTGTTCTGCTGCTGGTCTTGCCGCCGGTCTGCCTAAACCTAATCCATCTTTGCGGGTGAACAAACTAAGGAAGAAGCGGTGGTTAGCCCTGGGTATGGACGGGAGGGAAGGAAGGAAAAGAAAGAAGAAAGTGATATGAAGTAATGGCATTTGAAACGTTTTGGATTCTTTTCTTCGTCAAAGGGTTGTTTTATTATTATACCACGTCGCACACGGGGACATTTCGTTTCGAGACGGACACAGAGACGGTTAGAAAAGAAGGGCCGGGTCAAGAGAAAAGAACCCAAGGTTTATGAGCTGGGGCGAGGAGTTGGAGGCACACTATTCGTTTCTTTTTCCTTATTCGGACTTCGAGGTCCCTTCACATCGTTATAAGCTACTACTACGAATCCTGGCGGCGGCGCGGATGGCTTCTATCGTTCGGTTTTTTTTTTCTATACCCCTACAGCACACAGGCAAAAGCATAGAGCAGGCAAGCAATACTGGGAGGATGGAGGAGAAAGACGAAAGTCGGTTACACAGTCGTTTTACAGCAAGCAAGCACGGCAAGCGAGCGAAGTAGTTTTAGTTAATGTTTATTCTTTATTGGTATTGGTTATTGTTACATCCCGCTTCGTTCTTTACGTTATGAGTTTTATGTTTTTGAGGCTTGCAAGCTTCTGGTCTCTTCGCGGAACCGGTGGCTTGGATATAGATTATTATCAGCTTGGTAGGGAATTTCTTCGTTTCGTCTATGATCCATCTAGTCCACGCATTGAACCACCATAGGTCTCGATGCTAATATTCCGTTCGATCTAAATCCCTTCATTCCTCTATTATCTCCAGCGCCAAACCGCTGATCTTGTCCATGAAGAACCACCTCGAGTTCTGAAGTCTCGCATCACTACTTCCCTTCTGACCCCCCCCCCCCCCCCCCCTCCTTCCCCCCTCCATCCTTCCCCAGGGCATACCCCTTCAGGCTGCCTCTCACTGCCCATTCAACCAACTCAAATAGCAATTCCACCCAATGCTAATCACATTAACAAACAACACCCTATGATCCAACGGCACCACCTTGAAATTCACCATCTGCACAAACGGCCACACCATCCAGTTCGTGCTCAACGCCTCCCAGTAATTCTTCCTCAACTTCTCCTCCACGCTCGTCCCCTCCAGCACCGCCATACTTCCCAAGAAAATACCAATAAACGTCGGCGCAAAAAGTCCCTGGTCAGCAGCAACCCGGGCAAGGATCGTTTTGTTGGGACTACCCGGGACTACGACGCGTTTCTGGAGGAAGCGGAACCAGGTCGTGGCGGCGGGACCGAAGACGGTTCCGCCGTAGAGGGCCATGCGGCCGGTGCGGGAGAGGTCGTGGTTGGAGAAGCCGCGGCGGTCGACGAGTTGTTGGGCGGTTATGTCGCCGATGCCGAAGAGGAGGGAGGTGGTCACCGCCTGGGTGAGGAGGGGGCGGGCGGCTAGTTGGGCTTTGTACCTGTTTTTTGTTAATGGTGGGAAATGGGAGGGGGGAGGGGGGGAAGCTTACCAGGCGAGCATTTTGGCTGATTTCCTGAGGTGCTTGGTTATGTGGTTATGTGTAGATTTTTGAAAGGGTTTGGTCGACGTCCTTTGAGTTGACAATTGGGCTGGGTAGAGGTTTTGAGGCCCAAAAAAGCGAAAGTGGTGAAGATAGTGGTGAACCAAGGCGAGGAAGTAAAAAGGTGGGTAGATCAACGGACGACCACCGATGACGAACAACGACCAAACGGGAGCTTTGCCAAGTCTAGATTTGCAGATGAAGGTGAAGGTGAAAGTGAATGACCTTTCTGCTTATCTGTCCCGCGGGGCCTGGAAGACAAACGGAGAGCTTCGTGAGATCGGACGAAGAGGGGATCAAGTTTGAGTGAGAGAAAAGATGAGATGAACCCTCTGTTTTCCCACACTTGAACTTCTCATAGATCAGCGAATGCCGTTGACGTCGTACCAACGAAGCGGTTATCGCGGCTCAGATATCAAGACTTGGCGTGTCTGGTCCGTTGACGTCGTTCTTCGCAACCCAACTTGAGAACTCCGTGGTGTTGAGAGTTGTATCTCTCTGGGGTCCGAAGTCCAAAAAGGTATTTACAAGAATGTCAAGAACTTGGGAGAAAGAAGAGAGAGTCTCAGATCAGTTTCAAAATCTTGAGAATTCCAGGGCCAGCCCAGCTTTTTCAACCTGGCAAAAGACAACAAACAAAAGCAACGAAAATCACTTGCGGTGGTCCCTGGACCTGATCATCATCAATAAACAGCCAAACACGTCGTCGACCCCTCAAGATTTACATTCCATCTTACTATAATTCGTTAGTCAACTCGGGCTTCAGTGGCGGTTTAGGGGTTATGCTGCCCTACGACGTTGGTTCTCTCAGGCTGACGGGGCGACGGCAAACTTCTGAATGGATTCGGGGCAATTCTCCCCGGCAGGCGGGCGGCAGGCCCCTTTACCCCACATTATGTGGGGGTCTCTCGGGGTGCTTCAACTGAACTGCATGAACGTAAACACTGGTTAAGTGGCAGCGAAGGCAGGTTATACGAGAAAGTAAATATATGCATTGGGTATCGGATATTATGTAGCTGGTATTATATGCTATGCTCTTCACTCATATCCTCCGCTCCTTACTTTCCTTCTGCGTATTAGCTCAGCAAGCGGCACGTCCTCGTCTTCGTCTCCCTGACCATCATCGTAGCCTGTGGCCGTCGACACACCCTGACTCCGATATCCATAACTTTCCTCTTCGTCCACATCAACGCCATAATCCCACAGGGTATCTCCCTCGCTGTTCATCCATGTCCTGCCCTGCTGTGGTGGTGAACGGGTCCTTGAGCGTTGGTCGTACCCGTCATCCTCCTCCAACTCAGCCATAATCTCGTCCTCTTCAGACGAGTGCTGTCTCCTCTGCCGTCTTCTCAAGTCCTCTTGTTGCCTTCTCTTAAATGCAGCCTTCATATCCTCAGAATTGCGGTAGTACTCAACTTCCGGCGTCTCGGCACCCAAGTTCTCTCTAGCACCCGGCCACTTCCCACCAGCACCGGCCCTCTCCCTGCGCAGCTTTTCTGCGTCCGGCGGCGGCCACATGCCCACGCGATCATTGAACCCATTCTCCTCATACTCCCAACCCGTTCCCTTCCACGGCGTGTCATTTGCGATCTTCGGCCCACCGCCACCAAGCGGCAAGAACCACCTCATAGGATTACTTGTCCCCATCGCCTGCGCCATGTTGGTCCAAAACCCATTATCATACGGAAACTCCACCTTAACCGGGACATAACCCCCACCACCACTACCGTCCCCATCCGCGCCCCAATAATCATCCCCATCATACGACCTCGCCAACAACGACTCATGCCTCTCGGCCTCCCATTCCTCAATCATCGTCTTACCCAACACCCAGCTTCTGACCGTCGTAACCAGCAACACCGTCAGCGCAAACTGCGTCGCAAACCACGCGATGCTCAACATCGTGCACCCCAGCAGCGCTCCCACGCTGGGCCCCAAGTAAGCCGGCACGTGTCGCTGGTCCCAGAGGCCGTAGTACAGTCTCGCCCAGAGCAAGCGGGCAAAGTAAACCAGCGCGGCGTTGGTATACACCAGAAACCGCAGGAAGTGCGGGAAGGTCTGCAGGGAAACGCAGTTGCCGGTCCAGGGACAGTGATGGTCCATGCGCGGGATGCAGCGGGCGCAGTGGCGGCAGTGGTGCGCCCGCGGAGGTTTGGGGGCGTTGCATTTTTTGCACCATCTTGCGTTTTGCTGCAGTCCTTGTCTTTTTGTAAGGCTGTCCTCCTCTTGCTTCTCTTTTGTGGTGCAAGGTGGGAACTTGTATCGGCCGGGGTCGACGGTGCAGGCTTGGTAGTAGGTTATCCAGAGGCAGACGAGGAGGGTGTTGAGGGTTGTGGATTCGCGACGGGTGAGCGGTCCGGGAGCAAGGTCCGAGCTGGTGTTAAAGAGGTATTGCGAGTAGTAGCCTAGAAAGGTGATGAGAAGGCAGACGGCGGGGATGGCGAAGCGTTGGAGGCCTTTGGTGGTAGGGCCGGTTTGGATGGCGGTCATCTTGACATTGTTTTTGGTGTCTTGAGGATGGATATCGGGTTCGGTTGGCGATGGCTTCGGGTGTGGTTTCGAGGGAAATGTCGGGTAAGATTAGGCACTGGTAGCGGTGGTCGTCGAGTGAACTACGAAGTGTAATAAAGGTATGCGTATGTCTGAACGAGTGTCGAGAAGAAAGAATGTACAGAGAAGGAAAAAAATACGAGGTTGCCAAAAATGGAAGAAGGGGTCGAATTCCACGATGGAAGCTTCGATGGAACGTCGGGTTGAAGTTGGGAATGTAACCGAACTTTGGGGAGCCGCGGACGGTGGATGTGGCGGTAACGTCAGAGGTGCAGCTGATGCAGGTAGCTAGGCTGCTAGTGAATACTTCTTAGCTCGTCTTGAATATGTGATGGCTGTGAGTATCCCTTAGCAGCAACTTTCTTCAGCAACATCCGCCGTACCCGGCAGGCAGACGTCAGGAGAGGAAAAGGGGGTCACTATCCCCGAACTCCAGGCTTATCCCAGACTTCTGGAGCCACCCAACGGAGATCTTATTGGCGATGGAAACAGGGGCTGTTGACTTGGGATTCAGTCCGAGAGTTCTGTCAGCACAGCGGAGTGGTATTCTAGTCATGGAGGAAGTCGTCTTCTTTCCTCTCTCATACCATCGTCATATCAGCTTGTTTCCACCGGGGAGAGCATGGGTTGAGGCCATTATTTCTCCAGAATCTATCCTTACTGTATACTTTTATTTCACGTCTCTCGTTCACAAGTACTTGCCTTGAATTTTTGTATAGACATAGACAGTTACCCCTTTTGGCCTCATGGCGTCCGGAGCAACGGGAGGGTCGCAGCTCTCGGCGTTTTGGTAAGTCGAGACTTGTTGCCGACGAGGTGCATGATGGGAAGATATGCATCCACCAAACATATTCTAACTCCTCTTGTTTCTACTAGTGCCGTGGCTTCTTTCCTTTGGCTTGGTCACAGTATAGAGAGCCATCAACTAATAGGTAAGTCAAAGTATTCACATTAGTTACACAACGGATACCTACTTACACAAGTCACAGAACAACCACGAGTCTCATCCATATTAGTATTGTTAACAGCCGGAGCTTTCTCTTATGCTGCTAGTTACATTTGGCAATGGCTTCCAGGTTCCAACGGGAGGTTCGGTAAGTGGACAACCATATTCAGTCCATCAACAAGACACTGACCCAAAGCAGATGATGAGGGAGGTTCCTTGAGACCTGCTCCGGCCAGCCTACCAAAAAGGCCACGACGCTATTTTCTGCCACTTCTCATAGCTGCCATCATCTTCAGACTCGAACTGTTCCACCGAGTAACAGCGGACCTGCAGTGTTCGTCCCCTGGTGTGGAAGCCTTTCTTCCTCTGGTTATCCTCTTCTATGAGCTCTTACCAGGTCGACGAGCCCGCGTCGGGTCATCCTCCACCAAGGATTTCGAACAAGAAAACGACTATGGACGAACAATCGTTGACGATATTGTGGACTGGCTCACCGAGTCCAAGCAGTCCGTCGCCATTTCCACCTTCTTCATCTCCCTGGGCGCATACCTTGCCTCTTCCCAGGACATGAGGTCGACCTATATCTGTACCAGCTTCGATAACAGCGCCCTAGTCCGCTCACTCCAATGGCTCGGTCTCTTGTTGGACGGTGTCATTGTAATTCTGCTATGGCGTGTCCTCGCATGGGCCAGGACAAACAAGAGCCGTCTGGTATCTCTCAGTGTGGTCTTTCTGGCCTCAGCAGTCGGCAGCGGGTTTCTATACAGCTCTCTCCGTTTGTTTTTGCCTTCGGCGCCGCTGAGCCATCATTTCAAGGGCATTGATTCCTTGTATGTTTTTGACGTCATTACAGACGGCTTTGCCGTTGCTGTCCTGTTCGTTTCCGCAAGTCTTTTGACTACCGAGAAGACACCGCTGTCTCTCGTGGGTATCTTCACCTTCATCTCCGGCCTCGTAGTCGGATGGGGGAAGCTGAAGATAACCGGAGGAGCTGAGAACACCATGCACGGTGTGGCATACCTTGCCATAGTCCTCATAAGCTTGGGTACATCTCTTTTTGTTTACGCCAACAACGTACAAAGAGTGGCACTCATCCACCGCACCATTCTGGTTGCGTTCATGTTCATTTCGCTCGTCCTCGCCACCATCATCGCCATTTCCCATAACAGGAATGATTACGTATTCGCACACCCTATCGAGACACTGATTTCCAAGGCCCGGACCCATGGCGACAGGTACTTGACTCATGCCGCAGTCAGCAAGTCACTCCCAGTTGCCGTGAACGAGTACAAGATTCGGTACGGCGGTCGAGATCCACCACCCAAGTTTGACGAGTGGTACAAGTTCGCCGTGGATCACAAATCGCCTATCATCGATGAATTTGACCAGATTGTCCACGACATCCGACCCTTTTGGGGGGTCTCGCCCAGCAAGATTAGGGAAGACATTCAGCGAGTGGCTAAGGAACCGGGCATCGCGTTGCTCAAAGTCGCCAATGGTACTGCTTCACACAGTTTGTCCAGAGACACCGAGAACGCACAGGCCATGGTCGAGTTAGTCAAGATGGTCAACAAATTCGCACAACACCTTCCCGACATGGATCTTCCCATCAACTTGGATGACAGGCCACGAGTACTCCCACCTTGGGAAGATGTGAGGAGATTCACCGAGAAGGCCAAGCAAAAGGGATTCGGCAACAAGCTCCCTTCTGTCGGCAAGCGTGATGGTGACACGGAAGAATCAACACCTCTCCCGCTCGACCTTCAACAGCAAACCTCTTCATCCATCTCGGTCCGCAAATACCAAGAACTCACCGCCCTCACCTGCCCTCCGGGGACCGCCACCCGGGCTGGCATCCACTGGGACGTACGAGACTTTTGTCTCTCTTGCGTCCGCCCACAATCCCGCGGATCCGGTATCTTCCTGGCCGACTTTGCCAAATCGCAATCCATCTGCCACCAATCCGACCTCTTCCACCTACACAGCTTCTTTTTCACCTCTCCTTCTTCACCCCCTTTACACGACTTGGTCCCCGTCTTCAGCCGGTCCAAAACCTCCAGCTACAGCGACATCCTAATCCCGCTGCCCACACTGGACGAAGTCCTCCACAAGGCTAACACCCAACCCGACACAAGCGACTTTGACCTCAAGACCCCCGCCTTATACTGGCGCGGCGCGCAAGCCGAGAAACCAAACGACGAAATGCTCCACGGCGGCCAACAAGAACGTCTAGTCCACTTGGTTAACCTTAACTCCAGCTCTTCGCGGGAGACACTAATGCTCGTTCCACAAAACGACATGCGTTCGCGTGCCGCATATGAGCGTGTCCCAACCTCCTACCTGAACTTTTTGCTCCCCTTCGACATCGGCTTCTCCTCCGTTTCCTCCTCTTCTTCTGCCCCGTCGTCACACCCAAACCAATTCACCGTCACCAAACCACCTTCCCCCCACCCTCTACAAAACCAATACATCCTCCACCTTGACCCCCCCTTTTCCTCTTCTGCTGCAGGATCAGGATCAGGAGGTAACCCCTCTTTCCTCTCCACCCTCTTATCAACATCTGTACCCTTCTCCTCCTCCCTTTTTACTCACTGGTACTCCTCCCGCCTGACCCCCTACCTCCACTTCATCCCCGTCGACATCCGTTTCCAGGGCCTGCACGCCACGCTGGCCTACTTCACGGGGATGAAGGGGAAGGCGTCGGCTGCTGATAGATTGGGGAATACCAAGGGGGCTATGATTAATGGTAGGGAGGTGAGGTTGAAGAGTAGGTTGGATGAGGCAAAGTGGGTGGCGGAGCAGGGGATGAAGTGGGCGAGCCGGGCACTCAGAAAAGAGGATGAGGAGGTTTATTTGTTTAGGGTTTGTTTGGAGTGGGGGAGGGTCGTACAAGATGGCAGAGATGATTTGGGCTTTGTAAATGAGAAGAACAAGGGGGCGAAGAAGGAGGCTAAGAAGGTTGAAGGTTGAAGAATTGCTAGGATGAACGGATTATGCGTGGATGGGAATTTCGTGGAGATAGAGGTTATCATCTTGGTCTGTCTGTATAGAGTTGGATAGAATGTCTTGGTATATAAAAATTAGATACACTTAAGTTGAAAAACTATCAAAGTGCGGTGCTAATGACTTATCTGATCAGTACCCATGTTATGGTCATCATACCCAGGTCAAATCTCCTCATCAAAAATCTCATGCTCCCTAACCCCCATCATCCTCAACTGAATCTTTACACTCTCCAACACCCTCTTCTTAACATCCACATCCTCAATATCCTGACCCAGGATCAGTCCATGTGTGCTCTTAAACTCATACTTCTTCAAAACCCCCCACATCCTGGCAATCTCCTCCGCGCTCAACGGAATCATATTCGGAATACTCCACATGAACGAATAGGAATTAGTATCCTCCGGTCTTGACCTCGGCTCGCCCAGGGCATTAACCTCCCAGTTCGACAGTCCAGAGGGTGTAGTAAAGATGGTATCAGCCGTGAGAAGTCGGCCGGAATGGGGGATATGGAGGACCACTATTTTTTTCTCATTAGCTATCCCCCCTCTCACACATACTTCCATCCAGATTGGTAAACTTACTTGACCCAGGAAAATGTCCTCCCAACTTAACAGCCCTCACCCCCAAATCCCTCCCCTCCTTATCCCTTATCACCGTTTCCGTTTCCGTAACCTCCCTCTGCACACCCTCATCCAATCTAGCTCGCCACTTTTTATCATCCGCAGCTAGATAAACCGGCACATTACCTAGGGCCTCAGCCCACTCGAGATGGGTGGTATAAAAATGCGGATGGCTAATCACCATCGCATCCACCCCGCCCAGCTGCTTGATTTTGTGGATCGTGTCATCATCTAGGTAGGCGACGCAGTCCCATAGTAAATTCTTCCCCGAGGGAAGACGGACAAGAATGGCACGTTGGCCGATGCCGAATTTGGGGGTCGTCGTTATGGAGATTAGTTCTGCTTTTTGGAGGTCTTCGATTGTTGGCTCGGGGTTTGAGTCCGAGTCTGAGCCGGACCTGGCTGCTTTGAACTTGGCCTCGGGGCTGGAGTACTGGTAGGGGTGGAACTCGTTTTTGTACTTGGGTGAGGTGGAGGAGCGTAATTCGGAGAGGGTGGTGAAGGATTGGCCTGAAGGAGGAACGAATTGGCGGGGGTCGTCGCAGATGAAGCATGTCTTGAGGGTGGAGCGGGAGGTGTGAGGGTGTTGGGTGCCGCAGGCGGTGCAGATGAGGTATTGGTCCGACATGGTGGTGGTGGTGGTGGTGGTGATGGTGATGGGGGTTGAAGTTGAAGATGAAAGAGTTTGGGTTGAGTGATGGGTAGTGTAAGTGTGTTGTTGATCAAGGAAACTGAGGATATAAAGTTATGGAGAGCAAAGATGCGGAGAAAGACATCTTATTTCAGTTCCAACTTGGAGAAACACACAGCAGTCATTGTCTTGATTTGTAAGTCAAACTATTGGTTAAGATCCATATGGAATAGACCGTTAAGCTAGAAGCTGGTGAGTCAAAGGAAGAAAGAGGTGGAAAAGTTGCCATAAGCAAGCATCGTGAAGCTTCTTCATTCTGAGTGTCTAGTCAACTCATAACGTTTCCTATGTATTAGTCCGTGGTGTACTTTGACGATAACCATTGTCTCGCCGTTGAAGTCGACGATGATGACGAAGAGAGGTCGGGGTTGTGGAGAAGAAGAGCAGGGGGGTGGTTAACAAATTGTGGGGTAAGCCAAGCATACAGTACTGTGTACATAGCTTCCAACGTTCCACTGCAGCTTCGAGACAGCGGGACAGCTCTGAACTGTAAACTTTCCCAACTTCATCCTTTTTTAAAGCTTCTCTACTGCAACACAACGGGCAAGGGTGACCGACACACTCCCACATCGCATAACGCACCTCAACCAGCATGGCCACCAGCATGATACCATGATCCGCTGCCCAATACCACCACTACGGTCATCACCATGGAACACGCTCCAAGTGCCGCAGCCTCGACGCTGACCAGGCACCGGATCGACATCGCCCTCTTCTCGTGCGCTGCCGCCGCCTCTCTGGGCTACCTCTGCTACCGCATCTACAACCCGTCGCCCCCCGAGCCTGATCCGTCTCATCGTGTCCGGCGAAGCAATGCAGTCCGTCACCGCAGACGCTCTGCCCCCGACCTGCACCACGACCACAACCGCGACCGCGACCGCCGCCACTCCACCCTCTCTCAAGACTCTGCTACCGCCCGTGCCTTAGAAGGCAACCCTGACGACCCCAACGCCAACGCCAACGCCAACGCCGACACCGACACCGCACCCGAAAATGCTGAGATTGCTGCCGAATCACAGGCTCAGGCTGCTGGTGCCGACGACTGGTGGGACGACAACGGGCCCGAAGATGGCTACGCCAACCACCGCGCCGGCCAAAACATCGTCAACCTCCTGTTTCGAGTCTCCGAGGATAATGCCCGCCGGAGCTCCTACGTTCACCGTAGCTGTCAGTGCAACGCTTGCGGCATAGTGCCCATCCGGGGCATTCGATACCGCTGCGCCAACTGTGCCGACTTCGACCTCTGCGAGACTTGTGAATCCCAAGACCTCCACGTCAAGACACACGTATTCTACAAGATCAAGGTTCCCGCCCCTAGGCTCGGTCCCCGACAGCTCCAGCCCGTCTTGTACCCAGGAAATCCCGACAACTGCGTGCGAGTGCTCAACAGGGCCACCATCGCGAAGCTGTCTCGATCAACCGGCTTGGAGCGTCCCGAACTGGAAGCCTTGTGGGAGCAATGGACATTCTTGGCGAATACCGAGTGGAAGGAAGACCCGGACGGCCTTTACCTGGCCATGGATCGCAAAACCTTTGAGCGCACCCTGGTTCCTTCTGGTTCGAATCGACACAATGCCCCGAATCTCCTGTACGACCGCATGTTCGCCTTCTACGACACCAACAACGATGACCTGATCGGCTTCTCCGAGTTCCTACACGCTACCACCTACCGAAGAAGCAAGCACAAACTTCGCCGCATCTTCAATGGTTACGATATTGACGGAGATGGCTACGTCGACCGCCGCGACTTCTTGCGGCTGTTCCGGGCTTATTACGTCCTGTCTAAGGAATTGAATAAGGACACGCTGGAAGGCCTCGACGATCAGGTCATGAGCTCTAACGAAGTCAAGCAGCTGATTTCGAGCCGACACCCTGTGAGCAGCTTCTTTGGACGTGAAGGTGCTATCCCTAGATCGGACAGTGACCGTCCCATGTATGGCAAGGTTTTCACGAACAACGGCGATGTGCGCATCATCGATGGACGCACCAGCGTTGTCAACGAGGACAAACCCGATACAGCTGATCGCGACGCCGTGCTGGAGAGCATCTTCCAGCAGGAAAACCGTGATAGCGAATCCCTTTTTGCGGCCATCTTGGAGGAATACAACAACCAGGAAGCCAGTGGAATGCCCCGAGAGTCTCTGCGTTACTTTGCTGCCTTGTTGAACCCACCTGCTCGTGTCGAGGACTTACCTTCGCTGCTTACTGGTCGACGACGGGAAGGCGATGATCTCCTCTTTGTTACCAACCCTGACGAGGAACATGATGGCACGAGCGAGGAGGAGGATGGACACCGCGACCATGCTAGAGCCCATCAGGACGACTCAGACCCCAACATTATTCGTGGTGAGGGATTTGTCATGAGGATGACCGACGACGCCGATGCCCGATACCGCCGCTATGTCCGCGCCGAGAACAACGTGCGCAAGAGGCTCGTTGAACGCTACAAGAGACGGCAATTCTACCTGGACGAGGAAGAGGGCGCATTGCCCCCGGACACTTGGGACCCAGAGCAAGACATTCTGGCCAATCTGAATGGATTCGGTGAAAGTTCCAAACCTGTTTCCCCACGCTCGCCATCCTCCTCAAAGGTTCGGTTTGTCGAGGACGTGGACGACTTCGACACTCGATCTAACCCTTCCACATCCTCGCGAAGCATCCCTGAACGATGGGGAGGCATGGAAATCCCTGGCGCCGAACGAGACGCGGGCAAGGAGGTATTCTACCAGGTCATCCAGCAAGCCTTCAACGAGCTTCTTGACAGACTCTTCAAGTTCAAGGAAGATATTGCGATCCGCTGCGCTGAAACCAAGGCTGTCCGCGACAAGTATCGCCCATTGCTCGAGTCCATCGAGAAAGGCATGGTTCAACATGCCGACGGCGGTATGATTCAGAAGGCTGCTGAAGAGATGTTGTTCTTCCGCCCCTCGGAAGATATCAACGACCGGGATGGCGATAAACCTATTTCTGAACAGAGCTTGCAGGAGCTTTTGGCGGCTAGCGGCTATAGCGTTGATGAGACCCCTCAAGCTGAAACTGAGCCTGCAGAAGAAGCAGAACATGACAATGACAATGAAGAGCTCTCCAACGGCGTTGAAGCCATGGAGTCGGCGGAAGGGGTCCATCACAGCGAGCCAAATGCCGCCAACAGCTACTGCGATCCGACGCTGCCTCAGTTCCGACCCAACAACATGTCTGAACCTTTGTCCCATACCTCGGTCTCTGAAGAGACACAGGCCAACAAACCTGAGGCTACCGCTATGCCATCTACATCTTCCAGCGCACCCACGGCAGAAGCGCACCACGACGCCAGCCAAGAACCGCAAGATCCATCAAACATCCCAATCAACACTCTTGTTCAGTGGCGCTTCCTTGACCTGGCCGAAAAGGAGGCCAAGGAGCGTGGCGGTTGGGGCAGGATCAGCTACGAAGAGTTTGAGACCGTCTGGAAGCTGGAAGAGGAACATGGCAACCGTCTCGACTACCTCGGTACATGGATTGACTTTTGCATTCCATATCACTAGCAGCGTCTGAAGGAGCGGAGGTGGCGAGCGTTTCTCTCCCCATTCTTTTACATGTAAGGTCTTTCGTCGAGGCGGTCGTGACAGTCAGCGAGGAAGGCCACCGCGGGCCTACCGGGCTACTGCCGTGGTTTCTACCACTCTTGTTTTCTTGAGCCAGCGCTTCCGCGTTAGCATAACGCTCATTGGAAGCGGCAAGCGTCCTGAAAAACTAAATATGGTCGCAATTACGACTATATTCATATCCTCGGTCGCTTATACGCGAGAACCTCACGATAATCCCTTCCATCACGATGGGAACCAAATCCCATACGTCATTATATATTCACTCTACATGCCGGAAGCAAGCATCAGGGCCACCTCATGAAGGAGACACACCCCGCCGCTTGTTCTCACTTTACCAAGGCGTGTTGAGCAAGCAGATACCTCCTACCTACGGAGACATTATATTAGCAGCTATATAGTCACCCTTGATTGTGGCTGCGAGCCTAGTGGACGAATCCGCCACGCATCACCGAGATATTCGCCTGCTTTGGCTCAGACCATATACAGACAACCTATCGACCGAAGGTTATTGTTAAGAGACAGGATAGCCCGAGGGCTCTATTCCGAGCTACTTTGGCATATGCCCCGAACGAGAACGCAGCAAAATGAAACTAATGAACCTCAAGAATGAGGGAGAGTTGGTCAGAAAATGGATAAAAGAAGAAGGGAAAAAATAGAATGACTGAAGCCCCCGGGGGCTAATGAGGTGGGAACGCGTAGATATGATACGATCGAGGTTGGCTGTGCTGGGAAGATAAATCGTGGTGGAAGGACCGAGCGAATATCAACCACATGTTCAGAACTTAGAATAGGGTGGTTCGTCATCTTGTAGGCATAGTCACTCCAGGATCAAAAAGGCAGATTTTGAACCCAGGACCGTTTCACATCTTACGCAACTAGTTAGTAAGTTATCAACAGCTTTCTTCAATACTGGAGGCGACTCGTAACTCTCTCTCTGGTCTTCGACATGGCAGGTTATGGCAGGTTCTTACCCTATCTGACTTGACCCAATCTCGACCTTCACTTCTGTCTAAAAGACTTTTGTGATGGGACACCAGGAAAAGAAAACACGACAATCTCCACGCCTTACCTACAACATAAATGGACATACAAAACCCAGCCGCCGCCGTCGTGGTTCGTATCTTCCGAGGTGATACCCGTTAGATGTAATGTATGAGATCTGCATGTTGTGGCAGGCAGGTACGGTATGTTGTGATACTGTGATGAGGAAGAAAATGGGAAGCAGAATTTTAGGGGTTGTGTAACTGGGTATCACGTTTAAGATTTTTTTTCCTTGTGTTCAATCAGCCAGGGTGAAGAACCTATCTAGAAAAAATTGCTCGCGGGGGGTTTTAGGATGGGGCTGATATCTATGTTTGTGCTATTGTAAGTCTAGATGGAATTTCCAAGATGGACATCGTCCGAGGAACAATGTCTTTATTGTTCGCTTTGAAGAGATAATGTGTCAAAGACGAACGCAGGTAGAAACTCAGGGGTAGGTAGGTCGGTCACGGAATAAATGGCAATAGTCATGCAAAGTCATATGAAGCGGCCGCGGTGTAACCATTCGATCTCGACATTTTCTGGATTTCGCAATCCGGATGGGAGGGTTTTGCATGACATGGAAGAAAAATGTCCATCGTATATATGTTGTTACCAACTACCTATCGTTGTTTCTACGAAAGGTTCGAATGGGCTTATTAGGTTCCATTCGGATATCCTTCTCAGGAACACATGACTTGAGGTATAGCGTACATGGACAACTCGAAGATAGCGCGTTCGTATGTCGCATGTGTATCAAAGACGTCTCGGCAACCTATATAGAACGGGAACAAGAAACCGTTGATACTTGGAGAGTGAATGGCTTTAACGAACTTGACAATTCAGCTGCGGCGGGATATGTGTCTAGTAGGAATGTTTGACTGTATTGTACTCTTCCTGTCTTCAAAAGTGTCCCACGATAATATATTTTTTCATGGTTATAGTTCAGTCGAGTGGCTTGCGTTCATCAACCTCATTTTTTTTTGTTGTTGTCCCGGCTGGCTGGAAGAAAAAAGATTGCCATCCCAGCCGTGCTATTCCCAGGTTTCCAAACGGCCAATAAGCGTTCCAAATGAGGGTTCAAACCACTTCATGAAACCTGCTTCCGTCGATATTTCGTGATATCCAAAGTCTCCGACGTTCTGGTTCAGGCACCGTTTGATTGGCCAGTAATAATTCGGCATCTCAAGAGACGAAGACGGTAACGACATAGTGCAGATTCCGTCCTCACATAGTGCACCCTACAGGTAAGAGGCCGAGCTGGCCCCAAAAAAGGTTATTTCTTGTCCGACCCCCCAAATGACCCACTTTTCGCTATTGAGGCATGCCAATACAAGGGTTAAAATAGATGCCAAGATAGTAGGCGTGGAAGTCTCCTCGCGAGCGTAAAACCCTTTTTCGATACGGCCATTTTTACGGCCATTTTAGACCCCTTTCCATTGATATTAAAACGGATAAAAAGGTAATTCCAATTGAAGTGTCTTTCAAAATCCGAAGCCTCAAAAAGACCAAGCTTTCAAATGTCATCTTGGTTGCAATATTTGCGGTCGCGGTAAGAGACTTTGGCCTGGGTTGTACTATGTGAGGACGGAATCTGCACTATGTCGTTACCGTTTTCGCTCAAGAGAGGTTCTCGCAAGAAAGACTTCATATGCAATCGAATTACAAACTTATAACGGAAACCTCTCGATGTGATAGTTTCACGGAAAGATTATGAATATTGATCTTCAACATTTAACGGAAGAAGTTGATTCTCGGTCACAGTATCAAGATCAGATATTGGATAGGCATGATCGGCCAGGGGTAAGAGGTAGCCGAGCTTCCGTCCTCAACTTCCCAAAAGATTCAGCTGAGGTAACCTTTTCCATCTACCCCTATCCATAATTCATGTTTTTCCAAGTTTGAGAAAATGTGATATGTAGCGAGCAGAACGGCGAAAGTTGTGGGTACCTAGACGGCGTTGGTCCCTCCTTTGGGAACATACCTCTCTTGAGCCCGCCGATGACAGCAGAGAACGGGATGAAGAGTTGGTAAGTGTTTCGTAGGTTTCGGATAGTTTGCCTCTTCATATGTATGTAGTCGTCATTTGTCTCTTCTTTCAACGAGTGTCGTAGGTCTAAAAGCTAAGAGCCAACAAACGGCCCATCCTCGAAATAGCTTTTATAGGTAGTTTAGCAAGAATCACTATGTACTACCTAACAGGCAATAATGTCAGGCACATGTTGCCGAGGACAAACGAGGAACAAATTTGGGATTTTTCATAACTGCCAAGTTTAATCGTCCCAGCAACATCTCGTTTAAGAGTGAGAGGACATTTGGTAAGGGAAATCGATATTCCTTGGCTTTGACTTTGATCTCCTTCAGGTTTCGGCGAGTTTCGAGTGGAGTTGACTTATGTATGATCATCGTCGATCACACCTCCAGGCTTCTGGCATACATCCAGCTGGATGGTACCGAGGATTGCATCCCAAAAAGTCAGTGTTCCTTCTTGGTTTTTGTGTGTCAAACAGGAGGTTTGCCATGCTAAAAATGTTATAAATGCGTGATCGGCCGTCCAATTCGTTTGTTTGCATTTTGGGGAAAAGGAGGTAGGAACCTGTAAAAAGAGATGATCTGACAACCATGGAAGTTGCCTCCTGGGAAGGATATGCGAAATGCATATTTGCTCTTTCCGTCCATAGCGGTAAGAAAATATCGGGTAATCCACGCGTATATAAAGCTGCCTAGCACCGGAAAGTTAAGTTTCATGTGAAAAATGAATGTAAGATCTATTATATACTTGAAAGTGTTTATTTATCATCATCTCTGCCTTTGCAGAAATACATTAATATCCCCTTCGTCAATGCGTTCAAGCCATTCACGCGGAGTTCTCTTCCCCGCGGTTAATCCTCATCAACAAATCTGCACACCGTGAACCGAACCGAAGCTGTATCAATGCCCGACCACCAAAGAACGGTGATGCCCGGACGCTGGCGGAGGAAAGGATCTGGCCTGTGTCTGACGGTGCCTTTGCGTTCTCTTGTTGATGTCGTGCTTTTCTGCCTGCGAGCGTTGCTTCCAAAACTTGCTAGCACCATGCTTTCCCCTCTTTCAAAAAAGGAAATGTTGCGAACTGGAACAGGCTGCACCAAAGATGTCATGTCCGTGAGGTATAATTTTATGTTCAAGATCGGTCATTCCAGCTCCCCTATAGGTCGCTCCCCCGCGCCCGAGTACAGTTACAGTCACATTCGCCCGGGTGCCTCTTGTAAGAAGCCTGGCAATCAGGAGGAGCTGGATGGAGGCCTGAATGCTGTGTTGCAGGTTTGTGAAGTTAATCCTTGGAAAGTTGAACCAACCGCGGGGTAAAAAGTTCCAGATATCGAATGTACAAACCCAGGGTTGGGCCCCGGAGATCTTCGTGCCTTTTCACACACGAGATTCGCGAATTCCATTGGAGGTTCATTTCGAGATTTCGTGAGATCTCCAATTCTTGGTTTTCCAACGTTCGGGATTCGTCCAAAACACCAAAGCCACGCGGGTTGACGCGCATCCCGTTCGTTCGTTGTCAGTCTACACGCACACGGGCACGAGACGGGTTTCCCGAGACGAGACGCCATCTCACGAATTCTTAACCGCGTTTTTGACCTCCCCATAGCCGCGCTTCTTGATCGTTTGATTCGTTGCCTGTTCCTTACTTCGCGGAACATCTTCACGAAATCCTTCTTCCAGACCTGGTTCGACGCGGATTCATTGGTTCGTTTTTCTGTTCCTCATCCTTTCTTTTCAAGGCAGCGCAGCAGGCAGTTTCGCTTCCCCTCACAAGAGTCACAGCTCTTTTGGCAAGGGATTTTCTGTCCGGAGTTACAATTTCGCAAACATACCTATCGGATCACACCTTGCCAGATTCTGGTTGGGGGTTCATGCCGTCGTTCGGACTGCCTGCTTCCTAGACGATGGTGGTGGTGGTGGTGGTGATGGTCTTGCGGTGTGACTGATGCTTTCGACGTGCTTCCTTCATGCTTTATGTTTCATGCTTGATATTTGATACTTTCAAGCCTTGCTGACAATTTTGCCGCCGTAGCCCCGTGGCAATGTAAGTAGATACATCTGCAGTATCTGCATGGGCATGAAAAATGTGATTTGGTGTTTCCTTCATTATCGAATGTGATGTACTGTAGGCAGACATGCCAGGCAACACGGGCGGGCTGCGGGCAAATGTAGGGCCCCAAGTGACGTACCGGTACCCCGCGCCGGTGTCCGTTCGAGATGCGGAATGTGGGGAAGTTGAGTGTTCGCCCGGACCCGACCCGGATTCGGATGGAAAAAGGGGGACGGGAGTTGCCGGCTGGGACGGGGACTGGTCAAGTGGTGGCAGTTGCGATGCCGATGCTTTTGTTTTCGGCACTCTTCTTGTGTCACTTCGTTCAAGGAACATTGGCGCTGTGGATAATGCAACAAATTTTAACATTTCTCTCTCGGTGGAAACTCTTCACTGCCGTACGGTCTTTTTGCGGTTCCTTTCAATGGTTCGATAATTCATGCCCACTTTCAAAGTACTATTTGATGCTGGTTTGTTTGTTAGCGCGGTTCTCGCGACAAGGGTCTGCAAAAATATACCGAAAAACAACGAAGCAACCATATAAAAAACTAAAAATTGAGTAGCGTGTAGAGACAGTCAAAGAGGCATTTGGTTGATACCAGTTTATTGTATGAAAATTGGTAGAAATCTGGCTGAGTTGCGGAGAGGGCGTTGTGAAGTCCCGTGCTAACGAACAAACCAGCAGAAGGGTGTAGAAAAAAAAAATCCGATGCATGAGAACTTGCCTTGCAACGTAGCATCCCGTTTCTTCCACTTTGGAGAAGAGAAGAAATTCCATCGCTATCGTGTTGCTACTATCGACCGGCCGTTATCATCCGGCGTTGCTCGGACAACTGTGGCTTTTTCACTCAAAGCCCCATACAGTTTGTTTTTGTTTTTTGCATGATGAGAATGAATATCCATCGGTTGTCAGGGAAACGACAGGGTGAAGATGGAGAAAACGAAACAGAAAGAAGCAGAAAGTTTGAGAGACACTGTGTGCGGTGATGGATCCCCGACCCCGCCGGCCGAGGCATCTCCCGGCCCCGCTCCGCACACCGGGATGATGAGATCCGGGGTTGCTTGTGTTGCTCTCGGATTCCCGGCTGGCGTTTTACATGTATACGTACATTGTAAAAGGATGATCGTATTTATCTCCTCTCCTCAAATTCCATGTCTATGTGCAAGTCGCAAAGACCGGTAAAGTGCTAAATTGTGTCTTCATTGATTGTCCTTAGCAAGATGTTGCGCCGCCACGACGCTGTGTCAATTTCTCGTTTCGCATCAGACAAACTCACCGATCCTCGAAGAGCTGAAAACAGCGGCACCTCCAGTGTAAAGTGCAAGCACTTCCTATCTTTGACTTGTAGACCTCGAGCCAAACTTTCCAGCCTCAACCCAAGCTTTTCGGGGTACATAAGTTGAGTCTAGTTGACAACCTTTCAACAACTTCCAAATGGCAAATGGCCCGTTGGTGTTAACTGGGAACATTCCTGGCGGGGTAAATCCCCGTCTGTGTACGCACTGCAGGACGACAAGGGTTCGAATCCCTTACGGGTCGCCAATCCTTTTTTTTCTTTTGCATTTTTGCATTTTTGCATTTTTCATTTTTCTTGCTTTTGAAGTAACTAGCGAACTCTAGTTCATATTCGTCGTTCTGATGTTGATTAATGATTGAGATAGTGGTTCATACATATACTTGATGGACCAAGCAAGGGTTGAGATTTGCAATGGAAGTTGCGAACCCAAATCCCGTTCGTATTTACCCATATAGGCTTAGTCTCTGTGGTGGTAATTCAACAACAACCAGAAATGGTTTAGTAGCGAAATGGTTCCACTTCGCACTTGGGGCCGAAAGGTCACCAGTTCGAATCGTGTTGTGGGGGAGCTGCTCGGGTGCGCCTGGGGACTCCTCCACAGCGCAAAACTAGCGAGTATCATTATCACGAGCGTTGCTTTTTTGCCGTCTTTTTGCTTCCATTTCTTCCTGTATTAATGTTTCCTCCCATCTCTCTCGTCTTTCTCCAACGCTGTTGACACCGTTGCGCCATGCGCTGTCACATGAACTTCAATGTCAATTGCTTGCCTGCCTTGAGGTTGCCTGCCCCCACGCTTCCCCCAATCTCGTGATTTGCCGTGCTGCCCCGGCTTGCTGGTACCCCACTTGCCGGCCCGGGTCGTTGTGCAGCGTGCTCCACCAACTGATTTGAAAAGCCCCACCTGAGCCTTTTTGATGTGTCTGATTGGTTTGTCATGGTCAGCCTCACGTGGCTGTTGCATCTAGCTCAGCCTTATTTCTACCCGAACCCTGGTGTTTGGTAAAACGACCCCTGTCAGGTTACCCCTCCTCTATGACAAACTGGTTTCCATTGGGCTTCTAGAACGAATGACCCAATCGAGTTTCTCTGTTGTCAACCTTGTTGGCAATTGGCTTTTTGGAGTCTCACTTTGTGTCGATTGGCACAGGTGCTGAAAGCGGTGTCAAGCTGTAGTTGTGAACCGGCCAACAGGATGCAAGCCGCTTCATGACGGAGTTGATTCTTTTTCTGTTGGGGAGGAGAGGGGACACACAGGACGCCATGAGCGCATTCGGAGATCCAACATCATGATCTGATTGATGCCACTGGCTTGGTGGTGGTTACATAGCGGCTGGTTGGGGCCTGGCCAGTTACCGTTAGCCATTTTCACACTGAGCACAACTCAACTCCTCCTTTTTGACTCCATCAAACGCCGACAGACCGCAGGGCTTTCCAACAGATCCCCGATAGCACAAAACCATACCAATATGCAGCTGTCACAGCAATGGATTCGGGTTCACGATCCTTTTCTCTCCTACCCATGGGTATGCGTCAAGGTCGGAGCGTTTACCGCATAATGCACATATCCAAACCTGGCGGTCAAGCATTCTCAAGCGTTCAAGCGTCTGGAGTTTGACATACGTGGACGTCCTCATTGCCACACATGTTTAGCCAGGCCGTTGGCGCTAGGTATGAGACCAGACCTCCACAAACCTCGGGATTGCTAACAATCGCAAGACCACTGCAGTGGATCACTCACTGTGTGAGAATTTGAGGAGGAGGGAGGGCGCGCCGTGCCGGGCCGGGTACCATTTCAAGCTTCCCCTCCCACGCTTTCCAGGCAGGCTGTAGAATAGCAGTAATACAGGGGTATTGAGAATGAGGGTGCAGAGTGTATATTATATAAAATCTGTTCTGTGACTAGGAAAATCCCGCACACAGAAATCAGGGTTTTACCCAGCAATCTAAATTATATAAAAAAGGCGGTGGTAGGAAACCCACCCCTATATTTAATATACCCCCCCAATTATACCGGCGTATACTAGAAAGCTAATTAAAAGCGCCCAAATAAAGCCATTCTTAAATTCTATACCCTTAAAATTAATAAATCCCCAAATAGTCGCCTTTAAAGGCATCGCCTATTAATTATATTATATTTAAAAAATCCGCGGTATTAATTTTCAATAATTAGCCGGGCGCCGTAATTTAGTAATTAAAGCGTTAAGGTCCTATATTAAATAACCGTATAGTATCTTTAAATTATATTTAATAATATATTCCCCGGATTATTTTTAATAATTATCCCTAAAAGTCGCGGGTTCGAATCCCGTTGGCGCTAAACTTTTTTACCTTTTTTCCTTTTTATAAATATTATATAGGATCCTTTTATTTTATAAAAATTATTTTAATAGAATAATATAAATCGATAATTACTTATAATAATATTATCTTTCCTTTTTACCTCTTTAAAATATTCTATCCCCGCCGGAATTAGATTATTAATATATTCGCGTTAATTAATTTCAATACCCTTTCCTTCTCCTTCTTCAAATTCGAAATATTTATAAAACCTATTTAACGAATAAATTCTTTATACTTTTTTACAATCAATACCTTCGTTAGTCCGTTGGCGATTATTTCGGTTATAAATACGTAATATACGTTAAATATACTACGCTATTATCCCTTTCGAAATTAATAATTATAAATATTAATATATTTAAATTTAATCTAAAGTTTAACGTTTTCTTTAGTAATTAAGCGGATTGTTTAAGCGTTATTATATCTTAATAGGATATTTTTATCGTTAATTCCCAAATTAAGAATTAGCGAATTGAATAAACGTTTTGCCTATAAATTTTTATAAACCTTTTATAATAAGGATAATAATTCAACCTTAGTAATAAAAGTAATAATAATATCCTATTTATTAATTCGTTAATCGACGGTTCTATTTAATAATTATATAGTAAATCCTTATAAATTTTATCGATTTAAAGTATTATTAATATAGGAGGCGTTAATTAAAATTAAAAATAAATTATTACCCCCTAATTAGAGTGTATAATCCTCGGTACCCTTAAGGTAGGCGAGTAATCGGTTGGCGGTAGTGTAATAAATACTATTAAAATTAATAAAGAAACGGGATAACTTAGAGCCGGTAAAAGCGCCGTCGGATTTAATAATAATTAACGCGTATATAATTTCGCCGATTACCTTTTAATATATTTTAATAAATTTAAAGTTAATAATACTTTTAGAAGGGAAGAGCTTTTTAATATTTATAAAAATTTAAAGAAACGACCGGGACTATTAAAACTTCTCTATAATCTTTTTAATATATTCGTATTAAAATAATTAAATTAATTGCTTTATTCGGTCTCGAATAATTTCGATATTTAAAAACTATTAAATATTATTACCGTTTATTAATTAATAATAACTTTCTAAAACGTTAATAATTCTAATAGTATTATATTTATTTTCGTTTCGGTAAATAAGAATAATATTATTAACGTAGAAGAAGATTATTATATTTTAATAAATAAATATATAGGGTTCTATAGGGATAGGGATTAAATTAATGGTAATAAGCGTTTTAATAAATTTGTATTACTATAGTAAGAGGGAACGTTAAAAATTATAGAAAGCGCGTAATAATTTAATAACTTTACTTTATTAGGTATATCCTAATAATATTCGTATATAAATAAATTTATCGAAAAGGGCGTTAACGAAAACGTTAATAATATCGTATTATTTGAATTCGAAATTAAAGTAACTTGTAATAATTATTATAATATAAAAAGTACGAATCGCTAAAGTGGCCGCGTAGGTATTTTATAAATTTTAAGGTTATTAATCTCCTTTTATAATAAAGCGTACTTTATTTTTAAAATAATAACCCGCTACGTCGAATTTATAAATATATACTTATATAGAATCGAAAGGGATAATTCCTTAATATTCTTCCTAATTTACTTACTTTTATAATCCTTTTATATTATAATCCTAAAAATATTCCTTTTTAATTTAACGAAATATCTTTTAAAAAGGATAGAAATAAAGGTTTCGATAGTTTTTAAATAAAGGGGGGAATTTTTGATAATATAAAGTATTTAATATATTTAATATATTATACTTTTTAACGTTATTGATAATAAGCTTCGAATCTGTATAAAAATCGTCGTTATCGATTTTTAACCCAAATTTCTTTAATTAATCTAAATTAGTATAATCGATAACGCGATCGTTATATATATTAATTTAATAGAAATTAAGCGTATTTAAGAAGGATATTACTTAATATAAATATTAATCTATTCGGGGGAAATAGGTGGGAGGTTATATTGAAGGGACGTAATTTGAATTTTTAATAAAAAACGAAATTAAATTATTAAAAGGAATCGGTAAATTATAATTAATTAATTTATTTATCTTATTCATTACTATATTTTACTAATTATTTAATTGCTCTAATATTTAAGGACGTAATATTTCTTCTTCTTATTTATATATATATTCGGCGGGTTCGGTAAAGATTGTAGGGGTCTTTAATTCCGCGGGTATAAGTTCGATAATTAAACCGAAATTATTTAGTTCGTCGTCGGTATAGTTCTCTAGAATTGGAAAGGGTATAATAAAATCGTCTTTTAATTAATAAAAATTATTTAATTATACGGCTAATTTTTTTAGGGAAATTTTAAACGAATTTTAAAATTTCTCGATATTATTTATAAAAACCTCATTTTCGTTAAAGACTACGTTTCTAATTACTATAATTAAATTAGTATAAAGATTTTAAATTCGGTAAATATTTAACGATTAGTAACCGATTAAGTAATTAATTTAAATATATCTTTTAAATTTCCTAATTTTATTATAGCCGCGTAGGATTTTTATTATAAATGTAAAAACTTTATAATTATAAACTTTTAAATATATTAAAGTAAGGACTACCTTTTATTAACCGCCGTTATAATTTATTATATAAATTTTAAAATATTCCTTTAAAATTTTCTAATTAAAATTATACCTAAAAATTTTATTAAGAAAATAAATTATAACTATTATAATCTTTCTCTAAAATTCTTTTAAAAAGTTTATAAATTCTTTTATAATTTTAGCTTTCTCGCTAAATATACCCCCCGAATATTTAGCGCCGCCGTTCTATACCTAAATATATAGCGTAGAAGGCTCGACCTTAATACCCTACTATAATAAAAAGGTAACGACCCTAAATTTAATTATCGTAATTTCGTTATTATATTCGACTACTTATACTTAAATTTAATATTAGGTTTTTAAACCAATAATAAAAGAAGATAAGGCTATAATAATAGAATCGGCAATCTTTTTAATAAAATAATATACCTAAAAGTAATTAAATTAATAATTAATTATTATTATTAATATAAAAACCTAATTAAATCCTACCTTTATTAAAATATATTTAAAAAAATCGGTAATTACCCTTTATCCTAATCCTTTAAACGCAATGCAAATAACCTTCCCAATTTAGCGTTTTAATTTAATTACCGTATACGTATTATAATATATTAGATTTAGACCCTTAAAGCGTACGTTATATTCCTTATTAATTAATTAAATAAAAATCTCGGATTTAAGGTAATTAAATTTAAAATATTAATATAAAATATCTCCTTTTTAAAATCTCTTAACGGTCTTACTCTAGGGAATTCGAATATTAAAAAAGGATTAATTAACGTTATTTTTATAGGAATTAAAAAGGATATATTTAAAAATAAATTATTAAAAATAATTAAAAATAGAATAATAATAAGAAAGATCGGGGGCGCGAATATAAGAATTAATAATATTTTAGGAATAATCGAGTTCTATAAACTTTCGAAGAGATACGAAATTATAAATTATATTTAAAATTAACGCTACGTTATTTAAACGAAATTTAAAAAAGTTACCTTTATTATTATTAATTAGAATATAAATGGTCCTATATCCCTCAATTATTAATAAACCGTTATTAACTTAAATGTAATCTCCTTTATTTATAAAAGTAAAATTTTTAAAATAGTTAACTTCGTTAAAAATATAAATTATTATACTTAAATTAAAAATAATTAAATTTTTTAATAAGTATATTAAAACTTCCTATCGAAATTTTAATATTAAAAAATTAAATTAATAGCCAATTTTATTAATTTTCCGACCTTTAAATTAAAACCCGCTACTAAGGGTATTAATCGCAAATTTTATTAACCTTTTAATAAAAATTTATTACGTTAATACAATTTTAGTATTTAATTTACGGAACCTTTACGTAAATTAAATACTCCTTTAATAATTTTTATTAATTATACCCTAAATACATTAATTAAAAACCTAATTAAAATTAAACGTTAAAAAAGGGATTATATATTAATATTTATTATAAAAATAATTAAATCTCTCGCAAATTTTGTAAATTCGCCTTTAACGTTTATTATTTTAATTATTAATACCCTAACCGCGCTTCTTATTAATATTATTAAAAGCGTCCTCTATAATTCGACTATTAAATATAAGGGTAGGAAATGTACCGCCTTTTAAAATTTAATTATATAATTTTTTAAAGTAATAATTATAAACCCGTTCTTTAAAATTACGGGTTAAATTAAAATAAATAAAATTATTATTTAAAAGCCTCTTATCCGTAATTTTAAAAAACGTAACCCAATTCTTAAAAAGGGAATTACTAAATTTATTTATTATATTAAAAAAATCAATCTTCTATACTTTAGGGTTAATATACTTATCGACTTTAAAGTATTTACTAATAATTATAATATATTCTTACTTTTATAATTAATTAATTTAATTACGGGGATAGGTCGTAATATTAATCTTATTATAATAATTAATGCGGATATCGTTGTAAATTTATTCCTCGTCGAATTAAATATTAAATTTCACTATATTGTATTAAACGGATAAAGAAATAATTCCTTTAAAATAAATTAATTAAAAGTATTAATTAATATTATTTTTTATTTAAATACGAAAGGTAATAATCTTTTCTTTATAAATTTCCTAAATTTTTATATTACGATAGTAATTAATTACAATTTCCTAATAATTATAATAATTGCGCTTAATTAAGAAATTATAATAGTGCGCCGCGTATAAGATTAAAATTAGGGCCGGGGCGATAAAAAAAGTTAAGGCCCTAATAACTAATTAAATAACGGTAGTATTAATAGGCGTAAGCGTAGTCGCCTTCTATTAGGAAGGAAATAGTATCGAAATATAATTACGCGTTTTCGCGGTGGGTCCGCTAGCCGTATAATTTTCCTCAATAAATTGAAAAATCTCCTATTAAAATTAGGAATCGTTAATATTAAGGTTGTTAATCGAATTAATAATAACGACTATAGCGTAGATTAAGGGATTTATAAAATCTTTAGTGGTAAATTCTATAAGGATAATAAATTACGGCTTCTTATTATTAGGATTAATATACTTCTATAATCCTAATTCGAATACTTTCGATTAAAATCTTTTATTCTATATAATTTAATCGTTAATAAACCTAAGGACGGCGTTACCCGCTTTCTTAAAATCGGTAATCGAGGATATTATAATAATTATTATTATTAATTGAATATCGCTATTATTACTATATTCTACCGGGTTACCGCAATCGGGAGGTAGTAACTAAAATTCTTAATTATAGAATAGCAGCAATATAGGGGTATTAAGAATAAGGGTACAGAGTATATATTGTATAGAATCTATTCTATAACCAGGAAAATCCCGCACACAGAAATCTGGGTTTTACCCAACAATCTAGATTACATAAGAAAGGCGGTGGCAGGAAACCCACCCCTGTATCTAACACAGGCCAGGCTCTCATCAAAGCGGGGTGCAGTGGTGCCTTGTCTCGTTGTGCAGTGGTTTTCAGAAATGGAAGGCCTGGGCCGCGCCGCTGATGCGGGCTGGTGGGCAACAATGTGTGTGTCTTTTGTTGCGGTTGTGCAGTTCACCGCCTTTGTGATCGCGATCTCGGTGATGGTGACCTGGCGTAGCATACAGCCTGCGGAGAGATTCAGACAGCGCTGATTGATTGTTGGAGGAAAAAGTATTATCAGCTGCGTTGTACCTCACGGCGGAACAGGTATGTTACCATAATTACCGTTACATTACGATACCATCCGGGCGGTGTCCGTGGCCCCGTACTTCGCAGTAGATCCCGCCGGTGATCGGTGGACGACGGCCCCGGGGTCTGGGCTCGGCTACTGGTCAAGCGGCCGCCGTTTGAGATGGACATGTTCCAATTTTGAGACCATCGGAAGGATCATACGCAAAGCAGTTTGTAGGATATTAGTGAAGCGGTCTTACCAGTTGACTCAACCAAACGAGAAATGAGAGGTTGATCGTTGCTGTGGCTTGAGCTCGGTAACACGCCCCCGCCCCAACTTGCCTCATGAATCCTGTGATGGTCCATGATGTTTCTGTTGCTTGATTGTCGGGGGTTGTGTCCCGCCCAGCCACCATCACCACCACGAGCGGCTGAGCTGAATGAAAGCCATGCGAAGGCCCGCCAATAAAACAAAACTTCCGACATTTGACAGACACCCACCTTGACTGACCTGATAGGCAGTTTCAGCATGAATATGGCGGACACTCACCATTGGTCTTTGGGTTATCCGCGAACCAAAGGCCTCACGATATGTGGATGAACTTCCAAGACACCATTGGGTGACTGGAGTAGATGCGCGGCTGCGCCAGCCTTATACTTGATGATAAAGGGGGCCACATACGCCGTCTCTCCAACCACCGCACGACGGATAAACTGAGCGGGTTAGGACTTGATAGGAAACCTGTTCTCGGACAGAGACTTTACGACACTCATGCCCGCATGCCGCACCAATAGAGCATGCTGTGTTGCTTCGAATACCCGTGATGGCGCAAGGCTGCCAGCACTGTACGACCGTTACCTGAGAGAGCTTCGTCCGAAACGTATGATGGTCTTCTGTGGTTAACCTGAATCGAGACCCCGTGGTTTGAAGTTGGACGTGACAATTCAGGGTCCAGTTTGTAGTTTCCGGTGGACGAGCTCGTAGGGTAGGCAGCTGGCAAGTAATCAACCGTGAATATGAGACGCCTCGGGTCGACACGAACTGCAGGGTAGCGGGAGTCTCACCCGAACCTTCTTAATAACGGCGATGATGGTCCGTCCCGATGGCATTGGTCTGATGGCCATCGCGTGTTTACCGTCTTTGATGATGGCGTCGTGGAGGTTAGGTATGTCTCAAACCTGCATAGGAGGCAGTTCCACCCGTCTAATCTGATACCGGCTGCAATCGCAAGGAGCCGGTAGTCAGCACCATGCTGTGCCCTGCATACGGCAAAAGGACCGCTTGGGTTTGGGAAAACGAGCAGCCCGTGGGCAGATCCCACGATAATTCGATCTGGACACGGAAGGTTTGAGGCTTGATTAAATGGGGGTAGTGAAAGCGTGGTGTGGCTCTTCTAGACGCGATGATATTACGACATGGCCGTTGGCACAAGGCGGCTTGTCGTCCTGGGGGGCATCCCCGGCTGTCCGTGGCAGGTTGACGAGAATGATATTAGTGCTGACACCAAAGTGGCAGATACGTCGTGCACCGTCCGACTATGTAAAGGCTCATGTCCCACGGCATGCCGAAGCAATCAATTTGCAAGCAAGTTCAGGGTTATAGGTCCAACCAGCGGACCGCCACTGAGGGAAACAGCTCCTTGACGAGTTGCACGACATACCGCCGTGAGCAAAGGGTTTGATCCGCGGTGTCAGGGTCTTTTTGAGGTTTTGGGCGGCTTGTGGTTGAGGATGGTCGATCTTTTCTCCAAGCACAGAGACGGGTCAGCAAGCAGTGAGACTGAGCTGCCTGAAATTGTGCATCGGATCGGCGCGGCCAAGGGCTGAAAGACAGAAACAGATGCAGCTGGTCGTGGTGGTCCGTCCTGGTTGCAGTATCATGCTGCTGTGTAGCTGAGATAACCGCGGGAAGCAAGATACGATGACGACAATTGCAGCCTCGCCCCTCGAAATGGGCAAGAGGTAAGATGTCGAGACAGGACGACGGCAGGTCATACGGCCTCAAGGCGCCCGGTAGCTTGGTCATCGGAAGCAGCTGTGTCCGGAGTACGATCTCACTTGGCCCGCGAGTTGAGGCATGTTTCCGGCAAAAGATGGTCGGGCCGGATGGGGTTCCAAAGGGGGTGTGAACGGCAAAATATGCTCCGGAGCTTTGGTGCGAGGTCCGAAGCCAATCCGTGTTTCCATTTGTTTGATAACCTGGCCGTCGGGTATTCTGTGTTGCGGTCCATGTTAGATATCACTGTCCAACGGTAATAGCGCGGCAAAGCGTTATGTTGTAATCGTCTTCTCGCCAAGTCGCGCTCCCCTTCCAATTTCGATGCTGCGAGCCGTGGTACAATCCTGTTTGGAGTGTTTGACTCAGCCGGGTTTGGATATGCTGTCCGTGGTGGGTGGTGCCTGTGGTGGTGCCGTGGTTGGATGTTGGAAGTGGAGGAAACACGCTTGGGTTTTAATTGATTTTCTCAGGACGTGAGGACGTGTATCAACGCGTTCCACACACGTGATTGGCGGATAGCTCTTTCTCAGTTCCCGCCGTGACTTCCTCATCGATGAATATTGGTTGCGGTCGTGGAATGATGACGGTGACGCCTTCCGTTGTAGGTGCTCAGTTTGACGAATTTGCTCCTGCCGGGCCGCCTCCGTTCCTTCCCCGCCATGATAAATTCCGCCAGTCTCTGTACTGAACAGACTGCCAAGGTTTCCAATGACAATACACGGGGAAGCAGCTGAGAACTTCTTGAAAATGATGGTTTGTATACACTAGTCAATGGGCAGGCAGTGAGGGCGCAGAGACGCCTATTTGTGATAATCCCGCATTAGCTGAGTACAGTTAAGTTAAAGGTGCCGAATGTTTGCGGTGAGATATGCCGATTTTGGAGTTTCGAGTACGCAGTGAAAACAGTGAAACTGTGTACAAAGCATCGTCGGTGGTGATGAAGGCTTGATGGCTTGAAGTTGTTGGCCTGGGTATATCTGCAACGGCCAACTGTGTCGCTGCCGCCTTGTCGATTTTAGATCCATCAATATGCTATGAACCCCGCTTTGTGGTAACTGTCATTGTAGCTTGACGGGACGTTGGAAATATGTTGAAGCCTTTTGGGTCAAAAACTCGTCTCAAAGGACTTTGTGGTTTCATTGGGACTGGGAATATGGAGGAACTGGCGGTCAAGAAGAGTTGCATCTTAGAGGCTGGTTGTCTATGGTACAGGATGGAACCAACCGTTTGGTATACGAGTAGAGTATTTGTCGTTGTCGTGAAGGTGAGTCGCTGTTTGGTTCATATCTTAACCATTGTCTTGACGTTGTTGTAATTTGACGAAAACAGACAACCAACCTCTTCTGTCCTGGTCTCTCTAGTATGCAGCTTGTTCACGCCATTTTCATGCTGAATGCACTGTACAGTACACATTTGGGTGTTGAGAGAGAAAGGTGGGGTTGAAGCTACAGTAGGAGTCAACAAATCTCCGCCAAGAAAGATCCCGACATTACGGTACGATAAAAGTATATTACAGGAATTATATTTGGATTATCGTACCCTCCGCCTTTCTTTAAAACACCCAGGCTGCTGATCATGCGAATTGTGCGGGCTGAGGGCAACCATCGAGTCAAAAGTATCTTGAATTTCATGGAGTTTCTGTATATCGGGATGATATGGAAACTTGAAGCGGCGCATCCGACTTGGTAAAGTGACAGAAAGGGGTACCCCATACGCCACAAAGAGCCACTTTGATGAATGTCATCAGTCATATGTTTTTGTAATAAACAAACAGAGCAGACCTGAACGCATGACGATGATCTCAGAAACGTCCGTCCAGGGCAAGGTTTGCTTCCATCACAATCTGAAGCGACTTGGTGTTTTCAAGGCTTCGTTTCTGTTCCATATTGTCGAAGCACAATGGACCTTTTGCCCCATCACGGAGAGATTCGACATCAGCAAAAGGTCAGCAGGATGGATGTTCGTCCAGGGGCCTGGCCCTCAAGAGATTGGACGTGCCGAGTTCCTGGAGCCGAATCGCCTTGTGAAAGCGCTCTGGTGACAGGCCTGACAGGCAAAGCTGCCAACACTCAGCAAGGTTCTTTGCTTTTCGTTCCAGACAGGCAAAAGACGGGCAAGCCAAGCGTGAGTGGCACGGGTCTATCGGACTCGCGCTTGTGCTTTGCTTGCTTTTTGATGCTGCTAAATACCTAGCTGACATCTTGATTTTCCAGTCTGTCGCATTTTGAGCATCTCCGCCCAAAAGTATAGAATACCTGATCTGATATTCAAACATGTAAAAGACCCAAAGGGAGCAAATGGATTGGATCAGACCTTGAAGGGGGCAATGCCGTCGAATCAACCCCGACGGTTGACGGTGCTCCCGAGATGCATCGCAACTCTCCCAGCAGAGTGGACAGAAGAATCTTTCTAACAAGGCGATTGATTGACGGGAGGCCCACGACAAGGCATTTTGCTATTGTTAGTCAATGGCTGTCATCATCAATGGCATGGTGTGACTTTGAAGATTTAACATCACCGGCGGCAATCCTGTGATCCCATCCCATCGGCTCCCGCCTGCTGACAGGATTGAGGCGAGCAAGTGGACTGGATGGCTAGAAAATGGAATCATGGAAAGTGAATCTTTTGCCTTTGCCGTCGGAGGTCCGGTCCTCCAGGCTTTCGTTGTTTGGTGGAGTGTTGCTTTCCACTATGACCGGGGACTGCAACACCGCTTTGGTCAGTGCGCTAGGATGGTTCAAGTGTTCCTTCCTCATTAGAAACCTCGCTTCGTGGATGCTAATGTCCCGCTGTGACTGTTAAGGTTTCGCACTGAAGCACACGCGGTAGCACTAGCAGATTGGCAACGGCAACGCTATTGAATTTGATAATGAGATAATACCGTGTCTTTTGAGCGAACAAATGACGCCTTGGCTTTTTCGCTGTCCAGGCAGGAAGGACAGGTCGGTCCATGGTTGCCGCGCTGCTGCTGCAATGCAGTGCCCACACTCTCAGAACCTAAGCGGGCACCTTTTTGGAGTTCAGGCTGGTTTATCCTCGGAACAAGTCCTCATCTCGGTCATGCCAGTGGTTCGAACCAGTCTCAAGACAGCAAAGTTCCTGTGGTGGCCCTGGCAGTCCTGGTAACAGGAAGTTACCTACCTAACAAGACGCAATCCTGCACAGAGAAATGGTCACGTCGGTCGCCGTACAACTTCAAGTCGATCCGATTCCACTTTGCATTTCATCAGTGTCATCACCACGGTCATCCACTACTCTTCTCTTGGTGATATCCGCTGGATAGGGGACCGAGGGGACCTCGTCTAGCCGAGAGGGAAACGATATCCACGCAATTCTACCGTCAGCCACCACGGGCCACAAACACGGGCGACTACGGGCTACTACGGGCCACTACGGGCAGTGCGTTAGATTTCGCTGTTTCTGTTTTCAGAAACACGCAACACCGATATCACGATCCTCAGAATTCGAGATATGGATATACATACGGGGTGCACGGCATGTTCCATCCCCTACTGTACCCTACAACCACCTCGACACAGCTGAGGCAGGCAGGCATGTTCTCACGATTGCTGGCTGGCTGGCACATCCACACTCCACATACATCCCATCCAGATATTCAGAGCAATCCCGTCTGTCCATCCTACACCCACTCCGGAGAATCGGTACAGTTTTCGAGTTTTGCAGGCTTCCCAATGCCCTGCAAACATCCCTTTTTGCAGTCTGAGAAAGGGTGACTGCTACCAACCTGAAGCGTCACAGGCGGGCAGGCGGGTAGGTCCCATAGCATCGCCGACCTTATTCCCAGTCTTTAATTGGCGGCGGCGGCGTATCAGAAGGTCAGAACCCTCTTTCGCCTGTCCATCCATTGCCTGTACCATAAATGTCTGGCAAACCTACAAGCCGAAGCATCCCTCCTTGGCTTACCCCGTAACTTAAAAAGTACCTCCTACCGTGCCTACCTCCCAGCCTGATCTACCCACGGACACGGACGGTAATGTACGGGGGTGTGCTCTGGTGGTGGCCGGGACAACTGTACGTATGCCATGTACACACACCAACTGGAACTGGAATCTTCGTCGTCCTTCGCTTTAACTTAACTTTATTTGGCTAGACGCCTGGGGCACGGAGACGGGGACGGAGACGGAAGACGGGGACGGGGACGGCCTGGTTGTTTCCATCTCGTCTTGCGCAACACACGCACACAAGACTGGACAGGATGGCAGGATACGACATCCACCAGTTCATCATCTCCATGAGACTTGTCTGATCCTATTTTTCTTCCATCTCGACTTGAAAGATATACCACTCATCCCTGATCTCGACTCAGCCCTTTCCTCGTTTCGCTTTTCCAGACCTGCTCTCTCACCCCCCACGACGGTTGGGATTTGCGAACCACCAAAAAGTGAACAGCGAAATGTAATGTATGTACAACTCTATACCGTCATGGGTACCCCGGGCCTCTTCCATGGGGCGGCCCCCCTTGTCCATCCCATCCATGCCCCGTACGCTAGGGCATCCGGTAATCCCGAGCCGGCTAGTGCGACTGTGCTTCTGGCGAGCCTGACTGTGTGGGCCGTGCCCAGACCGCGGCCAACTAATGTTAGAACTATGTTGAGACCCGCCAAATCCCCACCAAACAGACATAGCTCAATATACACAAGTAAATTGCACCCGGGTTATAGCGTTTAAAGTCAAAAATAAGGTTATTCGATTAATAACTAGATAAATAAAAATAGATTTGCAATGTATTTACTAGTAACGAGGCTGCTAGTATGAAAACGGGTTGCTTTATTATAGTTATTAGTAAGAGGAGGGAGGTAAATAGTACGATTATAAGGCTATTATTAATTTATTAAATTACTATTATAATACTATTATAGGTATTAGTGGTTTATTAAATTATTAAAGTTATTAAATAGAGGGATAAGTACGTAATTAGGTCTTTATTTACTGCCTTTAGCGTAGTAAATTTATTTACGATGCTTATATTTTTTATAAGGTTATTAGAATTATGCTTAATATATCCTCTATTTAAGTAATACGTTAAATTATTGATAACCTCGCTTTTTTTTTAAGAGGTGGCTTAGGCGGGGTATTGTATAATAGATTGTAGCGTACGTTATTATCCCTATTATTAAGAGCGGCTAGTTGTTTAATAGCGAAGGAGACTGGTTAAGGGCCGTTTCGAATCTGCTAACGTTTATTAATAATTATTGCTAGGTCCTCCTTACGATGTAAAGCGAATTCGTTAGTTATTAGAGGGTTATTAACCTTTAGCTATTAATGATAGTCGATTATTTATTATAATAAGAAGCTATTTGCTTTAATAATAGGGATAAGCGCGTATTAATAAAGGAGGTTATATTATTGCGTAAAGGTACGCGAATAAGAGGTCGAATTTTTAATGCGTTTAGTAATAGTATTAACCGTTAGTTTAATTTGCCGCTGGATTAGCTCGAGCCTAGTAAAGCTAATTATAAATTTAAAGCTCTTTATTACTTTATGGTTAAATTAGTTAATAGATCTAGAAATTTAATAAGTATACTTTTAATCGAAGGTATCTTTAAGCTTCCTAAAAGTAATTTCGATAGCGCCTAGTAGCTGGTTAAAATCGATGTGGCGGTTTTTAAATAGCGCTTTTAATATTCTATAGGCACTTTTTATACGGGAGGTAATCCGGATATTAAAATTGCGGTATTTAAATATGGTAAAGTAGGTAAATTCGTATTGCAAGGGTATATAAATTTAGAGAAGGTAATCGACCACATTTATAATAAAAACGGTAATTAGTATTATTATATATATAATTAGGGAGAATATGCCTTATTTACTTATTTAGCGCTAAAATTATTCTTGAGAGTAAGTTACTCTTTATTGAATTCCTCTTTACTTTTAATATATACTATTACGTTCTACGCTATTAAAAGACTATTAGCGTTATTAACCTATTTACGCTGCGAGTTTATTAGAGCGCGATTGTTAATAGGATTAAGGTTAGGGTTCCTTATACCCTTATCGAAATGTTAGGCGCGGTCTTCTATTTAGAGGAGCTTTATGCTAGTTATACGAATAATGCGGTTATAATTAGCGGGGTTGATATCCATTTATATTAATGAAGTAGGTTTATAGTTATTGCGAAGGTAGGAGCTGTTATTACTTCTATTTTTAAGGGTAATATTATCGAGGGAATTATTCTACTTTTTCTTTATATTAAATGCAACGTTTTTTATAATATATTATAAGTAGATTTAGTATTAAACGTTATCGAAGATATTGCGTAATGCTAATTTGTATACTTTATTGTAATTTATAATAATAATAAAAGGTTGTTAAATTTAATACTTTTTTAAGAATTGGCTTAATTGTTGGAATACCTATATAAAATATTCCTCTTTCTTATTGCTAAATAAGTAATACCTAATATTGAACGTTGTATATATAGAAGTAATGCTGTAAATTTATAGTAGAAGTATATTAAATTTATTAATTTTATAGGTATAATTAAGATTTTAAACGTCGGGATTTTTCTTTAATTATTCGATATATTATAAATAAATTTAGAAAACTCTTTTTATAGGAGTATTATCTTCTCCTCCTTATTGATAAATCTTATAATAAATGTTTAGGTTGGTGGTAAGGTTGTTGAGAAAGATTTGGGTAGGAGTGAGCGTATTAGCGGCCTTTTCCTTCTTAGCGTAGAATATATTATTAATATCCTTCTTAGTAATAATAATGTTAGGAAATTTTAACTTCACGGTAGTAACGATGTTAATACCCGACGATTTTAGTTGTTTAATAAGGCGTAAAATAGCGGTAATAATATTTTTAATACGCTATTAACGGCGATAGGTAGTAAAGAATACTACGGTCGCGGGGTTGAATTCGTAATTATATTTATAAATTCGAATAACGAATTACTAAACTTTTTTTTTGTAGTAAAATACGGCCTTCGCTTTTTAAGGATAATTTTTTTTAGCGGTCGAGATTATAGGCTATTTAATCGCGCCGTCGGCGGTATAGTTAAAATTAATGTAAACCGGTCCTTTTATATATTCGAAGTTGTAATGTGTAGTTTTACCCTTAATGTAATTGTTATTGCGCCGTTTGATAATATTAAACCCGATTTTGAGTATAGTATTTTTAACTTCTTTTATTAAAGTTTCGATATTAATTTACTCCTTTTTGGAAAATTCGTAAAGGAGCTGTTCGTCCGATAAAATAGGGCCTCTATAGGGAGCGAAATCGAGGATTGAAGGGGGAGCGATAAGCGTAAAGATAGGAGTGGTCTCTTTAATAATGGGAGTAGGGTCGACGCTGGGCTCTTTTTTAATAATAATGTCGTCGATATTAATAAAGTTATTACTTTAATTAGAGGGAGGTGCGTTAGGAACCTCGCGTTTAATAGAGTAAAGGTATTCGATTGAGGGCGCGGGGCTAGGGGTATGCGCGGGCGCTTCGTTGGTAATAAGGTTAATAATGTAAAATATTTATACTAGTAATATATTAATTAATAAGGTATAATACGTATTCAATACTAAAATTTACGTTGGCGATGTAAATTAATTATTATTACTAACTTTGGTAGTTCTTCGTATAGATCGGTGTAGAATATTAGAATGATATTGGCGCCCGCAAAATCTATACCCAAGTAATATAGTACGAATATATAGTTATATTAATTCTATTGGCTAGTGTACGGCCCACACAGTCAGGCTCGCTAGAAGCACAGTCGCACTAGCCGGCTCGGGTAATCCATCTCAAGTCATCAATTGAGGGCAATCCGTACTGGGTAAAGGTTTGGCCAAGACGTTTCTTATAGGGTACGGACAGTACGAAGTCGGACCACAAGATACTATGTGTGGGCTCTTCAAGTTCAGACTACAGTGACCACCAGCACTCTATCATCTAACAAGCTATGATGGCTGTCAGCAAAATGGCCGAATACTTTCACTGTGCAGCCGTTGCTTGTTGGCGTTTCGTCTGCTGCCACTTTGGCTCATCCGTCTGATACAACCCGTCCGGATAGGCAGAGGTGTGGTGCTCGGTCTATCAGTGTGTGTGTGTGTGGTGAAGCGAAGTGTGAAGCGGAAGCACAGTACACAGTACGAGGAGTTGCCGGGGGCCCTGTCTTAAATGGCCCTTTAACCAATCTCTGTCGCCGGTCCACTCCCTTTTCTTGCACTCCTCTCTCTCTCTCTCGCTCGCTCGCTCCATTCGAGCAAATATCTATTCTCCTCCTCCCCTTTCCTCTTCCTCCCCTCTCCCATTCCGCCTTCAGTCGTTCCCTATCCCGAAACATTTCCTTCCAAAAATAAGAGATCCCCGATCGTCTCGACGTCGTGGTTCTCTTTGTGTATTCCTTTTTTTTACGCCAAAAGAAAAGGAGGGAAGGAGGAGATTTAGATACTCGAAAAATCCTGGGGCCCATACCGACAAGTTTCCATCAATCCCAGGCCGAAACACCGCTTTAAGGACATAAGGACCGGAAGTGCAACAAGGTTCAGAGAGTAGTTAGAAAGCAAAGAGAGTCTTGCATTTCGATTTGCATTGCTCCCTCGTGCTTTTTAGCCTCCTGTGTTGTGTGTTGTTCAGACAAAAAGTCAACTTGTCTGTTACTTTGCACTCCCGAGTCCATTTCCCCCCTTACCGCATTTTCGGTACAGCAGTCCGTAATTTCATTCGTACTGCCACACCCACCCAAAAAGGGCATTCTTCGGTCCGACGACGAGGAATTTCTTTTATAAAACCCATCCGACTCCCTTCGTTCCCACGAACCACCCCTTGGGATACCGGCACAACCCACCTTATCCCTCACTACCGAACCGAGCAACCTCGTCGACGCCGACTCTCGATTCGATATCCACACCATCGTCAGCGACTGCGCTTTTTTTGCATCGCTGCCACCGACCGACCTCGACGATCCGAATCGAACATCGCCGTCTCCGAACCCCCACCCGACGATAACCATCTCGACCCCGTGTGAAGCCTTTGCTGGCCTATTCCTCGGAGTTGAAAGAGTGCAGTGAGAGAGGTATGCAAGAGATTCAAAAGGGCGGATGGACACTGGAGGGCTGGACCATCACATCGACCTCAATTCCTTCTCAGGTCCCAGTGTGATGTCATAGCATCCGTTGGCGAGACTTGAGCTGGATCTGAGAATGAGAATGAAATGAGTGGAGGGAATGATATACGCTCTCGAATCTGGCGCTAACCAGTGGCTGTCTTCTCCCTTTCCAGACACATGCCACCGACCCTCGGCATCTTCCATCTTCATCCGCACGCCTGAACCATTTATCGTCGACCCCAAGGTTGCCTTTTGTGGGACACGTTAGCTCGTCTCTCCCACCTTAGCCACTACGAGTTCTCCGAATTCTGTCGATATTCATCGATCGGTCTTCTTTGCGGTAAGGGATCCCTTCTTTCTGCATTGCATTTGCACTGCCGACACCCGCACATTCTTCATCTCGTCACTCTATCCTCATTTTCTGCGCCTCACGCACATACAATTCTCAGCGAATATTCCAGTAGCGTCCCGTCACCCACCCACCCCCATTTAAGATCTGATACACTATGGGCAACATTTCCTTTCTGTTCTCTCTCACCACCCATCGAGCACAGAAAAGAGAGTCATCCAGCCCGGCCTGGGCTTTACTGGAACAGACCTGTCCAATGAGAGTGCTCAATCTGCCCTTACCCCTTGAAATGTGGAGTCTTGACAGTTACCCGTCTGAGCTCAACATTGATCAAAGATCCAGGGAGCCTCCTGGCTGCGGTCTCAGGAACGGTCCGTCCGTTGCTTGGGATGAAGATTGCGAAGCGAACACGGCTGACTTGGAACGTTTAGAAGCCCCTTCAGACGGCATTATTCATAACGTTGTGATTCCCGGCCACAGGAACACACACACTCCGTCCTCCCGTCACCTAGACGAGAGTCACTCGACCTCTCTCGTCTCGTCTTCTACAGTTTCAACCCAACTCGGCGTTATCAACAGCCACCGTCACTCCTTCCAACAGCACGCATTCGAAAGCAGCAATTGATATTTCAGCACACTCTTTAATACTCTAATACTCGTCCGTTTACGATACGCGACAACAACATAGACTTGAGCCTCATTCTTTCGGCTCACTTCGACAAACTAATACTATAACAAACAAGCAAACGAATTCCAGGAGAACTCGGAACTCACTCACCACTCATTCAGCCACCGCCGCTTTACGAGAAAACAACCCCCTTCACACAAATCAAAATGGTTGCCTCACGTCACAACGACGAGACCTTCTTCGTCGAGTCCGATGAACAGCCCGCGCCAAGGGTCAACGTTCGGGATGCTGCCAAGCTCATCGCTCGGAACAAGCAGGAAATGATCGCCAACAACCTTTCACGGCTTGCTGCCGATGAGTACCTGGAGGATATTATGCAGCACATTCGTCACATGGAGGTAAGAGAGTCTGGCTCTGATTGAGTGGCTGAAAACGTGCTGACATCAAGGTGGGCTTTTACAGGACGAGACGCTACCCGATGCTAACCTCATCGATATGCAACGCGAGATCCAATGGTTCATGCGCCCGTACCTTATCGACTTCCTTATCGAGGCCCACGCTGCCTTTTCGCTCCTGCCCGAAACACTCTTCCTCACCGTCAACCTTCTCGATCGCTACTGCTCCAAGCGTGTCGTCTACAAGCAGCACTATCAGCTCGTCGGTTGCGCCGCCCTTTTGATCGCCGCCAAGTATGGAGACAAGAAGGACAGAGTTCCCCAGATCAACGAGCTCAACAACATGTGCTGCGGACTCTACGACGCCGGCATGTTCACGCAGATGGAAATGCATGTTCTCAACACTCTCGACTGGAACATTGGACACCCCACCGTCGACTTCTTCACCCAGTTGATTGCGGCCGAGGAAAGGGATAGCAGGGAGGTCGAACACATGGCGGCATACATTTGCGAGATTGCCTTGTACCACCGGGATTTCGTTTCAACCAAGCCATCGGTCATGGCTCGCGTTTCATTGGTTTTGGCTAGGGCTATTTTGGGCAAGCCGGAGATTCCCGATGGAGAATGGGACCAGGTTGAGAACACCACGCTTTTGGCTCTTTCACAGCACCTCCATCAGCCTTCCGTCACCCTCTCCAGGAAGTACTCGAGCGCATATCTCTCCAAGGTCTCGGGCAAGCTCGCCGATTTCCTCGCTCAGCAGGCCGCCATCAACCGTCGCGGCGGCGCTCCATCTTCCCCTTCTAACGAGCTGAGCCCCAACTCAGCCAAGACGGCCAACGTCTACAGCACTCCCCACAAAGGGCTAGGATCCGTTCCCGGAGCTGCCGATGGATACATGACACCTCCGATTACTCCTGACGGCGCCAGCTTCGGACAGAACGGCACGATGATGAAGGAATACCCTGTCCCGCGTTGCCCAGTCACCCCGACACCGCAACCGAACCACACCAGCCAACAATCATACCCCTCAGCAGCACAACAACAACATCAGACTTCAGCATCATCAACCACGTCATCAACAACGGCGCCCTCATACTTTGAGACCGCGCCATCGACTCAAGTTTACTGAGAGTCTGATGGTTCTTTAGTCCAGTTATATTTTTCCAAAAAGGGTTCTCACTCTCATGGAGCATGAGGTGAGAGTGAGTTTAAATCCTGTGTATTATGTTGTGTTGTGTTGTGTAAAGGTATTTTGGTTTGGCAGCAGCAGAGCAGCAGACAAGCGAAACAAAGGTTCACAAGTCAGGGTTATTTTTTTCTTCGTTCATCTTCTTCATCATACTCACCATAACCGGCCTTCTACAAAGTGACAACGGGCAAACAAGGAAAGGAAATACCATACCATAGTTTTTATCACAGAGACAGAAGAAGGCATCATCATTTTGACTTTACAACATTTTAAATTCTCGTTTTTTTTTCTCTCCCTGGAAGACAAAAAGAGATTGAACACACATCAATCACATCACGTTCGAATCGGGGCATATCATATCACAAGTTTGTTTCGCGCAGTGGACACAACACATTATAGCGGCATGGCAGCATTTAGCGTTTGATTTTTTTCTCGTTCTCAGACAAATACGACTGCCAACGCTTTGTTGGTGATCATCTTCAAAAGTTCTCAAGTTATCTTCTTTCTCTTCCCTCGTCTTGATTTTCGTTCCTTCGAACCCGTCCGTTGTCCTCCGCTATCATCTCAATCAACCGTGGACGGAATGACAAATCGCCTCAGTTGAACTCATCTCATCGGCTTCCATCTTCGACCTCTTCCTCACAACCAATGTCAACGGACCAACCACGAGATCGACTATTTACCAATGACACCTTCCGATACTCGCACCCAAACCCCAATGGCGGGGCTGGCACCCACATTCACCATCACTGATACCTGACAAACCATCAAATCTGGACAGCCTCAAACATTTCGTTGCGAATGGATAAATGGACGGGCCACATAGGGCAGGATGCAAAGACAGTCCTTCGGGGTGGAGTGTATCTACTGGTTAAGGGAAGAGGATGCGAGGAACATCGTGAGAAGGGCGGATGAACGGTATCAAGAGCGAGCATGGAAAAAACGAAAGGATTGATGAGGAAACAACCACAAAAAAAAAATGGCATTCACAAGTGTAGGATTGGAGGATTGGGAAAGGAAGGATGGATAGGCAGAGCAACATTCTCGAAGGTTTTTGCGTTTGTTTAAGGAAATGGCCGGATTAGCTTGATAGGAAATGGGCTGGACAAGTGGAAAAGATTGGACAAACAGCGAACTGGAACGAAGTGGCCGGAACTGTCGAGGACACAACAGTCAACAGTTCAAGCAAAGAAGCACAAACTCCGTCAATGAAGCACAACTTGCAATTCAACTTGATCATCGCCTGTCCAGTCTAGTCCACCCAGCAAGAGAGAGATCAGTTTCGTTTCTCGAAAAGGACAAATGGATGGCCGAGGAGGGAACGTGCATTCAGCAAGAGAAAATACCAAAAGAAAACCCGGTCAATAGAGTGATACCCCAGGCCTCAGTTAGTTAGTTAGTCAGTTAGTTAGTTGAAATTGATTTAATACTTGCAACGTTGATTTTCGAATCGTTTCTTTCTCCATTGCTGCTGCTGCTGTTGGTCGTTGGTCGTACTTATGATATGTTTGTTGACCATTAATCTTTCATGATTTCTCCATTTTCGATACTATCCTCTTGCTATGTTGGTTTGTAGAAGCATATGTATAGAAGTGTGGGTATTGTTTCATAATCTGGAGAGACGCCCCTTTCCTGTAGGTGAGCCGTATCTCTTTCAGTGTGACTCCAAATACAATCAGATACAAGAAGTCAAATAGAAGGTTGTACATTAATCTGGAAGAAAATTGTTGAATCATATCCATAAGCGTCACTACCACCCACTCTTCTGAGAAGACCAAATGTCTTCCAAGAACTATGAATCAATCAGAATTATCCCTCCCCTCTGCTCTCCCTCTCGCCACAAGGGATCCAACCTCGGCTACAATTCATGAATGGAATCCTCCTGTCCCAGACTTCCAAATTCCTCTCCCTCTACGATTGTTCTGGCCCTCCCTTGTGTGGCCAAGTTGCCCGCACATCCATTCCTACCAACGTATATAGGCTCAAGGAATTGTTAAGGTTGCGCGTCCAGATCTTCAACATAGTTCTTCCAGTCGACTGCCTTCTCTCTCGTTTCCTCCTGTTCTATCGTCCATTGTTCACCCCGTCTGGTTGCATATACCTGGTATTTGCAGTTTATGTAATTGAAAAGTCCTACTCTGTACTCTATCGCTCCGGAAATATCTGATAAACACAACGCTTCCCAAGGACATTTCTTCATGTCGAAAATTCCCTTCTCATTTCCGCCCCTGCTGCGCAGCTGCTGTATTCATCTGGCCCATCCTGAAGCAGGTATTCCACCATCCGTATCCTTTCCTCAGCGTCAACGTATCGACCAGAACTCATTGCCATCCCTCCGTGCTGTGTGAAAGCTTGCATCCTTGTCCCGTTTGCGCATGTTCGGATGGGTCGGCGGACGCAAAGTATACCCTCACAGATCCGGGGCCATGTCCATGCTATCCTTCATCATCCTTCTCTTTGCTTCAGCAGGCACATGTCGGATTGGTGTCATGCCTCTTCCTCCCAAGACCACAATCACCAGGTTTACTCCCGAGCCCAAACTGTCATTTAAAGCCCCGAAGAGCTTTCCCAGGGCCCGTAAACATGCTGGTCAAGATCTCCATTCAGATCTGCCTGTGATAACATTTGTCCCAATACGTAATCCTAATACGTTATCGGCGGCGCTACACGATCCTCAGAGGCCCTGTCCCGGTATTTCGTTGAGCCCTGGTGCCAACCTTTGCTCACCCTACTGAGGCAAGGCGTACTTTTGCGTCCAGTCGCGGGCGGTGGCGATGGCGACGTTGGGGTCCTCCTTCCAGGTCTTGGCCACGTCGGGAGCGAGCGGGTCGTCGGGGTTGGGAGCGCCTAGGAGGGCTTGGATGGAGAGGAGGATGGTGCGGATTTGGAGGGCGGGGGACCAGTTGTCTGTTTGGTGTCATGTGTAAGCCTTTTGTTTGGAAGTGGTTTCGGCTTATCAGGACTCGGGCTCGAACTCACTCTTGAGGACGTCAAGGCAGATGCGACCCAGCTTGTCAACGTTGGGGTGGTAGATCTTGGTAAGGAAGCGAATCTTGGGAGGCGTCATGGGATAGTCGTCGGGGAGGAAGAGTTCGAGCTTGAAGACGCCACCTGTATTGGAGTGTTGTGTTAGCGATCATGTATGCATGATCTTTTCGGACGTTTGTACTGCGAAGGCGCATGGAGATAGAAACATCTCGAGGGCCATGGAGGTTAGGGAGACTAACCCTCGTATGGCGACTGTGAAGGGCCGTGGATCTCGACATCGAAATAGCGAAGGTTGTCCTCGTGGGGGACAGCACTAATACCGGGCACACTGCGATCGGGAAGGAGAGGTTAGACTTTGTTTGCTCTCGTGATGTTAAGGGTATGTACGTACGGCTCAGCCATAAGCCTTTCGGTCTCTTTGACAATTCTCTTTGGGAGCGCCATAGTTTTGTATTTACTGCTTTTGGTGTTTACTGGGAAAGGAAGCTGGACGAGTACGCTGGTGTAGTTGCTGCGAGGAAAATGTTTCTCACAGAGGTTGAGACGGGAGGGCAGCAAGGTGGAGGGGTTATCGGCGGCGGATCGATGTGTAAGTAAGAGGCGGCAGCGAGGCAGTCAAAAGGCGTTTGGTTTCGGAGGCTCCGGTTGACAAATCGAGGCAAACAGTGTTTCACGGTGCGAGAGGAGCTTGTAAACAATGCGGGGAGCGTGTGGTGAAGTGGTGATATGACTAAAATATGTTAAACGGTGACAGAGAGAAGTCGAAGACAGCAGAATCTCTGGCGACACAATCCACGACCAAGTTCTCGATGATGAAGGAGTCGTAGTCGTAGGCAGAAGAAGGTGCCTCTGGGATGCCCTGACGGCAGGCGCACTGAAATCCGCGGCGTGCCTTCTTGCCCGCCCAGAGCGGGGAGTGTCTCACTGACCAAACCGCTGAATGACAGCAGCCACGGCCCTGACAGCAACAGGGGCAGGTGATGGAATCATTCATCTTTCTGATCGGAACCTCGCGATAAGCGCACAGACCACATGATTGACAGAAGGTACCTCCCGAAAGTCACTTTCCTTTTTGCGACCATTCTCCACCTCCACACTCCGCTTCTGGCGATGCCAATTGCTGCCACTGCCTGCCTGTCTCCAACAAACACATCGGCGTCGTGTCGAGGTTGACGCCGTTGTCGGTCTGACCTTCCATTGAGAGATAGTTTATTTCTTGATACTTAGTTCTCCCATCGGGATTGTTTTTCAGCTGGCCTCATCTTTGTTTCTCTTCTCATATCGAAGCATCTCGATATGTTTTGCATTGATCGACGACGACGACCTTTGATATCTTCGATTTGCACGCGCCTTCACTATTCCCGAGACGCCCTACAGATGCAAGTTTGTGCGTCCCTAGGAGAGCTAGTCTAGTTCGACAACAAGTGGAAGTCTTGTCACACCTCCCCTCAACAAAACTCAACTCATCCTTGGTTGCTACTCCAGGTTCTGGCCCCAGGCAAACTTCAGTACCGAGAATGGGATGAGGGAGGGCACGCACCATGCTGCACCCTCTCACTCAAACCTAGACTCTCAATATGCCGTCCGTATTTGATTCCCCGCCAAAGAAGGCGAAAACCATCAAGTCAGCCTTCGACAGCGAGAGCTTCGATGCCGACCTCACCATTCATGTCGATGGCTTGGTGGGCTCCGCAACCATCTCACCCTCGGGCCGTGATGTTGCTCTTGCTTCCCCCGAGGGCCTCGCCATCATTGATCTGGACTCACCTTGGAACCCGCCACGACGACTGAGCAGTCATGGACTTCCGTGGCTTGTCGTCGATGTACAATGGTCTCCTTTCGCAGCCCGTGACTACTGGGTGGCCTCGACAGCAAACCATCGCTGTCTCGTGTGGAATCTCAACATGCGGGACGACTCGCCCTCTGGTGCCATCGAACATTCGTTGCAAGCTCACAGCAGAGCCATCACCGATATCAACTTTTCCGCTCATCACCCGGATCTTCTTGCCAGTTGCTCAGTCGACGGCTATGTTCATCACTGGGATCTGAGAAGACCGAAACAGCCTGCCTTGACATTCTGTGACTGGTTTGCCGGTGCCACTCAGGTCAAGTACAGTCGCCAAAACCCCCATGTTTTAGCTTCGGCCCACGATCGATGGCTTCATATCTGGGACGACCGCAAGACAGTTGAACCACTCAAAACTATCTGTGCTCACACGTCCAAAATCTACGGTATCGACTGGAATCGGACTGAGGCGTCGAGCCTGGTTACATGCTCCTTGGACAAGACCATCAAATTCTGGGACTACGAAAAGACGGACGAACCAGAACGAATCATCCGCACCGATTTTCCAGTTTGGCGAGCAAGACATACGCCCTTTGGCTCCGGCTTGCTTGCTATGCCACAGAATGAGCCCGGCAACCTTTACCTGTACGACCGACGAACATTGCCGGACGCTCCAGGTGCCTCAGAACCCGTTGCCATGTTTTCAGGACATGGAAATCACAAAGTGAAAGAGTTTCTATGGAGAGCCCGCGGATCCGTAACCAGCGAGGGGGTGGATGAACGAGAGTTTCAGCTGGTTTCATGGGGTGAGGATAACGAGTTGCGGCTGCAGAAAGTTGAGCCAGAGATTCTCGGGTCTATTGGCTACGTAAAGGGGAAGACCGTGGTGAAGAACCTGGCCTTCACCCGTAAAGGCGCAGCTTACAAGACCTTCCGCGCAGTCGACGACACCGTCCACCGCGATCGCAGGACTGCCACTATGAGCGACCCGCGTCCAGGAAGCTCAGGTCAGTATCGCAGGAGTGCTCTCAGCTACGGCCTCAATGCCCATCTTCGTCGAGTTGGACCTACCTGGAGGAGTTCTTCAATGAAGGCAAAGGTGAATGGAGGCAAGAGTTTGGACAAGAGTCAGTTGCAAATCGGATGGATGAAGGGTATCTCCATGACCAAGCGAAAATCCGAACCCGATGGCCCTGGGAGAGGCAGCATCAAAGACTCTGGCCTCTTCAGTCATGGTGCCTATGACGACGACTGGGCTGAACCCGAATCCATTCAGGACGAATTCATCCATGTCAGCAACCGCCTTCCCAACGTGAAATGGGAAAATATCGATATGGACTCCTTAATTCTCAATGCCTCGTTGAAGGGACCATGGGGCGTCAACGATGAAGGAATCTTTATCAAGGTCAAAGTCGATATCCCAACCACTTATCCCACCAGCAAGGCTCCCAGATTCTACGTGGAAAAGACGTCCTTTATGCCTGAAGAAACCCACGAGAAGATTGAGCGCGAGTTACAGATACTTGCCAACCAGTTCCTCGAAAGGAAACAGAACTGCCTCGAAGTAGCTTTCTCATACCTCCTGGGCGATGTCGACCTCGAAAATAGTACCACCCTCTTTAAGAATGTCAGGGATCTTAACGACGAGGAAATCGAAGCGCTAGCAGACGAGAGCTCCAGCGATGAAGAAGATAGTGACGTTCAGGTTGGGGGATCGGCCTCGATGTCGCAGGATCTTACGGCGAGCACTGAACTGGATCCGGATGCCACCCTTGCTCCATCACAGCGCCCAGTTGCAGTCCCGACGCCTAGAAAGTGCGGGGCGAGGTTTTCCAACGACGGCAGACTTGTATGCTTCTTCCCTTCGAAGGAACAGCAAGCCCTCGCATTGTTTGCACTCCCGAATTCGGACAACTACCGTGATCGACAGAAAGGAGAGCCGAACTTTGCAGGTTTTGGTCGTCTTGCCCAGGATTCGCCACCGCCGAGGCGTAGATTCAATGATGATGCGTCGGGTTCTGAAGACTTGAGTGATGGGTCAGAAGACTCCGAGTCCAGCTCCTCCAGCGATTCGGAGCCGTCAACCATGCACAAGATCAGTCTATGGCATCAACCTGGTGGGCGTCGTCTCAAGAAAACATGGAGTGCCAACGACTCGTTGCGTTCCAGCGGAGGAGGCACCGGTGCTGGCACTGGTACTGGAACAGGAATCAGCCGAAGAAGGCTCCCAGCCAGGCCCAAGAACACCATTGCCATCCACGATCTTCGTAGCTTACTCCCATCCCAGAAACAGTTTGCCCAAGAGTATGCCATTTTTGGCGATGGCGCTGATGTGTGCATGCACAATGCCATGGTTGCGGAGAAGTATGGATATCACGACCTTGTTCACATATGGCATTATGCGGCCATGTTGCTACGCAACGATATCCCACTCGAAATTCATGAGGAAAAGAACAAAAGAGAGGCTGTCCTTGTCATAGCCAAGGATGCCTCTACGCGTGCTCGGGGTGAGGAGTATGCACAGCACCTTGGCCGAAATGCCAATTTGTCTGGCCGTGTCAGATGGGGTTATCATCCACTGGCTCAAAGTCTGATTGCCGACCTTTTCGACTACTTCGAGAAGGTAGCTGACATCCAGATGCTGGCGATGCTTGCTTGCATCTTTGGGGACTCATCCGCTGAGGATGGGGTAGCCTATGCAGGATCACATCTCCCTCAGCCTGAGACACCTTTGCCTATGAAGGCCCCTTCATTTTCACTAGAGTATTTCCCTACCGATCCAGCATTGTGGCATATTAATCACAGGAGTCAAGCCAGCAGTACTATGACGACTCCAAGGACGGTCCATACACCTGCCATATACTCAGAGTCGCCAGGATCCGAAGATGTTATAGCTTTGCTTGAGCCGACGCCCAGCTCCTTTTCAACAGGCGAAACTCCTCCGAGACTGGTCCGCGATCATCTGCGAGAAGTCGACCAAACACAGAGTTTATCTACGTCGCCTAGTAACAGGCTCTTTCACCGCTCCAATTCGGCTGTTTCGGCCGCGTTCAGCCTCCCGAAGACATTGGCCGGCATGGTTTCAGGTTCACCTCCAGATCCGCCGGCACGGAAACGGCCCAGCCCTGCCGAAGCCATCTTCAACAACCTTACACCAAGTGTCACTTGGGGAGCCTCAACCGTATTCGGAGGGACAGCTCCTGAAACACCAGGCACGGCACGAACTTCGGTCTCAGATGACGAAAGCAGAGGTCAGGACATGAAGGTCTGGGTCCCTGTTGGAGTTGCGTTCGAAGAAGCGAATAAGGGTCTCTTTGACGATGATGGGTGGCTCAACACGCCTCTTCTCGATCCAAGCCGCAACCATGTCTACTCATATTACCGCTATGCTTATGCCGAAATGCTGCAAATGTGGGGCCAGCCGCTTTCGCGTCTTGAAATCTTGAAGTTTAATGTACTCAAAGAAGACAAGACGTCCAACTCTGGATATGGATACTACGGCGATGGCACGCACAGCCTGGACGACTATAACGATCACGAGTCGGTCAAGACGGCTGCCACACATAGCATGGACAGCTCCTACGACCACGAAACGGCCAAGAACACGGCTGCTAACAGCGCCAGTCACTTTGGCGGGAAGAAGGAACAGCTCCAGACTCTGATCGCCTCCGGTCGTGGTCTTGATGTTACGGGTATCTGCCGCATTCACGAAATCCAGCTCGACCCGGTCGAATACACCAGACCAACCAAGGGGAAATATGGTGGTGCCGTTGGTACCTGTCACAGGTGTGTTAAAGCCGGTAACAAGAAAGCTCAAAAGCAGCTCCGTTGCGTGTATTGTCTGGAGCCCATTGCGGCGCTCTACCCTCCTTGTCTCAGCTGCGGCTGCGCTTTCCACGAAGCCTGCCTGGCTGAATGGCATGAGATGGGTGAGGAAGAATGTCCTGCGGGTGATGACTGTTGTTGTGTCGAGGACGCCAGCGCCGGACACGTGGAGAGCTGGCCGGCCCTTCAAGCCGCCGTGGCTGCGATGAACAAGATCAGAAGCGCTGCCAGCGGAAGTTTACACCAGCAAATGGACCGCGACAAGGAGAAGAGCTCATCAGGCAACCACCAGTCGGGTGTGTCAAGGAGGTCATCCATCAAGACAGTCCTAAACGGCGTCGCCAGTGTCGCCAGTGTGGCTACCGGAGGAAGCGGCAGCCGACCCCGTCGCCGAAGCGTGCCCACCGACCTAGCCAAGTTCATGCGTGGCGGCCGTTCCGACCCGAACGCCTACTCCCAGAATAGCAACAACAACGACGACTTCGACGAAGATGACGACGACCTCCCCACCATAGCCATCACCAGCTCCAACGGCGGTGGTTCCAGCGACCGCAGCCGCAGCGCCCACCCCACCAACCGTCGCGCCGTCTCAACCGCATCCCCCTCCATCCCGCCCGTAGTAACTGCTCCGCACCAATTCGGCAGGCGCAGAGGCGGTAGCTCCGCCTCTCACCTCGCCGGCACCCTCGGCATCTACGGCGGCGGCGGACATCGCTCCTCCAACCTTTCGCGCTTTTACATACCAGCCGACGACAACTCGGGCGAATCAGGCGACTCCAACAACGACGACACCGACACCGCTCACTCTACCGGAGCAACAAACTCCAACCGCACCTCCCAAATTCTCTTATCAGGCAACAATATCGATCGCGAAGATTGGGAATCCGTTGCATCTTCACGGGGTATCCCTTCCCTGTCTAATGGCCCTCTACATCCTTCCTCTCAATACCATTCACGCTCCGGGTCTAGATCTGGCAGTGGTGCTTCATCCCGTTCAGCATCAGGTGGATCTGATACCGGTTCTGGTGGTATGAAGGACAGCATCTCGTCGCTGGCATCAAGAGGAACAGCAGCAGGAGGAGGAAGTGATGGAACAACAGAAAGTCGCAGACCACTCCACCACGAACGAACCCCCTCCGGTCGCGGATTCACCGCTCTCAAACCGCCGCCGTATGGAGACGAGCCGATTAGTGCCGCCAGGTTGAGTTTGGGAAATCGGTTGAAGAAACATATTGCTGCTTCTTCTGGTGGGTCTACAACAACGAAGAATGACTCATCGTCTGTTGATGGAAATGACGGGGGCGAAGGTGGTGGAAATGGAAACGGGAATGCAAACGGAGGAAATGGAAATGGAATTGGAAGTGCCAGTGGAATGCAACGACCGAGTTTGTTAAGAAAGAAGAGTACGGGGGTTGCTGTTTGGAGGGGTGGGAACTAGTAAGATGTCGATTAGTTGGCCTCACCTTATGAGTTTAGGAGGAACAGATATAAAGAAAAGGAAAGATAACCACGATGAACGAGACAAAGAAGGTTGGTGGTGCTTAAAACGGGCACTTTGTAGGTACTGGTGTACGGTATAGGATTGCTGATAGGTTAGCGAAAAGTAATTTGAAACTTGACATCTCTCGAACTTATCTTAACATGCGTCATCCGTCTCTTGATCCTTCATTTTGCCTTTTTCCCTCGCTTTTCCTCTTGTAACTAACTTGTAAATTTGGAAGCTCCTTGCAAACCTGTTAGTAACTGCGTACAAAGTGTCTATAAACTGTTTACGAACTGTTTAGAAACTCTTTGTTAACTGCTTACAAGCTCCTTGAAAACACTACTGGTTTATAACCTTTTCCTAATGCTTATCTCTAAAACACCTTTTAGGGCTTTTACCATTTTACCCTTATGAGCTCTCTACCTGTATTTGATAACCTCTGCTATGCTATCTTTAGGCTGTCTCGCTTCTTTTTCGTAGGTATTCTGATCTCTAGGAATTTCTTCCGAGTTTTACGTCGCGGTTCTACAATTAGATCTCACCCACAATGATTCATGATGAACTCATTCTTTCAACTTGAAAGTGGCCGTTACACACGCCTTTTATTCTATAACAACGGCAAAACCCCATACTCAGTCAATGGTAAGAAACAACTAGATTGACTCTAGATCTAATAAAACCTTGCTTGAAAATAACCACCGCTTCAATTCCCCGCATCGCCTGCGCTCTTGTCTAAAGCTGAATATGTATAAAAAAGATAAAAAAGAGAGATATGTTTGAATGCATCGGCTACTACTAACAACAACCCTCCTGTCGTCCTCCTACCACGACCTCTTCTCTCTTGGCATTTCTCACGCTCGACCAAAAAATGGTCAATGAAAATTACTGCGACTACCAGTCATCGTCATCATCATCCCTCTTCGCCATGGCCTGCTTCCTCGCCTTCAACGCATCCGCCAAACTTCCCGCTATGCTCGGCGTCGGGGTACTACTCCTGCTTGCATCGCTAGCGTTTCCGCTGCCGTTCGCTCCGTTGAGGCTCATGCCCGAGTCTCTAGCCTGCAGCGAGGCCACCGCAGGGGCGGGAGCTGGCTTGCGACCGGCGACTGGTCGCTTGGCGGGCGGCTGAGGAGCGACACGACCGCCACCGTTGGCAGCCGGGGGAGGAGGAGGGGGAGGACGGGGCGCAACGACGGGAGGTGCAGGTGCTTGTTCTTCTACATAGGCAGCAGGGACCCAGGCTTGGCCTCCGTTGGTCTTGGCTAGCCACCAGCCTGTGATATGGTTGTTAATATTCATTCAAAACAGAAAGCTAAGGGGTTGGGAACATACCGTTGTTTTCCTTCTGGATAATCTCGATCATATCTCCAGCCTTGATAGAAAGCTCGTTCTCCCTTGTGCCGGCGAAGTCGTACAACACCTTAGCCATGATCTTAGGTTTGGCAGCAGGAGCTGGAGGAGGCGGCGGCGGAGGGCGCACGGTCGAGGTGCTGGACTGCTGTCTCGTATGGCTGGGAAGGGGCTTAGAGGCGGCTGGTGTAGAGGCTGCCCCAGGACGAGCAGGAACAGGTCTGCTAGAAGCCGCAGCGGCAGAAGAAGCGAGAGGGTTGGAAGCGGCAACAGAGGGACCGCCGCTGGGCCTGGGCTGAGGAGTGCGGTTGGGGTTGGCATTTCTTGCCGGCCTTCCACCAGGACCACCGGGCTTGATAAGCTTGCCCTTGGTGATCGGTCTTGGGGGAACAGGCTTGGCCTTGGGCTGGGGCCTGGACACAGAGTTGGGAGGCTCGCCAGGCTGAGTATGAACTGTACTACTCTTGTAGAAGTCCTGAGAAGTTGGCGCGTCCTTCAGAACCTTGACCAACTGCATCTTGCCAGGCTTCTTGGCATATTCAATGGAGTCGCCAATCTTGAGGTTGAAGCTTCCGGGCATGACCCTCTTCATCTGCGTGAACATTTCGGTCTTGAGCACGCAGTTGAGTAGAGGATCAGCCTCTTGCTGTGACCCAACACCCAGGGAGAACCAGTCATCCCTGGCAGTAGACGCCCCAATGAACTTGATGGAAGCCAGTGGGAAAGCCTTCTCTGCCATGATCTGGACGTGACCCTGGTTAAGAACCTGGGCGACGATGTAGAACTTGCTGTTGGTGACGACCAGGATTCTGGGGCTAGGCTTGCTGGAACGACCGAACTTGTGCTCTAGAAGCTCACCGCGGCAGGAGAACACTGCCTTCTCGTTGCTGCCAAGGTTGATGGCACTGCGAATCTGAGCACCAGGACCGGTAGAGGCGTTGATGCCAAGGTAGTCACCCAAGAAGCGACGAGAGCCCAAAATAGACATTCTCCTGCGTTCCTTGCGACCTCCCAGCACCTTGTGGCCCTCATCACGGAGCTGCAGATATTCGGCACCAACGCGCTTCTTCCTCCAGAAACGCTGGATGCGAATGGCAGCTTCCGCCCTATATGCGAGGTACGCACGCCACATGCGCTGAATGCGCGTCGCCATGTTATGCCAGTACCTGTCTCTCATGTGCTCAAGCGCGAACAAAGTCTCGGGAGACTTGATGAAGGCCTTGGTCACACCCAATTGCCATTCCTCCTGCGGGATACTCGTGTCCTTGAGGATCTGCTTCGTAGCCTCCTCGTAAGAGCCCGTCCAGGTATACTCACCAGCGTATGACGTAGCAGGCGAGAGGAGGAAGAAACGGTCGACGAACTTCTCGAAGGACTGACGATATGCGAAACCAGCACGGCGAATACGAACGTTTTCTTGAAGACCGAGATACTTGACCTGATGGAGCACATTGGGCTCGTTGTACTCGGTTGGCGACTTGTTCTCGTTGGGCTTGATGGTACGGATGTACGAAGGCTGGCACTTCATCAAGGTATCGACCAAAGCGTTTGCGGAAGTCCTGATTCTGTCACCAGCCGAAGGTGGCTGCCTGCGGTTGTCCAGATCGACCTGCTGAGGGAACAGAGTATGGACGAACTGGTTCTGACTGGCCTGGAAGAGGTTCTGAACACCCTTGAGAAGCAAATCCTTGTTCTTGTCCGTGATACCATCCACACTGTACGTCACGTCACCGGCGTAGTGCTTGACGATGAAAGCACCCTGGCGGGGCGTAAGATGGGGGTTCGACATGCCGTTGATGCTCTGCATGAAGGTACGGTCGGAAGCCGCTGGATCAGCGTGAGCAGTCTTGGTGGCATCCTTCATGGCAGAGAAGATACCAGGGGGTCTGGTAGACTCGATCAAGTCGCACACAATCTTGTTGTCGAAATACTTGATGGGTGTCCACTTGATCTGTTCCCTCGCGTACTCATCCTGCTCGGCCTTGAGTGTCAACTGAATGAAGATCTGCTGGAGTTTTTCGTTCACGTAGTTGATGCAGAGCTGCTCGAAGCTGTTCTTTTCGAAAATTTCGAAACCGTAAATATCTAGGATACCAATCGAGTTCGTCGTCGCCTGGCGAGCCTTGAGGGAGAGGTTGATGCGCTCCACAATCCAATCGAACAGGTTGTAGTAAATGGCCATTGCCAAGGCATCTCTTGTTGCGGTAGCCTGAGGAACGTTGGCGGGAGACTCGATGACCTCGCCGGGCCTTGGGGTCAAGATACGGATGGTGAGGGCATGGACAAGCTGAGCGGGATCGACTTCGAGAAGGTATGCCAAGAAATCAACAACAGACTGATCCGACACGGCAGCATAGCCATCATCGCCCTCCTTAAATACCAAGTTTCCTGCCCAGAGAATAGCAGACAGCATTCGGAAGATGTTGTCCTGTTCCTGTTGCGAGAGACCAATAATCTTCATGGCGTTCAGGGTATCCTGGTACTCGGCCAAATCATCGATACCGTCGACATCGAAGCACTTGGCTCTGCTGGTATAGAGGTATGTTTCGGGTTTCTGGATGCCGTACATTTCGCGGTACTGCTGGGACGCTCCTTTCGTGAACTGGTAGAAAATGTGGAAGTTACGCTCGTTGGCGATCTGACCGACGACACGGCTCTTCTCGAGGAGGTAGTTGGTAATGTCGGCACCAATGGGCTCGCCCTGGGCGTTGAAGTGAATCTGAAGGTACTTGCCGAAGCGGGACGAGTTGTTATTTCGCAGCGTTTTGGCGTTACCGAAGGATTCTAGCAGAGGGTTTGTCGCGAGCACCATGTCCTTGATTTGTTGAATATCGCCTGATCCGCCTCCTGACACATTGGCGATGTACTGCATAATGCGCTTGGCCGCTTCGGTCTTGCCGGCACCGGACTCGCCCGAAATGATAACGCATTGGTTCTCGCTGTAGGCCTTCATGTTGTAGTAAGCAGATTCGGCAATGGCAAAGACGTGAGGGGGCATCTCCAGACGGTTCTTGCCCTTGTAACTCTCGAGGACCTGGTCGGTGTAGATGCCCAAGTCGCGAAAGGGGTTGACGGACACCAACACATGGCCGATGTATGTGTAGATCTCCCGTCCCTCGAAACGCTTCTTCAAGTTTTCGTTGATAGCCTCGTTAGAGACCTTGCTGAGTAGTGTCAGGTCTGATACACCAATCTCCTTCTTCTTGGTGGTGTCGAAAGTAGCCTTCTTGGGCTTGGCCGAGGACTTGTCTCCGCCAGCAGAGGCCCCGGCGGCCCGCGCGGCCTTGTCCTTTGCTCGCCTTGTGATACCCTGTGATTATAGGAAGACATTGGTTAGTAGGTGCTTGCTCGTCGGAGTGTATGTGTTGCTATGTTGAGATGTGTAGAGTGGCCGGCGCAATGCCATGGTCTTGGATTGGGTTGTTGGGCTTGGGGGCGTTCGGCTTGGATCGGATGATGCAACTCACCATGGCTGGGTGCTGTGTCTCTCTCTGTCTCTCTCTTTGGGTGTACTTTCAAGCAGTTGTCTCCTGAACTGCTATTACCAGCAATTCGCGCTTCCCACCAAGACTGACGTGTGGGCAAGAGGTAGATGTCTGTAACGATCGAATGTCCGCGATGACGGGTATTAGGCGCGGACCGGTAATAGCGCGAGGTATATGGTGGTGGGGGGTTGGTGGTGAAGGTGAGGTGATAAGTCGGAGAAAGAGAGATTGGATCTTGGAGAAGAGAGAGATGATGCTAGAGTTGACAGTGTCGTAGTCCAGTGACAGAAGTGTCGAAGCAAGTGTCCAGCGCCGTGATTGTTCCTTGGAGATGCGTAATCGCTGGTGCTCCGCCTCCCCTGGAAGGAGCAACCGGGAACGCCCAGACAGCCGTCTTCCTGCCTTCCATCTGTGCCAATCCATTGTGCACTGGTACCTGTACCCTTGATCACTGAGGTTGGTGCCTGACGCTGACCGGCCTTCTGTAGCGGGACACATGTACAGTGACGAAGGCCGCGAAACCCACCGCCTATATTTAGGTGGGGCCGCCTTCTTGTTGGTCCCATGAAAGCGATCCACTTGGGCTTCGACGGGTCTTCCCCGCCAGGCATACGATGAAATGGAAGGAAAGAACCAATCAGAAGAGCTCCCCTTACCTCACAGCCACACAGACCAGCGTTCAAGCCACCGACCGACATGGGATTGCAGGCGAAAGCCACGCAAGCACAGGGTCCGAGTTGTCCGTCTGGTTCTTGGCGGACTCTTCCGAAGCTCTTCAACTTGTTCAACTCCAACAGGTTTGTCTTCCTTGTCATGGCACCAACTTGACACCATCTCGAGTTCCCAAACCACAGCAAACGGGAATAGCCTCACCAACCAACGAACCTCTACAAACTCGCTCTTTCCAGTCCAACTCTGTGGCTCATTCTTCCCTGGGTGCCGACCACCAACGCGACTCGAGGAGATTTGTGCTTCATTAAACTCGACAGGCAATCATGGACATCTCATCTTACCCGCTCCAAATTACCGGTCAGTTAATTGCAATGTCAACTGCCTCCTTCCTGTCATGGAATGGGGAGGTGAGGTGACAAGGAATGAAACCTCGAAAGAAGAAGCCAACTAAAAGGGTCTTTCTGGAAGAGGTTCAAGCTTCTTTATATACCCGTTGGGGATTCTTCAAAGCTCGGTTCTTGTACCACGTTCCTTTTCCTTTTCAACACCAGGAATGCCGATGTTTCGAGTGAATATCGTACGATTTCCCCACGTTTGGTTGCATCCTGATCGCCTTTGCCCGGCAAGGCCTCGACGATTTACAAATGCTTCCCAACCGCCTCGTGGCGTCGACATGGTTTGGATGATTATGGCCCCCAACATTAGAGATGATCAGCCTTACGAAACATGAAGTCTTCGAAACTCGCCTGGATGTGATTCTTCATCATGACAACAGTCTCGCCTGAAATGTTGATTGCCGAATCGCTGCACTCGTCCGAGGCAGACTCAGTCATCACTCTCGCTCTGAATTCTCAAGCTCAACCGAGGTCCTACGTCAAACTCTTCGGGCACGCGACTCGAAGACAGGCATCGAGCTTCTTTCGGAAATGATCTCGTCAAGGAGAAAACGGCATAGGTACCAATGTTCCTTGTTTCACTAATTGTGCAAAGTCACCTTGAGGGGATTCGGAACCTGTCTCTTCCTTCACCTCCGTGGCCCCCCTGTCTGACCTCAAACGAAACCAATGGATGATACCCTACCCAAAGTTGGATGATCATTAACTCTTCCAGCTTTTGGTTGCCGAATCTGCAACACGATGGCTTTCCTACCTGAGCCTCTTAGAAGCCTCGAGCGTGGGATAGGTTGTATCAACGAAGCTCTGACAGCTAGCGCCCGGATCTCGGATCGAGCTTATACTTCAAAGATGGCATTTTGAAGTTGCCCACCAAGCTATCATCCCGCGAAAAACGAGGCAGTTCTGACTGGTAGGCGTTCTCAGCTCGTCTCGAATGTTTCAGTCTAGGAAACATTGAGGTCAAAACACTCTTAGGCGACCATTCTCAAGTGCAGTGAACGGGCTTTTACCCTTTGCAATGACGATCTGGACATCAATGTATCCGTGGTTGGCGCATTTGGTACTCCAATACCTAAGCAAAGGACCTTCTTGATTGCCTCAAACTAAAACTCTAATCAGACCACATAGTCGGACTTGAGCCGCCGACAACGCAGGTTCATATGCCACTGAGAGGAACCGTATCCCCCAGAAGCGACAACAGAGTTTGGATCATCAGCCCACCATATCAACCCATGGGCTCATGGTGCCTATGCAAAGTCACGGCCAAGGAGTGATAGCGGTATCCTTAAACATATCACGATGTAGTCATCGCACCTTGACATGTTACCGCACCTTTTCTTGTCCCTCGGATCGGTTGCGGGAAGTCGAGGTGCACCGAGATGGACGTCTGCGGCGAAAAGCACAAGAAAGACACTGACCTAGTCCTGAACTGGAATAGAGCTTGTCACCTTACCAGGCACTTATGAGCTATCATTGGACAACGAGGAGCTCCAAACCATGAGTCCTCCTGCAGGGCGCCATCCTCCTCTGGTGTCTAGCGCCGCCGAGGGTATGTCACTGGGAGATTTTTAGGGACCGCTCAAAGGAGCAGAGACAATTCGGCCTGTTCGAGACGAGCCTGCCCCTGTTTGTAACCCAACCGTTAAGCCCTGTTTGTAACCCAACCGTTAAGCGCCGGGACGATATGGGTGTGACAGCATTTCCTGATTGGGCCTAACTTTTCACTCTTGGTATTCTTGGGATTCTCGGTCGTGAGGCGGTTTTTCTGTTTATCAGATCTCTCTTTCCCTTTTCATTCCTTCCTCTCCCCGTTGCTTCTTGCCCCTTCAAGCTTCAACTGTCCACAAGACGATGAGGGAAAGAGACAACTCCAAAATCATCATCACCAGAAGCTAACATATATAGAGCCGACAATACCACGTTGTAAAGGGTTCGCTACCACGCTATACTCAACCCCCTGTCGCAGTCGAAACACTCAGGTCGCCTCCCGCAACCTCCTCGTCAAAGCGTCTCTAACAACTTTCGTCTCAACTTCTCCCCACCGTCTGTCAGAAAGACCTTGTCCGTCTGATATCAGTCAACGCCCAGCGGGAATCTGATACACCCATCCTGGATCGCGAAACCCGAATATACGGCGACACCTAGTTATTCGGTTAACGTCCAGCATAGTCCAAAGCTACTTCAACCGTTCAGCAAGGAAGCTCGGGTTGTCCTACTGCCGTGTTCCCGGTCTGACCATTGACCCCGGACAATAACATCACCACTTACTACATCAAAACAATTTCATCGATCGACGGAATTCTGTGGGCAGCCAACAAGCAATCCCACTCGCTCAAAAGTCTTGGCTCCATCAAACCCTTTCCTCCTCTTGAGGTTGGGCTTCCCCCGCGTATACTTCCTGTCGTGGTTCCTACCTCATCTCTCTTTCTCTTTTCCTCAGCTCTGAGGTAACACGGACTCTCTTTTCTTTCTTGAGCCTTACGGTTACTCCACCCTTCCATTCTCTTCAGCTGCTGGCTCAGACCACTCTTTTACTTATTTTTCTTTCACTGGTGTTTGGTATCTTGTTTGGTCCACAGTGCTTCATTGCCACCGACCTGGTTCACCGAGACGAATATCGATATCAGCTTAATTGGGAGGACGGGTTATTTGTGGATATCACAGTTGTCGGCACAGAGGAGTGTTACGGCCATTACAACGAATCACCAGAGTTCCGATTGATACCCACGAGCCTTACACCGGTTGTTCACACAAGTCGCGGGTCGACAATCATCAATTACGAAGATCAATTTGGGTTATTAAGTACGGTTTGAACGGAGGAGATCTCGGGAAGTCGCCAACATGAGTCTCGTCGGGCTGCTGAAGAAGCAGCTTACACCAACGAAGCTTCTTTTCCATGTGCTTTTCTGGGGCTTTCACTGGGGAATCTTCGCTTATGGATGGTACGTTCTGATATTCTCAACCGCGGAACTTGGTCTTGAGGCTTTGTGAGTCGCAAAGTGACTGACATGATAATTCACAGGTGGAAGCAAGCGTCGGATGCCCGTCTAGCGGGTCTCAACACATTACAGTACTCAGTCTGGTTCTCCCGAGGTGCCGGTCTAGTACTGAGTGTAGATGGCATGCTCATCCTCTTGCCGGTCTGCAGAACGATCATGAGGTTTATTAGACCCAAGATCAGGTTTCTCCCTCTCGATGAGAACATTTGGATGCACAGGCAAATTGCTTACTCTATGCTTCTCTTCACCATCATCCATACCGCATCTCACTACGTTAAGTGAGTATAATACCACTATGGAGAACACTGAAACACTGCTAACCTTGCAACAGCTTCTTCAACGTTGAGAAGACACAGATTCGCCCTGTATCGGCGGTCCAGATTCACTACGCCCAGCCTGGTGGTATCACCGGGCATGTGATGCTCCTTTGCATGCTCCTGATGTACACGACAGCCCATCACCGTATCAGACAGCAATCCTTCGAGACCTTCTGGTACACCCATCACCTCTTCATCCCTTTCTTCCTCGCCCTCTACACCCACACGGTCGGCTGCTTCGTCCGTGACACTGCCGAAGGCTTCTCTCCTTTCGCCGGTGATCAGTACTGGGAGCACTGCATCGGTTATCTTGGCTGGCGCTGGGAGCTCTGGACCGGCGGTTTCTACCTTCTCGAGCGTCTCTATCGTGAGATCCGCGCCATCCGCGAGACCAAGATCACCCGCGTGGTCCGCCATCCTTACGACGTCGTCGAGATCCAGTTCCACAAGCCCTCGTTCAAGTACAAGGCCGGCCAGTGGCTCTTCCTTCAGATGCCCCAGGTTTCCAAGTACCAATGGCACCCCTTCACCATCACCTCGTGCCCGTACGACCCTTATGTCTCCGTGCACATTCGGCAAGTCGGTGACTTTACCAAGGAGCTCGCCAACTCGGTCGGTGCCGGCCCCGCACAAGCCAAGCTGTACGACGGTGTCGACCCCAACGGCATGTACGAAGTCGCCCTCATGAACGGCGACCGCCTCCCCCCCCTCCGCATCGACGGTCCCTACGGTGCCCCAGCCGAGGACGTATTCGAGAACGAGATCGCCGTGCTCATCGGTACCGGTATCGGCGTCACGCCCTGGGCCTCCATCCTCAAGAACATCTGGCACCTGCGCAACGGGCCAAACCCACCCACGCGCCTGCGCCGTGTCGAGTTCATCTGGGTGTGCAAGGACACCTCGTCGTTCGAGTGGTTCCAGATCCTGCTCTCGTCCTTGGAACAGCAGTCGAGCGAGGCCGCCCGGGTTCCCGGCTCGAGCGGAATCGAGTTCCTCAAGATTCATACCTACCTCACCCAGAAGCTGGACATGGATACCACGCAGAACATTGTGCTGAATAGTGTCGGTGCGGACGTGGACCCCCTGACTGAGCTGAAGGCGAGGACGAACTTCGGAAGACCTAACTTCCAGAGGTTCTTTGAGAGTATGCGGAATGGTATTTTGGACAGGACCTACCTGAATGGGCTGGAGGGCAACATGCGGACGACGGTGGGAGTGTATTTCTGTGGGCCTAGTGCTGCTGGTGAGTCTTCTCTTTCTTTAGTCCTCTTGATATCATGAGAATGACTTGCTGACTTTTTGTGAAACAACAGCTCGTGATATCAAGAAGGCGGCCAAGGCGGCGACCACGCGCGAGGTCGATTTCAGGTTCTGGAAGGAACACTTCTAGAGTGCCTACCTACATACTTTTTTATTTTCTTTATACCTATACAAATACCTCTGTACATGTATCTAACAATTCGGGATGATACCTACCTGCGAGTTTCCGCTATACTGGCCCTATCTATCATGTCGTCGTTGGTATGGAGTGTTGGGGATATACCTCTTTTTGCATAGCATTTATCATCATTGTCAACCAAGAGACCAAAGGATACGCTGCAAATGTTCCAGATCTTCAGGATCTCTGACTCGCAAACCTCCAACTTTGAACCGTGTAACCGCCACGATGTTTGTGTTCACAACACAGTCGATAGTGAAACCGGCCAAGATGTGACGTATAGGAGGTGGCTATGCGCTGCGTGGCTTCCATCTGTCGTGGCTTCAACGCAAGTGTTAGTGTTAGAGCGCTGGTCCCTGCCAATGACTAACAAGTTTCTTGAATGGTGGGGTCCAGTTCTGGCGGTGACAAAAGAATGGTGGGGTTCGTCCAATGGATCGGTGCCTGTCTCAGGGACCCCGCCATTCTGGAACCGTCCGAAGTGCAGCACGGCAGCGGGTCGAGTCGTTCCTGCTGCTGTGGTCCCCAGTGGCAGCAGCGCATTCCGTCTCGTGTTTGGGGTCTTGGGCATTGATCTCCAGTCCCGTCGTTTCTTTCAGCTTCCCGTCCAGCTCGTATTGTCTCCTCTTCCGTCCCACGTCACTTCCGAGTCCTGTCTGGGAATCTGTTTATAGCTGAAGCTGCGCCTCACTCTATAGTCCCCCGTTGAATATAATATTTTCTCCCCATTCATTCATCTTCCAGTTTCTTAACCCATCCCCACCCTATAGCACCAGTTCCTCCGAATCGGTTGCCCTGACTACCGCACACCACGACTGCCCTGCCCCTCCATCGCGACATCGAAACCTCCTGTCCATCGATCGATCGCATTCCTTGATTCATACGTACTATATACCCAACTATACACTAATATCCGCATAATCACAATGGCTGTCGACTCTACAGTACCGACCTTGGAGCAGGTCTCCGAGCTCAAGGACAAGTACACCAACGCCGGTCAGGGCCAGGTGTTTACCTTCTACGACTCCCTCTCGAGCGAAGAGCAGGCGCAGCTCTACAAGCAGCTCTCCGGCTTCGATCCCCTCTATATCAACAAGATTGCCGCCAAGGCCCTCACTCCTCAGGCCGCCGAGACTGAGAAGCCCACCCTCGAGCCATTGCCCGAGTCTGCCACGGCCAGCATCCTCGACTCCGACAAGCAGAGCCAGGATGAGTGGTGGAACCGCGGCCTCCAGCTGATTGCTGACAGCAAGGTGGCTGTCGTCCTGATGGCCGGCGGTCAGGGCACTCGTCTTGGCAGCTCTGCCCCCAAGGGCTGCTTCGACATTGGTCTGCCCTCCCACAAGTCTCTCTTCCAGATCCAGGCCGAAAGAATTGCGAGACTCCAGGTGCTGGCTGCTAAGGTCCGCGAGCAAAACGGCCAACCCGTCGTGCCATGGTACGTCATGACGTCCGGCCCTACTCGCAAGGCCACCGAGGACTTCTTCAAGAGCAACAACTACTTTGGTCTCGACCCCGAGCAGGTTATCATTTTCGAGCAGGGTGTCCTTCCTTGCATTTCCAACGACGGCAAGATCCTTCTTGAGAGCAAGTCCAAGGTCGCTGTTGCTCCCGATGGAAACGGTGGTATCTACAACGCTCTGGTTGACGCCAAGGTCCTTGATGACATGGCCCGCCGCGGCATCGAGCACGTCCACGCCTACTGCGTAGACAACTGCCTCGTCAAGGTCGCCGACCCCGTCTTCATCGGCTACTGCGCCTCCCAGGACGTCGACATTGGCACCAAGGTTGTGCGCAAGCGCAACGCCACCGAGCCCGTCGGCCTTATTCTCACCAAGAACGGCAAGCCCGACGTTGTCGAGTACAGTGAAATCGACGACGCCGTTGCCGCTGAGGAGGATCCCGCCCACCCTGGTGTCCTCAGGTTCCGCGCTGCCAACATTGTCAATCACTACTACTCGTTCCGCTTCCTCAAGTCGATCCCTGAGTGGGCGGGCAACCTGCCCCATCACATCGCCCGCAAGAAGATTCCTTATGCGGATCTGGAGTCGGGCGAGACGGTCAAGCCCGAGAAGCCCAACGGCATCAAGCTGGAACAGTTCGTTTTCGACGTCTTCCCCATGCTCGAGCTTTCCAAGTTTGCCTGCATGGAGGTCAAGCGCGAGGATGAGTTCAGCCCGCTCAAGAACGCCAGAGGAACGGGCGAGGATGACCCCGATACCAGCAAGCGCGACATCATGGCGCAGGGACGGAGGTGGTTGGAGGCCGCTGGTGCCAAATTCCCCCCGGGCGTGGAGGATGGCGTGGAGGTCAGCCCTCTTGTCAGCTACGTAAGTCTTACCTTTCCTCTTTTTCCAACGCACTTTCGGATATGCTCCCAGATGCTAACCATATAACCTTCAACTGTAGTGTGGCGAAGGCCTCGAAGAACGCGCTGCGAAGTGGGATTTTAACACGGCCGACCGCATCGAGTAGTGTAAAGGGTCTCCATGTGTATCCAGCTCATTGCTACTCCCCCCTCCCGCTCTGAGAGACGGCCCTCCTTATCATTACTTCGGTTTGACTGGACGCGGCCCTCCTCATATCCGGCCCTACCCATTCGTTCCCTCTCATTGGACTAAGGATGGCAATCTCGTCATTGACTGCGAGTGTCCCCCACCAAATGAGTACAAAGTGGGACCGATTGGTAGATGGATAGATCATAAACTAGTGGAACAACCATGGGCGTGTTCTTATGATTCATTGCTATTGATTCACTCTACTTGTGACGATTGGCGACGACGGACGTACTCGTATGGGTCTGAGCTAGAAACGCCTCCAAGCACAGAGTCAGAGCCAGACTGGAGTGTTTCTACTTCTAGTCTTGGCGGGTAGCGCCAATGTACGGGTTTAGGCTTTCTTTCTACGAAGTGTTTAGTGTTTTGGGTGGTTATGTAGGACAGCGAAAAGAAGATCTAGCAAGCGGGCGAGTTTGGTTACTTGAATAAGAACTTAACCTTCCAACCATCGTGTAATTGTGATATATCGACACCTGAGCTCCAAACGAAACTTTGGTTCAAAGACTCATCAGATTTATTTTGTACGATCATGGGTATCATTTCCTTCTCCCTTTTCTCTTCCTCGTCTTCCTTCTGTCTCATCCCTTTTCCCTTTTCCCTTTTTCCTTTTCTTCATTTTTTCCCTATGTTCACACTTTCCCTTCTCATCCAGTCAGTCTTCCAACCACCCGAAACCACCTACTCTCCCCCTAACCTAATCCTTACAAGTCCTTGCCTTCTCTTCCTGTTCCTCCTTCTCCCTCCTCTTATCCTCCTCCTCCAACGTCATTGTCCTCAACTGCAACGCATGAATTCCTCCTTCCTTCGCCATCTCTTCTTTGAGCAACCCATAGACCAAACGGTGTCGAGCAGGCTGCATCTTCCCCTTGAAGGCGTCGGAAGAGATAATCACCCGGAAGTGTGTTTCGCGGGAGGTCACGCCGCGCATGGCGGAGTGGTGGGCGTGGAGGTGGGAGTCGTTGTGGATTTGGAGGGTGCGGGGTTGCAGGTTGGATGTGATCTTTGAAGTATCTTGGTTAGCATGGTCTGGGTATAGGAAGGAGGGAGGGAGAGTTTGAGGCTTGGAAGAAAGGCGGGAACCTGGAATGGAGGCAACGGGGAATAGACGGATTGAGTATGGTTTGCGAACGAACCTTTTCCCGAATCGCATCCTCCATTGGGGTAGTAGACGTCGACGAAGACATGCTGCGGGTAGTGAACAATGGTCGGGAGGCGGTCAACGGAGTTACGGAGCCGGCGGTGGCTTTGGCGAGGCCGAAGACGGTGCGGCGCAACATAGAAGTAGATCCCGGGGTGGTATCGGGCGGGCGACTAGGGAATTCGGAGCTTGAAGAGGTTTGCGCTTTTGGGCAAGTCGGCGCGGGGTAGGTGTCGTCGTTTTCGCTTGGGCTGAGGACAGTTATGTTATTCTCGTGATCCGCGGTCGGGTCAATTCAGGTTGAATGATGATGTCGTGGTCAACAGCGTTCCGAAGTTAAGTTATCTGTTCGTGGAGGGGCAGAAGACCGAGAGAGCTTCGAAGTTGACCGAGCGGGCAAATGTCGAATGACAAAAGCCAATGGGAATTCGCGGGGGCCCCCATTGTTTACACCCCCTGTAAAAATGCCCCACGATCTTTCGGCTGCAGGGGTTTGCGCATCAAGTCATCAACTGCCCTGGGATGGTGGGACAGCTCCCAGCGCCATCTTTTACCGTATTGCCGAAGCAGGAGTTGGATGGGTGGGAGGACAGGAGTTCCCCAAGTGGAACCGTCCGATATACTTGGAGGAGGTGTACTTCGAATAACAGGTAACAGTAGAAAACATGTTCCTTAAAAGACGTCTTCATGATGATGTTTGTTTGTTGACCATATCTCTGTTGCCAGTGCAACGATGAGGAGGCCTGTCAACAGAGTTCAAGAGGTGGCCAAAGTGACCCAGCTCGGCATCTTGTTCCACTTTGGTGCCATGGTTTTGGATTCATGACGCCCAATCCTTGCTTTGTGTCTCCGTCCACTCGTCCACTCGTCCACCATTTCCACCGGGCCGGGGCTAGGTGCCTCTAGATCAGCACTATCAAGCACTTCTCAAGCACCTTGCGAGCTCGACATCGGGTTGGTGTAAGCCGACCAACCACTCACCTACCCAATTCTAAACCGCGCTCCGTTAGACACATCCCCCAAACTGTGATCACCGTGCAATATAAAGTTGGTCAAGGTAGTACCCGCGCCCAACCTCCGGGGCCCCTCCTTCTTTCTTTCCTCTTTCCCAATGAACCTCCCCTTTATAACCCTCGGCACCAGGCGACTTGGCTCCCGGTTGCTTAACAAGACTCCTCCTGCCGCCTTTGCTTCCCCTTCGCCTCGCTACCTCAACTGCAGATCTCCGGTTGGTGCCATAAGGATGGCGTCCACACTCCCCAAGCTGCCCGTTTTCGAGGCCATCTCTCGCCATGATCCCGAATCCACCGTCGTCGTCCACTCAAACAGTGGGAGGACCTTCAAATATGGCGGGCTGCTGGGAGATGTCTGCAAGACGCGGAACAGGCTATATGAGACGGCTGGCAAGGAAGATCTCGACGGCGAACGCATTGCTTTCTTGGTAGAAAACAGCTACGACTATGTAGGTAAGCCAGTCATTCTATCTATCTACAATCATGCGACTGATCTCGAACGGGTCCAAAAAACTAACGTGTGATTCCCTATCAAGTAACTCTTCTGGCATGTTTGGCTGCCAAGTCTATTGCCGTACCTCTGTCTCCTGCTTTCCCAGCTCCGGAGCTCCAGTACATCTTGAATCACAGCGAAGCCCTGCTGCTTCTGTCTTCCGCCAAGTTCACCAACAAGGCACAGGAGGTACTAAAGACGGAGTTGGATGCTAAGCCAACGCTCCTCGAACTTACCAAGTTCCCAGGAGGCGGCCAGCATGAACAGGTCAATTTGGACTCCAAGTCCGGCCCGGGAGAAGCGGGCATGATGCTCTACACCTCTGGAACAACAAACCGGCCTGTAGGGAAACTCTCGAGTAACTCTTTCACGACTAAGAAGTCGGTAACTGACAGGTTATACAGAAAGGCGTACTCATTCCCCAATCCGTCATGACCGCCCAAGCCCGGTCCCTTATTCACGCCTGGGAATACACTCCGGCCGATCACCTCCTCCATGTGCTCCCTCTGCACCACATCCACGGCACCATCAACGCCATCTTCACTCCTCTTTTCGCCGGCAGCTCCATCGAGTTCATGTTCCCTTTCAACCCCGACGCCGTCTGGAAGCGTTTCGCCGCGCCTTTCCTACCTGACACCTCCGATAAGAAGAAGGTTACATTTTTCACCGTCGTACCCACCGTCTACTCCCGCCTTCTTATCACCCACAAGCACCTCCCCGAGGACCTACAAGCCGCCACCCGCGAAGCCATCGCCCCCTCGAACCTCCGTCTCGCCATCTCCGGTTCCGCCGCCCTCCCGACCCCGATCAAGAAGGCCTGGCACGACCTTTCCTCCGGCAACGTGCTCCTCGAGCGCTACGGCATGACAGAAGTAGGCATGGCTCTCTCATGCGGTCTCGACACGGCCGACCGCGTCGACGGCTCCGTCGGTTGGCCTCTTCCCGGCGTGGAAGCCCGACTAGTCGACATCGAGAACAACACCGTCATCGAGCCCGGTCAGGAGCGCGACCCCGAGACGGGCCGCGAGCGGGCGGGCGAGATCCAGCTGCGCGGACCCAGCATCTTCAGGGAGTACTGGCGCAACCCGGAGGCGACGGCCAAGGAGTTCGTCACGGACGAGAAGGACGTAGCGGGCAGCAAGGGCCGTTGGTTCAAGACGGGCGACGTGGCCGTTCGCAGGCCGGCGCCAGAGGGTGCGGGCAAGAGCGATCGCGAGAGCCAGAAGGACTGGGCGAGGGGCGATATGTACTTCATCTTGGGAAGGAAGAGCGCGGATATCATCAAGAGCGGCGGTGAGAAGGTGTCGGCTCTCGAGGTGGAGAGGGAAATGCTCAGCTTGCCGCAGGTGGCCGAGTGCGCGGTGCTGGCGGTCCCCAGTGGCAAGTGGGGACAGAAGGTCGGTGCCGTGGTCATTTTGGACAAGGAGCATGTGCCGGAGGGCAAATGGAGCCCGTTGGAGATGAGGAGGGCGTTGAAGGATCGGTTGGCGGCGTACAAGATTCCCCAGGTCCTAAAGATTGTGGACAAGATCCCGAGGAATGCGATGGGCAAGATCAACAAGAAGAACCTGGTAAAGGAGGTTTTCCAGGATGAGTTTAGCGGGGATGAACTCTAGTCTAGGAAGAGAAGGTCTTGGGTGACTACTGGAGGGACTTGGTTATACGCACAGGTATGGCAATTCAGGAGCTAGATAGTCAGTTCACTCGTCGAAGGTCATCTATAGAAACAGAAAAATATGGTATATAGATCGTACAAATGCATTAGAATAGTCTTTCACGGGTTTCGGTTTTGTCTGATCAGTACTGTTTTCCTCAAGCTGAAATTATAGACTGCAGTTCTAACGACATCACACATGATTCTCATGATGTAAACAGTCTCCAAGAAAAGGAGAACCTCGATGGTCGAGTTGCCCAGACAATCCCAGAAGTACTCAGGTACCTCTGTTTATCAGAGCCAATCATATGTCTCCTTGACGCTTATCCAAGCTCCACTACAATCCCTGCACAAAAAGTTCCGACCCCACAGCCAAACTTTCTTTTGAGCGAACTCCAGATTTTGGCCATTCCCGTCGCGAACAGGCACATCACGAAAAAGGACGGCAAGACCCATTTCCTCATCGGCGCGTCCATCCCTTCCACGTCACTCCTTGAATCTCTTCGCTCTGTCCAGTCAATCAGAGTGGCATCTCCCCGTCTACGGCTACCACGATAATTTTGCGTCCTCTTGCGCAGTCTAGCGACCGACGAAACTCTTACTGAAGGACGATCGCCCGAATCCATACCCGACACAAAACCAATTCGCGACAATTCCCCCATCCAACCGTCGCAAACTCTCCTCGTCCCAATCCACACGCCACATCCCTACCACGAACCTCAAACGCCACAAACAAACCAAGTCCAGTCCAGTCCACCATGACCAAATACGGCGAACGCCTCCTCAAAGCCCAAGGCTGGCGCGGAAAGGGCAACTCCCTGCACCCAACCGACAACTCCATCGGCCTCTCCAACCCGCTCCGCATCTCGCGCAACACCGACGGTCGGGGAATCGGCCAATCGACGCACTACACCTCGGATCAGTGGTGGCTGGCGGCCTTTGACGAGAAGCTGAAGGGACTCGACACATCCAAAGACGGCAAAGTCGTCCAGACGACCACGCAATCAAAGCTAGATGCCGTGACGGCGAATATTGGTGGCGGGAAATATACAGGTGCGGGGGGGCTTTATGCGAGTTTTGTTAGGGGGGAGGGGTTGGCGGGGACGTTGGATAACGACAATCAGGAGGACAGTGGGAGTGGGAGTACGCCGGGAGGAAGTGAGAGGGAGGATGTTGCTGGACTGAAAAAGGGTGTGAGTAAGAAAAGGGAAGAGAAGAGGAGGTTGAAGCAGATGGAAAAGGAAGAGAAGAAGAGGAGGAAGGCGATGGAAAAATTGAAAAAGAAGGAGGAGAAGAAGGCGGCTAAGAAGGCTGCGAAAAAGGAGGAGAAGGAAAAGAGGAAGGAGGAGAGTAAAGAGGAGAGGAAGAAGAGGAAGTTGGAGAGGAGGGCGAAGAAGGAGGAGAAGAGGAGGAGTAGAAAGGAAGAGAATGGGAAGGAGAAGAAGGCTTGAGGACGTGGTAATGTGGTGGTTGGTGGAGACGACGTTGTTTGAGAAGTTGTCGGATTAAGATACCCCCCTGTTGAGAGAGGATACGACGCGCGGCGCCCTTCTGATACACCTGGCTGCTATGTTCTTGCTGAGAGTATGCGGCCGAAGCTGTGATATATCGGAAGGGAATGGATGATGCGATGTTTAAACCATCCCACCGCGTCGTGGGGTTCGCATCCTATCAGGCGCCGAAAAAAGGAGTCGAAGAGGGTCGATTCGCGAGACGAGTTTGTATTGCATAGCGAGGAATGGAAAATGTCATTACTGCACTACCTTGGGGGACGCTTCTTCAAGATATTGGTGTGCTGGAAGAAGTAAATCGATGACAACCCATACGGCCCCATGAGGCACACGATATGTCCAGGCGGAGCGCGGGATGTATGGGATGAGATTTGCGCCTGAGATTCCCCTCCGAGGTTGTCTCTACCTCTTCCAACTTGCCCTTCTCAAGAAAAATATATATATATAAAATGTACCCATGTTTTCGCGCACATGCGCAAATGATTTCATACATGTCAAAACTTATGTACGGTCTTGATATCGACGGCATTCATCTACTTAACAGTAGGGTAGACTTCTTGTCTGGGTATGGATAGGAGAACAACAAGATGCGTAGATATGACGAAGCATACAATTACGAGAATGATTAGATCCAATTCTATAATATATATATCCAGAGGTATCATTCATGTACAGCCTTCACACACCCAATTCTGCTTTATCCCTTCTCTACACCAAACATCAAGGCTCCTTAGCAACCTTGACCTTCCCCGGCTTGCCACTCAACAACCAAGGCCGCCTCTCCCAAAACTCGTCCCTGATAATATCCAAATGCTCCACCACAATCTTCGCCTTTGTCCGCGCCTTCTTTTCCTTTTCTAGCTGACTCTTTGATTTTACCTCCGGGACCGCGCTGTTACCCCCTTCTTCTCCTTTGATCGTTTTTGTTCCCGTCCCCGTCTCCGGTTCCACCAGCTCATAATCCCTAAAAATGACGCTCCCCTTCTTGAACATTTCCGGTTCCTTGTTATAGTTGATGCCGAATTTCGAGAACAGAATCTCATTCTTGTCCGCCGAAAACGTCCCCTTGAGCATCTGCTCGGCAGCCGTCCCGTCCATGCCTCCCCTTTGGATCAGCGCCCAGAACGTGGTGTTGTACAGGTTGTTGATGTGGCAGTCCACCTGGCGCCAGCTCATGTAGTCGCGCAGGTTCTGGACTGAGGGGTAGGTGACGGCTCGACCGTCGAAGGAAGGTAAGGGTGGTGATAGAGGTGATGAAGGGAAATAGGTGGACCAGAGGTGGATGTAGTAGGCTGTGAAAGTTGAGACGATGGTTGAGACGAGCTTGCTGGCTCGACGCTCGAACAAGGTGCAGGATTTGTGAAAGACGAAGGAGTACTCGTCCGAGACGCCGTAGGCGATGGTGATGTCGGGGAGCTCGGACATGACGGCGAGGGCGGCGGCGTTCATGAGGTCGAGAGCTCGCTTGTCGTTGGGTTTTTCAAAGGCGTATTTTGTTGAGAATCTGGTTATGTGTTAGTGACCAGAAGACAGGAGTCTCCTTTTCTGGATGAAGCTAGTACATACTTTGTGAAGCCACGGCCATCGAGCCTTACTACAATCCAGGTGTTTGGAAGAAGCGAGTCAGGTTGCTCGAACTGCTTGACGTACTCAAACTTGGAGTTCGCCATTGTTGGGATATATAGTCTGTTTATACTGTTCTTGGTTTGTTAGTCACTGACTCACGTTGAATGTTCCATATACGGTATACGAAGACACTGGATCAAACACGAAAAGGAGAGAAGTATAAAGTCAAACTCACCAATGTCTATAAAAAGTTGTGTAAGTGAGATGTCGCTCTCAAGATGAACCAAATCTGAGTCTTCACAAGATCGATAACCCCACACTCTTGACCCTGTCGACGTTCCTTTTAGCGCTTGCCCACCCATTAAAATCCCGGCCGATCCACCGGCTGGGCCGTGCATGCCTTCTGGAACGGGAACCCCACATTGACAGTTGGAGCTCGGGTAGGTGGGGGCCACCCCGAGTCCCGTCTCGTGAAATTCGAAGAAGTTCGCGAAAGACAAAGCGCGACTGGTTCCAAAAAACGACCAACACATCGACTTTGACATTGCCAACGACGCCGATCTTCTCCTCCCGACCGTCCCGACCGTAGCTCGATCCTTATGCACGAATATACAAGAGAGAACGACATCGATTTCTGACATCTCCCAACGTCACGGCCATGAATCTCCTACTCGCCGAAGACTATCTCCTCCAAGATTACCCCGAACACATTACCAACACAATCCGATCCGGTCACTCGACATGCGTGCGCTTCAACCGGACGGGCGATTTTCTTGCATCGGGGAGGGTGGACGGTACTGTTGTAATATGGGATCTTGAGACTATGGGAGTTGCCCGAAAGCTTCGCGGACACTCCAAGAACATCACCTCGCTAAGCTGGTCACGATGCGGGCGGTACCTGCTCTCTGCGTGTCAGGGCTGGAAGGCGATTCTGTGGGATCTACAAGATGGAACAAAGTATCGCGAGGTGCGATTTCGTGCACCTGTATATGGGGCAGAATTACATCCCATGCATCAGTATGTTGAATTGTTTTGAGTCGGTGCTTTGAGAGTGCCGTGGGTGGCGGGAACTGACCTGACCGTTTCAACAGCCACCAGTTTGCTGCCGCGTTATTCGAAGAACAACCGATGCTCGTCGATGTCACCGATCCCTTCGAAGTACGACATATCCTCCCTTCGGTAGAGAAACGATCCGACGAGGGTCTCGACACCCCGACAAAAGAACAGCATGCCAAAGAAGACGCGAGACACATGACGACAGCGATTGTATACACGGCGACAGGCGAACATCTTCTTGCCGGCACGACCAAAGGCCGACTCAATATAATCGATGCGACTACGCGCCAAATCATCTACTCGTGCAAGATTGCCGGTGGTGTGATAACAACATTACGGCTTACAGAATCGGGCAAAGAACTCTTGGTCAACGCCCAAGATCGCACAATCAGGACCTTTAAAGTGCCGGATCTAACATCGGCCGACCTGGACCCCGACACAATCCAGATCCCGCTCGAACACAAGTTTCAAGATCTGGTCAACCGTCTATCATGGAACCACGCCGCGTTCAGCTCGACCGGAGAGTACGTTGCAGCTTCGACGTTTAATAATCACGAGCTATACATATGGGAGCGCGGACACGGCAGTTTGGTGCGCATGTTGGAGGGGCCGAAGGAGGAGCAGGGTGTTATAGAATGGCATCCTCATAAGCCCATGCTGGCCGCGTGCGGTCTGGAGTCTGGCAGGATAAACATCTGGTCGGTCACGAGTCCGCAGCGGTGGTCGGCATTGGCGCCAGATTTCGTCGAAGTCGAGGAAAACGTGGAGTACATGGAGAAGGAGGACGAGTTCGATATCCACCCGCACGAAGAAATCCAGAAGCGCAGGCTAGACGCCGAAGACGAGGATGTCGACGTGTTGGGGAACGCAGGAGGGGCGGGCGGCGACGTGGCACCGTTCAGGATGCCGGTGCTTTTCAACCTAGGGGAGTCGGACAGCGAGGAAGAGTACGTGAACGTGGGATTGGGGACGCTCAGGCGTAAGAGCCCTGACGATCAAGACGACGGTGGATCTGTGACAGAGAAACCGCCGGCCAAGAAGACGGTCACGCAAAGAACTCGGACGAGGAAAAGGTGATGACTGAGGAGAGGATGTGGAGGACGATAGAACGAAACGATAGGAAGAAAGATACCCATGGATTGTAGTGATTTGGAGTGGCTACCTCTAAGATGCTAGTTAGAATCTAGATCTTCACCACCTGAAACGCGTAGATACCGAGATATCAAACAGATAGCCCCAATATTTGGTATTATTTGCCCTGTATCGGAACAATGGTCATCTATAGCTTTTTTGGAGGTTTCTCGATTTAACTTTCATCCGAATGACGCAATTGGAGTTGGCCGTTCCAGGTTCGGCGAACAAGAGCAGCGATGGCCTCCATAGCATTTAACCGAATGGGTCGCAACATGGTGGGGATTTAGCTGGATCCCCTCTTGTCAAGTTGTCGCGTCCAGTGCCGGCCGGCTGTTGACAACTCGACTGTTGTAACCGTAACGTAAAAGGAATTGTTGGGGTAACCGTGACAGCAACAGCCGAAGTGGGCGCGTTGCGCGGGCGGGCTTGATCTTGGTCCTTCCGAGTTGGAGATGGGAACAAAAAAAAGATCGGATCAGAAGTCATATGCCAGGTACGGCATCCAAAGCGGCGGCGTCGCGGGCACAAACCCCATTCAATTGGGGTTCATCTGTAAGACAATGGACGGCGCACTGCAGTGAATTGAACCACATGGACACCGTGACGAAGCAAGTTGGAGCGGGTGAGGCTGAGAGGACAACTGCCCGAACCTTGAAGGGAACAATGATGCGGTTGAAGTCCTGCGGGCTGCTGTCTGAGCGAGCGAGCAACGTTTCCAGTTTCCAGTTCAGGTTTCCAGACTTCAGGCAGTGGTCCCCCTTGACTCACAGGGGAGGCCTGGACTGGCTGATAAAAAGATACTCAAAAGCTACTCTTTCTATCAAGAGTTTGCAGCCATTTGCCCTACCTTGACCTGAGTTTTGCTGCCAAAGTAAAGTCCCCTTCAAGTACCCTTCAACAGACCTTCACCCTGCCTGGCCGCTGCCCAGAGCCTCCTTGGTGCTTTGTCACCCAGTGCCACAAGTGGGTCCCCTGCCGCATTAGGTTTAGTGCCCATTCGCCTCTTGTCCCGCGTCGCTCTCTGGCTGGGCGGACGAGGGCGGTAGTGTCAGATTAGAGGGTAGACTCGACCAGTAGAAACCGGCTTACGTAAGGCGCCCCAGCCACCAGATTCTGGCTGCAGACCTTCCTAATAGTCTGGGCACCCCCAACTCGGGTTCTACAGAATTCTTCTGAATATATATATCAATTTTTTTTAACCCTTAATTACGATATCCACTTTGCTATACAATCTAATAATTAATAGTCTAATTTACAATCTCCGCGCTACGAAAACTTTAATTACATTAATTACAATTATTATTACTATTATTACTATAATTTACTACGTTATTAATTATATCCTAATTAATCGATAAAGAAATCGTCGCTAAATAGGTTTACTTAAACTTTATAAATAAATTTAGGGAGTAGAATAATGAATTTATAGCCTACGTTAAAGTCCTAAACTTTATTAATTATATATTAGGGGTATAATTAATTCCCTTTGAGCTTATAAAATTAATTATTATAAATTACGCTATTAAATCGTCCGTCCACTATTATATCGAAAAAGTTAAAGAAATTTTTAACGATTTTAAAAATAGTACCCTTATTACGCTAATCCCTCTTTATAGCGCCGACGATATTTTTATAAGCGTGGAATTTACCGAAAAATTTTTAGAAGAATAAATTAACGACGTTATTATTAAATTTATTAATTTTATTATCGCGAGGCTATAAGAATATAATTATAATATTAGTATATTTAATTATTAATTTAAGAAATATAAAACTTTTTTAAAGTATTGCGTTATATTTATTAAATAGATGCGTAAAACCGTTTATTAGGATTATAAATCTAATTACCTCCGGAATAACGAAGAATTCCCTTAGTAGTATTTTACTTTCGCTAAAGGGCTATAATACCGTTCCGAATAAACCCTTATTAATATTTATAAAGCTTATTACAATTATATTAGTAAACCCTTTATAATAGAATTTAAGATAGGAATAACCAAATAGATCGATAATTAGGAGATTATTATAATTAGAGCCTAATTTTACGCGGTCTTTAAATCTTTATTAATTATTATTTAGTTTTACGATTTTATCGAATATTTATACCCTATTCGATTAAGCTAGGCTTTTAGCGCTTTATATTAATACTATTTATAAATTGTTAATAATATTTTCGATTTTTGTATTTTATTTAGGGATTTCTATATTAAGGGCTTTAACGATAAAGTACTTATAATTATATAAGTTAAATTTGGCCGTAGAGGTATTCGCAGGGCGTTTTTTGGAATTAGAAGCGATACTTTTAATAGGTTGGAGGATATTAATATTAAGGTAAAGGACGTTTAATTTAATAGACTTTAATATAATTAATATAAAAGGAAGTATATAATATAAATTAAAAATTCTAAATAGAATAGAAATTTATTATTATTATTTCGTTATAAAGTTTACGAAGAGGGTATATATATTATTAAATATTATTAATATTTTTTTCTTAATAGGGCCCTAAACCTTCGTTGGAAATTTAATTTTAAAATATAAATTCGGGTAATTAAGAACTTTAATAACGATCTAGAATTCAAAAAGGAGGTCGAAATTTAAAGAAAGGAAATAATTAAATAATTAATAAATCCTATCCTTAATATTAGTAATTAATTTTAAAGTAATTAATTTTTTAATAAGAATATTATTATAAATTTTATTCCTATCTTTATTTAAATTTATAAAACCGTTATAATATAAATAATATTTTAAATAGGAAAAGGAAATTCTAATATTTATCCGCTTAAAAATTGCGCTTTTTTTAATTTTAATAATTTTTTATACGTATTTAATAAAATTATGCGTTTCTTTAATTTCCGTTATATACCCTATAATAATAATTTATAAGCTAAAGATTTACGTATTATAATTTAAAGTTATAAGGAGGTTAATTTTATTATTAATAAAGAGAACGGGCCTAAAAAATTACGTTTTTACGATGTAGTTTTTTATTTTAATTTTATAATTAATTTTATTTCTTTATATTTATTACGTAAGTAAGGTTTTTTTTAAAATTATAAATTATTTAATAATTACTTTTATAATATAAATTAATTACTTTTTTACTATTTTAAGACCCATTACCGCTAAATTCTACTTAAAGAACTTCTTTATTTATTTACTTAGGCGAATTTTTATACTCGTAAGAATATAGTTAATTCTTATATAGGCCGTAAATATTATTATAAAGACCCTTTTATTTAATATTTTAAATTAGGGTACTTTAATCCTTAGGTATTATTTTACCTTTATAATATATTAAGAATTAAAATCTTATTTAAAAATAAGAAGGAGGAGGACGAAGAAAACCCTAAAACCGAATAATATAATGCTTATATTTAAATAAAGATTAAATAATAAATTAAACGAAAATTTAAAAATAGAGGGTATAAGGTTAAAGAACGTTTTACTATAAATTTTCTCAATTATAAGGAAAATTACCGAGGCTATACTAATATTATGTTTATTATTTATAAATTTACCGGGTATATTTAGGAATATTTCTTTTACGACCAATTCGCTACTATAATCGCAATTTATTTAAACGATCTCTTTATTCTCCTTAAAATATAATTTAACGTTATAATACGAATATTAGAATACAATAATAAAATTACGAAATTATAATTATTCTTAGACTTATTAACGTAATACAATATAGCTATAGAGCCTTTTACCCTATATATTTAAATATAGAACGGAGGTATAGAGCGTTCGGGAGGTATAATTAAAAATAAGGCGCGCGTTATAGGTTTAAGTATTCGTTTTTTTAAGGATTTTTAGCCGGAAATCGTTTTTATAATAATATATTTTAATAATTGGTCCCTTAAATACTTTTACGATTAGAAATCTCTTTATAAAAGATTTTATACGGTTATTACTAAGAAAATTAATAATAGTAACGATAAAGTTACCCCTTGCAAATTTAATATTTTTTACTTTCGAATTTATAATTGTAAAACATTCGTAATAATTATTACCGTTAAGAATAAATAAAATAGGCTTTAAAAAATAAATTCTAAGGCGTAAATTAGATATTTAATCGGTTATACTTTTATAATTATTTATTGAATTTAGAATTTTATTATTAACGAGGTTATTAATACCCGTAATATTATTTTTAATAAATATACTTTTTTTATTAATAAGGTAAAAAAAAAAGCCGAATTTTTAAAATTTACTTTAAAAGAATTTACCGCTTTATTAAAAAAGTATACCGTTAGAGAATAATTATTAAATAACTAATTTCCCTTTAATTTTATAACTAGCCGTACCGATATGGAAAATACGAATATTTATAACTTTCTAAATTCTCTTTCTCTTAACCCGGTTTAAGAAAGGGAGATAATAATTATTAGGGAGGTATAAGCCGAAGAAGTAATTATTAGGGAGGTGGAAATTAGCATACCGCTTTTAAACCCCTTTAATAAGGTTATAAATTTAAAGGAGGACCGAATGGCTATTAATTATTTTATTAATTACGATTATTTAATATTATTAAATATATTATTATTAGTTTCCTTTTTTATAAGGGTATTTATTATAAATTATATTAAATACGCTAAAAAGGAATTATTAAAAGGTTTCGAGCTTTAAAAGGTAATATTTAACGTTAAACGTTTTTATTAGCTTATAATTATAATATATAGGAAGAAGGTTATTAAAATAGAATTATAGCGTTTTATACATAAAGAAAAGGTAATTATTAAAGATATAATCGAATCCCTAATTACTATTAATAAATTCTAGAGTTTTTACTATTATTAATTACCGTTAATATTTTATAATTATAAGGACTTCGATAAATATCCTTTAAGCGACCTTTTTAAATAAGCCGAGCGAATTTATTTCGAAAATTATAAGTAAATAAAAACCTAGGTAGAAATAGACCGTAACGAATTTAGAATTAAAGGTAAATAAATCTTCGATTATATATAAATATATATTTATAAGTATTTTAAAAATAATTACTTTAATAAGGTTAAGGTTCGTTTAATTATATATAGAAATTAATAAGTAAAGATTATAGAGTAAGAAATTTATACCTTTACTTTAATAAGAAAATCCTTCCGTACCCTTATAATTATAATTTTACGCTTCAACCTTAAATTCATTTAATAAAACGTAATTAACGCTTTTATAAATATAATAATAGACAAAGAGATTTATATACGTATACCGCTAAATTATTATATTTAAAGGAAGGTATTTAAAATCTTTAAAGTATTATATAATCTTCGTCGTTCCTTATTATTATAATAATAAGAGTTTATAAAGATATTTAAAGCTTTAGGGTTTTACGTAATCTTTAAAAATCCTTATATTTTAATTAACGATAATATTTTAATCTTTTATTACGTTAATAATATTATTTTCTATTATTATCCTACTAAAAAAGAAATTGCCCGGTAGTATATAAAGACTTTATAGTCCTAATATAATTTAATTAGAGGAGAGGAATTACAATAATTTTTAAGTATTGAAGTAATCCGCGATTATAAAGCCCGTAAAATTTAATTATCTTAACGGTTATACTTTTAAAAAATCTATAAGCTCGCCGACAATAAACGTATTATTTAAATTTTAATAAATAATATCAAATTAATACTTTATAATTATAAAACTATTAGCTAATTTATTTATCGATATTAAATTAAAATCGGATTTATATTCTACGCCGCCGTTATTATTAAATTAGATATTGCCTTTATAATTAATCGATTTGCTAAATATAATTATAACCTAGGATTAGAATATTATAAGGCTATAAATAAGGTATTATATTATTTCTTTACTATTATAGATTTGGCCTTATATTATAGAAGAGATATTAAGTTTTAATTTGCTTTTAACGCTTCTTTTACCGATAATTCTATTAATTATAAAAGTTCCTAAGGTTTTACGGTAAAGATATATAGTAGATTTATTTATTAGGGAGTTTTTAAATAATTAATAATAATTATTTTTATAATTGAAGTAAAATTCGTAGCCTTTTTTAACGTTATTAAAGAAGTATTATATATTATAAAACTATTTAAAGGTTTTATATTAAAACTTTCTAACCTTACCCTAATTTTCGAGTATAATAATATTTAAATATTTAGAATCTTGGATGTAGAGGTTTTAAAATTGGTAATTAAATTCCATTATATCGATATTCATTAATATTAATTAAAATAGGAAGTATAGGTAAGGATAATTAAGGTATAGTATTTCGAGATTTTAAAAATGCCCGTAGACGGTATAATTAAAGTATTAATTATAGAAAAATATTAGGAATTTAGGAGGTTAATAGGGATAGATTCTATACGAAATAAGGAAGGTTATTAACGGGTAAAATATTTAAGGATTAAGGAAATAGATGAGGAGGAGTAATTGGTCTTGTGTGAATAGCTTTAGATTTGTCCATTTTAGGAAATAGATTGCATTTGGGGAGGTGTGTTAGATTAGAGGGTAGATTCGACTAGTAGAAACCGGCTTACGTAAGGCGCCCCAGCTACTAGATTCTGGCTGCAGACCTTCCTAATAGTCTGGGTACCCCCAATTCGGGTTCTATAGAACTCTTCTGAATATACACATCAATTTTTTTTAACCCTCAATTACGATATCCACTTTGCTGTGCAATCTGATAGGTAGAACTTTTCAACCACCGTGGAGGTCTGCCGCTTTCCTTCTTGCTCCATACCTCAAACAACCTACACCACACCCCTTCCAAAATTCCCGATCTTCGCAAAGTCGCGTCCACATCGCCGGATTTCTGCTGGTCGTCACCTCAACCACCACCACGATTCCGACGACTTTTTAATCGACTGTGCCGACCGCGAGCATTCGCGTAATCAACTCGATCCCTATTTTTTTGCCGACCACACGCGACACTGGCGGGGCCGACAGCGTGCACGGCGGACCGTAGTTAGCTCCTTTCGGGGGCCCGTTGGCCTGGACAACGCAGTGGAGGACAAGGGACCTTTTTTCGATTCCATCAACAAACAACCACCACGCCATCTCGACCGGCTCAAGTCCATCGAGGTCACGCGCTTTCTGTCTTTTAGAGAATACTAATTTCCTTTTTTTATTCGTCTTGTTCGCCTTTCGCTCCCCGGCTTTGAGCACGCGGGGAACAGACAAGGCCACGACGACACAAACTTGATTGACGGGCACTCGCGTCTCACCGTCATTTCAGCCTTCCGATCTGAGAGAGAAACCCTCCCACCTTTTGGACAACGAGTTCCCGATTTTTTTTTAGGACGTAGAGCATCCAAACAAGTCCTCCAAGATGGCGAACCTATACTTTGCGCACTCGAGTGCGCCCTTGCGGACCGTCAAGGAAATCCAGTTCGGTCTGCTGTCGCCCGAGGAAATCAAGAGCATGAGTGTGGCCCACATCGTCTACCCAGAGACCATGGACGAGACGAGGACGAAACCCCGCGACGGCGGTCTCAACGATCCCCTCTTGGGCTCCGTAGATCGCCAGTTCAAGTGCAAGACGTGTACCGAGAACATGTCCGAGTGCCCCGGCCATTTCGGCCACATCGAGCTGGCCCGACCCGTTTATCACCCAGGCTTCATCAAGCGCGTCAAGAAGATATTGGAGATCGTCTGCCATAACTGCAGCAAGGTTCTTGCTGACAGAGTTCGTGCAACCTATCCTTCAGGGTAGTTTTGATATGCGGACGCTAACCTCCTTCTGTAGAATGACAAAGAGTTCGCGGCCGCCATGAAGATCCGCGATCCCAAAGTCCGCTTCAACCGCGTATGGGCTGTGTGCAAGAAGAAAAAGAGGTGTGAAAACGAGGTGATGAAGAAGAGCGACGATGACGAATTCGACCCTTCTTCCGAATCCAAGGGCGAACTCGCCGGCCACGGCGGCTGCGGCAACGCCCACCCCACCGTCCGCCAGGCGGCCCTCACCCTCTGGGCTCAGTTTGACGTCAAGGACGAGGAGGGCGTCAAGACCAAGGAGAAGAAGATCATCACTCCCGAGATGGCCCTCCAGATTTTGCACAACATGTCCGAGAGCGACATGATTGACATCGGAGTCAACATCAGTCAAGCCCGCCCCGAATGGATGATCGTCACCGTTCTGCCCGTTCCGCCTCCCCCAGTCCGTCCCAGTATTTCGATGGACGGTACCGGCACCGGTCTCCGGAACGAAGACGATTTGACCTACAAGCTCGGTGATATCATTCGAGCAAACGGCAACGTCCGACAGGCTATCCAGGAGGGTTCTCCAGCCCACATCATCAACGATTTCGAAGGTCTCCTGCAGTACCACGTTGCAACCTACATGGACAACGACATTGCTGGTCAACCACAGGCCCTGCAAAAGAGTGGTCGTCCCGTCAAGGCCATTCGTGCCCGTCTCAAAGGCAAGGAAGGTCGTTTGCGTGGTAACTTGATGGGCAAGCGTGTCGACTTCTCAGCCCGTACAGTCATCACAGGTGATGCCAACATCTCGCTGGATGAGGTCGGCGTGCCGCGTAGTATCGCGCGTACCTTGACGTATCCCGAGACTGTAACGCCTTACAACATTGGCAAGCTCACCCAGTACGTTCAAAACGGCCCTAACGAGCATCCGGGTGCCAAGTACGTTATCCGCTCAGATGGCAGCCGTGTTGATCTGCGGCATCAAAGGCGGACCGGCCCCTTACAGCTGGAATATGGCTGGAAGGTTGAGCGCCATCTTATCGACGGCGACTACATCATCTTCAACCGTCAGCCCTCTTTGCACAAAGAATCCATGATGGGTCATCGTGTCAAGGTCATGCCTTACTCTACCTTCAGACTCAACCTTTCCGTCACATCTCCTTACAACGCCGATTTCGACGGTGATGAAATGAACCTTCACGTTCCTCAGACCGAAGAAACTCGTGCTGAAGTCAAGGAGCTCTGCATGGTCCCTCTGAACATCGTCTCGCCCCAGCGTAACGGTCCGCTCATGGGTATTGTGCAGGATACTTTGGCCGGTGTTTACAAGCTGTGTCGTCGTGACGTGTTCCTCACCAAGGAGGAGGTCATGAACCTCATGCTCTGGGTCCCCGAGTGGGACGGCATCATTCCTGTGCCTGCGATCCTCAAGCCCCGTCCTCGCTGGACCGGTAAGCAGATTATTAGTATGGTTATCCCCAAAATCATCAACCTCAAGAACCTTGATGAAGATGATGGCGAGTGTCCTCTCAAGGACAAAGGCATTTTGATCCAGCAGGGAGAGGTTATTTTCGGTTTGTTGACAAAGAAGATTGTCGGTGCTGCTAGTGGCGGTATCATCCATCTCTGCTACAATGAGCTGGGTCCTAGCGGTGCTATGGACTTCCTCAACGGCTGCCAGAGAGTGGTCAACTACTGGCTTCTTCACAACGGTCACTCCATTGGTATCGGTGACACCATTCCTGATGCTGCGACCATCGCCAAGGTCCAGACCCACATCGACGATGCCAAGGCAGAAGTCAAGCAGCTTACAGACATGGCCACCAACAACGAGCTTGAGCCGTTGCCCGGTATGAATATCCGTGAGACTTTCGAAAACAAGGTCTCCAAGGCTCTCAACACGGCCCGTGATAAGGCCGGTACTACTACTGAGGGCAGTTTGAAGGATATCAACAACGCCGTAACCATGGCCTTGTCTGGTTCCAAGGGTTCCTCCATCAACATTTCTCAGATGACTGCCTTGGTCGGTCAGCAGATCGTTGAAGGCAAGCGTATTCCCTTCGGTTTTAAGTACCGCACATTGCCCCATTTCACAAAGGACGATTACTCGCCCGAAGCCCGTGGTTTCGTCGAGAACTCGTACCTTCGTGGTCTCACTCCTTCAGAATTCTTCTTCCACGCCATGGCTGGTCGTGAAGGTTTGATCGATACCGCTGTCAAGACTGCCGAAACTGGTTACATTCAGCGTCGTTTGGTCAAGGCTCTTGAAGACTCTGCGGCGCAGTACGATGGAACTGTCCGTAACTCGCTGGGTGATATCATCCAGTTCGTCTACGGTGAAGATGGTCTCGACGGTATTGCCATCGAAAACCAGTCTGTCGACCACTTCACCATCTCTAACAAGGCATTCGACAAGCGTTATCGCCTCGATGTCATGGACGAGGAGGCTTCCTCGGGCGAGCTCGAGGCTTTGGAGTACGCAAAGGAGATTGCCAGCGACCCTGCTGTTCAGGAGCTTCTCGACCAGGAGTATGAACAGCTTACGATTGATCGCCAGATGCTTCGCGTTATTCAGCGCAGGAAAGGCAACAACGACACCAAGATGCAGCTTCCGCTCAACATTATCCGTATCATTGATACCGCCAAGAAGCTGTTCAAGGTGGACGAGACTGCTCGCAGTGATCTTACCCCCAAGGATGTCATTCCTGTAGTTAAGGCGCTACTGGATCGCATGATTGTTGTGAGGGGTGACGATCCTATCTCCAAGGAGGCAGACTATAACGCCACGATTCTCTTCAAGGCTCAGCTCCGTTCTCGCCTGGCATTCAAGCGTCTTGCGGTCCAGGACAGGATCAACAAGCTTGCTTTCAACCACATTCTTGGCGAGCTTGAGAACCGTTGGTCGAGGTCCATGGTTTCCCCTGGTGAAATGGTTGGTGTGTTGGCTGCTCAGTCTATCGGTGAACCTGCCACCCAGATGACACTGAACACTTTCCATTTCGCTGGTGTGTCTTCCAAGAACGTCACCCTTGGTGTGCCCCGTCTCAAGGAAATTCTCAACGTCGCATCGAACATCAAGACGCCATCCATGATGGTTTACCTCGACTCTAAGAGCGCGACGCAGGAGGAGGCCAAGAAGATGCGCAGTGCTGTCGAGCACACGAGTCTTCGCTCCGTCACGGCTGTTACCGAAATCTACTACGACCCCGACATTCAGTCGACCAATATCCCCGAAGATACCGATTTGGTCGAATCTTATTTCCTTATTCCCGACCAGACTGCTGAGGAGCCAGATCCGATTGAGAACCAGTCTCGCTGGCTTCTGAGAATCACTCTCGATCGCCAGAAGATGCTTGATAAGGGTCTCCGTGTCGAGGATGTTGCTCACCGCATCAAGGAGGTTTACAAGAAGGATGTCGCTGTGGTGTTCTCTGACAACAACGCCGAGGAAATGGTCATCCGTATCCGTGTTATCAAGGCGGAGGATGACAAGGATGAGGATGGCAATAAGATCATCGAGGATGATGTCATGCTCAAGCGTCTCGAGAAGCATCTCCTTGACGGCTGCACCCTCCGTGGTGTCGAGGGCATTGAGCGTGCCTTCTTGAACAAGGGTGTCAAGTTGATCGAGGCCAAGGATGGTTCCATGAAGCACTCAAAGGTGGATGACGACTGCCAGGAATGGTACCTCGATACACAAGGTACCTCTCTTCGCGAGGTCCTGACTGTCGAGGGTGTCGATACCAAGCGCACCACCACCAACGATTTGTGGCAGGTTGTCGATGTATTCGGTATCGAGGGTGCTCGCGCTGCTCTGATGCACGAGTTGACGGCTGTGTTGGCTTTCGACGGTTCGTACGTCAACCATCGTCACTTGGCGCTTCTTTGCGATGTCATGACATACAGAGGCAGCATCGCCGCTGTGACACGTCACGGTATCAACCGTGCTGACACTGGTGCTCTCATGCGTTGCTCTTTCGAGGAGACTGTCGAAATTCTCCTTGAAGCTGCTGCCGTCGGTGAGCTCGACGACTGCCGCGGTATCTCTGAAAACGTCATGTTGGGTCAGATGGCTCCCATGGGTACTGGCGCCTTCGACGTTCTCCTTGATCCCAAGATGCTGGAGACTGTCATCTCTGACAACTCTCGCATGGGTCTCATGCCGGGCATGAGCGTGAAGGGAGGCCAGGTGGATGGCGCGGCTACTCCTTATGACACAGGCTCTCCCATGGCTGACAGTGGGTTCCTTGGAAGCTATTCCCCTACTATGGGCAACTTCTCTCCTATCCAGGGCGCTGGGTCCGACAGCCCGAGTAATAACAACCCCGGGTTCGGCACTGACTACGGTAACATCGGCGGATACGGTTCCGGAAGCACTTACTCTTCGGCTACCAGCCCTCGTGCCACGAGCCCCTTTACACCCACGTCGCCATTCAGCTATGGCGGATACTCGCCATCGTCGCCTGCGGCTGGCTACTCGCCCAGCTCACCTCTCCTCGACTCTGCTGGTCGGTTTGCTTCCAGCCCCAACTTCAGTCCCTCATCGCCGTCGTTCTCGCCAACTTCGCCGATGTTGCGTCCTGGAAGCCCTACCAGCCCGAGCTACAGCCCCACTTCCCCGAGCTACTCGCCGGCATCGCCAGCTGCTGCCAGGTACTCGCCTACATCCCCAGCCCAACAATTCTCCCCGACGTCGCCGTCATACTCCCCCACAAGTCCGAGCTACAGCCCGGCCTCGCCCGCTTTCCAGGCCACTTCGCCAAGCTACTCTCCGGCTTCGCCTACGTGGTCGCCAACGTCGCCGGACGCCTACTCGCCCACGAGCCCGTCGTTCCAGCGGTCGCCTGGCCAGCAGATGTCCCCTACTAGCCCAACGGGTTATTCGCCGACGTCTCCGCAGTACTCGCCGCGGACGCCGGGACGCAATAATTCGGGGGGTAACGGGGATCAGTAGTAAGTTGCCACTCGGCCTTAACGCTCTGACCGAAAGACATCATTACTAACGAAAGTGCTCAGCTCTCCTACCTCACCAAAAAATGACTAATCGTCCTAAGAAGTCGTCATGATAAGCGGAAACTGGGTTGAGTTGTACAAAGTAGAAGATTTAAGCGGGCATGCTTTCACGGAAGGGGAATGAAGGAATGAGGAAGGAATAGAGTGATCCGACACAACAAAACTGCCATTTAACACCACAACAACCGTATATAACAAAAAAAGGGAAAACAAAGGAGCGGTTTCCCTAAGGCAGTCAGGGTGTGGCTGCTGCAAAACAAGCGCAAGCGGAGCGCGGAGTTGCTTATTTTTGTTCGTCCTCTTGTTGTTGTCATCAGTCACATATCTATCACATTACCATCAAACTTGCATTTTTTCCATCACGAAATTTCTCCTTGGGCCCGCCTGTCGTTGTTTGCTTTGCTTCTCGAGAGGTTTCTCCTGTTTCTTAACTACCTCTAGAGTTGGAGATTAAACTGGGTCTATTACGTACACATTCAAAGGACGAAAGGGAAGCAGTGAAAGACGGAGATTAGTCTTGCGAGTTATTTAAGACAAAGTTTGGGAAAGAGAAAATATACTATCAGCATCACATATCTTCAGATTCCTGTTCGTGCGTGATTGCTTTTATGTAGGTGATTTTCTTGTCCAAGACTTACCTAGGTTGCATCTTCCACGCCATGAAGATTTCGTTGCTCTTGTTTCTTTCCCAACGACTTCTTTGCACTCTATTTCTCTATATCAAGTCAACAAGAAAGCCAGGCTCCGCAGCAAGCAAACTCGTGAACAGAATGACTACAACCAACAGTGAAAGACGCTGTTAATCATAGAGGTACCTACGTAACTTCCAAGTCAAGTAAGTATATAAAACCATGACTGCTGTAAATATTTCCCTCCAGCCGTTCGATCAGGCGAGAAGATGTAAAGTGACTAGATGATGGCCTCGACAACAAGTACTTCAGCTCTTTGATGATCAGGATTCGGTGAATGCCGGGTGTGCTGTATGAAGGTAGAGAGAGGTTTATGCCAGGCCTCCCCCTTTTCCTACCCGACCTCTTCTTTCCAGTTTTGGAGTGAGTTGCTCCTTCCTCCTTGATTTCAGTCCTTTTTTTTGAGCTTGACGAAATTTTCGTTGGTTCGGTGCGCTTAGGCAAGAACCACAGCAACGAAGGAAGGCGTGACCGGTACCTATGCATTTCCTCTCACTTCCTACAACTAAAACTTTGCTGGATTCTTTTGTAGCTCTCTGATGCAATCCAATTCAATCCATTTTTTCTCACGTCCTTCTTCTCCTTCTTCTCCTTCTTCTCCTTCTTCTCCTTCTTCTCCTTCTTCGTCTTCTTCGTCTTCTTCGTCTTCTTCGTCTTCTTCGTCTTCTTCGTCTTCTTCGTCTTCTTCGTCTTCTTCGTCTTCTTCTTTCTCCGCCCCTTTTTCTACCTAGAGGTAGTGTAGGTAGGTATCTTTCTCTCTCTTTTGTATCACTCATCAAGCCACAACCAATGACTTACTCGCATCAATCGCCGACTTCATTTCACCGATGAAGGTGTCGTTGCTTTTGCGGCTGAACGCCCGAATCTGCATTTCTGCCTTATCTCGCTCATTTGAAGCCCAACGTGTCTATTTGTGTCACCACGTCCAAAGATACGAATACTTTACGGCAGCTGTTTCAACACAGAGGACAACCTAAGTATCATCCTACTACATACACATCAGGCCAAGATTATCTAAACCGCGCACACTCATGGATCGCCCTGATCATGAGAAAGACCTTGAACTTAGACATGGATGGAAGCACACTTACGAGCCTCACAGCTGCCGCCACTGTGACTGGATTGTCATCAAAGAATCTGAGCTGAAGGCAGGCGAGGACCTCCAAGGACATCAGCTCTCAAGTCTCAGCAACGTCTACCTGGCTGACAGCATTTCCGATGCAGTGTTAGCACGAGATGAAGGGTGCGCCTTATTCGAATATCTCCTCGATGAGATCAACTCAAAAGGACTTTCGTTCGATATATTGGACCTTGATGGGTCCAGGGCAGTATATGGATCGTTTACCGACGGAAGACTGAAGTTGTCTCACAATCTGGATGAATATGACTCGAAGTCTCCAATGAGATTTCTGAACGTGGCTGTACCCTCAGGTATGTGTCTGAAATAACTACACTAATCCCACTCTTTATATTCGAGGTTGCTGAAAACTACCAGGAACGCCAACCGAACCACTGGAATGTGACCCAGGCTCCCCAAACGCCTTCCAGGTGGCGCGCAAGTGGATCTCGACATGCCTCTCTTCTCATCCGCATTGCCGTCTGCCACCATTACCCCCCGGGACAAAGCCATTCGCGCCTACCCGCCTCCTCCAAGTCGGCGAGCATGGCGTCAAGCTTGTGGAGTCCTCCGACGAGGGCGATGAAGCCCAAACATGGTGTGCGCTAAGCTATGTCTGGGGAGGCGACCAGCCTGTCAAGACAACACGGGAAAACCTATCAGCCCACTACGATAATATCCCCTTCGACAAACTCCCCCGAACCATCCGAGACGCTGTGCGCGTGTGTCGCGGCCTGGATATCCGATATCTGTGGGTCGATGCCCTCTGCATCATCCAGGGGGATGAGCAGGACCTCAGAAAGGAATTGGGCACCATGTCCGAAATCTATATGCACGCCACCGTGACTATCAGCGCAGCATGGTCGACAAAGGCTGATGATGGGTTCCTTCATCCCCGTGGGCACTGGTACCATTATTGTCCCCCGATTAAGCTGAAGGTCAACGTTCAAACTCGACAACGGTCTGGAACTGAAAAGAGAGAGGAGAAGTCCATGGAGACTACAGAAACATATGCGCACGAGCATGCGTACGTGGACCGGGAATGGAGAGACGATCCCATCAATTCGAGGGCATGGACGTACCAGGAGCACATCCTCTCCCAGCGAATGTTGCTCTACCGCAGCACCCTACTGGAGTGGGGATGCTGGACAGTCTTTGATTCCTACGGCTTGATTGATCCGGCGATAAAATCAACAAGGCCCTATCCACAGCTATCCTCAAAACTCGATCCGAATTGTTCTTCAGTTCTGTCATCGAGTATACCATGGTCTAACATCATTAGCGAGTACTCCACCCGCCACCTCTCCGTCGCCTCGGACAGGCTTCCTGGCTTGTCTGCTATTGCCCGGATTTACCATCGAGAAACGGGAAAAGAATATCTGGCCGGACTGTGGAGAGAGGACCTCCCGCTGGCTCTATGCTGGTGGGCAGACGGGTCCACAAGTAGAGGGATGACCCAAGATGACTATTTCGATGCTGAATCCTCTTTTCAAATACCCTCAAAAGGACTATCAGACTATCGAGCGCTTTCGTGGTCTTGGGTATCCATCAACGACGCCGTCTATGCTCTCTCCGCCGCCAATGAAGAGGAATTTTCCCCCAATTACCGACCAGCACCTGAGGTGAAGGTTTTTAGAGCTGAAGTTACCCCGGCTTATGAAGGCGGGGAGTTTGATTCTGTTGCTTCTGGATACATAGACATACAAGGTCCAATGAAAGAGGTGACTGCCTCATTAGCGGCCCAGCTCCTTCAGGAAAAAGCATCATCGCCAGGCTCTGTTTCCGGGTTATGTGAACTCAACGTCTCGGTGGGAGAGCAGGGACATGAAGTGACCGTGGTACTCGATGCTGCTCCCCAGAATGAAGAGTTGGAGTCCATGAGAAACGGGACTAATATGCCTCGCATGTGGCTTCTTATGTTAGCGGAACAGGCGGAGGAGGATGAAGACGAAGAAGATGAAGAAGAATCAAGTTATCAACTCAATAATGAGACCGCCAAGGGGCCGGCGTATCAGGGACTGGTGCTGAGGGAAGTTGTCCAGGGGCGATCAGACATACTTCGACGCATGGGCTATTTCGCATGTTGTGGGGACTCATGTGATGGATCTTCATGTGATGATGGTTGCTCAGACTTGAGGAAAGAGTTTCGTATCAGAAGGGTTACCATCGTTTGAGGTTTGAGCCATCTTTCACCACATCCTGGAGGTTTCGCAGAAATTTACCTTCACTTAGAGAAAACAAACGTCTTGCTGTCACATTAGCATGTATATGCATTCATCAACCATCCATCATCAACATTCTTTAACTTGCACGCTGACCACTACTGCTTCCCGGAACCGGATGACTTGAGTAACCACCGCCACCCTCCTTCCCCCCCTTCTCTTTCTCCCTCTCCGCCCTCTCCGCCCTCTCCGCCGCCTCTCTCGCCTCCCTCGCCTTCTTCTCCCTTATGAAATTCACAAAATACTCTGCCCTCAAATCTCTATTCGACGACTTCGCCTTACCCTTCCCCTTGATATCTTTCGCTTTCACCTTAACCACACCTCCACTAGAAGTAACTCGACTAACAGCACTACTGGATGGTACCGCACTACTTGACGGTACCACTGACCCTGATCTTGACCCTGCGCGTGAACCCGACCCAGACCCGGACCCAGACGCCGAACTTGACGGCGCCCCAGCCCCCAAGGTAGCAGCTGCTTTCTTCTGTAGAAAGCGTTTGCTACTACTGGTGATATGTGCTAACCTTGACAAATTGGAAGATGTCAACATGGATGAGCTTGTTGAGGCTGAGGCCGATAATGATTTTCTCTGACGCTGAAGACGGGGTGGGAGGGATGGTTCGGGGATACTGTCTGCGTTGCTGATTTGGGTTGAGAGTGGGTTAACCGCGTGATTGATTGAGGTCGACAGGAAGGGATTGCTTTCTTGGCTGGGTTTTGGGTTATGATTTTGGACTTGGAGTTGGCCTTGATTGATAAGATGGGTAACTGTTGCGGCGACGGCGGCGATAGAGCTGGAGGAGTCGGCGGGGCCTTTAGGGGAAGGGGGAAGGGGAGGTGGGGCCATGTTGGTCTTGCTACATGCAGTACTGGAGAGAAGTTTGGAGCGAGTTGTGGAAGACGGGGCAGAAGGTTCAGGAATGCTTTCTACGTTGCTGACTTGACTGAGCAAGGGGAGGCTGGCGTTGGTGTTGGTGAAGTTGGTAGGAGCCGGAGCTTGGATTTGGGTTATTAGAGGGCGGGAGGGGCTTGGTGCAGCGGTACCAGTTGGCCGTGACGGCACTGGTGGTTGCGTCGGAGCAGGAGTTCCTGGTACGATTTGGGGGCTTGGACGCATGTTTTCTTGTTTTTGTGGTTGACGAGTGACGGGAACAGCCGGGGAGCTGGCATCGGCTTTCAAACTTCGCCGAGGAGGCGGCGGGCTGATAGAGGCCTCCTGGGTTGCAATCCTCGTCAAGGACGGTGGTGAATTCTGCGGGCTAGAGCTGAGTCGTGGCCTTTTGAGACTTGCTGATTCTCCACGCCGAGGTGAGCCATCACCGCATTGTTCCTGCGGGCGAGTTACTCTGATGGCTGATGAACTAGGACCTCCTTGTGAACGACCAGGTGCCTGTGAAGAAAGCACGGGAGGCGGCGATGGAGATGGCAATGAGGAGGAATGCCCCGAGTCTATCTCTATAGGCGCAGCAGCGTCTGAACCTGGTGGTATTGCCTCGTCTTCAAGAGGAGGCTCAAGTTCCAGAGGCCTGTTGGATAGTCGGCGAGGAACCGAGCGACCCATGGTCTGGATAACCGGCCGCGGTCTCTTTTGGGGTATCGAGGATGGAGGGTGAATGGGATCTGAAGCAAGCTCGGCTCTAGGCAAGTCACCCAGAGATTTCCTGATGGACTTTGAAACCAACAGTGGCTTTGGTGGTGGATGGTTTGTCGTCGAGGGCGATGGAACACCAGGCGTCTTTGGTTTGCCTGATTCCCCGTTTTCCATGATGACCAGCGGAGAAGAGTTGAGTGATTTGTTCTGTATCGACCGTACAATCTTAGGGTACTTGTCGAGAACATCCTTAATGTTTTCTTTAGTCAGGACTCCCTTTTGGTACTGAGGCCTTGAGACTTTGTCGTTGTACAACTCTATGGCTGCACGGACCGGTACATTTTGGTCCTGTTGGCTCAGGTGCTGCATGTATTCCTCGAAATAGTAGCGAACAAAGTCGTCGTATAAGAACTCCATAATAGCACTTCGCTTTCGAAGATCATGGACACACAGGACTGCCGTGACAAAGTCATTGAGACTTCCTTTGTAGTCTGGATAGGCCACCTTGAAAGCGACATAAGGAACTTGGGAGGGCGGCCCATTGGGTGGGATCTTTTCGTCCGAACTTGCAAGATGTTGAGTGGCTTGTCTCGTCGACTTTGGTGGATGGCTACTGGTGTCGGTAGACTGCTCGGCAGAAGGCTGTTGAGTCCCGGCGATAAACTCAGCTACCCTTGTCATTGAGGGCGTTTCTGTTTCCGCTCGTGGAACCACAGCCGAAGAAAGCTCAACATCGGTAGTCGACCTGTAATCACTGTATATAGTAGTGGCAGACTTCGTCATGATTCTGCGTCGCTTTTCTGGTGGTTGCCTTGACGGAGTAGTACGAGCAAGGTAGCTGGCCGGGATGATTTGGGCTGACGGAGGAGTGCCCTGCTCCAGATCAACAGGCAGAACGGGCAAGGCTCCTTTGTTGACCGAAGGAAGAACGTCCGTGACGGCCTGGGGCACTTCGAAGTCCAATCCACCCTCGGAAGCAACACTACTGCTGGGAGGGAACTCTGGCACGAAGGGCACGCGAGCCTTGACCTTGAAAACCAGCGGGGACGACGGACGGGGCTCAGTGGGACGTTTCGGAGAGGAAAGTCGTTCTGGTAATGCTCGACTTGAAAGTCTTGGAGTCGCTATCGTCTCTTTCGGGGTTGTATAGACCTCGGGCGATGGGCCAGGTTCTGTGGTTCCATCGTTTGGTTCGTCCTCGTGAACAGGTGTCGCGGGTCGGATGTGATGCTCTGGGGATGGTGACCAAGGAATGGGTGTCCCCTCTTCTGAACCTGTGCCCGTTGGCCTTGGTGTTGACGGTTCCTCTAGTTCCTCGTCTTCTCCAACAGACTCTGAAAATCTTGGCTCCAGAGAGGGAGTCTTGCGTGGTGGTGGTGAAGGTGCGATGCTCCGCAGGTACTGTGCCTTGACTTCTTGTAGGACCTCTGCGGGCACGTTGGGGAATCCATCTAGGTTCCAAGCATCTTCGCGGTCCAGGAGTTCTTGTTGGTCCCGCTGGACTCGAAGAAAACGACGAGGGATTTTCTGCCTGTCGGCGAGTAAAAAAGGTGACCAGGTGGGAATTTCAATGTTTGAGACGGACATGGCGATACCGGTAGTATGCGGGCAATCCTTTGGTGTCGATGTTGAATGAGTTCGGGGAGCTGGTCGCGGCAGAAGCCACCGGGGCGCAATTGAACACAGCCGTTCTTCCAAAAATTGTGTCCAAGAAATTATCGTTCCATCTTGACGTCTGGCCAGGTTGGTAGAATGGCAGAAAGCCTCTTTTGCGGGCGCTGAGGCTGGAGAAAGATGGTTGGAGGTTGTTCCTGGGATGGAAGTTCAGTCGCGTTGCAATCGATAAGCGCGTCCAATCCCCGCTGTTCCAGTCAAAGCTCCGGCATCGCCAACTCACGTGGTCAGGCGGCCCCAAGCTTTTTGGGTCACTTACGAGCCCCACCAGCTGTCAGGACCGGCCCACCCCCGGAATTGCGTGCATTTGCAGTGCAGGGGACGCTAAACTTTAGTTACCTACGGTTGATCCCCCGAATTACGTCACGGTTCGCATCTCCTGTTTCTGTACCGTAACATTGATCAACAGGTCCCAACCGTTCCTTCCGCATTCCTCTCCCTTCCATTTCGTTTGTGCATTCCATTTCACCTCATTCGTGAAAGCATCAACTAAAGTGGAAGCTACCTACCCTATTACTGTCACAGTTTAGTTCAAGTTGTTTGATTGACATGCCGCAGTGTCTCTGAAATCTGAACCATCTACGATTCATCAATCATCCTTCTCGATTGTCGCAAATCGACACTCGTCAACACCAGCCATGGACACCACCCCAATGGTGGCACCGGCCGGGCTGCTCCAGACTAGCTTGATCTGGGTTGCCTATGCCATCGCCGTTGCTCTCGTCTTCCTCGTCGCCGTCATCACCATTTTCACCTGGCAGACTCCCTATGATCGCTCCAAGCTCGTCACCACCGTCGCCATCATCAGTCTCACATCTCTTCTAGCTACAGTGTTTCTCCTCCCCGTCGATATCGCCCTCGTCTCGTCCACCGCTTCCGCATCGAGGGGCACCAAGAAAGATTGGGCTACACCCGAACGCATCGACGGAATTCTCAACACGCTCAAGATTGTCTATTACTCCCTCTACAGCTTCGATGCGCTCCTCTGCCTGGTCGTTATCCCGTTCGCATACTTCTGGTACGAAGAACACGATGAGGTCCTGGAGGAGGAAGGACGGGAGACATGGAGTACCCGATTCGCACAAGCCTTGAAATATACCATTGCCTTCATCTTCCTTGTCATCATCTTGTTCCTCGTAGGCTTCTTCGTTCCTGCTGCCGCACAAGATCATGGCCGACATCTGGACCTCGACTACTTCAGGCGTCTGTTGACCAACAACAAGGGCGAAAAGGCTCTCAGCTTTGGTCTCGGCCTGCTTGTGACGCTGGGAACGCTTCTCTACGTTCTCTACACCGGTGCCGGTCTCGCCCTCCTACCCGTCTCCTTCATCAAGAGTGCCCCGTCCATCTCGGCCCCTCAACTATCCGCTACTACAGCCTCCGACCTCGAGCGTAACCGCGAGCTTCAGCGTCAAATCGAGATGCGTAACGCCGGTCGCATCGAAGCCATGTCTCAGAAGGACAGGCGCGAGCTCGACCTGTTGCTTCGTGAGGAACGCACTCTCGTCCGCCGCCAGCGTCTAGCAGCCGAAGCCCGCGGTGAGGGACAATCCACCATTATCCGCATCTGGACTAAGACCCAGGCCGTTTTCCGTCCTCTCAAGCTTGTCGGTGGCATCCTCCTGCTTTTGCTGTCGGTAATTCTCTGGGTCTCGATGCTCATCACTGCCATTGACAAGGCCGCCAACTCGGTCTGCAAGTCCCACTGCGGCTATATCCTCGGTCACATCAACGTGTTCCAGCCAGTTAATTGGGTCTTTGTCAAGGCCGCCAAGGTTTTCCCCGTCGATTACATTCTCATGGCCTTCCTGATCCTGTTCCTCTTCAGCAGCTCCATCACAGGAATCGCCGCCGTCGGCATCCGCTTCCTCTGGGTCAAGCTGTTCCAGATCAAAAAGGGCCGCACCGCTCCTCAGGCTTTGCTGATTGCGACCGTCATGCAAGCCCTCATCATCCTCGCCATCAACTACGCCGTTGTAAACCTCCTCGCTCCTCAATACGCCATGTACGGCACCCAGACCTTTTGCCAGGCCATCCCTACGCTCCCCGGTGCTCAACCAGACTGCAAGAACCACAAAGACATGCTCCGTCCCTGCTCCGAGTCCCTGACCGACCCCCTGGCTAAAGACGTCTGCACGCCGACCGTCATGTCCACTTTCCTGAACCGGATTGTGCTCAACTGGCCCGTTTTCGGTGCCATTGACTTCTGGGCCCAGTTCGGTTTCCTGACCGTGTTCTTGCTGGTGTTTGTCACCAGTCTGATTAGGACTCCCAGGTTGGATCTCAGTGAGATTGACGAGGAGGCGCAGGCGGATGAGGAGGAGGGACTGCTGGCGAGCACGTCAAGGAGGTTTGGAGCTACTTGGCAGGATATCACGGGCAGGGCTAGGAGGACTGTGGGTGGGCAGGGGTATGGGACGAATAGTTCTAACTAGTGAGAGGACTGTTGTGGTGGACTCTCCATCATGATACCCAGATTGAAGTGTTGGTAGAGAGAAAGGGTTGGGAAGATTGTCTTTTCAAGCTGGTTAGGATAGGTTATGTCAGGTCATGGGATTGGAAGGGTTGGAGTTACGGTTATGGATGGGCATGGCTATTCCTGTTTCCCTGCTTGTCTTCATGTCATTGCTTTGGCTTAGTTTACACGCTGTTACCAGATTGTCATGATGAAATATCAGAATCCTAAGCGAACAATACACGCTGTGTTAAAAAGAGCAATTATACCCAATTTTTCTTCTTGACAAGTTCATCGTGTCCATTAACTACTTCGTCATACTTTGCATCCATATCAACGTGTAAATTTGGCCTTAATTTCAACCCTTTCAACGTATGAACCAATCACTCGCTCGTCGTCTCACCAGCCTGGCCCTCTACCCCCTCCTCCTTCTCCTCTTGTTTCCCTTCCTCCTCCCTTTTCCGCTCTCCCCTCCTCCTCTCCACCCACTCCCCCAACTCCCTCCAAATCCTCTCCTTCTCCTGCCTCCCCACCGTAGCCGCCAGCCCACTGGTACTAGTAGCCACAAAAACCCTCGCTCCCTTCCACCCGTCTTTCCCTTCTTCCCCCTCAACAACGCCCATATTCTGACTCTCATCCTGCCACCCATACTTCCAATCCTTTGGCAATTTTCCCCCTTTATCCCCCTTCACCCCTCGTTTCCTCGCCCGCACACGGTAAATAGCCTCCCAAATCCCCTTCCCCACCACGCACACCCCCTCGGGCCTCCACCGTCTAACTTTTTCTTCCAAAACCTCAACACCCTCATCCATCTCCCCTTTACTCAGTTCCCCGCCATTTCTCGTCGGTCTCCCTACTATGTTTGTTAAACCCAGTTGAAACCTCTCCGGCAGCGTCCGGTCCTCGATGGGGGAGCAAAGCACGGGGGTTATCCCCGAAGAGAAAAGGAGGCGCCAGAAGAGATTGGTTGGGTGGGCGTAGGCGTGTTGAGTGATGGCTGTTGAGATGCCGGGGTTTAGGCCGATGAAGAGGAGGATGAGATTTTGAGAGAGGGCGTCGGGGAGGGATTGGGGGATGTTGTCGTACGTTTTTGGACGTTTGGGGGTGGATGACCGGGAGCGGGAGGGGGACGGTGAGGTGAGGAGTTTGCGTTTGGTTGGGGTGGAGGTAGTTGTTGTGGAAGTGGTGAGGGCGGTGGTTGTTGTTTTGGTAGTGGTAATTTTCCGCGGGCATGAGGATGGAGAAGTGGTTATGGTCGTTGATCTTGTAGTTGATGATAGACGGGCACTTCTGCGGATAGTACCGCCTGGTGAAGGCGATGCTGATGCTGAGCCATTGCTGTTGGCGAACTTGAAGTCTTCGAGTTTGAGACGGCCGGCAAAGGTTGGTGGCGGCGGAGTGCGTTCTTCGTCTGGCATAGCGGTAGTAGCTTCGGGAGATGCCATGATGCTTTGTTTTCTTCTGACCTGACGGTTTCTGAGATCACGTTCAAAGCTTGTAAAGGAAAACGAGGTTTGGTGTTGAAGATGAAGACCTGATAAAGTTTGTTGTTACAATTGCCCTATTTCATCAGAGATCAGACGGGTGCCTGCCGTGGTGGTTCCTGATTGGCTTCCACGCCGAAACTGTACCTTAACAAGCCGCGGAAGTTCACACAAAGTTGCCGCCACACCGCCACCCAGTCTCCATGTCTGCTTACTGCCTTTTCGGATGAACTTCCCTCCTGCACGGTTTCGGCCTAAACTGGTCAAGAGCCATTAAATAAAGTTGATATTCGTCGAGTAGATCGTGAAATCCTAAAATCATCTATCTAACGATTGTTATGCAAGATTCGTGAAAAGCGAGACCTTGTCATCGTTCTGCTGGGTATCAGGTCCATCATGATCGACTTATTCCTCCTTGGTATTTTTCCCTTGAGTGGCACTTTAGCCATTCCCTCATCCTTACTGCGCATTAATCGTAAATGGTATCAGAAAATGTTTTGTTGAAAGGAATCGAAAACTGCCGCTGCCCCAAATTATTAGGGGTATGTCCTCCTGCTCGAAAGTTCGTATTCACAGGCGGACGTTTAGGCCAAGAACACGGTCGCCGCAACAGTCGCCACCAAAGGCCACCATCCGGCGTGCTCAGCCAGCCTCCGGAGACCAGCAGCGACGCTCTCAAAATCCTCATCACCGCCAGCTGCAGTCGTGCCGTTGGGCAAGGTGCCGTTGATCAAGAGGTAGTCGGTTCCATTAACAGTGGCGACGGTGATTAAGGACGGGTCCATCGCAGCGTAGCTTCCGTTTCCGATAAGGTCGTCGATATAGGTGCTGTTGGTGTTCTCATCGCAGCCGCACGTGGTGTAAGGGTCGCAGGCGCAGGTGACGTTGCGGGTCTCGTCTTGATCCGAGGTTTGGTTGTGGTAGGTGTGCATGTTGTGGTAAGGGTACATATAAGCACCATAGAGCCAGACGGCGGGCCAGACGGCGAGAAGTCCTATACCAGCGCCGAGGGCGAAGGGAGCGATGCCGGAGGGCGACCTCTTACCGGCCTGGTAGGGTACCGCCGCACCACCTCCGTAGTAGCGTCCACCGCCGTAGGCTGGCTTGGGTCCGCTACCAAGTCTGGTTTGTCCACCACCGTTGTAGGTAGGGGAGTTCTTCCTGTTTTTGGAGATAATTCATGTTAGCAAATGTATAGCTTTCCAAATCAGCCGAGTAAGCCAGCTATGAATTCCAGGAACCCAAGCTTCCCAAGTCAGGGTCTCCGGAAGACGAGCTTCCCGAGTAAAAACCTCCCGACGGCCAGCTTTTGTTTTGCATGGGGGTTAGAGAATGGGACGTGGAAAGAAAGAGCACATACGGTACAGAAGAACCACTGCCAGTGTTGCCATTGCCATTGCGTCCACTGCCAGTGTTACCACTGCTTCCACCGCCGCTAGTACCACTGCCGCCTCTGCTGTGAAGACAAACGTTAGCGCAGTCCTGGATTGACGACCGCAATGCCACCGCTCTCTGCAATACGCAAGCTCCAAAAAACCATGGATGGAAATGGAGTTGAGAAAGCAATGCATAGCGGCGAGGGGAGGGTGTTGACTTACCCTGAACCGCTGGATGAACCTCCGCCGCTGGAACCACCACCACCTCCTCCGCGACCGCCGCCACCACCTCCGCCTCTGCGCTTCCAAAGTTCCTGTGAAGTAGCGTCGACGTCGCGGTCGATGATTTGAATGGGCTCGGCGGGCTCACGTCGCGCAAGGTCGGATGTTGGTGCGACAAGGGCAAGTGCCGGATTGGCCACAAGGGCCGAGACAAGGATGGCGAGATCGAGCTTCATGATATGTTGTGTTGTGGTGTGGTTGGTGTGATGTGTTTCGGAATATTAGGTTGGTGTCGATAAGATATGAGGTGGTCCTGGGTGAAAAGGCCGTGAAAGGGATCTGGGGAGGGATAAGTTTTAATAGTGGTCAAAGGCCAAGAGGGGAGACGGAACCAAAGGCCCGGGACTGGGAAAAAATATATATATAAAATGCTTAATGCACAATGTATGACAGGGGCAATGAGGTAGGCAATGCTTGTGAATTGAAGGGTCCGAAAAGATGCGGGTTGATGTCAGGAAAGAGATGGAGGGTACATGATTACTGCATTGAAAGATCGGGGTGGTCGAAAAAGGTTGACCGCTTGACTAAAATCAAAGGGCTGGAATCATGGCGCAGTCAGGTCTTCTCACCCCAACTTCCGTCACGCCAAGGGAGACTTTATGTCGATGGTACTACCTTGTTAGCGTGCAAGTGGAAGGAGCGTCATGGCAAAAAGAAGGTCCCTGTTCGTCGGATTTGGGCCAGGTTGTTAGAAAGGTACATGGCTTGGCTGACACATTGGCCGGGATAGATGTGTGCAGAAAGTAGCTTACTAATGCACATCGCTTGAGGTGCCTGGTGCCTTGCCATTGATAATTTGATACTGGTCCTGGACTCAACTTCAGCCACCCATCTGTGCCATTCTGTACGGCCGCCCTTCATTCCTCGCTTTGTCTGTTGGTTGACGGATTATAAAGACCAAGTCATCCCTCGCCTCAACAGGTAGAGTTGGTTTTGTGCATTACTATTTCCCTTTTTACACGGAAGTACGATATGGCCGTTGGCGATTTTCAATACCGGATGCGTTATGGCAGTTTGCCCTCGCTCAGCCACTGCCTGAATCACGGAGTCAAGTCACCTGGCAACAACATAAGCATCAACCGCTCACAACACAAAGACGTCTTTTGTCGGGTCTAACGGCATGTTATTGCGTATAGAAATCGATCTGGTTGGAGTGTTTGGGAATCGATAATCCGATGGGCTCGCGATCCCGTTGCTCGCGATTGAGGGTCTCTCAAAACTGGGCAGTGGCCAAATGCCCCTTCTGGTTGGGGTGACCTGAGTGACCTCACCATTCAGTTCTGCCGCCCCGTGGCCAAGGTGAGGTTTGAGGTTCCGGCAGTCCAACGGATGAAGTCATCGCGTCCACCCTACTGGTCCGCCTCTACTAACCAGTCAACTTGATCAACCCAACTTTACAAAGCAAAGCTATGGTACACCCCATTACCTCCAAGCATTCACGCTGCCCTGGATCGTCACTGGATTTTTCTTTAGCGCACCCTGCGCCCAAAGACCCTGATATTCTCAACGACATCCGACACAGCGGTCACGCCCAACCTCCCAGAAGCCATTTGGACCATTCTTTCCTCTTTTCTGTAACTTGGGTAGAATACCCCGCATTTCCTTCTGACAACTTCGGAAAACTGTCCAATGTTGGCAATATCAGTTGGGGTCACTATCGACAGCATTCACTAGCTTAACATTTTGATCTTTGCAGCGAGGCAGTGCAGGCACGTGTTTATATAGAGCTTAACCCAATGGTCATCTCAGATGGCCGCTTCCCCTGCAGAAACGTGCCATCGTCACCTTTCACTGGTCTTGGGCTGCAATAAACACCAATCACTAGACGTACCGCACGAAAGCGAGGTAAGCCCGTTAGCTTCTCTTCTGCATCCCGTCACTTGAGCTTATCGGATCATTTGGGGCTGGTGCTTACTTCTTACTTGTTGCAACGCGTTAGTGATTGGCTGGTACCACCACCCAACCGGTAACAGTCATGGCTGATACATACAAACTCAATTGTGTATCTGGCGTTCTCGCAGGGAACATGACACAACCAAAAGCCCTTAAAATACAGCCCTTAATCCTATCAAAGATAAGTAAAAAGGTCTCTTCGCACACTGCAACATGCAAGATTGAAATGTTTACGATGAGCCTCGAAGTCTGCCTCGAGTGCACAGATACATCGCTAAATAGACGCTAAGCCAAATCTGACCCTCTGGGGTGGCCCACTTTTTGCCGGCAAGTCGAAGTCACGCCCCGGTCCAAGTTCCAACAACCACATGTGCATCTTGACCACACCTCCAACCACAGTTTGTATTTCCTGCTACAACATCCGGACTTTACAAAACCGACTCCGACCGCTTCCCGATTGGACCCCGACGGAATAGCAATCCATTTTCCGGCAGCCATTATCTTACTCACTTTTCGAACCTCTCAGTCGCGTCGCGGTGCTTTGGCTTTGACGGCCCGACGCCCTAGACACATTTCTCCTGCAGACGTGCCTGAGCTGAACCCAGACAGACACTCTGACCTTATCGCATCGCGAAATTACATTTCCCAACCGGTGAACCAGCTTCCGGGTGACCGTGACCATCACATCCAGAAGCCAGTATTACCTCCACATCAAATATCCGATTCGCTTGGTTCAGCCGCACTTTCCCCTGATTCTGTACTCGATTCGACGTTTCCAGTGGCAGGTATGGCCTCAAACCGACCAACCAATAATGACTTGGACAAGTCGTTGCTGGATAGACTCAATGCTCTTAAGGGCACCACCAGCATTACGCTTGATACTAGCAAGTCTCTTAATCCACTAAAGTAAAACCTGACCAACATAAAACCTTTGCACTTCTCATGACAACTCATCGTACTGAAACAAAACTGTGACCTGTAGTCCCCTTTCCACCACTCCCACTGCCAGTGACACCGCGCCGGTGAAGTCTGATTTTGCCATTGGGCCTGTACCATCGGTGTCAAAGGAAGATGCTCTGACCGAGAGGCTGCGGGTGCTTCGTAATGCGTCTTCATCGTCAATGCCTTCATTGAGTCGAGAAAGCGGTCAGCCCTCTACTGGTGTCTCACCAAAACCGGAATCAGATGCACGGGAAAAGCGCAATGACAGTCTCCAGTCTTCTCTCCAGAGAGGTCAAACGCCGGTCTCACGGAATGGCAGCCAACAACTACCCCAAGGTGAGGCTACGCAAAGCCTGACACAACTGCAGGCACTATCATCAGCCTGGGGCCTGGAAGAAGTAGATGACCAAGCTCTCGACGAGCTTCTGGAAGGTCTACAAGATGACTTAAACCTAGAAGAAGGTGTTCTTGACGAGGAAGACATCGACCTTCAAGCGATTGCCAACAACAACAACAACAATGATGGCATCATTGAAAACGACGAAGACAAAGTCCAGAAACTTCTCTCAGAACTCGCTCCCAAGCCAAACTCAAACTCCAACTCCTTCACAGGCGACAACGGTAACGACGATGATGACGACGACAACTCAGATGGCGAAGCCATGACCAAAGAAACCAACAAAATCCTCAACCAAATCCATGACGATCTCAACCTCAACAGCTCTGGTGGTCCCGAAGACAACGACCCATTCTCCCTCCCCTCCCCTCCCTCCGGAACCCGCACTCCCGAACTCACCACCTCCCCCAAATCATCTCTCAGTCTTCCCACCGTCCCCTTGTCCCTCCCCTCTCCTCCCTCCGGCTCCGGCCTCGGCGAAGAAGAAGAAGACCCAAACGCCATCACCTCTCTAACCGCCCGGCTCTCCCACCTCCGCTCCACACCCATCAAAACCGATCAATTCGGTTTACCCTCCGTCCCAACCACCACCCTCATTCTACCAGCCGACTCTTCCCTTCCTTCTACGTCATCCCAACCCCCCGTTTTCACGAGATACCAAACCAAATCCACCCGGGGCTGGGCCGGCAGAGGAGAAACTTACACCGACGAAGACGTGAAAAAATGGTGCACGGTCTGTCTGGAAGACGCGAGTATTAGGTGCGAGGGGTGTGAAGATGAGGGGTACTGTGTGAGGTGTTGGAGGGAGATGCATGTGGGAGTTAGGGCGGGGTATGAGGAGAGGGGACATCGGTGGTTTAGGATTGGTGATGGTAAGTGTGGTGGGGGGATGGGAGGAGGAGGAGGAGGAGGGGGGGAGGGGTGGAGTGGGCCGACTACGCCGATGTAAGGTGGTGATTGAAGTTTGAGATGGAGAAAGGATGGATTTGTGAGATGGAAGGTAGGAGAGGAGTGGGGGATAGAAAGGGGATTGGGAAGACGTAGTACATGTTGAAGCGGAGTGAGTTTCTAGATGGTATCCATTGTATTCACTAGGAGTTTGCCAGAGAGAAGCTGCTTTTTCTGAGAACATAAAGGGAATGGTATATGTAGAGATGTTTTGAGTTGTGATGAGTAAGAGACGTGAGGGGGAAAGTTGAAGATACCTCGCTCTTTTCACGTGTTCGAAAGAGGAGTATGGGTTAAGCTGCACATGATCAAAAATTAACGTGCTGTTAACAGCTCAAATATCAACTTGCTTCGGCGTGAAGAAGCGTACCGTACTAATGACATATAGCCCGAGAGATATCTCGTGAAGCAGGTCGAGTCAAAATTCAACGGGCATTTCTTACTCCTTTTGTCACGGAATTTTTTTGAACCGGCTTCCAATATATAAGCCAGATATGTATCAAGCGTTGCGGATAGGTATTAACAATATGAACCTACATAACCCTCACGTTTTAGGCCGTGTTATTAAGAGTCCTCGAGGGTGATAAATACACCATACCTTTATGGATCAAAAAGGGAACACGCTTTCCAATATTACCCTCAATACCTACTTTAATTCGCGAGAGATTTGCCTTGATTGCACCTCCTCCCAACACCACTGAGAAAATCCTAAGTGAAGAAAGGGGGTGGTAGACTTAAAAGGGAAGCACCAGGAAGGAGTGATCCAGTCTGTTAACATATTCAGACGGCACATTCTTCTTCTTCTTCTTCTTCTTCTTCTTCTTCTTCTTCTTCTTCTTCCCCCAGGCCCTTGTTTTTGTATACCTTGTAACCTTGTCCACTCCTCATTTCCGATTTACCCTTGAAAGGTTTTGGATTTTATTTCCTGTTATTGTGCGGTGATTTGACTAAATCCGATCATGATACATAGACGATCCAGATCTTTTGGCACCTAACTTTGGAAGTCACTAACTCACTGGCTCTACAGAAAAAAGTGGTTGGGGTGAACATGCAGCTGCATCTCAAGAATAAGGACAACACGTTATACATTGCCCTGGAATGCACATACAAGTGTTCCCATTTGCACTTTTCAACTTGAATTAACGTTGAATGGGTCCTCTATATGTATGGCAAGGAGTCCACACTCAGTGTGCTCATCACGCCTTTCGAAGGGCATGTATAACCAAGGGAAAGGGAAGGTGATGAACTTAAGTTGTACACCCAGCATAATGCAGTGGTTGTGGCAAGTCTCGAACCGAAGAAAGAGAAGGAACGAACTAGCTGGTACCAGCACGTTGACAGAGATTTTCGTTGTTTCACCTCACTTGGTTTGGTTGAAGAGCAGGAAGGAGCTACCGTTGCTGAGCCTAAGCGAAAGAAGAAAAAAAAACAGATCAAACCCAAAAATGGAAGGAGGCACCTTCCCCGACTGGATGTGTTGTCAAGCACTGCAGTCAATCATGCCCGAAATCATTCAGCACAAAAGAAAGAAGCACGACAAGAAGTCAAAGAAGTGTGAAGAACACTTTGAATGCTATATTCCAACCCCTCTCACCTCATTCCAATGCTTCATGAATTAAAAAGTTCCTAGTACAAGAAAAGGCCCGCTTGGTTTATTCAAAACACACACAAGAAAACCTTCAACTCTAGTGTTAAACCCCCCGAATGTCCTCCCTTCATCCAAAATGGTATCACTTTTTTTGAGTTCCTAACGCCTACCAGTGCATTCTTCCCCCTACCCTACCCCCCAGTATATGCTTTATGTTTGTTGATGATGAGGTGAGATCTTTTGATAACGATTATCGCCGCCGCCAGCCGCACTCGATAACCAATACTGCACACTGTTTCGCAGTGCTGCCGACTTCCTTTCTATCCCAGCGCCAACGCTTACCGCCACCGATATCGATGCCCTTCTCCTCTTCTCTCCTCCTCCTCTTTTGGGTGTTCCTGAGGTAGACCATGCCGTTGCCGACACTGATGAATGCGGAACGTGCGATCCTGACACGGCACGCATGCCCATGCCAGGCATCGCCGTTGTTATTGGCGGTATTGTCATGTCTCGTCTCGTCGTTGTCGAAGAGGGGCTGAGCAAAGTCGGCGAAGGGGATTGGGTGATGCTGCCCAAGCTGAGCCCAGGCATGTGGGAGCGGTTTCTCCATTTCGGCAGCTTCGTGGAAAGCGATGGAGACCGCCTCATCTTGCGAGGTTCAGGCAAGACACTTCCCCATCCACCTTCTCTTTCATTGCTCATCCTCGTCACCCTGTCTTCGTTCTCGGCCTCCTCCTCTGTCAAAGTAATGGTCTCGATTATGAGACCCAGCTTCTTGACCTCTTGGTATCGTTCTTGTTTTTGATGTTGTTGTTGTTGTTGTTGTTGTTGTTGCTGTTGTTGTGGGACATGCCACGAGGGCAGCATGTCGTGGTGATGGACGTCGAAAGGCCGGTAAGTACATGACGGAGGACTGACAGAGTCATGATCGATCTTTTGAACCTCAGGATCCCGTGCGATTCATCCTTGTTTGAATACCAGATCTCCGGTAGTGAAGATCTCGCACTTGATGCGCGAAGCCGGGACACCTTGCTGCATGAGGTAAAGCTTCTGGTTGATCATAAACTGCTCGGGGCCGCAGATGAAGTACTCAGTACCACCATGCTGAAGGTAGAGTTCCTCAGGCTTGAGCTTAGCCAGGTCCATGCGCTCGTTGTAGTCATATGTCTCGCCAGCGCGATCAGTGCTGTTGATGACCGTCTTGAAGATCTTGGTGTGGAAGTTGCAGTTCTTCTTGCGCAGGCTCTTGATGTGCTCGTCAAAGGGAATGTGCTTGCGGCAGCCATGGATCCAAGCAATCTGGCGACCAGGTTGGCTTTCCATGACAGTGTTGGCGATAGAAACCATGGGGGTGACACCGACACCAGCAGAGATCAAAACCAGGGGCATGGTGCTCGTGTTATGGACATCCAAGAAGAACTCGCCGGCCGGGTGGGAAACCTTGAGGACGGAGCCGACGGTAGTCTGGTCGATAAGGTAGTTGGAGACGGTGCCTGGGTTGAAGAAAGACTTGGAGACAGAGTTGGAGTACACGGTACCCTCGTCACGGCGGACAGTGATACGGTAGTAGTCTTCCCTCCACGCCTCACTCAACGAGTACTGTCTGGATTGAAGGTAGCCGTTGGGAACCTGGATCTGGACAGAGATGTATTGGCCAGGGAGGAACTTTGGTAGCCGCTTTCCATCTTGAGGGACGAGATAGAAGGAGTAGAGGTCATCGCACTCGTTGACAATCCTGTCGATCTTGAAGGGACGCCAAGAGGACCAGCTCTCAAAGTCCCTGTACAACTGCGCCTCGCGCCCGATCAACATCTTGGCCAACATCCAATACGCCTTTGTCCATGCCGTCTGCACCTCAGGTGTCATCGCGGGACCCAGGACCTCACCGAAAGCCTGGATGAGATACTTGCCGACAACCTCGTAGTGCTCTGGCTGGATACCTAATGAGCAATGCTTGTTGCACATGCGCTCAAACTTGGGAACGAGCTCGCTCAGGTGGTTGATATTTGAGGCAAAGCCCAAGATGACGGCTGTCAGGGCGCGAGGCTGCCTGCCATTTTTTTGGTTTACCGAGTTGAAGTAGTTGTTGAGTTCGGGGTGGTCGGTAAGCATAGTCTTGTAGAAGATGCTCGTTATCCTCTCACCGTGCTCTTTGAGAGCCGGGATGGTGTCCTTGACCAGCTTGGTCTGTTGATATGTGAGAGCCATGACTGTTGGCAAGTGTCAGGCAGATTTTGTGAGGGAGGCTTTGGTGTGGTAGAGCTCCAGCGGTGACGGGCGAGATGGTGGACGACAAAACCAGTGAGCGTAGTGTGATGCCAGCGACAAGGCGCGAGGTGGGAAAATGGGTATCTTTTAAGGTAAAAAGTGAGATGATGTGGACATATTTCTTCTGAGACCTCAACAGGTCTGTTCCGTCCTCGGCCACGCGATAGTTAAATAATAGCAGGGCATGGCCCAAAGGAACCCTTTTCGAACAGGTCCAATGGATGAAGGGACCCATCATCCATCAAGAGTGGAACATTTGCCATCCTCGCTCAAACCAGGGTTCGGCGAGTCAGAATAGCCCGATCGGTCGTTGTTATCTCGTACGATATCCACAAGGGGCATTATTGGGAGGTAATTGGACTGCCCGAGTGCAAAATTTACCGTTGTCACTTGTTGAAATTTTTGTTCTGTCAAAGAGTGCCATGTGGTGAGCAGGGGTGGCCATAACCGTGGTGCAACTTCAATCTCTTTTTTTTTTTTCTGTTCTTGTCGAGCCTCAGCCCTGCCGGGGGTTCGGAGAGACCGTCTAGGATCCAACCGCACAACCGCCACCGCCGATACCATCGCCGGCATGGGGAAAGCGGGAGAGTGGGATGTCATTCCCGCTGTTTCCATGAATAGTTGAGTTGCCGTATTGTGCGGGTTGTGATGATACATGGCATCAAGGACGGACGGGTGTCACTACAGATTTGATGAGATGGACCAGCCAGGGCCGAACAACCCCACAACGTAGTTCCATGATATCCTTGGTTGTGTGTGGTGGTTGGTATGTGTAGAATAGCAGCAATACAGGGGTATTGAGAATGAGGGTGCAGAGTGTATATTATGTAGAATCTGTTTTATGACCAGGAAAATCCCGTATACAAAAATCAGGGTTTTGCCCAGTAATTTAGATTATATAAGAAAGGCGGTAGCAGGAAACCTACCCCTATATTTAATATACCCCCCTAATTATATTGGCGTATATTAGAAAATTAGTTAAAAGCGCTTAAATAAAGCTATTCTTAAATTCTATACCTTTAAAGTTAATAAATCCCTAAATAGTCGCCTTTGAAGGTATCGCCTATTAATTATACTATATTTAGAAGGTCCGCGGTATTAGTTTTTAATAATTAGCCGGGCGCTATAATTTAGTAGTTAGAGTGTTGGGGTTTTATATTAGATAATTATACGGTATTTTTAAATTATATTTAATAGTATATTCTCCGGATTATTTTTAATAGTTATCCTTAAAGGTCGCGGGTTTGAATCCTATCGGCGCTAAACTTTTTGCCTTTTTTCCTTCTTATAAATATTATATAGGATCCTTTTATTTTATAAAGGTTATTTTAATAGAATAATATAAATTGATAATTACCTATAATAATATTATTTTTCCTTTTTATTTCTTTAAAATATTCTATCCTTATTAGAATTGGATTATTAATATATTCGCGTTAATTAGTTTTAATACTTTCTCTTTCTCCTTCTTTAAATTCGAAATATTTATAAAACTTATTTAGCGAATAAATTCCTTATACTTCTTTATAATTAATACTTTCGTTAGCCCGTCGGCAATTATTTCGGTTATAAGTATATAATATATATTGAATATACCGCGCTGCTGTCCCTCTTAGAATTAATAGTTGTAAATATCGATATACTTAAATTTAATTTGAAATTTAGCGTTTTTTTTAATAATTAGGCGGATTATTTAAGCGTTATTATATTTTAATAGGATATTTTTATTATTAATTCCTAAATTGAAAATTAACGAATCGAATAAGCGTTTTATTTATAAACTTTTACGAACCTTTTATAATAAGGATAGTAGTTTAATTTCGGTAGTAGAAATAATAACGGTATTTTATTTATTAATTCGCTAATTAATAATTCTATTTAATAATTATATAGCGAATTTTTATAAGCTTTATCGATTTAAAGTATTATCGGTATAAGAGGCGTTAATTGAAATTAAGAATAAATTACCACCCTTTAATTGGAGCGTATAATTTTTAATACCCCTAAGGTAAGCGAATAATTAGTTAGCGGTAATATAATAAATGCCGTTAGGATTAGTAAAGAAATAGGATAACCTAGAGCCGGTAAAGGCGCTATCGGATTTAATAATAATTAACGCGTATATAATTTCGCCGATTACTTTTTAATATATTTTAATGGATTTGAGGTTAATAGTACTTTTAGAGGGGAGGAGTTTTTTAGTATTTATAGGAGTTTAAGGAAACGATTAGGATTATTGGAATTTTTTTATAATCTTTCTAATATATTCGCATTAAAATAATTAAATTAACCGTTTTATTCGGTTTCGAATAATTTTAATATTTAAAAATTATTAGATATTATTACCGTTTATTAATTAATAGTAATTTTTTAGAACGTTAATAATTTTAATAGCGTTATATTTATTTTTATTTCGGTAGGTAAGAATAATATTATCGATGTAGAAGAAGATTACTATATTTCGGTAAATAAATATATAGGGTTCTATAAGGATAAAGATTAAATTAACGGTAATAAGAATTTTAGTAAATTTGCGTTACTATAATAAGGGGGAGCGCCGAAGATTATAGAGGGCGCGTAATAATTTAATAACTTTACTTTATCGGGTATATTTTAATAGTATTTATATATAAATAAATTTATTAAGAAAGGTATTAATAAAGGCGTTAATAATATTATATTATTTGAATTCGAGGTTAAAGTAATTTATAATAGTTATTATAATATAAAAGGTACGAATCGCTAAAGTAATTGTATAAGTATTTTATAAATTTTAAAATTATTAATCTCCTTTTATAATAAAGCGTATTTTACTTTTAAAGTAATAACCCGCTACGTTAAATTTATAAATATATACCTATATAGAATTAAGGAAGATGATTTTTTAATACTCTTTTTAATTTACCTACTTTTATAATCCTTTTGTATTATAATTTTAAAGATGCTCCTTTTTAATTTAATAAAATATTTTTTAAAAAGGATAGAAGTAAAGGTTTCGGTAGCTTTTAAATAGAGGGGGGAATTTTTAACGGTATAAGGTATTTAATATATTTAATATATTATACTTTTTAATATTATCGATAGTAAATTTCGAATTTATATAGAAATCGTCGTTATCGATTTTTAACCCGAATTTCCTTAATTGATTTAAATTAATATAATCGATAACGCAATTATTATATATATTAATTTAATAGAGATTAAGCGCGTTTAAGAAGGATATTATTTAATATAAATATTAATCCGTTCGGGGGAAATAGATAGGAAATTATATTAAGGGGATGCGGTTTAGATTTTTAATAAGAAATGAAATTAAATTATTAAGGGGAATTAGTAAATTATAATTAATTAATTTATTTATTTTATTTATTATTGTATCCTATTAATTATTTAGTTATTTTAGTATTTAGGGACGTAATATTTCCTCCTTTTATTTATATATATACCCGGCGGGTTCGGTAAAGATTGTAGGGGTTTTTAACTCCGCGGGTATAAATTCGATAATTAAATTAAAATTATTTAATTCGTCGTTAATATAGTTTTTTAGAATTGGGAAGGGTATAATAGAATTATCTTTTAGTTGATAGAGATTATTTAATTATACGGTTAGCTTTTTTAAGGAGATTTTAAACGAATTTTAGAGTTTTTTAATATTATTTATAAAAACTTCGTTTTCGTTAAAAATTACATTTTTAATTATTATAATCGAATTGGTATAGGGATTCTAAATTCGGTAAATATTTAACGATTAGTAACCGATTAAGTAACCGATTTAAATACGTTTCTTGAGCTTTTTGGTTTTATTATAATTGCGTAGGATTTTTATTATAAATATAAAAACTTTATAATTATAAATTTTCAAATATATTAAAGTAGGGACTATTTTTTATTAACCGCCATTGTAATTTATTATATAGGTTTTGAGACGTTCCTTTGGGGTTTTTTAATTAAAACCGTATTTGGGAATTTTATTAAGAAAATAGGTTATAACCGCTATAATCTTTTTTTAAAATTTTTTTAGAAGGTTTATAAATTTTTTTATAATTTTGGTTTTTTTATTAAATATACCCCTTAAGCGTTTAGCGCTACCGTTTTATATTTAGGTATATAGCGCGGAGAGTTCGATTTTAATATTTTACTATAATAGAAAGGTAGCGATTTTAAATTTAATTATTATAATTTCGTTATTATATTCGATTACCTATATTTAGATTTAGTATTAGGTTTTTAAATTAGTAATAAAGGAAAATAAAATTACAATAATAGAGTTGGTAATCTTTTTAATAAAATAATATATTTAGAGGTAATTAAATTAGCAGTTAACTATTATTATTAATATAAAGATTTAATTAAATTTTACTTTTATTAGAGTATATTCGAAAAAGTTAGTAGCTACCTTTTATTTTAGTTTTTTAAACGCGACGCGGGTAGCCTTCCCAATTTAACGTTTTAATTTAATTATTATATACGTATTATAGTATATTAGATTTAAACCCTTAAGGCGTACGCTATATTCTTTATTAATTAATTAAATAAGGGTTTCGGGTTTAGGGTAATTAAATTTAAAGTATTAGCGTAAAGTATTTCCCTTTTAAGGTTTCTTAGCGGTTTTATTCTAAGGAATTCGAACGTTAAAAGAAAATTGGTTAATACTATTTTTAAAATTAAGAAGGATATATTTAAGAATAAATTATTAAAAATAATTAGAAATAAAATAATAATAGGAAAGATCGGGGGCGTAAATATAAGAATTAATAGTATCCTAAGAGTAATCGAATTTTATAAATTTTCGAAGAAATACGAGATTGTAAATTATATTTAGAATTAACGCTATATTATTTAAATAAAATTTGAAGAAGTTACTTTTATTATTATTAATTAAAATATAAATAATTCTATATCCTTTAATTATTAATAAATTATTATTAATTTAAATATAATCTCCTTTATTTATAGGGGTAAAGTTTTTAAAATAGTTAATTTCGTTAAAAATATAAATTATCGTATTTAAATTAAAAATAGCTAAATCTTTTAATAAGTATACGGGAGCTTTTTATTAAAATTTTAATATTAAAAAATTAAATTAATAATTAATTTTACTAATCTTCCGACCTTTAAATTAAAGTCCGCTATTAAGGATATTAATTATAGATTTTATTAATTTTTTAATAAGAATTTATTACGTTAATACAATTCTAATATTTAATTTACGGAACTTTTATATAAATTAGGCATTCTTTTAATAATTTTCGTTAATTATATTTTAAATACGTTAATTAGGAATTTAATTAAAATTAAACGTTAGGGAAGGGATTATATACTAGTATTTATTATAAAAGTAATTAAATTTTTTATAAGTTTCGTAGATTCGCTTTTAATATTTATTATTTTAATTATTAATATTTTAATTACGTTTCCTATTAGTATTATTAGAAGCGTCCTCTATAATTCGATTATTAAATATAGGGGTAGGAAATATACCGCTTTTTAAGATTTAATTACGTAACTTTTTAAGGTAATAATTATAAATCTATTCTTTAAAATTGTAAGTTAGGTTAAGGTAAGTAAAATTATCGTTTAGGAGCTTTTTATCCGTAATTTTGAAGGATATAATTTAATTCTTAAAAGGGGAATTATTAAATTTATTTATTACGTTAAGAAAATCGGTCTTTTATATTTTAGGGTTAATATATTCGTCGATTTTAAAATATTTATCAATGGTTATAATATATTTCTACTCCTATAATTAATTAGTTTAATTGTAGAGATAGGTCGTAATATTAATTTTATTATAGTAATTAGCGCGGATATTATCGTAAGTTTATTCTTCGTTAAATTGAACGTTAAATTTTATTATATTATATTAAGCGGATAGGGAAATAGTTTTTTTAAAGTAAATTAATTAAAAATATTAATTAATATTATTTTTTATTTAAGTATAAAGGGTAATAATCTTTTTTTTATAAATTTTTTAAATTTTTATATTATAACGGTAATTAACTATAGTTTTTTAATAATTATAGTAATTGCGTTTAATTAGGAAATTATAATAGCGCGCCGTATATAAGATTGGAGTTAGGGCCGGGGCGATAGGAAAAGTTGGGGCTTTAATAGCCGGTTAAGTAGCGGCGGTATTAATAGGCGTAGGTGCGGTCGCTTTTTATTAGGAGGGAGGCGGTATCGAAGTACGGTTGCGCGTTTTCGAAGAGGGTCCGTTGGCCGTTTAGTCTTTTTTAATAGATTAAAAAATCTTTTATTGAAATTGGGAATCGTTGGTACTAAAATTATTAGTCGAATTGGTAGTAATGGCCGCGGTATAGACTAAGGGATTTATAAAATTTTTAGTAGTAGGCTCTATAGGGATAGTAGGCTACGGCTTCCTATTATTAGGATTAATATACTTTTACAATTTTAATTCGAATACTTTTAATTAGAATCCTTTATTTTATATAATTTAATCGTTAATAGATTTAAGGACGGCGTCGCCCGCTTTTTTAAAATCGGTAATCGAGGATATTGTCGTAATTATTATTATTAATCGAATATTGTTATTATTATTGTATTCTACCGGGTTACCGCAATCGGGGGGTAGTAAATAAGATTTTTAATTGTAGAATAGTAGTAATATAGGGGTATTGAAAATAAGGGTGTAGAATGTATATTGTGTAGAATCTATTCTGTGACCAGGAAAATCCCGCACACAAAAATCAGGGTTTTGCCCAGCAATCTAGATTACATAAGAAAGGCGGTGGCAGGAAACCCACCCCTGTATCTAACAGTATGTCGGTATTAGTGGTAACGGTACCTATTTTTTCTTATACAGTGTAGAAAATTCCTGATACGCGGGAGCCGGTGGCCAGTTGCCTCCATGCCCCCATAATCAGACATGTGCGCCCATGTGATGCAGAGATGCAGGAGATGAGATGCAAAGAGACGGCATGGCCAGGACGAACAGTGATTGGACAATGGAAAAGAGGCTCAAACGCCCCAACAAAAAAGTGGCCTTGTTCGTCTCTTCGGGATACCTCATTGACAACGGCTTCGCATGCAAGATGCAAATGATATGTCGTTGAATGCAACCCAGACACGGTTCATGTTGTTCTTACCGCTTCTTTTGATCACCTCACTACCGGCGACTATCGTCATCAGCATGTAACGTTGTCCGAACACCCGCAAGGAGGGTGAACCAGACGGCGTGCATTGGCATCACAATGGCTCGCTGGCGACAGCTGGGTACGACAACAGAGACGACTGGTTCGGGAGCTCGGCAGACGTACTACCGCAGGCCGACGTGGACAGACGGATATAATACCACCTTGCTTGCGCCATGTTGAGTCCTGTGACCGTTGAGTGATCTGAGCGGACCCCGTCGACCAGAAAATCCTTACTTGAATGTCCCTAGTTGGCTGAGGCAGATGTGTTTCAACCTTCTCTTTTTTTCCCCCTCTCAAGCAGGATATTCGACGGTCGGGAGGAGAGATGAAACCGAAACAGACGAGACATTGAGAGTTGCCTTGGTTGGCAGCGAGCTGATGGAGACCCCAAACCCCAGTTCAGAACAGGTTCCAGCCACAGATGTTGCTGGGTACGGAGGTTGCGGTGGGAGCATGCCGCTAGTGGTAGATATTGTGTATCCCATCCACTGGGTCCGGCGTTTGTAGCGGCCACATTCATTGGAGATTTTTGGAGACAGCACTGAGTCGCGTGGGCTGGGCGGCGAAAGAAACTGACGGTGGTCGGGGTCGGCGTGGACGAGCCGAGGAGCAACTGGGGCTTCTGGCGGGCAGCGGGTGCTGGACGGTGCACCGTTTGTCCGCTGCGGAGATGGTTGCTGATCACTTGGTTCATGGCGCAAGGAAAATCCATCCAGGGTCGCTTTTTGATATTCATCCAGTGATCCCGCAAATTTCCGAGTTGTGTTCTTGTTCTCTTCTCCCGTGCTTCTGCGACAGCGAGACGGCGTCTCGAAGCTGTGGCCCGTGTTGGTGTCGCCGTGGTCGCAAAAGGATGGACGTGGTCGTGTGCGAAATTTGCATTTTGGGCAAGGACAGCGCTGATTGGGCAATGGGCGACAGAAGCTTCGATAGACGATCTAGAATGGCCACATCGAACGGTTCTCGTCGCACTTGCAAGGATAGAGTCGTCTTGAATCTGGACATGTGCCGGGCTCTTCGCTCCTTTCGTATCATGACGCGGTTTTGTTTTTCCCTTTACCTGTTTCTGCCCCTTTCAGCTGGCGCCCACTCCCCGACAACAATCTCTGACAATGTCCCTTGATCGCCCGCTCGTAATGACAAGCATGGGGACCCAAACTTGTGTTACTTGCACCGGCTGTTGGCGGACAGAAAAGTCTGACGAGGGCTTGGCTGTATCTCCAGAAGCGTCGAGCTCCATGCCGGTAGACGGAGTAGAACGGTGCTAGGACGGACCGGGCATGCTTCACCTCGGCTCGCTTCCGTCGTACGACTTTTTGGGAGGAGGAAGAGGTCTGTATATGGCTCTTGTCGCGCGGCTCCAGCGGACGTCGGATACGAAATTCGGTATATCTTGGCACGCACAAATCCTAAGCCATTGTCCTGACTACCCAGGCTACCGAATCCGTCAGATTCAGCACCCAGGCGGTGAGTGTGCGTCGACAACGGACTGCTATCAACCGAGCTGAGGAGCGATCCTGAATAGAGAAGGCGTTGCGAGATTTTGTGGCCGCGTGATATCTGTGATTAAGTTTTTGCTTCTTGGTGATGGCCAGTTGAAAGGTGACAAGTCGAGTTGGGTGGAAATGGAGTGGTCGATAATCCAAGGAACCAACCCCTCAATAAGAAATTGTTAGTGCTTTCCTTCTGAATTCTTCCAAAAAGGCAACCACCAGCCGTGTAAGACAGGCAGGAACCGCTGGACTGTGGCTGCGAATATCTAACGGCGGTGCCTGCTTATCTTCCACCGCACCGCGACATGCTCCTGGTCGTTCCTGCATTCTGGCACACATGCATTCGCCCATCGCTACTACCCCTAATCTTGACTGCATTTTGCGCCTGCTTTCACTTCTCACGCCGCATGGAAAGAGAATCACCAGAGCGAGAGCACAATTGAGCAATCACGTGGATCTGATCTTGACGACGTCGAATTGGAAACAGTCGTTGGATCAGTGAATCGTCTCGCGCATCCAACGGCATCGTATTTCATGGATGGCAGTTATCGCGATGGTCCCGGATGGTCCGAGCTTCCCCATCTTTCATCGTCAATATACCGCGCCCGTCATCGTTCTTCCCTGGACGTCTTGTTTCATGTTTCATGACTTGCGTATCCTGAATCTGTCCCCTTTGTTGATCTATGTCACCGGCATGAGGCATGGCACATTCACCTCTGGCTCGAGGGATTCGACATTGGCACCGAAACTCTCCGGAGAAACGTATGTTTTTGCAAGCGAGTCTCCCCGAGTTATATTTCCGACTTCATCCTGTCTAGGGCACCAAGTATCATGCAATTACAGTTGCGCCCTACTTGTTACGTACAGGCCACTAAACATGGCCCCACGGGATCACGTTCGGACCATGGGCCCTCGACGGTCCCTCCCATGGATCGTTCGGATGGCGGCGCAGGAGATCATCTCGGGAGTGGATGCGGCGGTGGGGAAGTGGTCACAACCCTTGGATCTGATTCTCTTGGCCTGTTTCCGCAGATTTCATCCATTTTATCCACCCTCCACATCCAGGCCGCCGATGCTATCGTGCTTCGGTCAAAATGAATCCTCCTTGTCTCGCTCACATCTCATCGAGGTGACCATCCATCGAGCCGCCATTGCGCTTATCGATATGGCACGCCATCTCCCGCTCCGCCGCGACTTTCCGTTGGTTGACGGGCCCCAGGCCAGGGAAGCCAGACACCGAACAACCCCCCCTCCTGTTCCATCGTCGAAGACGTCTTCGAAAATGGTTCGAAGAGAAATATCCCATTAGAGAACCCATCAGCCACCTTCTTCCCCTTTCCTCTCTCGGTAATACCGACGTGACCATAAGTCGCAGCTATGCCTATAACGAACGCCAGCCCATATCAGCTCTCAGCACTGGACAGCGGCTCGTTACGAATCGCTGTTCTTCTGCAAGACAAGGGAAGGGAGGTTTTCAAAACCGCTCCATCTCGGTTGGATTTTAGTTGCTGCTCGTAACGAATGCGTCATGGCACAAAAATAGCGCTGCCATGATCATACTGCCGCTATCATCGCCGTCCGGGGGCGGGGGGGATTAGCGAGAGCCCCAAGGGGCTCAAGGGGCTCAAGGGTCTCGGCCAAGCCACCACCGTCAGAGGCGTCGCAGAAATGTCGTGACAACTTCAAGTCCCAAACACTAACTGATACAGAAGTAGGTATGTATTTCACGAATATGGCTTTTTGCTTCATGTTTGAATTTCTCCTTTCCAGAGCAAGTGCCCACTTACTTCAAGTCGAGACGGTTACCCTACCCGGCGCGTCCCATGATTTGGGTTCGCTACTGTATAAGCGGCGGGAAAGACGGGTCATTGATCGGCTGTCGCGTGGCTCCGGTAGTGCCGTCACCAAACACTGTGGACCCCCGGATCTCCAGCGGTGCCGTTGCGACGGTGTTGACATGCGGCAGATGCGGCAACTTCCGAATGTCGGGGGTTCGGGGTGTCAAAGCCCGGCCGGGCATCCCGAGTGGGTCTCCCACAACGGCCCCACTCTTCAAACCCGAAGGAGAAGGAGAGTGCACTCTCCGGCTCCTCGTCCGCTTCAGTCTTCTCATTCTCGACAGTCAAATCGTTGACCATACTTCATGCACGATACCAGGTCGGAACAATCCCTCTTGACAGCGGAACACAGACGTGGTAGGTTACACACAAAATTGATAGGAGCGGGTCGTCAAACTCGGGTAAAGTCTCCCCTGGTCTGATTCCCTGCCCGCTGAATATTATCACACTATATAGTAGCCAGCAAACACCGAGCATCGTTGGTACAGCAATCCCTTGAATGTAGGTGTTTCTGCATACAGCCCAGTGAACGAAACCAAAAGCATCATGCTAAAGATGAAAGTGTTTGCAAATATAATTCCAACTGTCATCAATGTTGGGAGGTTCATGATCATCGAGCTCGGACTACCGTCAAGCTTCAAGACTCGAGACTGAATTTTTGTAATTCAATTGGCGGATTTTCTTCCTCTACCCCTCACGATGATTCATAGACTTTCCCCTTTACCATCGATATCCATCGGAACAAGGCCGCATCCAGGGTAATTATGGAAATGTCGATGCGGTCCGTAGCCTCGAGCTCTACACAGTAGTCATAACAAGTACACTTAGAGATACCGCCCACTCTCAATGGCAGGGCGGGACGCCACCTCCTCTCGTGTCCTGTACGGTCTTCTCGTTTACCCCTCCGGATTCCCCAAACCGGCAAACCGTTCATGGATAACTTCATCCTTCAACGTTGCCAAGCTCGTCAACGTTGTATTGAATTGTCGAAGTCCGGTTCAGCTAGCTCGACCTGATATGTTGCATATCGGAGCTCTTAAGCTTCGTCGATTCGGGTATATCCAGCTTACAGGGTGCTCTATGCTCGATACCAATTTGAAGAGAAAGGTCTACCGAGCTTCATCGAGCCCTCCTCAACGAGAAGCTGTCTCACCGGCTGCAAGACTAGCAAGGAGCAATGGATACTTCAAGGGTTCTGAAAATTGTTGTTGTTGGCGCCAATATGACCAACCTCACAACAGGATGGAAATCTAGAACGTCCATCTCAAAAGACAAAGGCCAGTGATGATGCATTATCACACAGTGTCGAGTTCCAACAACACTCAAGTGAGGGGTGATGTCAAGTTGTTGGTGTCATGCACCGATTAGTCTCCCGACATCAAGCTGCAGCTGTCAAAAGTGGCATTGTGTCGATCGTCCTTTCTTCTTTGGTATGACATCTTGCCAACAAGACGTCGTACACTACTAATACAAACCCGCTTCCTCCTCTTCATATGACACGTCTTGTTCAAGTTATCTCACCTTTTCTGCTTGTTGTTTGTGATTGTTCTCTTCCGCATCGTCATCCTCGATCTTGAATTGCAGATAACTCACGGATTTGGGATCTGTACAAGCACCTCAGGACACCTCGATTATTACTGGTGAGTATATAACTTCCCCTCACTACCTGTTAACATACTTTTACTGATCGTCACTCCTAGATATTTGCACAAACACCCAAGCTCACACTCAAGGGATTCCACTTCGGCAATTTAACTAACTCTACGAACCACGATGACCAGACTCACCACCAAGGCCTCCGCGGCCCTCAGAACCACCATAGTTCCCAAGTCATCCTTCCGCCTAACTCCCAGACTGACTACTACTTTCCCTCAAAGCCAGCAACCACGCCTCACAACCATCCCTCTCACCCAAACTCGCTCGTTGCACCAAACCTCTGCCCGTCCTCTTCCAGCCTCGGAGCCCTTCAAGCTCGACCGCACCAAACGCCTCCCCGAATTCTTCTCTCTCCAAGACAAAGTGATCCTGATCTCCGGCGGCGGTCGCGGCGTCGGCCTGACCCAAGCTGAAGCCGTTCTCGAAGCCGGTGCGCGCGTGCACGTCGTCGACGTCCTCCCCGACCCCTCCACGGACCCCGACTCTCCCTTTTCCGCCGTCGCCAAGCGCGCCACCGAGGAGTTGGGCACCGCCATCACTTACCACAGAGTTGACGTGCGCGACCAGCAAGCCTTGAACGAAGTAGTTCAGGAGATTGCAAAGAAAGAGGGGAGAATGGACGGGCTGATTGCCGCGGCGGGTATCCAGCAGGAGACGCCCGCGCTGGAGTACAGCAGGGAGGACGCGGACAAGATGCTGGGCGTCAATGTGACGGGCGTGTTCATGACGGCGCAGGCAGTGGCGAGGGTCATGATTGAGAATGGGTGGACGGGGAGCATGGTGCTGATTGGAAGCATGAGTGGCACGGTAGCTAATCGGGGGTTGATATGCCCGTGAGTTGATTTTGTTTTTGTTCTTCCCCTCCTTCGCTCCTTTGGTCGTCCTTTCCCTCTTTGAATTACTCTTTCCCCTTTCTCTTTCTCTCCCCTCATTGACTTCCTTCGCTCCTTTCCCGCGCCTTGCTTGTTTGAGCAATCTTCTTACTTAATCGGCATCCGCTCCTTCTCTTCCACATTCATTCTTTTCAAGTTTGGGCTAACACCTTCCTTCCTACAAAAGCGCCTACAACGCCTCCAAAGCTGCCGTCCTCCAACTCGGCCGCAACCTTGCCGCCGAATGGGGCGAGCACGGCATCCGCGTCAACACCCTGTCCCCCGGGTATATTGTGACCGCCATGACGGCCGGTCTCTTCGAGGCCTTTCCCGAGCGCCGCACCGCTTGGCCCGACGCCAACATGCTGAAGCGGCTGAGCTACCCGGAGGAGTATCGCGGCGCGGCCATTTTCTTGCTCAGTGATGCGAGCAGCTTCATGACGGGGGCGGATTTGAGGATTGATGGGGGCCATTGTGCCTGGTGAGCAAGTTGCCAGTGGTGGTTGTTGGGCTGATGAAAGGACTGTTTGGGAGAGAGTCTTCTTTAGCAAGCGAACTCGCTTTTGGGAGTGTCATTGAGGATTAACTATTACCAGATGGCTCGCTCCAATGGGTGGTGGCAGGAATCAATGAGCTGGGTCTTGGGGCTGAAAGAACAGGGAAGGGATGTATATGCTGATTTCTTATGGCGTTTTGAAGCAATGAGTTTGTCTCAATGATGAACAAATAGGCGAATGAAGGATTGTTGCCAGGTATATGAGGTCCGCACATACTTAACGGCGAGGCGGCAGGGCCATCAAAACTGCTTTTAAGGACATATTTGATTTGCAGTGACACTGCAAGCGTCAGCAATCCACTCCCTTTATTTACATCTAATATACATGATTCTCTAACCTCATTCTGCCTCCGAGCCTCTTGATCCATGGGTAATTACCACGCCTGTTGTTCATGTAGCCCAGCGTGCTGTGTCTCCGCTGAAGAACCGAACGCCAGTCCTGTTAGCTCCTGGCCTTCAGTGTCTCAGTCCTGTTTTTCTCAGTCCTGTCTTCTCAGTCCTCTCCTTCTCACCACCTGCATTTCCTTAATTCCTCCCCTCACCACCTTAACCCACCCACCCAAATTATCCCTCGACCCTAAGCCCGCGCAGCTGGCTTCTCCCCTTCCTTCTCCTTAGCAGCTTCCACAACCACATCCACACCCCTCACCACCTCTCCTCCCTCCACAGATTTCACCACCCCCTTCGCCAACCCCAATCTCCTCTCCACATCCTCGGGACTAACCCCCCTCTTGCGAAGCTCAAACACGTCTTTAACCATCTGCACCGACAAGAACTGTCTCCCCTTAAAGCCCCTTGCGTTGCGGCCGAACTGGTCCATTTCCGATTCGTATTGCTGCTCGAGGAGTTTGCGCGCTTGGAGGGCGGTGAGGGTTGCGTTTGAGGTTAGGTGAGGGAAGGCAGGAGTCATAAGGGTTGGAATATTCTCCGATTGCGGAGAGGACTGCTTTTGGCCGGACTGGGAATGGGAAGGGGTTTGTGCCTGGGCCTGGGAGGGGAACCTAGAAGAGGGGATTTGGGAAGAAGAAGGAGGTAGGTTTTGGGATTGGAGTAGAGGTTGAGGATGGATAGACACGGTGGAAGAAGGTGAGTGGATGGGGTTTGGCTGCACGGTGGCGGAGAGCTGGCGGAGACGGGCGGCGAAGGTTGGGTCGCCGATAGCGTCTAGGGGAGAGCCGGAGCCTGTTGGGGTTGAGAAGGAAGGGGTTGAAGAGGTTCTTTGACTTGTAGAAGCAGTGGGTGATTGTTCAGGGTGACCGTGGTGGAATTGGTCTTGAGTTGACGATGGAGTCGCTGCTGATGCGGGGTAGGGGAGGTCAGTAGTTGTAAATCGCCTCTCGACACCACAGACGAGTAATATGTGGAATTCAAAGAGAGAGAAAATATGAGAGCTTACCCTCTGAAGTATCCGATGAAGCGGGTTCCGTCTGTGACTGCGGTGAAGCCTCCTGTCCCCCGTTTACGCGAGGAGGGGGTGCTCTTGGAACTCCAGATCGCGACGCAGCGGCGATTGAGGCGGCTGTCGCATTTTTGGGTAGTTTGCGCGCCACCTTTGAAGATTCGGCGCCCATATTACTGAAACTTCTGAGTGTTTGAAGTTAAGGGACAGTTGTTGAAGCTTAACAATCGGGACAGTTCAAAGGACGAAGTTGAGGTGTCGTCATTTGAAGATTGCGACAGGGGTAGCTTGAAGCTACCTTTGGTGCTAGGGTTAGATATGGAAGCTTGGGCACTTTGTCTTGGCACCCATGAGCGTTCATCTCAAGACGGGAAAATACGTCTTCATCCTGAGTTATGCTCTCATACGGCGCGGAAGAGCAATGGCCGAGACTTCTTTGAAGACGTGGTGACTAATTCTTTCGTTGAATACGCTGATATCTTGATGTTTGCGTCAAGAGTTGCATCCACTATACATAACCCTGAGGTCGTACCTTGTATAGCCCTAACCCTCCGTATCTGTTCAACATCATGAAGCTCCATTGTGATGGAGAGCTCCCAGATTAAGTCACTTACAAGTTTGCTCCGATATCGGGTTCCCTCAACTTACACGATTGACAGGTCTAGGATAGCTGGGCTTAATATCTCTAACCCAGGTTCTCTGTAATATGACACGACTGTCATTGGTTGATTGAGGCTCGTGCAAGTGGGAACAGGAAGCTCCTCCGTCAACGCCAACAGTGACGGGTAGATGTATCGTAGTCACGGTGGTGGCCCCGATGAGAGATTAGTATTGGAGTAGTATAAGGGCTACAATATGAAATCTTGCAACCATTTTATAATAGGCTCTGAGAGTCATCAGGGCGCGTAGAAAGGTTGGCTTGTTCTCTTACCAGCGGTTGTTATAAGAGGGTGTGTGTCCTGACCGTTACTTCCGAAGGCGGATGTGCCGCTCCTCCTCTCTGTTATGATGATTTGAGCGCGAAGGTGCCTTTGTCAGATACTATCCGGGACTGATGGACCACAGGACTGGTAAGGCATGCTGCGGTAATCAATACCAAGCGACCCAAGAGACCGTAGCCAAGCTGTTAGATCCGGAGTCTACCCAGATTCCATTCGATTCGACGTTCCACGCCGGCCGACATACCAGAAGCGAGTCCGTCAGTTAGTCCTGCACCCAAGGCCTTCGTAGTAACTTGGCAACATTCTTTCAAGATTCTCCCACTGGCCAGGCGGTAAATTGATCCGAGATCAAGCTTGAAAGCGGTCGATAGTTCCAGATCGCTCTTCAGATGCCGTTACATGGCTTATGGGTCTTCCGCAGCGGTTGAGGCTGGCGGAGAAAAGCCGGTAGTTCAACGAGTTGAGCCTCATTCCCGAGGCGCATGAGCAACGGTTTCCGTCAGATCCTTCAACCTCAGATCTGAAAACGTGAGTGGAGACATATGTACTGCGAGCGCCGAGCACGTCTTCAGACGCCATTGTGCAGGTTGTCGGTACGGAACGTGACCCGGCCGCACGGCGCACCCCGATCAACTGTTCGGACTAAAACGCATCAACCACATTGCTGGGACAAGAGTTACCGAAATGCTGGGAAGCTATCATCACTTGGCAGTTTGCCGTGTTCCAAAAGCAAATGTTGGTTTGTCGACTGCCGCATGTTAGTATCAAAAGATGGAAAACACCGGCCAGTGTGGTCTATGACATATTAGCAAAGCGCCAATGACATGTGAAAATGGAACAACTTGAACGGCAAGCTGAAGGTTACTCGTGAAGCCTCCCACGTTGTACCCGCCCGTCGGGTAGTAAGCCGTACCGTCCCGGCATTGCGAAATCCAATTCCGCCCGACTACCAGACGGAAAGCGGCCGACTACCGTGGAGTGGTAACGGTAAAGAGGAGCCCAGATTGTATGTAGGAGAGCGAGTCGAGATAAGCAATGGAGATGGTGTGGATATGTTTGTTTTGATAATTGTGCACCGGTTGCTTGGCAATTGCGTGATAGCTGGTTCTGGACTCATATCGCCGGGTCTCCTTATTTCGATGTTTCGGTCTTGTCCCAAGTCGCGATGCCATGCCGTGGGGAGGTCGAGGAAGTTGTGGGAGCTGGACATGGAAGGACTGTTGAAACTTGAAAGCACCGACGTGGTCCCCATCAAAGCCCAGCACGCAATCCAGACTGTGGGAGGCTGGTAGAGGGCCAGAACGGTAGCCAAGAAGTTTAGCATAACCCGGTACATACGGCGTCGGTCTCACTGCCCGTAAGCCGTGGTGTCCTACGGAAACGGTTCCGAAACTTCAATCGGGCCTGGTCCATGTCAAGCCATGAAGGAGCATGAAGCCATTGCCATCGAGGGCCGAGCTGAAGCCAAGAAAGACATGGAATTGGGGGGTGCTGTCAGAGAGTTTCTGAATCTTGCATGACGGCATCACATCTGAAGATAAAAAGGACGGTGCTGTATGGTCCGTAGCTGATGGTGATGGATCTTCCAATGGGCTCGAATGGGCTTGGAATGGACCTGGTGCGGATTCTGTGACTCAGGTAAACTCGACTGAGTGTCCACAGAGAGATTGATGTGGCCCGAGCTTGATCGAGCTGAGACTTGTGCCTGTCTGCCAGGGACCGTCCAGGGACCGCCTAGGAGCTGCCCCTGCGGCCTGGCGGGCTTCGGCGGGATGTCCCAAACTGGCACGATGGGCGGGCGTTGGCGGGGTCTCGATGAAAGATCGTTATGTATCCCCAGGGCAATTTTCTCACTGAAGATGTCCACTTCAAAGCGTCAGCTTACAAGTGTCCACTCTGTGACTGTGACTGTTTGAAACCGAACCCAACAGGCTTCAGCAGAGAAAGGGACGGCAAGAGATTGCTAAGCAATGTTCTTCTGCGGATATTTTGTAGGAAGGATGTCGGGAGTTGTTATACGTTGGTTGATATAGGTGACCCCCACGGCATGTTGGAAGAGAATTTGGTCCGGTAGTCCATGAGAACATGGGGAAAAGAGAGTGTTCGGAATATACGACCCGTTGAACTTGCAAGTCATGAACTTGGCGTACCCATTCCACACGTGGTGTTTGTCACGTCCAGGCTGTTGTCCGGTCAGAGTTGGTTGAAATATACTCTAGTTGTCAACATGCAAACGATTCGCCAGAGTCGATTCGTCGTCTGCTTGCCACATGTAATTCTTGAACTGTAGCACGGAAATACGGCTTATAGACCGTCTGGACCAATGAGAAAGCGGCGTCGAGTCTCCAGCCATCCCGCGGCCCCGCAGTTTGTCGCAGCGTTGCAGTTGTAACAAGTGGTGCAAGTGCAGGGCTTTGCAGGCCACTATCAAAATCTTTCGCGCCATTCCCATTGCAATCGTCGATGTTATGGGGGAAAAGAGCAAGCAGAGCACAGAGTCCCCCGCTTCAACCACGAATCCTTCCACTTCTCAGTTCACAGTTCAAGTTGATGACACTGGAAGGCAGGTGTTCTGTTCACTCCATCAGCCTGCTGAATATCATCGGTTGTTTCTTGCCATTACGAGTTTATCAAATTGTCTTTGAATATCCTGTCAAACTTCCGCGTCACAACCTACCTTGGACATCTCACACGCCCCAAGGCACCGGCCGGGCACGCCAGCCAGTGATAGTACATCAATATCTAATACGTCTACACTTCTCGAGTATTACCTACCTAGACTTAGACGATTCACACTCACCTCAACAATCCACATCCGCAGCAGTTGGTGTCTTGGCCTTGACTGGCAATTGCTAGAGCCTATCCAGAAATCGGCCTCTGGTGTGATTCCCAGCCCGCCCGCTGTGACTCTTAACGTTCGAACAGCCGTAGTTCGACCGGTGACCCCATCACCAAACGACTTGATTGGGTCGATTCGGCTGGGTCCGAGTCTGCATTGGTGCGCGAGGCTAGAGAGGGTAGCAGCAGCGGAAGACGGAAGACGGAGCAAAACAAGAGGAGGCCCGTCAGGTACCCTCAGTACCCTCAGTACCTTACCCATCTCGACAGTGTCCGCCATCAACCCGCCTTAAACACGCTGGGCCTCCCCCCAATCTTCCCGATCTCGGATTCACAATCTCTTCACCATCACCCTCGACCAACAAATTGCCCATCCCCCCCATCGCGACACCGGACCACCACTACGACGTCTGTCCGGATCACGTACCGGATCATCGGGTCGACCTATCACGCGACCATCGCGCCGCCCTAGACGTCTACCGATCCTTTGACGCCACCGGTCCCCCCCATTGTTTCCTCCGATCCATTGACGACTGCCGTGCCGCTCCGGCAGCCACTCCCGCGGTTTCGATACGGTCCGGTCCCGGTCCTAGGAGCATTTGGCGAGTGAGACCACTTTTGGCTCCGAGTACTGTACCACCACAGCAGCACACACATCCCCCATACTATATATACAATGGAGAGCCCCGAGTTCTCTGCTGGTATGCGCAACCAGGGTCCCAATGGTGGTCCCATAAAGCGCAAGCGCAGCATCATGGAAAGCAGTCCTGCTAGCACGGGGGACAACGACCGTGATGAGCGTGATGATGGTTCCCCTGAGGCCAAGGGTGGCCGCCGACTACCTGGTGTCAAGCGCGCTTGCAATGAGTGCCGCCAACAAAAGGTATAATCCCAACCAGGCAATTCCCGAATGACAAGACCTCGCTGACACCCCCTCTCCCGTACAGTTGCGATGCGATGTTGTTCAAGAACCCTTCTCGAGCTGCTCACGATGCAACCGTCTGCATCTCGAATGCAAGATCGAATCGAACTTCAAGCGTATCGGGAAACGCAGCAAGCATGCCGAGATGGAGAAGGAGATTGAGAAACTTAGGCGTGCGGTCCAAAGCGCAAAGGCCCAAGGTTTCGTCGTCGATGATGATGACGACAATAACACTCCAGGCAATGCCACGCATTCACAACTACACTCTCCTGTGGTCAACAGCCACTACTCCCACACACGGAACCCTTCGTTGATGGGGTCTGACGAGGCTGTCTCTTCTCTGCTTCATCTGAAGCGTGGAGGCTCTTATGCCATGCCCAGGATCGTGCGCGAGCTCGAGGACTTCAGGATAACAGAAGATGACGAGAGCGTCTTGTTCAACGACTACTTCCATTACTACCACCCGTTCCTCCCATTCCTCAATCCCCATCAGACCCCGGATCAGTACTACCAACAGTATCCTTTGCTGTACTGGGCTATAGTGGCCGTGGCCAGCAGGCGCTATGGACACGACCGATCGTTCTTGACCAAGCTATCCAGCCCTTTGACGAGACTGCTCTGGACTACCATTGGCGAGGTGCCCCAAAGCTACTTCGCTGTCAAGGCACTGTGCCTTCTCTGCACATGGCCTCTTCCAACCAGCACATCATCATCAGACCCAACCCACATTCTGGGTGGTGTTTTAATGAAGACGGCCACCGGCTTGGGCCTTCATCGACCAAATCACATGAACGATTTCTCGAGAGTGCCAATTGAGCTCAACAAGGAGGGGCTTCACGATAGAATCAAGACGTGGGCTGTCGCCAATATTGTGGCGCAGGCTGTTGGCACCGGTTATGGCCAACCTGCGACAACCTTGTACGACTGGACTTTGGCTACTCGTCAAGGTGATACTAGTCCTGCTTCGCTGGGCCCAGAGCTCGAGGCCAGACTCCAGATCGAACGCTTTTGCGATAAGGTCTCCAAGGAGATGTACAGCAACGCCAGCGACCCGAGGGGCGTTGCTGGCGATGAGCATCGCGCCATGTTGATGCGCGTCTATCGTCGCGAGTACAACGAGCTGACCGCATCGGTCCTGTCCAAGGGTATCTCACCTGTCGTCAACCTCCACCTCAAGGCTGCTGGCCTCCATCTACGCCTGGCAGGCTTCTTCGACTCTAACAACACGCCTAACTATCTGGATGATCTCATGGGCCTCTGGAGAGCCACGACGAGCTTCCTTGACTTCATTTTGGATGGTGACCCGTCTTGCCACGATCACTATTCCTACCAATACCGCGATCAGTACATGCTCAAGTACGCCTCCAACTACATTCAGCAGATGCTGGTAGCCGCCGGGTTCTCACTTCTCAAGCTATTGCGCTCCTTCTTCGCCAAAACTATTGATTTTGATCGCGGACGGGAACTCTTTCACAGAACCATCCAGGCCATCCGGACCACAAGCGTCATTCAGAACGATCTTTATTGGAGATTGGCTGAGCTTATGGTCCAGATCTGGAATGGCGCCGGAAGGGAAAACCCCAACGCATATCGACCTGACGGAACCGACCCAGTGGTGGACGACAGTCTGCAGCTCAAGGTGAGATGTAGACACAGCATGAGCCTGGTATTCGACTCCATTTGGCACTGGAGAGAGGAATATCAGGCCAGAGGGAGAGGTACACTTGATGGTAAGTTGTTTTTTGTTTGCACAGCTCTTCAATTGGTTGATAAACTGCTCCCAGTTGCTAAAAACAAGTGTTTGGCACAGCCCTCAAACAACCCACAAATCCCGATTCAGCTAATGAATCATCAGCCTCGTCGACACATCTCGATAGTACTCTAGCGCCGCCCTCTCACGGTATCCCGAACCTGGGCCTCGCCGCCGCCGCCTCGAACGGATCCATCACTCCCGGAGGAGGGTCTTCGACCATGGGTGGAAACCAGCAGCTCATGGGAATGAACGGCTTCGATACCCTCGACGTCTGGGATCCCCAGCATTGGATGCTCGATGGCCTGCTCGACTTCAATTACACGTTCGTCCCGCCGATAGAAGGTGCCTAGGAGCTTCCCCTTTGTCGACCAGGGAACGGAACGTCTTGACGAAGATTTCACGATCAGTCGCCGCCGTCCACGGCCAAATCACTCACGCGCGTACTAACCGGATTATGTTATACGGAGCTTCAACACTCGAGTAAACAGTATCAGCATCATAGCATCAGCATCAGCAAATTGTTTTTCTTCTCTTCGATCAGCATGCTATTTAACCAAAGTCATGTCTTGCATTTTCAAAGTCTGCTTTTCATTTTTCAACAAGTATACCCCGTTTTCTGATGCACATAATGAGTACCTAAAAAACGCGCTCTCTGGGATAATGGGGTTCAGGATTTGTCTTTCTATCGGTTCGGTTCGGGATTACTGGGAGGCTGGGAAAAGTATTGAAGGGCGGGACTCAAAAATCAAAACTGGCGAAGTGTCTGGAGACAATGTCCAAGACGAGGAAAGGTTTATATAGTGTCTTGTGATTTAACACACTTGCGTGAACGAAAGAGGTCGTATTCCGGTTTGTTGTTCTTCACAGCTTAGGTCTCTTACCGCTTAGAGAAGCTGAAAAAAGAATCGTCTTGCCTTTTGAATATCTTTAGTGACAGGTGCATGCGTCCATCAATAACACCGGCTCGAAACCTCATGTCGCGATACTGGGGAGCACCATTCTACAAGTTCCGACCTTCATCCCACTTACCCTCGCATTCGCCACGTCAATCGCTACGCAACCTATCACCACTGCACCGCTCACCGTCCAAGTCCCTCATTCATAGTTGACCCCACACACCAGACCGACTGACTGTCGTCCAAACCACAAAAGTCCCACCCAAATCACCTTCGATTTTCGCACCCCCCCCCCCCCCCCCTTTTTTTTTTTTTTGCCTGATCTAACACTCAAAGCGATCAAAGAACTACCAACGCCCCAAGGACGCCAATCGAGCACGTCACCGGAACAAATTCCGCTGTTCAACTTCGTCCATGTCAGAAGTCACTAAGAGTATGTACATCATCCAAAAGCATGAGGACGGACCACCGATGTTTCAAGCCTTGCCTTGACGCAGTGAAACAAGTGAAGTAAAAAATGCCAAGCACCCGTGCCGCTCTTGCTGTTGTTGGGTGTTGTGTCACTTGTGTGTGCCTGTTCGTTGGTTGTTGCCTTTTGCGCCGCACATTGCACCGCACCGGTGCTGCCGGTGCGGCTCGGCTTGTTGGTTGGTTTTCCTCCCGTTGTGAAAATACATATCAAACTCCTCCCGTCTTATTCCGGATTCCGCCTTTCTGGTGGGGAGTACTAACCTCTAGGGAGAAGATATGGCGGTAGTAGAACCAACAAGGTGAAAACGATGAAACATGAAACATAATAAGGCCGGATTGGGTCAGCTTATTCGTGATGATTATGGTAGTGAATGTTAGGAGTGTAGTGTCGATATATCGATACCACTAGGGAAGTTGATTCCGGTTCAGGTTCAATGGGGTTCTTCGCCACTATGATGCCGTTCTATTTACTTTGACCTCAACTTATCGTTTGCGGCTCCTTTAACTCGTGTAGATCATTTGATCACTTGGTCACTCGACCATATGATAAACGTCATTTGAGCAGTACATCTACGATTGTGGTGATGAGATGATGAGGATTAGGGACTTTTTGCCTTCCAGATATTGCCATTACGAAGTCTATGTCTATGTGCTTCTCTTTGGATAATGAACCGCCGAGCGCTTTCATTGTTAGCACGAGCTTCTCTACGCGCCGCCCGTCTTCTTTCGACTCTCGTGATCAGAAACTCAGTAAATGAAAAAGAGGCGAAGGGGCAAAAGTGGTTGGTCCACGATCAATCCAAAGGCCTGGCCAGACAAGGAAGAGACAGAAGACACGACAGGAGGCACGACTGACAAGACCGGAGAACAGGAAGTTTGTCCCGGCTTTCCCTGGAGGAGGAGGGAGCTGGAGAGTTCAAAGATGGAGAGGGAGAGCTCAGGATAACCCTCACCGGTCTTGGTATTGATTGGTATTAGCTGGTGAGTGATGATATCGGTCGTCTGTGTAGCTTACGTTCTTTGCCTCCCAATGTAAGTAAGTCTAGATCAAATGATACGATCCAAAGTTGGCATGCCGTTCGTTCGTAAGAGTGTCTTCTCCAGAGACGTCGTCATAGAAGGAAGGGACGTCTAGACTAAACTAGTGGATTCTGAAACATTTGTTTTCTGCGAGATGCCCGATGGATCACACTACACTACTGTACACCACGGCATCTTTTCCCACGTTTCTGTGTCTAGTATGTAGACTGATATGTGACATGTCACTCGTTGTTGTGAAAACTGATAGCCTGATAGGGTAGGGTAGGGTGGGTTAGCTGCCTTCCATATTCGGTATGCTCGCTCAACCTTGAATCGAATCGGATGATATTGTTCCTTGTTATCGTGCGGCTATGGTAGGCATTCTTCACCTTTCCCCGCTCCATCTCTTCTTCTTCTTCCTCGGACTGGACTTCCGTTTGCTTCCCCTCAACTTCGTCACAAAAATCTTCAAGGACCCCGCTCATACTCGACCTGTTGGCTTGTTTCTGACATTCTTGCAAAGTAGGACTTCCTTCAGACCCCAAGCCAGGATGACGAAAACAGTCATTGCAGTGTTGGTGTTGTTGGTGGTTTCCATGATGCGATGGTCCACTTCTTCACCCAGCTAGACTTTTGTCTACTGGATTGCAATATCTCGTGATGTTGTATCGGTGAAGTGACCGACTATCGGCGAGGGATAGAAGTGGATATGCTATCCATTCCCTCGGGTCGCCGGTTACAGTCCCATTGGGGTCCCAGTCCCGGTCCTTTGGGGTCCGGACCCGGGCCCGTACGGTACTGGGGTTTGGTAGAACTTCAGTTGGTTTTGCGGTCAGCCATGATGAGCTGTGTGGATCATATCTGATCATTGTCATGAATGAGATACCGTTTGCAGTATGTTTTCTTCGACAACTGTGACCGGAGGTGTCCATTCACTGTTAGTGTGGGTCGTGCTGAAAGTGAGGCACGTTGAGCTGAAAGTTCTGTGTGGATACTGTGGTTGTTTACCTTCCATGCTAGGATATCATCATGTATTCATCCCGGTAGGTAACACGCCGGGAATTTGTACCCCCCTCTGATCAGTGTATACTGTGCCTTCCTAGGTCGTCCTGATCAGTACCTGGCATCATAAGTTTACGCCTAGGTTGAAAAGAGAAGCATTGTCAGTATGAATCTGTATTTGTCCGTCGAAGACATCATAATGCAACTTCAAGGGCAGAAAAGTGGGCCAGTCATTCCAGAGCTCCCAACTTCAACTTCGCCTCTATCAACCGTATTCTTGTCACCAGAAGAATACCCTCGAGACCGGTGAGTCGCGGTAAACCGGATGAGATTCGTTGTAACATCGCAAGCTGCCATACCTTCCACACCAAGCCGATGATGTCTCAAAGCGAAGGCCCAAGAGTTTCTCGTCCTTGACTTGTTGGAGCTTTGGGAATATCGCTACTACCTTCCTACCAAGTAACTCTTGGTGGCTCACACTGCGCCTTCCACCCACAGGTGTCTCAGTGTATATGCCGAGCGTTGATCCGTCTATTCTCGGTATTTCGGTACTGTACTGAACTTCCATCATCTTTTGCGGTCCGCACGCGGCGGTGTTCGGGCGGGCAGCGACAGGATCTTCATCTGGAGAAGTCTTCTTGAAGAGGAACAATCAAAGTGATTGGTCAATTCCAAGCCACCGTACGTTGGGAGATGCAAGTAACACAGCCTTCGAGGCCTGGGTGGTTTTACGGTGGTCTCTTGGGGTGGTCTTGGGGGCGGTTCGGCGCTTATTAGCGTCTCTTTCGCCTTTTCTCTCGCTTGAGGTTGGTCGGGTCGCCTATTTGCCCTGATAATCTGCGCCGATTAGCCTCGCTAGCGAGCTTTAGCGCGTTGTTGCTCGAAGGATTTCGCTAAGCCGCGCCAAAGACATTGGTCACTTGTCACTTTTTCGGTTTTGGTAGGTATATCGTCAACTATGTTTCGTTTTAGGCTGTCCGGGCCGATATACGGCGCAGTGGGACGATGGATGGTGGAAGGTTGCTTGCGTTGCGGTGGTTAATACCGGGGAAGAAGAATTTGAAATTAGAAAGTTGTACCACAAAGCGATGTTTGATAACAGTTCGAAGCGAGAAGCGAAAGAAGGCCGAATGACGGGGCGGTCCGTCACCCTGGTCCTGGTAGGCAGTGCTTGCTTGCCCGCTTGCTAGGTTAGCTGGGCAGCTGGGCTAAGTGCTTGGTTTCTTGCTTTTGGCCAATCTACCTGGCCACTGCTGGTCCGGTCTGGCCTGGCCTCAATAGTGTTCAAGACCGAATGGAAGTGTTATTCGCTTTTGTCACAGTAAGTGCGCTTTTTCACCGTAAATCTGTAAGATATCGAAGCGAAGAGACGGCCCAAAGCCTCTCAAGGCTACAGCTGAAAAGCATGCAATCGCAGTTGAATGTAAGCCACATCTTGAGGCCACCCGAATTTATGTGGATGTAGATTGAATAATGTTGAGAGCGGGGTTTTCGCTGATCGTGCGGTTTGGTTTAGGTGCAGACTACGGCTGTGTTAGCGGGTATGCGTGCACGATCAACGATGCATAATAGCGGGATGCAGGTACCGTGACTTACATGATACTGCGTCGCATTGCATAAATTTTGAACTTCTTCAAAACCGGGACTGGGTTGGCTTGAAGATTTTTGGAGTTCTGTTGTTCGCTCTCGGTAGTGTTTCCTTCTTCCGTGTCGCACAGTATTTTGCCGGGGTTTGCAATAGCGTTAACGCATGATAGCGGCGGTGCTCTGCAAGTCGATGAGGAGAACCCGGTAGATGTCCGGGCATGAGACCAGCATGTTCCTGCCGTGCTCTGTAATGCATTCAATACGGTCTGTAATCGAAACGCCAAGTCGTTGTTCAGTAGTTGCCGTCGAAAGAAAGGTAAAAGCTCCGCTGTAAGGATTGAGATTTCACTCAGTCTTTGATCGCCGTCCAACCTGGGGCCATCCTTGGAACTTGGGGGATCGGCGAGCAAGGCGTAATGAGTAGTAGCAACCCAGTAGAATAGCTGAATAGTCACTTACACCCAACACAGTCTCGAACACTCTTTGCCCTGGTCTAGCGTTCGGTTCACCTTCTTCTCTCAGCTAGAGCACGTGGTGTTGCGGCTAGCAGAGCGTATTGTGGAAGGCCTCAGACTCGCCGGAATCGAGATGATCTTCGCTGAGCCGTAGTTGTTGGTTGGTCGCACCGAAACTCTGCAAGTCGCAGTGAACTGCAGCAAGCTGCTGTACCTGTAAATCATTCCCGTTCTCTCGGGCCGGTCGTACACTGCAATACTTACCTGGCGTCCATCCGGAATGCGGGTGCGGATGCGGTGTGTGTCTGTTGGTGATGGGGGATGGAGAAGAATGCAGGTCACCGCTGGCCGCTTGCGGGCCATCCGGGTCCGGAGGTAGCTGAGCCGGAAGTGCAGACAGACGCAGGTACGGACGGTTTAATGTCGTATTGTGCAGCTCTCCCGAGTAAATGAATCTATCTGTAGGCAACATCATTCTTGATCGTGCAGCTATTTGGCATGCATTGTGCATCATTGGAAAGTCTTGTTGACATCTCAAGGTGTGGATTCTTGATAAAGTTATGAGATGAGAACGAAGAAAGCAGGGAGTCGAAAACTGTTCGTCATGAAGGGGACGAAGCCTCCGGGAGAACGACCGAGTTGGTGAAGGACGATGCGATATGCTTCGTTCACAGTAATCTGGTAAAACTCGGACGGGTCTCTGGGCAGTCTGTTGCCCATCGGTACGATATCAATAGGCTTTGTTTGTAAACAAACTTCCATGCACTGATGGCGGTCTGACTTTGCACTCCATATGTCGAATTGCATCCATTTGACGACTCAAGAGAAATCGCTTGCCCTTTGAATCTGTACGAAAGTCGTCATACCTTGTGGAGATCCGATTGGTGAAGGAGCGGTGAAAAAGCGTCGAAAAAAGACCGCGATGTCTGTAGTTGTCTACTGATGCTCGTTGTTTGTGGGCCTTAGTTAGCCCTGTCCGTAAGCCACAACCTGGTCATTCTTTTGTCGCTTGTTGATAAACACTGTCGTCCGTGATCTGGACTGTGGTTGTTGTATGGATTACCTGAAGGAGACAGAGCCGCAATGCGAGATTCATGCGACACAACCCACACGAAGGATGGATGCGTTGCATCTTTTTGGAAATGGTGCGCGCCGCCACATTCGGGAGTGTTTCCTATGCCGGGACTAGTTCGCACTATTTTTGCCATGTTTCTAGTGTTTCAGAAACAACCGAAGGAGCATTGAAACTACTTTTGCTTCTTCTTTCCCTTCCCCAGATTTGGGGGCTCGCCGAGGCAGATGGCGTGGGACGGGGGATCATTGCAGAAGTTGTCGTTGTCGATATCGAGCAAGGTAGGTCGCGGTGGTGAACGGGACATGGCTGTAAGGGCGGATGCGGCGTTGGTAATCATGCTGCCAACCGCCCAGTAGCCGCGCCGGCAACAGATTGTCTCGACCTTTTGTTGGCGATTCCCATTTTCTGTTGGTTGCCAGAATGGCCGTTGGTTGCACCCTTTGACGACATTGCCTTCCGGCCCAGTCTAAAAACTGCGGGGGAAAAGTGATGGATGTGGAAGATACTGCAGGTGGCCATGTTGCGGCAATGGGAGTGGGAAGAAGAGAGAGCGTCAGATGCGAATGGGAAGCGCGAACATTGCTAAGTTACCAGGATTGAAAGCTCCAGACTCGAGCACGCATCAGCGTAACACAAGCCAAGGGTACACTCCCCGGTTGCACAAGCAAACCGGTTACCTGGTCACCCTGCCAGGTCGCCTACTCGGCCGCGTACGTTTTCGATGCCAAACCGCACAGTCACTGCTCGACCAGTTAGTCAACTCCCAAGATAGTAAAGCAACTCCAAGACCTCGGCCTTCTTTCCATCATGGCCTGTTTGTGTTCGCAGTGATTTACTGCAGGCTCCAAGATTCCAGGTTCCAAACCTTGTTAGTCCCTGAGCACCTTCCGCGTCCGCGTCAGTCTCTGCATGCGTCAGTCCGTCAGCCCTTCTGTCACTCCACCATAGTCTCACACTCAATTCTTGACGGAGTTATTGCTGCTCTCAGTGTAGCGGAATGTTCCGGTGGATTGGACTAGAGTTGAGCAACTCCAACTCCAAAGGCCTGTGTAAGAACCTGGTGAAAGCCAGACCCAACTGGTCGACCGGCTCAACCGGCCAACTTCCCGGCCCGACCGGCTTTCGACGTTCGTTAGCACACTCTACCGTGGCGAAAACGGCGGATTTTTCGAAGACCACAAGAGATTTCTATGAATAAACGTCTCAGTCAGTCACTGCCAAATCTCAATATCTGAATACGGAACACCGTGTGCGTGTAAGTGCTGTGTTGAACGTACCTTGACTTTGCCGGCTTCGGTTCACGCCCCTTCCAGCTGATGTCACTCGCTGAAGAAAGAGCTTTGTCACATTCCGACAAGAGTTGCCAGTTACTGAACTCCGGTCCAAGATCCTGTTGGGCCTACAATACCGACCCCTTGACCAAGATACTCTGAGGTACAGGATCAGGGGACCTATGGACATCTGCGATGACACTTGAGTACCTTTAGATACGTAACACATACTAACTCATGGCGAGCCCAGTGCTGATTTAACCTGTCGTCACGGTTCCAGATCTAGTGAGCAACACTAGTGGAAGAATCCAGCTTCTCGCACGCAGACACTGAAATCAGTTCCCACCTTCCCTTGCACTTCCGCGGATGACAGGTCATGGTACTCACCTAGAAGTGACAAATCTGAGAGGCTACAGAATGGGACGGGAGGGAATGTACTCGCTGCCAGTGACAGTGTGCCACACCAGATACCCATTGCCTAGCGGTCTGGAGCTGCTAAGAGAGAAGTATTGACTGGGGAGATAGAGGTTTCTGCTTTGCTTGTCAGCTTGTTGAACACTGACAGATATCCTTACCTGGATTCACATTCATCCGTCCCAGATAGCTCCCTTATGAGGCTATATCAGACTTGTATCTGGAGTTAGCAACCTCAGGTCTTCCAGGTATTGACTTACCCTCCAGTTGACTTGGTCCATCTCCACAGCACACTTCCTGCACCCTCAAATCACATTAGCTCGGCTATCATTTGCTATCACCAACCTCAATACTAACCTACCCGAAGTCTATTAGCAATAAGACTACAATCCCTTGCTTTTTCATGTATATGAAGTAGCACATGAAACACAGAGTAAATTCGGTGATATGCGTGAACATCTTGAATGCAAGCCCTCTTGAGCAGGCACCTTCGTATAGCCGCCTTCTCAGATCCGCCAGAGTTTTTGAAAATGCAAAACTTCATAGTCTGAAGTACGGCAAGCCGTCTATGTCACAACGGCCGTATGATAGGATGCAAGGAAAGAGACACAACGTGGATGCATGCGTGGCAGCGAAACTTGAGTGGAAAACGACTACTCCGTATGGATCGGTCCCGAAGCAGAAACCTTATTCCGCTTTGAAACCTTATGATAACTTTTTCATGTTCCCATAGGCTCAGCAGATGAACAAACTTATGCACATGCAATGCATCCGCGGCTCGGACATGCAGTGGTGCTGATGCTAACAAGCCGCAACACTTGGTGATGAAAGCAGGGCGAGACTAGTGACAGGTTAAATCACGATGTTTGATCCCGACGTGTTAATGCAATATTTGCTTTAGGCGTAGACTTTAGGGCATGAAGACTCGGAATGAGGAAAAAAGGCCAAAGGTCGACGCAAAGGCGGAAAATTATATGCCACCACTGTTACCAGGGGCACCTTTTCATTCATCGCTTGACGGTGTCTAGTGGATTGTCTAGACTTTGGCTGAACCCGCTAACGGGTCAGATATTGGTCGTTCTGGAAGATTTGTGAGGACTGTGGCTGTCGGCTGCCCGGGAACTCATTGAAGAGTTACCCTGGCCACGAATTTGACCTCTCCCTTTCTCACCATCGCTTATTGTCCATCTCGCAGCAATCATCGCCAAGGCTGTACTGAGCGACCGGAAAACACGGGAAGGGTTTGCACCGCAGTTCTGAGGAATGAGAAAAGCACAGATTCTGGCAAATCAGGACTCAGCAGCTCAAGACGTCAAGGAACAGGATCCGCAGTGCAAACCACTTTTTTCTCACTGTCTATTCAGCCATGCGGTATTGAGAGGTCAGGTATAGCCGGTCTGACAAGACAGTGATGGCAACGCATTTGAGGCATGAACCGTGTAGTCCAGCAAAATTTGTAGATATGTGCCAAAGTTCTTGACGGTTGCATTATGTAGGTGATGATTATGAAACAGACGCGCAACTTGCCCGCTTCCCAGTCACTATCCATACCCACACGGAGTTGAATGCGAAGGGTGATGTGGGAATTATGGACAGTTCGTAAGCATAAGTTGGCAGGGAAGAAAATGGAGAGCGGGGAGAGTAGGTGCGGCTAGAGGGAAAGCTAGAACTCAAATGCTCTGGTCAACGCTTGATATGCCACCGAACACAAGACAGCGCAAAAAAATGTAAAGGCATGATTATCTCTCGCCCCCAATGTAAACGTCTGGTGGTAGCCAACAGGTAGAATCCCTTGTCCGGGGCGGTTTCCCCGCGGGACTGCCTGACCAGGACCAACGAACGTGTACCCATTCGGACCTACTCCCTCGCGAGCACAGAACAAGGCGAGAATAGAAGGTTCTCTCCTCTCAGTCTTTCAAATCATACCATACTTGATGACAACATTGTTGGTGAGGCGATTGACTCTAGATCTCAACTGACAGCTGCTCATGATGTAATATCAAATTCGACTGCGCACAATACCTGATACAGCGTGACTAACAAGCTTTCGGCATCACGCACATATCGTCTTCCTTCCCGCCCGGTCCGACAGGGCTGCAGATAGGACGGTAGAGACTTTGATGCAAATGCGCCGCGCGAATACAGTCTAATAGACCAGATTCAACGCCAAGCCTCCTCCTATATATGCACGTTCGGAGACGCGGCACTTGCCATGTGAGTAATGCTGTTGGCTTTTTCGCTCCTCCGAGCGCGGGAGAAAAAAAAAGCAAAACAAGTTCATGAATGAGGAGAGAAGGATTTTGGTCTAGAGACATGCCGTTTATTTTGCATCCTCAGCACGTGTTGACAAGCTGTTGACCATGAAGAGCTAAAGTTGTCTCCGTCCTCAGCGCTCTGCTCGTGCTTGTGGCAATGGGACGGGTAGTGTGATTGAGGCTGAGTTAATACCATGATCACTTGGTGGTGAAACATGAAAATATCCGCAGGCAAGTTCAACCACGCTACACTCAGAAATAGATGTCCATTCGAGAACAAGAGCGGTTTGATGATTTGACGGCTTAAGCAGGTCTCGGGACAAACTGTGCCTCATTATGTTACCACCTTGCTCAAATGAAAGCAACTGTGTGGAATTTTGGAAAAGCTCGCAAGTGTTTGTTGGTTGTATCTTTGTTGTATCTCACCTCTCGCTGGCAACAACAACAAGAGGTGGTCACAATGTAAGATGTCAAGGGGCTTAGATCGGGATTGTGGGGGCCGGCTCCCCGAGACACCACTTGGCTGCTGGATCTCTGTGACCAGAGGGCTCAGGGATGTTGCCGAAATGAAGGACGGGACGAAAACCACTCGGTGAGGTGCTGCCCCTCGGCAAGGTCGAGCTAAGCCCATCTCAAGGCTGAAAGAAGTCACAAAATTTGTAGTTGACGCCGGATGGGCAACGAACGCTGCAACCATGATGTTCTTCATCTGTGAGAGTCCAGATGCTGGGGAAAAGGGCCTGGACCAGTGCAATGGAGCCCATCCTGTACCAATGGCTTGGCGACGGCGCCGAACCGCCGAGGTCGTCGACCGAATGTCTGGCCAGACCATGCGGACGAGGAACGGGCAGGGCGGCCGGCGGGCAGAAATGGGATGAACGAAAAGAGGGATGCCGAGTTAAGGCCGAAGGTGAAGAACAACCTCGAATAACAGATGTTGGAGAGAAAAAGAACGCGAATGTAGAACCGAATGGTCTAGTTCATTTGTGCAAAAAAAAAAAAAAAAGGGGGGGGGGGGGGGGGGGGGGGGATAAAGGGACACGAAGAGAGGAATTTGGAGTGAAGAGTAGAAAAAAATGCGAACTCAGGGCAGAGAGGCGGAGAGATCTGAGATGCGGGCCTGACCCAAGAGAACGGACAGAGCCACTCGAAGGGTTATTTTTTTTCTCGGGTGGGAGCTACCGTGATAAGCGTGACCGCCAGGGCTGTCCCTCTTCACTTCTCTTGCCAGCACAAGACGGGGCATGATAGGGCAACGAAAGGGCAGGCACGAACGGTCGGGACTGAAAATCTTCGGCGGAAGTTGGATGCACTTTCCCCGACCCGCACGAGACGGGAAAATGGACTTGTGGTTGCGCTCGTGCTGGGTTCTCTGGCCCACTTCTCACTTTAACTTTGCGCTTGTGTCCATTTTCTTCCCATGTCAGAATTTGGGCCTATTTCAGTCAGCGGAAGGCCCAGTATGTATTGATCTTCGAGATATTTGGAATATGGGCCTGCAAGCTCGCTTGATGAAAAAAAAATTCGGGACTTTGCAGGACACTTCCTCGTCCCATCGTTTTTTCTTGTGTTCAGTCTTGTTCGCATGACGCTTTCAATCCCATCTGCTTGGGGCGCTTTGCAGAAAGGCGGATGTTGCATTCACCTATACCGTAACCCAAGGGGCGGCAGTGCACCCGTAGTGCAGCTAAATCACCGTTCGTGTCGGCACTGAAGCCGCCACAGCCAGTTTGCGTTAGAGAGGGATTTGGGGGCTCGGAAAGGCTTCCACATCATCCCGTGCTGATGGGTGCAACGTTGGTCCCTATTCAAACTCCTCATGGTGTACAGTTAGTGACTTAGTGGGAAGCGCCCATTGTAGTAAAAGAATGTAGACAGTTCCCGTCAGTCCTGAATCACAGGGTGAATTGCCATGGATGGGGACATGCCAAGAGCCCAAGCCTTGCAGGGCCAGACCAGGCCAGGCCAACGCAGTCCGGAGAGCCAAAGGTTGAAAACAAGTTCTTACTTTGGGGTCCAGAGAGTAGATCTCTTGAAGCAGTAAGAACGTAATCTTGCTGATTTTCGGTATCCTAGGGCGAATTCCCAGCGCGAGCTGCCTCGGGTATTTCCTGTAATCCGGTTGCTAGGCGGTCGCAGCAGACACCCCTCGGGCAGTAGCAAAATCAGCGGTTCGAGGTGGTGCCCCCGGTGACAATGGATGGTGAATGCGATGCAACCGTGACGGGATTTGCTTTGAAGACCTTCACTGTGCCCTCCACACGTAGAGCTACACATGCTGCGCCCTTGAGAGCTGCCTTTCATATCGGCTCTGAACAAGCTCTATCCGGGAAACCAGGTCTTGCACTTGTTAAAAGAGTGATTGAAAACCCATCGATGTAAGGGCGCAGGATAGGCCAGCGCAAGATCAAATCCAGATGTCCTGTGCGAATCCCCGACCCTATCGGGCAGCACAGGGACCTCGCTCTGTAGAGGTATCCTTGGACATTGGACACCCACAAAGCGGGACTTGCCTAGTCCGAATCAGATACCAGGACGAGCTAATGCAGGACCCACGCAGTCACAATGGGGGCCAAAATGAGCCAAAGAAAACCAATGAGTGAGCTTGGTTTTCGTGGTGTGGTGGTAGCGAAGGGCTGACAACGGTGATTCTTGGTGGGCAACTTGGTCAGATGTTAGCTTATAGTATGATATTTGTATGTGCGAGTTTATCATGGGCTAAATACCTGATTTGAGGGTTCATCATGCTTGCTGGAGATAACACCGGATATGATGAGCAACATCGAAGAAGAAACTCGCCTACCACAAGATGTCTGGGCCTTGGCCACGAACGACCGGAAAAGGGGGACCCAGCCCTCACCCAAGAGCTCTTGTGAATCTCATCAGATAAGCTCATGTTTATGGAGATTCGACCCGGAATAAACCTAGTCCAGGAGCTAGGTAGGAGAGAGAAGATGGATCAACTGATCAAGACAGCCTTCAGACAGGCTCCAGATGGCGAACTCGGTGGACGATATGGGGTTTGGTAGCCACCTTACAATTGCGCTTCCGAAGCGGGGAGCACCGGAAGGTAACGGGGAGAGGAAGATTGGCGATGAGCCGAAAGGACGTGATGAGCGAATATATGCTGTCGGTATCGCGGAACCGGTCCCCGTTGGGTTTTCGCGGTTCAAGGCCGATCCAATTTGCTGGTTTATGGATCCATGATTTCGGCTATCAGTAGGACAGAGCCGTTTTCTCGGGCCTTTTGATTTTCAGGTCGCTCCAATCTGCTGCGGACAGCGTTCACACAAAAATGGCGGTAACGTCAACGGTGCGCGGGAGGGCGGGAGAAAGTAGTGTATGGTGTCGCGAAGGTTTGTACGGTACAAGATGCACTGGCACCGAGAGTCCCAGACCCCAAGTTGCGGCCCTCTTCACCCGGGCCAATTGCGTGCTTTGCCCATTCTCCCCGCGCGCCTGATGGTGATGCTAGCCGGGGAAATGTCCTCGTTGGTTTAGCCTGGTGCATGATGTCGCTTTTCCGACCAATGGAAGTGGATACTAAGCGCGTTTGAGGTGAACTGGACATGATGTTGGAAGTGTGTTGGGCCTCGATATTGTGTGCTTCTGCTCCATTATCTTTAGCAGGAAGCGATTCGAAGCGCGCAAGAAGTGATGAAGAATGACAGAGATCTGCGGCTGCACACACAATTGCGCACGACAGACCACCAGGCACGAGCACGAGAGAGCGGGAGCACGAGCCACTTCTTGTCGGACCGCCAAGACACACGCTTACCAGAGATGAGCTGGTCTAGGCAGATTTAGCTAGAAATGGAATAGCGTTCCCGACGGGACGGCAAGAGTTGCGATTGGGCAATCGCACCCCCAAGTGTCCACCACATTTGTTGCACTCCACTTGCAAATGCTCGTTGTTTTGGTCGGGGACGGGTGAGCTTCTGTTTCTTCGAGATGTTCAAACCCACGCAAGAGTGAGTTAGAAGCTTGGGCTCGAACGAAAAGGGCGAATGGATTCATCAGTGCCCTTTTCAATTGTCAGAATAACCCCCAATTCCTCTCCTGGACTTGCTCGCATGCGCCGCTTTCGGACGTGTCCACTCAAACACTGGCATCAGCTCATTACTGCCGTGAAAGGCAATGCGGGCATCTCGCAGGAAACAATCACTCGGCAAGAGTAGGAATGAGCATTTTGGTGATTGCGCAACTCAACAAATCCATTGATGCTGCTGGAATTACAGAAGTGAGGGATTGCCCGCCTGACGACAAAATGATGAAAGTCCTCAAGATGGGGTCGGTAAGAGCAGCATTCTGTCAGTCAGTCCCGTCTGTCGCCGGGCAAGTGCCACCGGCAACTCAATCCAATTCCTGGGAGATGCGGGCGGCTGGGCGCTTTCGGCGGAAATCGCAACATCTTCCCCGCCAGATCAACGACAAGGATATCCGAATGTACCTTCCTGTTCCGATCATGGCTCCAAACACCAAGAACGCTAGTCTTGTTATGGCTAATTTGCCCTCGAGAGTGTCCTACCTGCCCCGTAAAACCCATGCTGAGCTCCCCAATTATCGTGAGTCCTTCGCATCAGCTTGATCGCGCCTGCCACCAATTTTCCCACTGGACCTCTCAGGCAAGAATTCTCTGGACCGTGAGAACAGACATTCGCAGCTGAGATGACGGCTCGCGCATGGAGGCAGGAGCGGTCCTCTACCATCAAGCCCTTCCACTCACCTCAATAGTCACCTGCACTTCCATCAATTGTGCGTGCAATTCGGCCGTCGCTCAAACGTTCTGCAATCAAAGTTTTCTTCATCTCCATGCCAATTGAAGTTTTGGACAACGTTCACGATTTTGCTCATTTCCCGTTTCAGCAGCAGTGCCCTGATTGGGCGAAGGGGACCCGACCAAAGCAGGACACAAGTCAATCAACCATCACCATGCAGAACGCCGTTGCACTCCTCTCTCGGCACCATCGCTTGCCTTAAACAATTGACCCCCCGACTTCACCTAATTGCAACCCGACAAAACCGCGGAAGAAAACATCACTCGCCTAAACTCAAACAGCGTCTCTCCGTCGCATTGCACTTCATTCGGGCCCGCAGCAGCTGGGAGATCTTGGACGAAATGGAACGATAATGGTAGGCATGCCTTCCTGATAATTGCTAGCTAGTTCTTGAGCTGACATCACTAGCAAACACTAACAAACCCACGCCCCTTCCAAACGCAACGTTTCCATCTCAGCTCCATCAGCTCTCCCTCCAGGCGAATGCTGCCCACGACGATGTCGAATCCAAGCTTGCGGCACCAGAGCCACCACAACGACCTATTGAGGAACCCAAACCAGAGCTTCTCAGCCTGACAGCCTTGGGTCGCGGCCCTACGGGTCCCGTCATGATGGCTTGTTCGGATCCGCAACAATCGGCGGGGTCCGGCGCGACCGTTTTCATCAGGTGGCCTGCCCCGGAGCCCACTTTACCGCCCCCGCGCCGGCGCAATATCCTTGGCACCACCGCTTCAACCCGACTTTTCATCTCTGAGATTCCAAGACCATACCATCCCGTGTTCTGGAGCTTAAACTGAGAAAAAGCTCCTGCAAAGCCTGCCAAAACAGCGGATTCAAGATGGATAAACATTTTTAGCAGCCACAGCCCACGGGCAAGGGTTTACTGGGCAATTTGACTTGAACCAGACCGGACCAAAGTGGATTACCAAATAACCCATACGGAAGCATATCGTTATCCACGGTTCAGAGAGTCAAAGCTCACTTCCATCACAGAGATGTCAGTCTGGTCACTGGCCGACATTCCGTAGGCAATGTGATACACCTGGAGCTGGCAAAGGTAGCCGCTACCCGATCATCAAATCTCAACCAAGCGACTTCAGCTTGACCCGAATCGCCAGGCTCAACTCGACATCACAACAAGTCGCTAGAGATTCCTGGTTGATCGGCCCAATATCAAAGGGTAAGCACTTCGTTCGGGCGTAGACAGGTTGCATTACCTTCCGGTTGGTAGCCTGTCGGATGTAGACACGCCTGCTTCGAACTGGGAGCCGTCGCTCGTCTCTCCTCTCACTTTTGCCGATCTTGTGCCTTTTCTTTCTCGTCGACAGTCGACTACACTATGATGCGATGGGTCTTAAGCGGCGTCTATCGGGCCAAGGTCAAAGCCAAGGGAGGACAATAGCCGCCAGTTGGTTACATCAACCAAGTATGAAAGTCGTGCTCCAAGAGGCGCGCATTGAGGACTCGAGGTTACGAGAAAGGACGGGGCTGTACAATCGGGTACCATACTTGGACCTCAATTGTCCTTCAATGTACCTTTTTGTCTTCGCCGCCAATCCGGTGACCACGGCCAGGAAACCATCGAACAGGGCCACTTGTACTGCGATACAGTTAGGCATGCACCGTACATTTTGCAAGTTCTCGACCCCTGTCAGCAACAACCTCTGGGTGCTTTCTCCACTACCTGTTCCTCTGCTTACCCCCTGGAAAGTACAGGACACTGCGTACCCTTGGCAAGTAACCAGGGGCAGCGCCCCCCTGGCTGATGTTGAGCGTTGCCGTCCCGAACGCCTCTTCCATCCCAAAGAGTGTGGACGGGGTCCAAATCTGACTGTTTACACCACTTTGCACAGCAAGAGACCCCATCGCTCGCCTTGGTGCCGGTCTTCGACCAGCTCGGCCTTGAGCTAGGCTGTCCGGTACCATTGTATTATTACACAGTGGAGCTCAAGAACCTCCCCATGGAGGCCCGTTGAGCCCAATTTGCTTTGCTGAACGAGCAAGGGGGTTTGGTAGAACTCCGTGCTGTTTCCTAAGCCTGCACACTTCACTTCCCGTTCACGCTGAATTCCGACAGCCTCGATCAAGCGGCCGCTCTGTATAAGCCCTGCATAGCATTCAGCTTACTCTTCTTCCCATTCACGCTGACCATACGCCACGTTCTTGGTCTTTCCGCGATTGCCAGTTCTTCAAACTAACCAGTGCAATAGAAAACAATTCCTCGTTTGATACACAGCTAAAACCAGCTCCAGATGACAAAGTGGGTACGCCGAGGACTTCACATCGAGGGGGTCCAGGATTCATCTTGAACGTGTTGATGTGCCTGTCAAATCGGATCCGCAAGGCAAACGACTCTAGACCGACCCAGCATGGCTTTGTCCCACCCGATTCATACCCCCATCACCCTGGCAAGCACACAGTTTTGTTCAGTCCCAAGGCTCCGCACACCTCTTCCTCGACGGCGGCTAGTCTAATGCACATCAAAAGGGTATGTATCATACCTATCCACTTTCTACCCCCGCATGGCGGTCCTCGAGCCAGTACCACAGTACGTGCCGCTCGTTATCCTGATCCCGGGCCACTCTCTAGGAGCAAAGGAGGCTTGCTCATACGAGTTGCTCGTTTTCCAGTACTAGAAAACCATATCCTTGCCCCACGTCCTGCCGTCTCAACCTTCTACTTCTTCGCTTCAAACGTTCTCAGTCCTGCTGCTATGTATTTATTTGAGAACATGAAATAAGGTGCGTTTGATTCCTTTTTCGCCGCACGCCTTGCATCTCCTTCCGCCTCCCTTTCCACTTCTACCGGGTCAAGGATCCAGACATCACCCTATAAGGACCTCACCCTCTCCCCTCTCCCTCTTTCGGGCAAGCAGGTCAGCACTAGGTGGATATACTTTTCAACAAGCCCCGCCGCATTTTTTTTTTTTTTTTCTCGGGATCTCCTGCAAGAAAGATTCTAAATTTCCAAAATGGATCTAGACGGCCAGGAAGAACAGTCTCCTCCATTCCTCACCAGTCTGGAAGATCGTTTAGGTCCAGATTCGGAGGACGACTATATTGCCACGTCCAGCATCTGCACGCCTTTTGAGCACTTGCAGTTTCCCCTCGACATGACCAGCACCCAGTATCTGACGCCGAGCACACATTACCCGAAGCGACTGCGTGCCCACGGCCTAACTCTCCCCGGTACGACCGCTTGTCCGAGCGGCCCACATACTGTTGCCTACTCCTCCCCTGAGTTAGACCCATTTACTGTACGTATTAACGACCCATCTCACTGCTACTATTACTCACCAAGCTGGGCAGACTTCGGACCTTTCTTCATACAACTACTCAGCCACCGTCGACACTACACTCCTAACGCCAATTTCTGGCTCCGAGAGCCCCCCTTTAAATCAAATGCCTTCCCCAAAGATGCAGCATTACCACACCTCGCAATCGACAATGCCTCTGAACGAGGTACCGACACCTCCGAACACAGCAGGGATGTACTGCAGTCCTTACGAAAATCAGGGTTCTCCTTCCATATCCGGCCTTCCATCAGTAACAGAGGGGCACACGTTCAATCCCTCATCGGCATATATGGCCCCTAATCTTCATCACGCAACGTCACCCAAACCCGAGTTTCCAGCGGCATCTGAACCTCCTTACCTTGGTGCATACGGCGTATCGACCTCTCACGGTGGTGAGATGCCGCATCACTTTGCGGAATATCCTCCCTTCCCTGGTGTTGACGTAGATACCGCCCCTGGATACATGTACAGGACGCAACAGCCTCATCTGAACATCCATGAACCGGAAATGCACCACCGCCTGGCCTCCAATGGCCAAGTACCTCTCTTCGCCCATGGACACCCTTCTCCCTACAGACTTCAGACAACCCCCAGGATTGCTGGGTTTGACGAACTGCCCCACGATCCTCCCATGTTTCATCCACCATATCTACCTCACACACCAATCATTGCTCCATCCAAGCGTAAACGACAAGACAAGAACAAGATCTCCAAGCCTGGAAAATCGTCATCGCGGGCATCAAAAGAGTCGCCTCGTCCAGGATACACAAATGGGCCGACCGCCTTTCAAGAAGGAGAGGGTGATAGGGAGGAGTTGACCCTCCATGAGGACGCGCCGGAGGACGATAAGTTCTTGTTTCAACTCAGGAAGGAGCATATTTCCGAGAAAGGGAAGGGGATGTGGGAAGAGATGAAGGCAAAGTATTCAGAGAGGCATCAGGGTAACTGGGAGAAAGCGGCACTGCAAATGAAGGTATCGCGTGCAGTAGCCAAGTTTGGTGTATGGCCAGAACAAGAGGTAAGCTCTCAACGGTGAAGAAGAAGAACGGGGGAAACAGCTTTTGACTGACATCCGCTATCAGATTCAACGTTTGAAAGAAGCATTTTACCAGGACGAAGAAAAGAGGTATCAACGCCTCATAGCGCACATGAAGGAGAAGGGTGGATGCAAGGTATGGGACTGGAAGCCTCAACACATTTCGGCCATGCTCATCAAGTTGGGCCTTGAAGATGCCAAAGTAGAAGAAAAGACGGGCACTCGTCGGCGAAAGAAGTTGGAAAAGCGAAAGCATACCAGCTCGGCATCACATGGAGGGGCCTCCTACTCTACGCCACACCTTCAGCAACAGAACATGGTGGGTGAATGGTCCGGAACAGCTGTTGGCCTTGGTCTACACAATGTCTTCCCCAACAACCATTCTCAGCAACAACCCCTGATGAGCATGGGATCAACTGGTCGACACCCCTCTCATGAGCAACCTTTCTACGAAGTGGCGGACGACGAACGATTTCCTCAACTTGCCCCCGAAGAATACTACCAAACTGTCGACCATCTATTTGACAGTACGAGGCACATCGAGGAGGACGATGCTTCTTCAAGTCCTGGCTTCACAAGTGCGATAGATCGCGATGAGAAAGGGGTCAATGTTTCAGCTAGCACCGCCCACAATTCGCGGCCGCCGACAAGAGATGAGCTGAACGGTTACCAGAACACACCTACTGCGAGGATGGCACAACAGGCGTGTGAACAACTGCTTCAAGGACGGCAGCAATAGCAATTACAGCAATCGGAGTGCATGGACGAGGCGAGGAGGAAAGAATGGCATGCTTTCACGGCGGTAAAGCGACGGATAGCAGATTGACACCGCGCCTATTGATTAACCCCCCTGTTGCTCCTTTCAAACGTCCATATTTCTTTCTTCGTGGCATCACATTTTTCTCTCACCGGCTTTTTCTGAAATAGCATTCATGTTTCTTCTCTTCTTCCACGCATGTTACTTCATCATATCACATGTGGCGTTTGGGACTTCCTTCTGCGGCTTCCATCAGAGAGTGCCCGGTATTGACTTTAGTTTGATCAACTGGGTGGCCTATTCCTCTTTTCTCTACTCATCACACGTTCAGCATATTGGAGTCACCGAGCGGGATGCGAGCTCTGTTGGGTCCCAAGAAACAAGAAGGGAGAGGTGAAGGATGCCGGTGTACCCAAGCAGGGCTCAAGAAATAAAGGACAGCGTTAAGAGCAGTCAGTATGTGGCAACTATGGGGACGCATGCACTTTCCAGTCGATAGTTGACAAACAACATGACGAAAATGTGGTTATTTTGTGGCCGTATCATTGGCGATGTCCAGGCCTGACTTTTTGCAATTTGCTTGCTTTTGGCTCCCGCCTTTCCTCTTCCTGACTGTTCTTCTGTAATTGATTGGTTGCATTGATTCATCATGGCGGTAGAGTGCACTTAAGCGTGCTTACTCAAGAAGGGAATAAATGGTTTTCATGGTGCCCCAAAGGCCAAGGACAGGAAATCAGCATCCACATGCGTTGGAGAAGCGACGAGAGGAAAGACTGCATCACCAGAGGGGTTTACCATTACATTGACACCAGACAACGCGCCGAACTGTCTTCGTCTTCGGGGCAGCGATCTACTACGTGTGACGTAGACGTTACGGAGACCTCTCCGCCGAGGAAACAGGAATCTGCAGAAAGAATCAACGACCAAAATGGTCAATTGCGCAGGAAGGCCAATCCCCAATGGGAAAGTCAAAGGTTATTCTTGGTTATCCTTGGCGGATGATGGGCATTCCTCCACTCTATCACATTGTTGCCCCGTGGGGCCTGCTCTTTAATCTGACCGTTGAGATATTAGAGATATCTTCTTAACATCTTCTTCGTATCACAAAAATTGCAGAGTCGAACAAGGTGCGTCGGATGCATGGGATGCAGTTCAAGAAGCCCACGCGGATCAAATCAACACAGCCTCTGATAAATCATGCTCGAAGGCGGTGTTCGGCTTGGGGGTGCCTCTCCTGTCAGATTTTCGGTCCACGGTCCACCCTCTCGAATTACTAATTCACACACAAGCTTTTCACACCACTGATATTTTGCATCAACCAGGTACGGACAAAAAAATCGGAATCGCACCATCAATTTGATCGTCCAGGGGGTGTGCTACTTTGCTGCCTAAGGGTTGTGGGGTTACCATATGGAACACCCTTCGTTCTGCCATATGATGCCCCTAAATGAGAAAGTGCCAATAATTCGGTGCACAACCGGCAGTCTGTTTCCTACTAGCAATTCTCTTTTCTCGATTCAAGATGGAAAATGTAAGATTGTGGTTCAAAGAAAAGTCTACATCATTGGTTCGCGAAGACACGGGAAGTATTCGGTCGAAGGATACCCTGACCTGACTGTCGGATCGTTGCCTGGCCGCTTGTAAAATTCGCTTGTCACATCTGCCAAGCACTTCATAATATGTACATAGTGTGTGTTGTACATCAGACGGGAAAGCTCACGATACGTACATCTCGGGTCGGAGATAATCTCACGCATACCAGTGGTATTTTTTCTGGTTGGCTAACAAAACTGTCGTCGCGAACAATCCGTCTACAACGTTTGCTTTCTCAGGGTCCAAACGTCCGTGGCGGGATATTTCCTTCCCCGCATGGATCAAATGCCCTGTCTGCTTTGCGTGGTCGACGAAAAATCCCCGAAAAAGATATACAAGCTTCAACCTCTAGGTATACTCCACTGCCAAAATTCCCCGGGGCTATTTTGGGACATCAACGGCAGCTGTACGGGGATCTCCGAAGTGGTGGGCCTAGAAGGCGTACAGAAAAAGCGGGACGGAATCCGGGGCACGGAGCTCGGCGTTCGGGGTCGGAACCGATTCCTTTCGTCACATCCCGGTATGCACGTACCACGCCTCTACTGTAGTGATGCCTTTAAGTTGTGGAATTTACCACATACATCTAAAACGTGACGTTGACCGGCTTTCAACACGTAAACATATTGGCCCTTAAGAACTGTGGGAATGGACTAGTTCAACGGAGCAGCAGTAAGGGACTAAAAGACGCAGGACTAGCAGATGCAAAGACGGAAAGCAAGCTAGAGCTTGTGCATGGCACCAAATGCCTCCAAGAGAAACGTGGCAGATGTGGCGTACAAGTGTAAATATTAACCACATGATGGCTATTGGATTGGATTCACGGTTATAAACCCCAACGGCAATCACCGTCCCTTCCTCCCCCTCGGAATCCGGAGACAAGTACCTAGATGAACCTGATAGGCGGTTCACTTAAGTAAGGGGTGGGCTACGGACGAGATAGGTCAGGTGAAGAGCATTGTGCTGCATCTAGATCTTGCCGTCTCCGAAAAAGCGGCTCGTGGAAAGCAAACAAGCCACGAGTGGGTGGCCTGAAACCCTTTTTGATCCTATTTGATGAGGACAATGGGAGGTTTGTTTGGAAGGACGGCAGGAAAGCTTCAACGGCTGGTTTCTATCTATTTATCTATCTATCTGTTACATTCCAACGAGGAAGTTTCAGCTAGTCTTCATCTCAAGGTCTGGGTCGCTCATTCGTTAGTTGAGGAAAAGGTGCTGCCTGTCAAGACCGAAATTCCCAAGCACTAGAAGAAATAGCTGTGCACAAACACCTGATCGAACGACGATATAACCTCCCAATTCCTCGATTATATTTTCAACTTTTAATCCTCCTCAAGGCCTACATCAGAACCTCCTGTATCTCCATTTAACATCATCTTTCTCGAAAGATCATGGTCATTATCAATCGTTGTTGTCGTTCCAGGGAAAAAAAAAAAAAAAAAACAAACATCCCCGAACAGCTTCGAGACCGCACTGACCAATCACAGCCTCCCAATTAATCTCCAAATTTCCCAAACGGGAAGAAAACTTTGACCCCACCATCACCAGCCCACACCAAATCAAATGTACCTAGGGAAAAGTCACAGCTCACTAAGTCTAGAGCACACTGAAGCAAGCACTGAGCGAAAGAAGAAGAGACAAAAAGTGATGCATAGAGGTACAAAGTCAAGTACATTACTTATGCACACTACGACAACAACCGTGGACATCGCTAATTAGCAGTACCAAGCTCAGTACACTGGATCTAACGGAGCAGAGACCCCAGAGTCCAGCAACCAACGTTACACAACAAACGTTACACAAAGTCAAAGCGCCAAGTTGACGCGCTGCACTTAACGCTGCACAACGCTGCATTATGCTGCAGGAGTTAGGAACCTTGCGTGCGGTAGTGCAGTGCAAGTGACAGTGGCAGGTGTACGTAAGCCGCCTCTCATGTGGTTGTGTAACGCGAGATAGGAGGCGCCGCCGTCGTTTAATGTATCAAGTGGAAGTCGAAAAGATTCTAATTGGTGTTGATCGTTGTTGATGAGAAGGTCACAAATGGGGGTGAATGCGAATATGTGATATATGTAGAAGTTGTGATGAGGGGTAGCTCCGGTAGCTTTGATGTAGGTAAAAGTATTTGCAGTTGTTGATTGCGCGGAAACGAAATTGGCTGGGATTTTGTAGGCGATAATGGGTAAGACCTCATCCGGTGTTGCTATGAGATGCTGAAGGTAGAAGGTGAAGTTACTGTAATACTTGTTGGGTAAGTTTCCCAGGCAGACAGACTATCCAGGGCGCCCGATTCACATTATTATCATGCCGCCATTTTTCGACCATCTTTTTTTTTTTCATTTTCCATCTTCCAAATCTTGGGAATCGTATTCTCGGAAAAGTGTTATTCCCGCAAGCCACAATCCATCTTCGAAATTGTGACGGGTAGCGAACGACACCTTACCTTAACCTTCATTTGTCTTGGCGATTACCAAGGGGTTGTTGAAGAAGGAAAGGAAGGCCCCGGGGAATGAAGCAAGAAGCAAAGCTGAAAATCGAAACGGTTTTTTTTCGCAAGTCTAACCGCAGATAGTTACGGGCATGTTGAACTGTGTCGATGTCTGCCGAGACTTCAATCCTTTTCTTCTTTCATGTTTTTGTGAACATGGGAAAGATTGTTGTTACTGTGCAAGTTCGCGGACTTTGTTCGCTGATGTTTTGTTAATTGAGATGCTGTTCAGCTGTTGACTGATCCAGCTAAAGCACCATGGAATGTGGGTTAAAATCTGTAGCGCCCGTGGTGCCGTGGTCCGCCTTTCCGTTTTCCCTCCTCCGGTCCATCAGTCGGGTCGGCGGGGGTGACATTCCCGTTCCCCGGTTGTGCGCACTCACACTGAGCCTGGGGTCCCGGCCTTGCGAATTCGAAGGGCCGCCCCGGCGCCCCGCCGTTCTGGGCTGTGTCGATCAACAGCTTCCATTTCTGGTTTTCTGGCGCTTGTCATGTTCTCCACCGGTCGGGTCTTCTTGACCGGGACAAGGACCGGGGTAGATTCGATAGTTGAGCAGGGGTAGCTGTGATATATCATCAAGTTTCAACTGCGTCTCCAGTGCGTACAGGTATTAGGGATTTACTTAACATCCGTTGAGGGTTGGAAACTACGTGGGACAGGACCGGATGAGGAGTTCACGAGTGTCGTTATCCTCGGTTCGGTGAGTGTCAATATCCTAGGTAGTGTAGTGAGCCAATGTTAACGTCGTGCCAGGCATTCTCATATTTTGGAACCGTGAACGAGAAAACAAGGGTTTTTGAGCTTCCCCAAACGGCTCGCCGTGAGGACGGAGAGAGAAACAGGAATGCTTGGCGACATTGGGGCTCGGCAATACTACCTGACCTTCATCAAGGAGGCGACGATTTATTCGTCCTTCAAGCTCCTTCGTTTGCGGGCTGTGACTCGCTCGTTCTGCCAATTTGTGATGCCACTGAAAATGCTAGCCAGCGATGACTCCAAAGCTTTAGTGGTTCAGTGGCTCTTGAGGTAGTGTAGCATGGGTCAATATAGAACCCCTGTTATGCTTGTGTCACTGCATCTCAGAGGGGGGATGTCGGGTTGATATTGGCCGTATCTGTGGGGGTACGTTACTTTTTGGCCCCCAATTCAAATAATGGCCATTATGACGAGACTGGGATAGAATTGGAAACTGAGAAAGAACCTCGCAGGTTGTTGAGGATGAGTGAATCTTTGGAGTTAATATTGTCGGTGAGACCTCGCTTGGTGATTCTGTCTACATTTCCTTGGGAGACTTTTGGAGCTTTCTGAGGCGCGAGAGATGAAATCCCACGAGGCTTCAGAGCCGTGGCGGTGGGCCGTTGTTCGGGACAACCTGGTCCATGGTATGGGGTCGATGGCTACGGTACGGAAGCAAGTAAGATCATTGAGCTTGTTAGTCCTTTGACTTGACTGTACCGCAGAAACACCCACACTATCGGCTGCAGTCTCCAGTTTCATATCCGTATCCGTGTTCCGGAATAGCCACCCATTAGGTACCTTATTTTATGCTGACCGTAGCAAGGTGATAAGGTGTTTGTAGGTATGGTAATTCTCGGGTTCGGCTCGTAAATAATGCAGAGGGGTGGCATCTATGTTCCCAAAGGCGCAGTTCAAGGACCTTGCAGCTACCCTTGACCTAGGCACACAACTTTAAGCCCAAAGACGGTGGGTGAATCTGAAACGTTGCCACATGGGTTGGGGGTCTCGACGTCGTGAAATCTCATTGAACGAGGCAAGCGAAAGTCTGAGTCTGTCCTAAGAACTTTAGAAGAGTCGAATGGTACAATCAGGCTCCGTAGTTCTGGGATATCGAGATAGAGATTTTGCCAGTAATCTTGTCAAGCCACTCAACCGCCATCGTGGGGCATTGTGCGATCTTGGGTGGGAACCAGACCTATTGGATTTGTGTCCCGGTCCAATGGCCGCGTGTACAGCAGATACATATCGATACATTGTTTGGACCGCATGAAAAGAACGTCAGTTCTTGTCAGGTACCAATTGTATCTAAACGACCTCAAGCTGCTCATTGGACACAAACTGGTGGCTAAAGCGTGCAGCTCATTGCAGGTGTGTGTGTTACCTATTCTTCCAGCTGGAGACTCGAGATTCGTTGCCGTTGTAATGAGCTTTGGCACATCTGTGAAATGATAGAGGTTGCCATAATGATCAGGATGCGGCGTATCCAAGCGAAGAACCTAGCGCTCATACTTGCCGTTCTTCAGGTCGCACAGAGGGAACTCAACGCGTCAATATCAACAACCTGTGTGTGACCCGAGCCCTGTTGAGCTGGCAAGCCGGACCGGAAGGGCTTCATCTTTCGGTGTGCTGATTATTGCTAGATTCGTCAGTATTTGGGTTAAGCCATAGCTATGGAGGTATAAAATGGGGTTTGGAAGGTTTTGAAGAACATGATTTTGAGAGACATCGAATCAAAACAGTAGAGAGTTCTTGCCGACAGGACAGATGACAGGCGATGCCCACTGGGTTACTGTGCCACCTACAAGCTGGAGAAAATCGTGAATCTGACCAGAATACGCTCGGAGTCTAGGATAAAACCCATGTCATAGGCACTGGCATTCGGTGATTTGAATGGCGCCTTGATCCGTGTATGTAAGCAAGGACCTGCAGGAGAAGGGAATTTGTGATTCGTAGCACTGAAGCAGTCGTGGTCTTCGTGCCGTATCTCGATTGTAGGTGGGAGTGAGGTGAGATGAAGGACCACCTCCAGGTCCTCAGCTCGTTTCCCACTGCAGAGTGCAAACTGATTTGACTTCATAATACGGCAGCAGCTCGGTTATAAGTTTTGGCCCCCAATGACAAATGTAACGAGGAAATATCTCACAGTAGTCAATGAACAGTGACTCGATTTCACTATAACCGAAGACAGTAGCCGGAAAGCAGAAGGAGCAAGTGGTCCGTTGGATATGATGCGCCAGCATGGATGGAGGTGGCATCTCACTGCGCCATAATCATTCATGACTACAGGAGTCATCGTTTTCTGCCATTGGGCTGCTTTTGCTGCGGAAGTATCGAGCCGACGAGACGGTAGCCACGACCCAGCTATGGTGGTAGACGCATCGTACGCGGCAATGGCCTTTCGGTCAGAATCGGAAACGAGAAGCCAAAATAGAAGGAGGTGGCATAGTGTATGTGAGAAATAGTTTTTTGGCGAGCCATTGGCATTTAAGGGTCAACTGATGTGATAAATTGGAGGAAGTGCGGCTATGAGACACAATTGGTCGGTGAGACGGAGTAAAAAAACCGGAGTGGTGGGATCCCCGGACCGGCTTTGACTTGTAGCGGCCGCGCCGAACAGAAACCGGAGATGGTGAAAATAGCCGCTGCCCGATAAGTGGGGCCTTTGCCTGTCGTGCTTGAATCCTTGACACCTGCCACGGGCCGCCTCTTGAGTGTAATGTAACGTTAATACAGGCAATCGCACCAGCCACAGTAACACAGCGTGACACCTTGATTACACCTTGCAGCATTGGTTTAAGTGGCATCATTCATTCACCTACCCGGCACTGCATGCTACACGCTGCACACACATTCACCAATTCATTGCTTTCTTCACTGCAAAACCTCCGCGGTCAGTCAACGCTCACCGAGCCAATATCACCCGTATTGGACACCTATGCCGTCTCCAGTGGCCTTCTTCAGCCACCCGCCTAGGTGATCTGCTGGGCCTGGCAGCCTTCACCGTCCAAGTGCCCGGAGGGTCTGTGACGACAACCTGTCAAGTTCACAGCCACACTTCCGGACTCCTGCCGGCCGCATAGTAACATGACCCGGGAACCAGTCCGGCCCCGTCTCCGGCCACAATTCCGGACTCGACCATCACCACCACCATGGCTTCTTGTTCTGGCCGTGTTGGCCTTTGTGGCCCTACTACCCAGTGCTGGGGCAATGCGCCCCAGCCGCGTGGCTGAGCTCCGCCGTGAGGTCGTCGACATGTTCTACCATGGCTTCGACAACTACATGCGCATCGCCTTTCCCGAGGACGAGGTATGGCCCACTATCACCACCATCCATCATCCTCAAACGTTTCATCAGCTCAAGGCTACACTTCGTTTAGTGTAACACCAAGCTAACTCAGCCTTGTTAGCTTCGGCCCGTCACTTGTGCGCCTCTGACCCGGGACGCTAAGAACCCAGGAAATGTCGAGGTGAACGATGTCCTAGGCAACTACTCCCTTACCCTCATAGACAGTCTGTCTACGCTGGCCATCTTTGCCTCAACCCCGCCAGATGACCGAGGCACAGGATTGAAAGCCTTGCGTGACTTCCAGGATGGTGTTGCCGCCTTGGTTGAGCAGTATGGCGATGGCCGTCCCGGTCCTTCTGGTCAAGGCTTGCGCGCTAGAGGCTTCGATGTCGACAGCAAGGTCCAGGTGTTTGAGACGGTCATCCGTGGTGTTGGCGGCCTTCTCAGTGCCCATCTGTTTGCTGTTGGCGCTCTACCCATCAACGGATATGAGCCTCTTGGTCCCAATGATGATCCTCTAAGCCCTCCTCCCATCCACTGGTCGAACGGGCTGGTTTACGACGGCCAGCTGTTGCGATTGGCACTTGACCTTGGAACAAGGATTCTTCCAGCCTTCTACACGAAGACGGGAATGCCGTATCCGCGTGTCAACTTGCGTCATGGTATACCTTTTTACAAGAATTCGCCCTTGCATGGGGCATCTTCCGGGGATCATATCCTTGATGGGCCTCCTGAGATCACCGAGACATGCAGTGCCGGCGCCGGATCGCTTGTTTTGGAGTTCACTGTTCTCAGTCGCCTGACAGGTGACCCGCGATTCGAACAGCTTGCAAAGCGAGCCTTTTGGGCAGTATGGTATCGGAAGAGCCACATCGGTCTCTTAGGTGCAGGTGTCGATGCTGAGCAAGGCCATTGGGTAGGCCCGTATTCCGTCGTTGGTGCTGGCGCCGACAGCTTCTTTGAGTACGCCCTCAAGTCGCATATCCTGCTTTCCGGGCATGAGCTTCCGAACCGGACAGCCGTCGAACCTAAACCCAAGGACGACTGGCTGGACCCCAATACACTCTTTGCTCCACTTACTGATGTTGAGAACTCGCCTGATGCGTTTCTCCAAGCATGGCATCATGCCCATGCTGCTATCAAACGTCATCTCTACAGTGACAGAGATCACCCGCATTATGAGAACGTCAACTTATGGACAGGCTCGCTGGCTACTAACTGGGTAGACAGCCTTGGTGCTTTCTACGCGGGTTTACTTGTCCTCGCTGGCGAGGTCGAAGAGGCCATTGAAACAAGCTTACTCTACACTGCTATATGGGCGCGATACGCAGCGCTGCCTGAACGCTGGTCGATTACCTACAAGGATATCGAGGGCGGTCTGGGCTGGTGGCCGTTGCGACCCGAGTTCATCGAGTCGACCTACTACATATACCAAGCTACAAAAGACCCTTGGTATCTCTACGTCGGCGAAATGGTCATGAGAGACATTCAAAGGCGGTGCGCTACCGAGTGTGGTTGGGCAGGCCTTCAGAATGTGTTGTCCGGCGAAAAGAGCGATCGCATGGAAAGCTTCTTTCTTGGCGAAACCACGCAGTATCTGTATCTCTTGTTTGACGAGTCTCACCCGCTGAACAAGATGGACGCTGCTTTTGTGTTTACTACCGAAGGCCATCCGCTTATCTTGCCAAGGGCAAAGTCTTCGGTTCGGTCAAGGCCCTCTGAACAAAAGGTCATGATCGTGTATCATGATCCTGGCTTTACCAACACTTGCCCGGCACCTCCTTCCGACATGCCTCTCACAGGTTCCGTTATTGCCGCCAGGGATGACATTTACCATGCTGCAAAGATGCTGGACCTACACTTACTCCAGCCAAAGGACAGCCTAGGACTTCCAGCGGAGGCTGTGAAGCCATCCGGTCAACAAACAACTCCCCGAAAGTCTCAACTCGATGCCAGCCGGTTCACGCCTTTCCCCTGGTCTCTCCCACCAGAGATGGTTCCGCAAAACGGAACATGTCGCAAAATCTACCAGCCCGTTGAGATGTTACTTGAGTTCTCCTCCAACGCGCAAGAGCTCATCGGCGGCAGTGCCTTCAACTATCTGATGGGCACGCAGAACCTCGAGCGTCTTACCATGGATCGGATCCGTGTTCAGACCCTCTCCGGTCTGAAGCTGACCATGAGACAGGAGGAGGATTCCGACGGTGAATGGCGTGTCAGCAAGGTGAACGGCGTCCAGCTCGGCCGGGATGAGTTTATTGTTATGAACCGAGCCATCCTCGGCGAGGTCTCGGACCCGCGATTCAACCTCGTTCGCGACCCTGTCAACGTTAAGCTCGTACATCTACACCATGTGGACCTGGGCCAGAACGATACTGACACGGAAAAGGACGCCGAGGAGCTGCAGCTTGAAGAGACCGACGAAACTGCCAATGATCCTTCCCCAGAGGAGCAAGAATCCCAAATAGAGCCAGCAAACGTCACCTCGGAAGAGCCTTCCTCCTCTGCTCTCGGCTCCTACGTCAAATCCCTCCTCGCCAACCTCGCCGCCTCCCTCGATGATCTTCTCGACGGCATCCCTCTCGAAGCAGCCGTCACCGCTCTGCCTTCTATTCTTCCCTCCATCTCATCCATTCACGGTAGCACCCACAAGCACATCAAATACCCTCTCAACGTCTTCCTCAACTCCACCGCCGTTACAGCAACCGGAATCGGCGCCGCGCCCTTACCTCCTTCCCCTCCCCCTCCACCCTCATCCCCTTATGGCCCCAACAACCACGGTCAAACCCGACTTTACCCCGCCTTCGGGCCAGTAGCGCGAGACATGATTCCATACACCACAATATACGCCGCCGGCCAACTCTGCTCCCCATCCCCTCCTCTCTCTTCCTCTTCCTCTCCTGATTCCTCCTCCGACTCCTCACCCGACCCATCCACCCCCACCCCCCCTCTATTGGGTGACTCCATCCCCCGCAACCACCAAATCCTCCTCCTCCGCCGAGGCGGCTGCTCCTTTTCCGAAAAACTGTCCAACATCCCCTCTTTTCCACCCTCGCCCACTTCTTTACAACTCGTAATCGTGGTATCAGACGGTGAAGACGAAGATGCTTCCTACTCGTCCTACTACACGGGCTTCACCCAATCCCACAGTGGCGCGCCGCAAGGTGGTCTGGCTCGACCGTTACTGGATCAAGTCCAGAAAACACCGGGCGGGCTGGTGAGGAGGAATCCGATACCGATGATTATGGTTGGTGGTGGGGAGATGACGTATGAGACGCTTAAGAGGGCGAAGGGGGTGAGTGTGGTGAGGAGATGGTACTTGGAGAGTCAGGGACGGAGGGTGAGGAATGTGATTGTTGATGAGGGGGATGCGGGGGGTGTTGCTTAACCTGTAGAAGAGAGGGGAGGGGGAAGAGAGAGGGGAAGTGAACTGGAACACGCAAAAGAAGAAGAAGAGAAAAAAGAAGAGGAGGAGAGGTAAAAGTGAATGAAGGAGCGATGGGGTACTGATGATGAGCGACGCATATTGTTTGCATATCATATAAATAGCGTTTGTGGGAGCAGCAGCGTATCTCTTGGTAAAAGTGGCGTGGTTGTGAAAGGAGAAACCGTGGGTATATATAGACTTGACTACAACTGCAGGCAGATCATGTTCATAGCAAACTTTGGTTCTTATTTTTCTTTATCTTTCTTTCCTTTGCTTTGTGGTGGTCGTGGTCACTTCTTGATATGGTTTCTATGTTGGTTAGGTATAATTTGAGTCTTTTATGGCATGGGCAAGAAGTCCCAAATCATCAATCATAGCCCACCAAGGTGTCTTTCACTTCAATACCATATTCATGCCCCGTTGGTCTCCGTGTCCCGGTCTGGTCTCTTTTTCCAAAATGTCAAAAAGGTTTACCAGGGTCGAGATGGGATGAGAGCCATCATGGCTCCCACATGTTCGGCATCCCCATTTTCATCCTAGCCCGTTCGGCCGTTCCTGCTTCGACGGACCGACATCGGAGTGGATAAGCCCCGAGAACAGACGAAAGCACATACATAGGGTGTAGCATGTGAACGACCCAGCCTATGCACACGCCCCATTGATGCGTTGGAGATTTAATGCAGGTACACTTTGCAATTGTACATGGTTTTGGGTCCTTCTTTGGTTGGAGAAAATCAGCCCAAGGACTTGCAGTGATCAATGGTAGTAGCCGTACACCTACAAGTTCTCCTTCGATCCCCTTATCGTCTGTAGAATGTCCCGCTGTCAACTTTTGAGTCGCTACAGTCATGATATTGGCTTGGTTTTTCTTGCGGTGACCTGTGGTAGAAATTTGAGGAGCCAGCTGGAGGATTTGTTGATATCAACGAGTCAACCAATCGGACGATCCCAAGTGTTGCTATGACGACGACCGATTGGTGTTTCAAATGAGTCTGAAGATTCATGTATTTTGTTGAGGCTGATAAGAGTTGTCAATATTGTCATTGTGCCGGTCATTGTTGTCAAGTGACGATCCTGCAGTCATTTCCTCAATGGCAAAAGGCCGCAGCGTTATCCTGCCGAGTGTCCTTAAAGCGGTGTTCCTGAATGTACAGTCTATTCGTGACAGCCGTGTCCCAGTGATAACGTTGCGATAAGCTTTTCTGCGTGTTTCAGACATGTTCGCGATATGATGTGGCTCATACAGCACGAAGTGGTGGTCCGCACTGGCAAGTTATTGTTTGCAATGCTGCAAATTGTTGCATCCTCACTTTCTCGACGTGAAGCCAAGGGTCTATCGTGTTTCCAAAGAAAAATAAACAATGGTTTGAACTCAATGGTATCCTCCTCTCTCACGGCCGAAGGTTGTACCTTCCATTGAACCCCACTTTTTTTGTAACACGCCCGAACGCCAGGTAAATGCAGAACCAAAGTCCCCAATCCTTCATGTCCCAACTTTTGTCCGACTGGCGACCGAAGACCCAATTGCATCTGTTTGTGGGCTTGCCGTAGCCCCGGTGTTCTCATGTCGTTTGGATTGCAGCCGTTGCTCCGTATCATTATGGTTCGTCCCCGACAAAATCCAAAATCGTAGGCCAAAAGGCACATATTGATAACGAGGCGTGCGCAAAGGTTGTAGATCGTCAATGGCCTAGTTTCAATTGGTGTAGATGGCCGGCGATATCAGAGGCCGTCCGAAGGCGGCGCAAGGGTTGGACGCATGTGCAGGTCGTGAAGTATCCGATATGTTTTTTTGAGTTTACTCATCGGTCTCGAGAAGAGTGGTGACGGGAACACCGCCGAGCTTCTCGCGGCCCTTGAGGAAAGCGATCTCGAGAATGAAGAGATAACCGATCGTCTCACCACCGAGCTTCTTGACAAGCTCGCCAGCGGCAGCAGCAGAACCACCTGTAAAAGTCGCTTATTAGCCGAACTGAACTGCAAGTATGCTAATTGGGCAAGGGCCAAGATCCGGCGCAATGCTGAAATCAGATATGGCGTGATACGGCAACAAAATTTGGACCGTCGCCAAGCGAGTGCCAAGAAAGGAAGGTGGGCGCATAATGCTTACCAGTAGCAATGATATCGTCAACGATAAGAACCTTCTGGCCGGGCTTGATGGCGCCCTCCTGCATCTGGAAGAAATCGGTGCCGTACTCCTTCTCGTAGGCGGCAGTCTCGCAGGGGCCGGGCATCTTGCCCTTTTTGCGGACGGGGACGAAGCTAGCACCCATTCTCAAGGCGAGAGAGGGGCCGAAGAGGAAGCCACGGGCGTCAAGACCGACAATGACGTCGGGCTTCTGGTGGGAGAGCTCGATCTGGAGCTGGAGAGCAACGAGGAGAGCCTCATGGGTCTCGACGTTCTGGAAGAGGGGCAGAATATCGATAAAGTTGATGCCGGGGATGGGGAAGTCGGGGAAGGACCTCAGGGCGGCCATCAACTTTACCTTTGTACTGGCGAGTTGGGCGGCGGCGGCGGCGGGGGAGGAGGACTTGCGTCCCGAGGCATCCTGGTTGACGGTGGATTGCGTGTTGGCGTTGTTGTCCTGGGTCAGGGTAACAAATTCTGCCGCTTTGGGGGCAGAGTTGGCGTTGGCGCTCATGATGAGAGAAGAGAAGAGAGAAAAAGAGGGAAAGAGGATCCGGACGGCTCGCTGCCTATGTATATCTAAGTGGGATATAAAGGAGGGCTGGCTAGAAAGCAACCTAGAGTAAGGGTTCGGCTGGTGTCAGACAAGAGCTTGTCCTAATGGCAGGCTGCGTCGCTGCGGTGACGGGAAAGGACCGAAGTGTTGGGGGGGTGAAGCTCAAGGGTGTATGTGAGGAGTGATAGATGATAGGGCGGATTGCAGACACGAGCCGGGGACGCAGACGGGGGGGCTTGGTGCATACCGGGGAGGGACTGTGTTGTGGTGTGAATAGAATGGCCGGGACGGTATTGTCTGGACCTACCTAGGAGACTCCGAACTGGCTGTGAGCGGACTGTACGTTGAGAGTACGTACAAGATTCACAAGACTGGCGAGCGGTGTAAAAAAGAAAGAGAAGGAGAGAGAGGAGAAAAAAACGGACACGGCGCGGAAGCGAAGGCGATCCAATTAACGAGCACCAGGGCAGGCGGGCGCAAATCGCAAACACGCACGACGGCGACCACAGAGAAAAAAAAACATGGTAAAACGGGCGGGTCCGTAGCCGGAAAGAGTCAGGATGGAGCCGCGGCACCGTCCGGGGTTGGCCGTCTCATGAGTGGAGTCGGTGAGACCCTCATCAATGGCCGCTATTCAATCATTGACTGATGTCGCGGTATCGCTAAAACGGTCAGCGGCATCAGCCATATCGCAGAGGCCATATCACCGAGACGTTGTAAAACCGGTAGCGTAACAGCTTGATGAACGATGGCGATAGATAGCCGAACCTACCTGGCTCTACCCCTTGGATGTGTTTCGCAGTTTCGATGTTCTGGACTCGGATAGAGACCTGGTCGACTTCATCATCTTATCAATATGTCAAGTTGGTGGTGTTGACTGTGCCGCCCAATCACGTAGAGCAACGGGCCAACGACACGTCGCTTTTTGAGCACAAGTCATAGAACAATTGAGATGGAATATGATGGCAGACAGACAGCAAATGATAAACGTCGGAAAAGGCAGGTGGCTGTCTTGTGCAGTGGTGTAGTGTTCTCGTCGTGAATGAGTTCGATGAGATGTGGTGAGAGAGTGAACTCGAGAGAGGGGCCGATGTCCCGTTCTTCTTCCATCCAGCGAGGGGCATTGGCCGATTTGGGGACCTTGCTCGCTGAAAAGGTGGGGTAGATTTCTGGAAATTTGTGGAGCTTAGAAAACTAAAAAAACTCAACCCCACCTGCCTCTTCATGTGCTTTTGTTCCATCTTGACCCGACAGTCGAAATCCCATCCACGCTCCTTCCTGGACATCCATCAATGATAAAAGACGGCTCCGAGGGCAACTCACAAAAACGACGAAAGAGCAAATACGATATCATTTGAATTTTTAATTTTTCATCAAGATTTTCCCCTCATCATCCAAACATTGGCACCAGGCTACACTACCTCTTCTGCAGAATGTAATCTCGGGCTGGGAACGCGGCATGCACTGCATCCTGTACTACATCCTTGCACAGCAGCTGCATGGCAACGAGCCCTCTCCGCTCGGTCTGCAACAACTTCAACGCCATTCTTTCTGCTCTTTACCCATCGCATCACCTTCAACAATATCGTGCGACAACCACCCGTTGACAAGATGGCCTCAACCCTCTTAACATGGCCTTTTCACTGGTCTGACGTCCATGTTGTGGCTGCGGGGTGAGAGCTCCCGAGGTTTCAATCTCACATTCTATTTCGACTTTTTTCAACTCGTCCTCCTTACGCGATGTCCAACCCCCACGGAAAGGATCATTTTGTTACTCATTTAGATTGATAGCCCACCACACACAAAGGCTCCTGTAGCCGCTTGTGATGTTAGTCACACAGTCTCGACTCACCGTGTTATCTCCATTGGCCAACACCTTCAACAAGCTCTCATGCAGGACGATCCAAGAGAAGGATACGAGCAGAGGAGATGACGATGGGCAATTCTCTTCAATATCTGCGACACATGCTCGGCATGCTCGACATGCTCGACATGCTCGACGCTCTGTCCGGCGGCACACCGGACATGGACATGGCGCTGGTTTTCCACAAGCGGAGCCAAGATTTCTAGAAGGCCGGCAGCCCCAGCGGCCCCCCAGCGGCCCCCAGTGACTACTGCCGGTAACCCCTGATTAGCCTGCGGGATGAGCGATACCCGACCCAGCAAAAACATCCTGACCGCCACACGTTCACCTCCTCATGGCATCCGATCCACGCCGTTACCCCTTGAGATCCTCAAAACTTCTTCGAAATTCCCGCCGAAAGTCTGCACTATTGACTTTCTAGCTTCTATCCGGCCCAAATCCGCTTCCCCACGACTCGCCGGACGAGCCATATTCTTCAAGGTTAGACATGGCTATCCTTACGCCGCCATTTCGGAACCGAAGTGTTAAACTCGCTCACTCCGGCGATGCCATACCGACCTGTCCGAGTTGCCGGGTTTTGACGTTGCAGATCAGGGGAATGGGTAAAAGCGTCCAGACATAAGGCTGGGCATCAAGTGAAAAAGCCGCCAGCCCGCACATCTCCCAGCATGTTTCTGAACCGTTTACTCTGTCCACGCCTCCTCCAACAAGTATCGGCTATATTCGATGCTCTTATACGCGAAAGGGCATCATCTCCTCAGCCGTCAGAAGCCGACCCGTGTTGACCTTCCTACCTGTGCTTGACACTTCGCTATCTCTGGCTGACCAACGGATGTCCACGTTCTGCACTTTGATTCGCTTCGGTTAACGGAAATTGAAAGTATCACCTCCGATAAACTACGGAAATATAAGTAAGTTGCTTGCGCTGCCTCATATTACAGAATCCGATGGCGTATCGAGTTATATATGGCTGCCATCGTCCTTCTGATGTGATTCTCAATCCTTTGAACGCGCCCTACCATATATCAGAACAACACACATATTCTGCTTTGTGGCTGCATTGACAGGACAGCCATGGTTGCAATACCGTAGTATTTCGGGCCATCCGGAAAAGGGTTTCTTAGGTAATCTAGCCTAATCAGACTTTATCTAGCAGAATCCTCAAGTATAGTGCAATGTTCATGCCCATTACCTCTTAGTACATGGTAATGGTTAGGGAGCGTTTTGGTGGCTAACGCTAACATCTCTCCTCTTGTGTGCGCGAAGAAAGGCACGCCTTCGTGCAGTGACTTTGAACGTTCTGTAAAATACTTAAGAAACCCTTTTCCGGATGGCCCGAAATACTACGGTACAGATATGTTTTGGAACAACTTGCATATCACAAAGTACAGCACCACCATCACCCCCAAGCCCCAACCACTTCATCCTGCACACCCTCTTTTCCTGTCCCGCATACATACGTACCCCTCGCCGTCCATGTCCGGATCAGATACTGCTGCAGCATACATCTTCTTGGCATAAACACACGATCCCCGCATACTGCTTGATGGGACTACACTGCATCACATCACGGAAAGTAAGGGTTTTCTTACTGCGAATTTTGCGAGAAGATGATAACATTTCAGTAATCTCGTAGAGACCAAGGTGAGAGAGATGCAGACAGATGGCCAGAAATCTAAGAGGAGTGGTAAAAAAAAAAAAAAAAAAAAAAAAAAAAAAAAAAAAAAAAAAAAAAAAAAAAAAAAAAAAAAACAGGCTGAATATTTCCGAGCTCAACAGCTCAAATATTCAACACCTCCATGATTACCAGCCGCGCCCATCCTGATACTGGCCAGGCAATCTATACTTCGGTCAAGGTAAAACAGAGACAGATTTCAAGTTTTCTTTCTGGCTATCACGTGGTACCTTACCTCTACTTATGCGAATCATAAATTCTTCGAGAGTCAGTGAACAAACCAACGATCCAGTTCCTCATCATACTAGAGAGGTTTGAAGTTCTCCGAAAAAGAAAAAAAGGAATGATCACCCAATATCATGTCCAGGAAATGAGAAGCACGACCCGTAAAAAGAGGGCCAGAGGCGGCCCGAAACAAGAGCTCTTGAGATTGGCCATCAAGGTTCTCATTTTAATCTGTTGTGTCGGCAGGGGTATCCACTCATCGTCCTGGGGTTATTCGAAACTTGAAAACTGAAGGAACGACCAGACAAAACAAACCACCAGGCAAGCACCAATTCCCTTTTGTCAAATTCTTGGAAGGTGAAGTATTTAACAAATAAAAACTGGACATCCAGGCAAGAAAATATCATTGCTCATAAGCCGAGTACTCGGCGGCTTCAAGGCTTCAAGACTATACCTAGGTAGACTAGGTACGGTGTGCTCGCCATTGATAATACAACAGCTTTATCTGATACGTCACTGACTCATTCAGTCTCCTACGACTTCCCTCCCTCACTTACTCACTCACCATCCTGTTCCTCATATCTCCAGCAGAATAGGGTGCACACCATACCTACCATCTCGGAACTAGTATGTACCGAGATCCAGATTCCCGAAAGAACAAACAGGTTTTATTCACTTGAGCTGCAGGCTTGTGTTCGTGAGTTGCACGGGTCAGTAAAGCTTGGTTAGTCTCAGCAAGTTTGTATGGTGCAGAAAAAACATGCTATATGATCTACTTCTAACCTAGAGGTTTATTCAATCCTCCTGTTCTATCTCACTCTGGAGTGGTATCTTTCTTTTCTAAAACTCTACAACCCTCAACTCTCTAGCGTCTGTAGTCAAAAAGGTTCGTGTACATGCGTGCTTGGTTTTTTTGGCCCCCTTACGGCAGTTGTGGCGGCGCTGGTGTCCATTGTTTTCATCAAGTTCATTCATGTATTGTTCCTCTTCCATCATTCAGTATTCGTGGCTGTCGTCATATGGTGTCGTGTCTAATCGTGAATCCGGTTTCGTTGGTGTTTGTTTTTTGTTAGGTTTCGTGTCGTGTCATGTCGTGTGCATGGTGCTTCGGACGGGCATAGCATTCTATGCAGTATGTCGTGCTTCTCGTCACCCATGTCACCCCGTGTCTATCGCGGATGTAGTGTGACCACCCTCCACCATTCCCATCCATGCTCGTCCCCGTTCGGGCCTGGGTCTAGGCCTGGGCTTTGGCCCTATGTTATAAACACAAACCGGACGGCTGCCGGTATGGTGATTGTGACGGTGACGTGCAACGGTCCCTGCACAACCCGTAATCAACCCGAATCTTGACCGATTAATATAAATCCCGCGCGTATCCCACCCCCCTTTCCTGCTTGTTGCTTGACAAGAATGTTGTACGACGAACCCCACCATTTCCTCAAGCTTTCTGTTCCTGTGACTTCCGCTAGCCGTCAACACACGACATGTTGTTTGTTTCCTTTTGTGGCCGCTAGGTGAGGTGGTTGTGCTGTCGGACGCGTATGATATGTGTATGGACGGTGAAAGGAGGGGTGGCTGGGGTGAGATCTGAAGAGTTGGTAAGTGACGCGAAGACTGATGGATAGTTCATCACGTCCTCGTCCCTTTTTTTCCCGCCTCATCGCACTCCTATCCTTTCGCATCTTTCCTTTTGGCTCTCGCAATCGCAACCAAATAGGGTCGTGTTACCGAACCCAGTACTTCGGCACACACAAACCTGCGCGACTGGTACAACCGACGCAGCCCGGCAGCCTTTTCCAGGTCCACCACGTTCGACAAATTTAACGGCATCTTTAGTACCCGTCCATGAAGTTTCCAACATCCAATCCCAGGGGTATCAAACCAAGCTCTAGCCAAACCAGTCGACCCAAACCAACAAACAAGTTTCTTGCCTTAGTGAAACTGCAACCGAACAATGGAAAACAGCATATTCTGCAACACATGCAACACCACCGCCACACTCGTCGGGAGCAACTCGGGCCACACGGCAAAGTCCAGTTTTCCCTCCGTCACCACATTGACCTTATAGATGAGCCGAATCAAGCCCGAGACGATGAATCCGGCCGCCAGCTCGCACGCCCAGGTTATGCTGGAGGCATAGAATGTCAGACCAAAGTCAAAGTCCGAGGTGTCGTCCGGCTCGCCGTCGAACGCGAAATAGGGATACACGTCCTTGTTCGGGCCGAAGTGGAGGATTACGACGCTTCCGAGGAACGTAAGCATGGAGGCGTTTTCGGCGATGAAGCGGATAAAGACGTTTCGGATGCAAATCTTTTGGTAGGAGCCGTAAGATTGGCCGTTGAGGTTGGTGATGGACAAGAACCAGTGGACGGGGCGGGACATGAGGATGGGTGTGACGATGATCAAGGTTGTTGAAGAGAGCACTTGGAGCATGACGAACTGTTGTGGGGAGCGGAGGCGGGCGTATAGGGCGCGGACGTAGGTTTGGTAGGTTAGCATGAAGTAGCTGTTCAATAGTCGAGAGGTTAGCAAGTGTCAACCACGGTGAGGGACATGAGAGGATACTAACAGCTTGAAGATGAAGCTTAACGGGTAGCTTCCAACTCGCTCGCCTTCGTTGCCGCCCAAAATCCAACCTGTCAAGCCGTCAAGAAGATACACCGTTGATACCCAGCCATAAACATAGACGATAGTCTCCAAGTTGTTATGCGGAAGCGTACGCAGATAGATCTCGGCATACGCCTCTCCTATCACATAGGCAAGCAAGCCAATTGACAGTGCCAGGCAGAACCACACGAACCTGACAAAGCTCGCAGGTAGCCATCTGCGCCTGATTCGTACAGGTACCGAAGGTCGCCGAGTGAGGCCCTCCTCGAACCCAAGCTCTGCGGCCCCGGTATCGAATGCGCCTGCCAAGCCACCCCGACGTACCGATTCACGACGGCTGTTGTTTCCGGACTCGCCCGCCCACCAAGACGACGTGAATATGCGCTGGGTTTCGGAGAGAGAATGTCGTAGCTTGAGGTGGCGCTCGTTGGTCATAAGGATGCAGAAAGCGATGGTGACGGGCATGGCCATGATGACGAAGGTCCAGCTAATCCATGCCGTATTGTGGACTGTCAACCATCGCAATTCGGGGATGAGATATAGTGGTATCGGCGCTGCTAGCGATATAACGCCGATGGTGAAGACGGTTAGTGGGAACCCTAGAGACTTGGGCCACCAGTTGAGGCTGTACAGGTTGAACACCTTCGTGATCCATATTAGGGCCGTCAAATTGTAGAAGCTGTAGTAGACGAAGAGGAAGAACCAGAAGTTGACCTGCACCCGCGCCGCTCCGTGGCCGGGGGTTTTGCGCCCTGGTCGATCGCCGCCAGGTGCTGTTGGTGGTATCGTTGGATCATGGCCGTCGTCGTACGGTATTGGGTATTGTGGGAAAGGTATCGCGCACCACGCAACGGCCTAGAGATCAGTTGTCAACACCTTACCGGGGTTCAAGAAGGGTTCGAGCCTCGTTTAACTTACCAGAAAGGCCGGTAATATTACCAAAACAAACCATCGACTCCACCAATGCTCTACCACCTTTCTTATCACTGAAGCTTTCGGATGTACCCACGTGTAGTACAACCTCCTGCGAGCGCGGTTGAGTTTCTTCACCACCACCTTTTTCGTTAATGGCCTTCCTTGTATCGTGCCTGTGCCAAGAAATCCCGAGTTCAGCATCCCGTCGCCTTCGCTGTCGTCATCTTCACTGCCACTGTCGTCGAACTCCTCCTCTCCTTCCGCTGCGGCGGCCATCAATGCGCCATATCCCACATGTACGCTCCCTCTCCAACCAGCTGACAGCAAGCCCTGATGATCATCCGACTCCCGCCTCCTGCCCGGTGCCCCAGGCATGGCCCGAAACCTTCCCAGCAATGGTGTTGACTCATTTTGGTACCGTCCCTGCGCGCGCTCAGAGCCCTGTTCGAAGGAAAAGAAGTTGGGTAATGGACCTGTCTGCTGGGCAGCTAGTGCGGCGGCTATCGACGCAGTTGACGGCCCTTTGTTACTGCCACCGCTGCTGCTGTGGGCATGACAAGGTTTTCGGCGACCGCCGCTGCGTGAAGGCGGTCTCGAGGAAGGGTTGCTCCGTGTCGGGACGCTGCCGCTGCTCGTTCCTCCTCCTCGGCGGCGGGACTCGCGCTGCTGGTGGGGGGTAGGGCTCGGCCGCTGTTGACGGAATTGATTGAGGTGGGCTTCGAGGGGGTCTTCGTTGGCCTTGGAAAAGAAACCGAAAAGGCCCATTAGAACTGCTATGGTAGTCGTTTGTCGTGATACTCGTTTCTTGGTTTTTTTTTTTCGGGTGTGGTGATCCTGTGGTTCCTGTTCCTGAATTCTGCCCCAGCTCTCGAGGTGGTGGTGCTTGACGGACTGGTACTGTATTTCTGAAGCTGTAGCTCGGCGCCTGGTCGAAATCAAGTGGAGGTTTCTGAAGATCGTAGTTCTAGTCGTTTATGCGTTGGCTCGTGGGGATAGACGTGTCGATGCATTACCGTCAACACTTGGTTTGTTTGTCGTCGTGTTCTTTTGATGGTCAACAGTTGTTCGTACAATAATCCTGCGCCCACGTCCGACAGATATTTCTCATAACTTTTCAGCAAAGAGGGGAAGGAGGGGAAAGAGACAAGGCTAAACCGCAAAGAAAAGACATGCGAGTGGTGATGGAGTGACTCGGCGCCGTAGCGAGTGCGGTGAGCGAGAGCTTATCGCATTGATCAGCGGTCGATATCAACGCCGATTGGGCCACGGTCCCTGGTCCCTAGCAGGAATGGAATGCTCGCAATTGCCCAATCCAGGGGACCGTTGTCGTGGGTTGGGCCCCCTGGCCTGATGTTTTTTTTGTCGGGGGTTGGGGCTCGTGCGCCCCCAGAAAAACGGCGGCGGCAGGAGCAGCCCTATGACGGACGCCCCACACCACCGGGAGATCATCTGCTTTCTTTTTGTTTCACTCCATTGGACACTCTGTTTGACATCTGACAACCACTTCTCTCAATCATGATCACCTCTGTCACGGAACAAGAACAGGTCGCATCGTGCCAACTGCCAGAATTTTCTACGAAAGCGTTGCCGGTCAATCAACATCAATCACCAACAAGCGGCCATCACAGATGTGAATAGCTTCATCCGAGCAAGCACTGATATCATCGTCTATCACCAAACCTACGGACAGCTTCACCATAGCAAAGCATGATTGAGTATCACTGAAATCTGCGTTCATTTCCAAGCGCTTTATGCGCTGGTCAATATCGTATAAAGATGCCCACCCCCGAGTATCCGATATTGTCGCCGTCTACTGTCTATAGGGTAACGTTGCTGATCAATGCCCAGATGAAGATGGAAATTGTGTGACAATGTCGACGATATAAGTTCAAGTCCCGCCCTTGCCATGCGAAGAATGCGGTACCTCCTGTCAATCGACGTTGTGTAACGCCCCCATATGAAAATCATCGTCAGCTGAAAATCCTCCCCGTCCAACCGTCCAAGAGCTGCTCCGGATATGGGGTTAGGGTCATCTCCCCTCTCTTGAACATCGTCAAGGCAGCCCACAGAACACTCCGGTTTCCCTCATATCCCAAATCTCCGGCGACAATTCCAAGTATTTCTTATCGCGTCATCCAGAAGTTTTCTCTCTTTCTCTTCTGCATGATCGAGATGTCTTGGTCCGAGACACCCTTACAGCCTCCACAGCAGCACCGGAACCCATATCGCTCGTACAGCGACAATGGCGGCCCCCCGTAACTAATGAACAACTCAGAGCCAGCCTTGACCGGTTTGGTCATGGTCAGTATGATCGCATCCATGTTTTTGGCGTCATGGTCAAACTTGACGTTGGCGACCGGCTGGCAGGCGTGGTTCAGTCTCGATGTGACGTTGTGCACAGCTACAATGCCGCTGTCGTATGGCATGAGGGCGAATGAGTTGGCCGCCACAATTGCCCAGATGTGGTCAGGGTCGGTTCCGTCAAGGGCCCGGTAGTTTCCAGGCGGTGTGTAGAGCTGCATGATGGCCTCCTGGGCTTTCTTGGACAACTTGAGGAAGTTGGTGTGGAAGTCTACGCGAGAAGTCCTTAGCAGGGGCTTTTCGACGAGGATGACCTCTCCCAACTTGAGATCTCGAGTGGCAAAGGTCCCGAAGCCGCCATACTTGGAGATGCAGACTTGGAAGTTTTCCGAGTATGGGTGGTACTCGGGTGTGTCCGGGATGGCGATAATCGGACCATCGTATTCCTTTCCTGCCTCAAAGGCTTTGATGGTATTGGAATCCAAGCTGTCTTCCTCATCAGGTTGGAGGTTCTCCAGCTTCTCGATGAAACTAGTGATAGTGTCTAGAGAGGACCAATCAACGCTGTCCAAGGATAAAACTGTCGCCGGGTCTTCGGTGACAAATGGGTCGCTCGATGGGTTCTCTTTCGCTGAGGTCTTGGGAGAGCTATCGATGGATGACAATGGCGTGACTGGGGTGTCATGGCGATCCTCACTATCCGACGAGCGTTCGGCCTTGCTTCTGGGTGTCCTGGGTGAGGACGGAGCGGAAGAAGACGGTGCTAGACTGGTATCAACCTCGTTGGCATCATCTGCTTTGATGTCATCCTGAACCGAGTTGGTGGTGTCCACGTCTGTCGGCTCAGTGTTGCTCAGTTCAACGGCATTGCTTTCCTGGTCGGTCACTTTGTCGTTGTCGGGAGATGATGTCTGGAGGAGCATGTCAGTATAGAGCGCCATGAACCTAATGGGTGGAACTGACTTTGAGGTCATCATGGTTGTCTTCGTCATCCGGCAAAGGGACATCTGCTGCGTCTACCGATGGTGTGATCAGGCTGACATCTGTGGGAAGAATAGTGTCCTCGGATGTTTCTATTGTGGAAGACTTGACTAGGGTGAGCTCCGGAGCGCTCAATGGACTTTCAGGATGGCCGTTCTTCAACGACTGGACCGGGCGGGGGTCTGTGACCGATACCGAGTCTTCAGGTGCTCCCTTAGAGAGAGCGGTAATGGTGATTGAAGCCATTGTGATGTTAAGGAAAGTAAGTTATGTAAGTGATATTTGATTCCAAAAACCACCAAAAATTGGTCTGGATAACGACTGGTGTCAAGCAAAACTGCGAGCTAAGCGAGCGTTATGGGTAATGGGTGTTGTTGAGGGAGAAGAGGAAAGGTAAGAGATGGGTAGCCTCAGTTTTTTTGCGGTTTATATAGACCTGTGTGGGTCAAGACTAAGCAAGCAAGTGAAGGCAATCGCGAGAAGGAACCTTCTGGTGTTGACAATTCACTATGGGTAAGGTGAGATGAACTGGCGGTGGGCTCTCGTCCGGTCCTTCCTGGAAAGGTTATATGGGATTGAGGCTAATATGGAATAGGTGAGATGAGCAGAAGGCAAACATGGCTACAATGTTTTCATGAACGGTCAATCATGTTTTGGGTTGTGGAAGGTCAAAGTTTCTACCGTTTTACCGCAAAAACTACCAGCCCGTTGTTTGAAGGTCAATAGGTTCTTACGTCTAGCTAACAGCAGGCAGGTTTGATAGTGAGAGCAAGCTCTCCCTGAGAGAAGGAGCAGTTTACGAAGCGGCATGTGTGTCAACATCAATCCATCGAAAGAAAACGGTCATTCAAGTAAACACCAGGACTACCATTCAAATGACGACGGGAAACCATCTGTCGTCCCATTTCCATCTCAATCATCAGACGAACCGAGTCAATTGCTCCCCCGGATGTCGAGATTGGTCACCAAGGGCCTGAGAACCTCACGACACGGCAGACATCAGATGACTTGACCACAGCGCGGTCAACCACACATGACGGTTCCTAGCTTGGGCGAATTCGAGCATTTCCTATGCTTTAATTCTGGCCATCTCAGTGAATCTGCATATTCCCCAACGCCGGCGAACCATGGAAACCAAACCTCAAAAGCAAGCAGAGTTATTTCCACATTTACCTCCACTTCGATATCACCACGCTTCAAACGCAGTATGCAGCCCAACTATCCAGTGTTGTTGGGCGAGGTTGGTTTACCTTCGCCACAAAAACTGTTTGGAATCTTCATCGCCTCTACAGCCAAATTCATCCTACACCTCAAGCAATGAGCCATTCACTGGCTGCTCCCGCTGTTGCGTCTGGAGTAAGGCAGGTGATGCGACATCCTCATGTGGGCCGTGGCTGTTATGTCACACTCTGGTGGGCGACGCGTCCCTCTGCCAGCCGGAACTAAAATCACCATTACTCGGACAGAAAGCCTCCCTTGTTTAAGCCTACGAGTCCTCGCGAGAACACCCTCCTTGGTTATTCATCTTGTGATACGAGGTGTGCCGTTCCTCGGGACATTTCGAACCACTAAGAAGCCAACGCTATTCACGGGTTAGGCAAAGCCATTCTCATAGGCGGCATTTTATCCCTGGGCTGTTTTCAAGACGGACCGGTAGTCAAAAAATTACGACTCCTCGATACCGCCACATCACGAAACAGCCATCTCTTTGTCCCCGTCACGTCCATGGTTGAACTGGATCCGATCATGTTCAGGCTTGTGTAATGGCCTTTCCACGAGATGAACTCAGACGGCCAAGCCGGTCTCACGATGCGAGTACAAAACTCCATCGCTGGTTCCACGCTCCTACACGCCACTAGGCTCTGGTGTTCCTCCAGCCCAGTTTCAGAAACCCTGCGTCGGTTTACGGAAGGTGTCGGTCTCATTCAAAGCTTCCTTCGGAGTTTTAAGCCTAGACAACTTGTTGCAAGACGTTGACAGCTGCACACAGTCAAAGAATCTCATGGCCTTGGGACACTACTGGAGAAATGGATTTGGAAAGCTTCCGTCCGAAAACCGGCCTTGAATGCGGAAAGCATGGAGGTACCACAGGACTCGATGTTCACGGTTCCTGGCATTGTCCTATGGTCACAGTCACACCTGCCAACTAGCGGTCGTGGCACCATCAGGCTTTGGGATTTGCTCGTACACATGTACGGGTCTTTCTGCTCGTCCTAAAAGCTCGAAAAAATGGCTGTGCCCGACTGTCAGTGGGAATCAGCCGCGTCTACTAGTAGTACGTTGAGCACTTCTCTGGATATCACTCATCACGATGCCATCAAATGGCCCATACAAAGGGTAGAATAATCCATTCTGACTCCCGATGGTGGTATATCTGTATGACGCCATTCCAAGGTATGTTTCCCCAACACTGGTATTTAAATGCGGGTGAAGCTTGTACGCTTCGGAACGGCCGAAGAGGTGAGGGAAAATCAAGGCACTATTGACAGCAGGGTCCTTGGTGGTCATGGCGGGATGTTCAGGTGGCAGCCAAGAGGCATCATTCCCATGCCTCCTCCTCGCTATATATCCTGCTCTGTTCAATACTCATCTGGTATTGGAATCAAAGCAGCCCTCTGCACCAAACCACCACGCTCGTTACAGAAGAACCTGATCCATCTGTCAACCATCAGCACTCAACAGGACAGCAAGTAAACACACAAAATGCAGCTGCCAACGTTGGCTGTTGCTTTGCTTGTGGCAAGCACGTCTGTCATAGCTGCACCGGCACATAGACAATCTCAAGACGACAAGCAGGTTATCCCAAAGCTGGCCACTCAAGGGCAAATACAGAGTGGCGATCGTTACTCTAACGGTCTTCGTGGGTTCGTCAAACGATGGAGCCTCTTCAATGAGCAAGAGCCTCAAGAGGAGCCCATCAAACACCGGAAGTTCACATATCCCATCAACCGTGCTCCAGCCGACATCCGCGCCGACACTGATTCGGCAGCAGCGGGCCCTCCGGCGACGGCTCCTCCCGCTCCTCCAGCCTCCGCTCCGCCAGCTTCCGGTCCCCCAGTCTCCGCACCTCCGGCATCTGCGCCACCAGCATCAGTACCACCGGTATCTGCTCCTCCAGTTCCTCCTGGAACCGAACCTCCAGTGTCTCCTCCAGTACCTACTCCCTCTGCTCCCATTGTTAGCGGAACCGGCGGTCCTATTGCAGCTGGCAACTCCTCCGCTCCAGGAGTCTTCCCTAACGCCACGGGCATTGCATCCCTTCCGGCTCCGTCCAATGCCACTCTCACGGCCCCGGTGGTTACCTCATCCGCAGGACCCTCCGTTCCAGCAGTTGTTCCACCAGTAACACCGGCAGGCCCAGTCTCGTCTAGCAGTGCCGCTGTTGTGGTTCCCTCACTCACATCTCCAGTTCCAGGCATCAGCTCGGCTAGTGTTGTCGTCGTACCTCCCTCAGCAACCAGCGCTTCCGCCGCCGGTCCAGTCGTCATTCCACCCGGCGGTGCCGCCACTCCGTCCACCACGCAGACAGTTCTTATCACTGCCGCGCCTCCTAATGCCGACGGCGCCCCCGGCGTCATCGTCGTGAGCATCACCCAAGCAGCCGGTGACCCCGTCACCGCTTCCGCTCCCGCCGCCACCAGCCTCCTTTCCCAATCCTTTGCCAGCACCACAACCGTCATCATCGACGCCCTAGTAGGTGACTCTCAACCATCCGGCTTCTCCGCCAATTCCATCATCTCCGGGTTCCCCGCCAACTCCGCCACCGTCTTCGACGGCCCCATCCTCGCCACGCAACAAGAAGCTGCTCCAACGGTGGTAGTAATCGACATCGTCCCCGCCCCTTCTTCCGTAGCCGGCGGTTCTCAAGCAGCCAACAACGGCTCCAATGGTGTTGGTGGGATTGGCCCCGTCATCGTCACAACCATCACCGCCCCCGTCATCATCCCCTCTTCTTCGCAAGCGACACCCTTCATCGTCACCGTCACCAACTCTAATGCTGCGAACTTACCTGCTCAAACTGCGGCACCAAGCACGGTGACTATCACCCTTGGTGGGGCCAACGGCGGTAACGGTGGTTCGGGATCTGGGGGCTTCACGACCGTTGCCCAAGGCCCGCAGCCTCCAGCTCCAAGTATCGTCTTTGTCACGGTAACAGCTAATCCGGTCACTGCCAATAACCCTCTCGGTACGAGTGCCGCTGGTGGTGCTGGTGGCTCAGCGTGGTCATGGACGACTACCTTCCCTGGCTTCACTTGGTCTTGGACTTCAGGTCCTGCTGGTGTTTCAGGGTTTACTTCCGGTATTGTACCATCTGCCTCTGCCCCTACTGCCGGTGTTGGCTCGGGCTCGGGCTCGGGTTCAGGTGCCGGAAGTGGTGCTGGTACTGCTAGTGGTGCTGGGGGAGACAGGCCCGGAGACAGGACGGTGAGTTTGTTGGAGACTTCTACCTACACTACCACGGAGGGATGGCCAGTCCCGAGCGCGACGCAGGTGGTTACGGCTGTTGCTACGAGTCTTGTGGCGGTGCCAAGTGGGAATCCTGATAATGAGAAGGGGGGATTGTGATTTTCAATTTCTGCTGGAGAGGGTGGGTAGTTCGGGGTGGCTTTCTTTTCCTTCATAACACTCCTTTACTTGGTTCGATGCTTTAACCTATTATTGTTGCAGGATTTACTCGTGGTCTACAATCTGGCAGCTGATAATTGGAAACATTACGGGCATAAGATAGATGGATTTGGGTCAGTTGTAGTGACAGATTGTAATGGTTTCTATCTCCTATCCTCTACGTCTACCTTTTCACTTCGGACTCTAGATACCGAGCAGCAATAAAAGTCATCAGTATGCAAGACCCCCAGTGCAGTGGGCTTAACCATCTAAGTGGACCACTTGGGATATCATACAGGCGGGGTTTCTACACATAACTCTCCTTCCAACATAACCGCCAAAAGACTTGACCCAAGGAAAAGAGTAGAAGCCATCGTTACACAAAACATGAGCGGTACCTGGTCCGTGCGTTGACTGGTCGAGAACGTCCTCCCTTCTAACATACCAACAGCTTTTGGACAACGAAAACGAAAGAATTAATAGTTTGTGTTTCTTCCAGGCTGGGATGACTGAAGTTTCCCCTGGAAATACTCACTGAGTTTCTTGCTCAGAAAATTCTCACAGGTGTGCTGACGAAGTTACGGTTGAGTGTCCCACCAGCACTTGTTGGACAAAGAGACAAGTGTACCGTTACCAGCCAAGGTATCAGGTGCACGAACCGTTAGGTACAGCGCCAGCACAGGAAGTTCAAACTGGTACGAGGAGACATTTCCGTGCATGTTTAACTCACTGCATCTTTTTACAAAGTGCTGGTCACAAACTTCTTCTGGGGTCGTTTCTGTGAATCTGGGATTTGATCAAGAGTTGAGACTGAGTGCGGAGAGGACCCACCAGCTGTGGGGCACTTTAAAGTTGACCTTATAGGAAAAGAAAGGGTTGGCCCTTCCATCAGCAAATCAGAAATCAAGCTGCATGGCGCAGCGGAAGCGCGCCGGGCTCATAACCCGGAGGTCACTCGATCGAAACGAGTTGCAGCTAATCTTTTTCACTTTTTTTGCAACTTGCTCTCCCATTGCTAATCACCAGTTCGTGACTTATCATACTCGGAATTTTCTTCTTCTTTTTATCCTCCCGTACAATTATGTTCTCCTCTTATTGTATGGCCTTGCTTCACAAGTCGATTGTTTGGCATCTCAATCTCATTCTCGAGGGTATAAAGTTTCAGCCAGCCAAGCTAACCTTTGATAATCACTGAGTAACTACTGCATCAACGGATGCTCATTCGGCAGAAAGTCGGCTGATAGTGAGACATTTTGCTAAGCATAGCAGGGCATGAGCAGATAGCAATCTTCCTTCGGGTTGTCCTCGAGAAAAGATGATATGTGATAGACTGAATTGGCTAAAGAAGAATAATTCTGGAAGGAGGGGGAGGGGGGTGCAAGGAAAGAAAAAAGAGACGAAAGGAGTATCAGCTCCTGATATTGGCCCAGTGGCTGCGCTATTAACACAACAAGAAAACTATCCCCTGTCCTCCTTCCGAACACGGGAGGAGAGCAGGCCGGGCATGAAAAAGGGAGGGGTGTAAGCGGAAACGGCAGGGTTATGATTGCTGCAGGAGAAGACAGAATGGGTCGAGCTCGACATCGATTAAGTTGTGTTGTTGGTGGTGAAGAAAGCCTTTTCCCGCTTTTGGTTAATGCTCGACACACTCTTCTTCTCGTTAGTCTTCTCGCTACTGTTGTTAAAAATAACTCCGACCCGGGGTTTATCTCCAGCTCTATTACGGAGTTACGGTTCAACGGTCTTCCGGTCATGGTTAGGTATGGAGGTGAGGGTTGCAGAGCATCTGGAGTCCGTTCTACTTTGGCCGGGCACCGGCGAGAAATGCCTAGAGCAGAGAATACTTCCCCTACGGACTTCTCCGATCGCCACGTTTTTCCTGTCGCAAAGGCACGATATGTTTGGAATAGGGGACAATGTCTCTGCACTCCAAACAGGCGGTGGTGTAAGGAACGAAATGCAAATGCCGTGCACACGCCTTTACCGGCCACGACTACAGCTGCCATTTCTGGATCGCCGATATGTGTCTGTACTCCTTGATATCAGGTCACATCGGAGCAAAGGATACTCGGCCGACGGCTTGTCGTCGTCTGAGGTGACCGGCTGACCGTTGTGCGTTAGTGATGTGTCTGCTCATATGCACCTGGACGGTCTGATAGGAGGATGTGGGAGAGGCAAAAGTGTGACAGACATCAAGTTCTGTTTTACCCCCGCCCAAGCCCGCTGGGGGATCTCCTCGGCCCCCAGATTTGTGGTTTGGTCGGCGTCTTACGAGGGTGTGTTGGATGCAGGGGAGAGATGACTGACCAGTGATGTTCGTGATGGCGAGCTGCCAAAGCCTGTCATGGCCGAGTGCCGCACCTCTTGTGTAATCTCCAGAGCTCGAACCGTTGTCGGTGGCGTCACGAGCGCCGTACGCAGCATGGATAAACCCGTAATTCTCGCTATCAAGGACGGTCTGGAGCACACATCACGAGGAGAGTCTGCCCAGTGTCCAATGAGATGTGCTGATAGCCTAGAAAGGACGTATTGGTGGTCTCATGGGTGTCCGGACATGGCTATAGGCCATGGATAATGACAAGCTCTGGCTTCATCAACATGGCTGGAGAAAGGATCAGCAATGTTTGCGAGTTTATTGTGTGAAAGTCCAATAAGGAAAAGAAACGGAGCGGGAGCAAAAATGGCAAGGGAAAAGTGTTGAGTGGAAGATGAGGGCTAAGATGGCCATGGTGACAGGGTGGAAAGCTCAGCCTTTGGCCTCTTCAGGTGACCCAAGGTACATGTTACCCATCGTACAGAGAAAGGAACGAGGCACAGCTACCATCATTGAAGGTAAGAAGGCACAGTGGAATGAAGTTGGAAGCCACAAGCCCCATCCGACCTTTGAGATTCTGAGGTGCACGTCAACGGGGGAGGTGCGACAATGGCATCCACAACCAGCCAAAGAAATCTCTTTGCTCCCACAAACACAAAATCCTTTCCGTGATGCTAGAGGTATCCATATCCAGAGCACTGAGCTCACGACAGTCCTGTCGGGCTCTGATCCTTGATCTGGCAGCCAAACACCTCACTCAGCCATCATCTCTCACCTCCCCGCCCTCGAGCTTTTCATCGTCTGACATCCAACCAACAGCCATCATGATACCACCCTACCAGCTACCACACCACCCCTCGAGAAGATTCGAGCCTCGTCGCCGACTGCTTCTCATCTTCAGGCCACCCGCCGCCAGGCTTGGTATCTTTTTCCGGTGACATGCTGCTAATAGTCGCGTATGCTTGACCACCACCCCAAGTGCCCCAGCATGTCGAAGTGGACGGAAGCCATCAAACAAGTGACAAGACTCTGCAGGTCCTCACCGTCATTTCCATCGGTTTCGGTCTCGGATCTCAATCTCTGTCATGCGAACGAACGACAGACACTATCGACAATTCAGTCTTTTCTTTCGTTACCTGTGTAATATTCTTCCTGTCTTTGACGTTGGTGATGTCAGTCGGAAAGAGTGCACGACCCGACGCCGTCCGAGTGACGAACGCCCAACAAGGGTGTAGTCTCGCTAGATGCATATTCAAGTCAAGGTGATGCGGCCCGTAACACCGCCACTACCGTTCTATCCCCTACAAACAGCACACTAAACCCCTTCAGTTGCATCCCTGCTGACTCCAAATTCTCCAATCTTTCACAGTCCGGGTCTCGACATCCCCGCCCACAAGATTTGCTTCTCTTCCATCACGGCCTGGTCCGCGAACCATTGCAGCTATTCGAAATCATGTTACTTGAGCCACACCTGCAACCTCGCCAATATCAATTTCTACATGCCATGATACCACGACTCTCGTCCATCTCTCGACACTCGCCCATCTCTCGACACTCGCCCATCATCGTCTTATTTCGAACACATCCACACCCAGTATCGAATCGCGCCTTGTTATTCATGCGGCCGTTCGTTCAGCCCAAACATGGATTTCCGAATCCCGGCTTCTTGTCTTCACTACCATAGTGACCATACACTCGGGCCTGTTGACTTGCTCGAATTAAGCGCCAGCGCGGCTGGGCTTAACAAACCGTTCCGCCTAACCAGATGGCGTCAAGATCGCCGAATTCCTCTTCTCTCATTCGGCCTAGCTGCTTGTCGTCCGCAGCTAACCATCACAAACCGCAGACTTGAGAGCCGTCCCTAGCGCAATGCGTCCGTCTAAAAAAAAAGAAAACAGACCGACTTTGCGCACCTCGCTAACCACGGCGTTGAATGGTTCGAAAACGGTTAGCCTGAAGCTCGAGACTCGTCGAAGCGAATGGTTACAGACCCGACAGAACGGTACAAGTCGCCGACCTGCCTTCCTTGGTGCTTCTTATGGTCCCCTCACCGTTCGATTATGACACCGGCAAGCCGGAAAATTTGCCCGTTATTTGGAATTTGACTCGCCGGGCATAGGCTTCCGGTTCCGTCGACGACACTTTGTCCATGGATGCTTTTCTCTTAACCGGATGACACCTCCTTGATCCAAGCCCCGTACCGAACAGTCGAGTGTCTGGTCGGGCCTTTGACGGTGTGAACGGATGTACAACATCAACCTTAAACTTATCACAACCAGATATACGTTTCACCCATATCGCGTCACGACAGCCATCATACGTCTCTACCAATGAGCGTCGGAAAGTGCCGCGCTAAGCGCTTCGCGGATTGTCGGTTCATACAGCACACAGTAAGAACAGTTTGCTAGGAGAATGGGCTGAAAAGGCTTCTTCTATGGCGGTCGATCAGTCCCTTGGCTGCCCCAGTCCAGTCTTGACCAGGCTCGAAAGACGGTCTTCTTGAAGCCACCAAAGGCTGCCCACCATCATCAACCCGGCCGCGAATGACGTTCGTCCAATTTGCATGTTCGAATTGAGAATGGCATTTCTTATTGGCCCGAAAATTCGTCTACCCCCCTTTGACATCCCTTGCTTTTCCTTACAGGGCCCAGATACATGGAAGGGAGGTATCAATCCTCACCGTTTTTTGTTAATCCTCCCGCTGGACTTCCACACCTCTATAGTTATCTTGACGTCTCTTTCGAGATGGCTGCATGCAAGCTGCAGTTTATATGGTAATGGTTGTGCACCAAGTTTCCCTTCCTCAAATCGGGACCGAATGAAGAGACGACCACACGTCTTCAGTGCCGAGGTGCCGATGCTCTCAATAACCGAGATGATGGTTGGGGTGACAAGAAGACTGGATCTTCAAAGTGAGCCTATCTTATACTCAAGTGAGCTTCCAATGGTTCGCTGAGTGCCTGGATCAAGATAAGCTGCTCTTTTCTTCTTTGCTTTCACCTTCAATGACATACCCCGGATTCACATCTTCCCCACTTACTACTGCCCATAGGGGTCCATTCACGACGGGAATATTCCTACAAGTAGACAATATCCCGAGCTAAGAAGTCTTTCCCGGGATGGCTGAAGGGAACAACCGCGATGAACGCTTCGTTGATTAGCCGCCGAACCACCGAGGTACAGGAAAATCATGCCATTTCACTGTCTCTGCCTCTCCTCCGCATTTCGCAAAGAAATCTTCCTTGTATTTGCATATCATATGGTGGGCTTGGGGTGCAGGGAAAGAGGCAAAGTTCCTCAGCTCCTTACTGAAATGGTTTAGCCGGTTCAAGGGGAACCGGAGGCAAACAACTGCAAGCGTCCCAAATATCAGATATCAAGTCCCGACAGTTTGGTAACCACTCTTATTTGGTATTACGACTGACGCCAATGCAACAATCGAAATGCAGACGGTGCGTGTTGGCTCTTGAGTCGGTGAGCTCCTTAAGCTGGGCTTGGAACTTGTGATATTCACAATGCTTCGAATCCAACCTTTGCGATAGTCTGGCCCGTATCCCCTTTGAACAGTATCAACACAAGGCCGTCAACCCCAGCGGTATGAAGATCGAGACCGCGGGATAAAGCAAGTGGTACCACGGGCCCATCATACATGGAATCACATAGCACTGACCCGTCCCCATGATCGACAGCCACATCACCTCTACCCAGTCATCGTTGACACTGGTTCAAACAAGACGGTATTCCAAGCACACTTATATGACAGAAAACGGTATCCATCGGTGACGAAGGAACGTTGCAGCAGGTAAAAGTTTTCTCGTCGTTGGTGATTGACGCGCGTTTGTGACTACTACGCGCCTGCCGCGAGCTTGCCTCTTTCTGCATCACGTCCCTCCCGTTCTCTTCTACCGTGGTTAAATCACTGGATCAGAGGCACATTTGAACATTGAAAGGCTGTGATTAGGTGCTTACCCGTAGCTGTCGAGAAATTCCATGGTTGACCAATAGGAAGTGAGCCTGTGGGGATGTTTGATAGGTAAGGCAGAAGAACTGGTCCTTGTTATTAATACGAAGAAGATGCTAATTGTCTCTATCAAGGGGGGGGTAGAAGGGGCCAAGGGATTATGTATGTGGCTTGTGTGGGTGGGTGGTGGGAGGGAAACGGTTAAAGGTTCTCAACTGTCAATGTAACCCTGGGAGAGCAACAACAAGCCCGGGTAACAGAGGCCTGGATACCCGGTTACATGGAAACTCACCTAGGTGTACATTGTGGTCTGGGGGTCTGCGCACGTAAAACCGAATAAGGCCGGAGAATCGAGCAAGGATAAACAATGGAGAGCAAGCCAAGGAAGTTTGAAAAGGGAAGGAAGAATGGGAGGGAAAACACCGAGGGGAAATTGCAGGCGACACAATTGCCCTTTCCATTATCCCTAACGTTTATCTCTCTGGCATTGACAGGTAGACAGTACCTTGCTGTCAGAAACAACCCACAACAAGCCACAGATATCGGAGACACCGCCGTTCAGTGTCTTGAGTGGAAGAGGTGGCTTGAGAAGAGGAGAGGTTCTGGTGACCGGAGGTGAGCGAGCGAGTTCGCTCGAAGCAAGTTTGACAAGTTCGAACTCACAATAATCCCTTGCTTCAAAACAACCACGTTTTCCCCATGATTTCCTCTTCCCGTCCCTGCATACGCCGGTCTAGGAAAAGCTGAAAACTGACCGCATTGCATCGAGTGACGAGTCGGGGATATCTGATCTTTCTGCCTTGCAAGCGAAATCCTTGTAGTCGCCGTCATACAGGCCCTGTATTCGCCGACCGGCGACCTTATGAAACGGGATAGTGAATATAGGGCGTCGGTAGGTATGATATGGGATAATTCCGGGGAAGAGAAGCCTGATAGCAATCATATGCACACAGTCAATCAACCAATCAAGCATTTTGTCAATGGGGCTTCAGCTACCTATGGCATTGCCTCTCGTGTGGTGTAAAGGAGAACAAAGAACACAATACAGAACTGCATACAACTGATCCGCCTTCGTATAAGCAAGTCCAAGCCAAAACGGCCCCCATCACATTTCACGACTGTACATGACCTACATAATACAGACAGGCAGGGCAAGCGGGAAGGGCACAAGCGGGAACTCTCAAGTTGGCAATGCGGGAACGTCAGCAACGGGAAACAATGCCCCCTAATGACCACAGATCACTGCAAGAGGGAGGCGTTGCAAGAAGGAGGTGCGCCTTCTAAGCACTCTATACCTACTGCGTCCAAAAACCAACAAACAATATCGGCCTAAACCGACACGCCCGTGGCTTACAAGTAAAACACATTTGCAGTACTGGAACGACTAGGTATGTAGCCTCAGTGTCATAAAGACTTCTCCAGTCTCCAGCGTCATGATCAACGCAACAATACGTAAAATCTTCGCGTCGAAGGTCGAACACATAGGTAGAAAAACAATCAAGAACATCATGTCGCTTATTCACGCTTTTCTTTCCACTGTCCTGTGAATGATCATATCTATTCCTATGCCGTGTGATCCACACAAATACGCAGGCTTTCTAGTTTTCAGTGGAGTGAATATCGAGATTGGGGCAAGAAGCTATTCACAGTTGTTACTGAACTACAGGTAAGTAAAACACGGTGATGTCGTTTTGGACGATACTGTATTGCATGAGGTTGGTGTTCAATCCAGTGTTCTGGAGATTCGCGAGACAATGATTGATAGTGTAGGTACAGGGTCAGGAAGGGGGGGGTGAAACGATAGTATGAACAGCAGGTAATGGGTATCAAAATTTCCCAACGCCTTTGAAGTAATAATGAAGTCAGATTTTGCCGCCCAATGTAAGTGAGATTCCACCGTGCGTGTATATGTGATGATCCGTATTCTGCCGTTAAGTAACATGATGTAAATCAAAATGTCCAATAGAAAAGCCAAGCTAGAATAGAATAGAAGAGAAGGGAAATATGTGGTATCTGTATGATAAGACTGCCCCCTCTTTTCGGGACATGTGTGTGTGAAACCAGAAAAAAAAGTATCCAAGAAGCGAAGTGAAGAAGCCATGTGCCCAAAAACCAAAATGTCATGAACAGAAGAAGAAGAAGAACTATAAGAAAAAACAGCGCTGTATCCTCCCAAGAACGCCTTGTGATCCAAAGCTCCAAGCAAATTAATCCCAATTCCAAGTTCCGATTCGATCAATACCCAGGCCCAATTTTCCACCCCAGCTCTCTATTTGCACACTACCCCCGAGACTATCAGCCCGAGTCCCTAATGGTTCAACCCCTCCTCCGATTAGGCGTGCTCAACGGCAAAATCTTCTTACACACCTTACAATCCAGCTCCTGGGGTCTCTTGTGGGTCACCCAGCAGTCGCACACCCACACCGCGTTCTTCTCCTTGTGGAGCTCGATCAGAACCCCCGGGCGGTAGAACTTCTTCTTGATGCCGCAGTCGATGCAGAACCGGCGGATGCCCCAGGTTTCTTGGATGCGCGGGGATTGGTCTGATGACGAGTAGGTGCCGGAGGAGGAGTGCGAAGCATTGCCGCCGCGACGGGCACCGCCGTTTTGCCCCCGGGAAGAGGCGGCGGCGGCGGCGAGGGAGGAGCGGGTTACGGATGGGTCGTAGTGGGGGTTGGAGGTGAGAGCGGAAAAGGAAGAAGAGGAGGTGTGGGAAGAGGTGGAAGGGGATGAGGGCTGTTGTTGTTGTTGTTGTTGGTGGGGAGAGGCCTGGGTGATGTTTATTGATGGGGCTTGTTGTCTTGATGAGGCGGCTGAGGAGACTGATCCTCTTTGGCTTTGTTGATCGTTGTTGTTGTTGTTGTTGTTATTGTTGCTATCGGGAGCATCCTCCAGATCGTTCTTCCACCTGAACAACTCAAAGTTCTCGGGGGCCTTGACCTTGAAGCAGTGGTAGCATCCAAAGGATCCGGGGTGCTTTCCATCATCCTTGTCACCCCGGCTACCGGAAGAGGCGTTGTTGGGCCAGAACCGCTTGAAGTTGTTCTCGGCGTACATGACACAGCGGATCTTGTCTTCTTCGGGGCATAGATCGGGATTGAAGTTGTCTCTGAACCATCGGCTCGCCATTCGGGCCTTGCAAACGTCAAAGTAGTCAAGATGTGACTGGATCATCCACGCAATTTCTGTTTTGCCCGTGAGCAAACGCTCAATGGCGGACTTTTGATGGCGATGCTGTGTCTGTGGGATTGACATGACTGAGGCTCCTAGTGACGATCCGAGGGTAGGAGGAGCATAAGCTGTTAAGCTGGGATATGCTTGGCTGCTGGTATAGGTGTAGATTGGTTGTTGGTAGCTCTGCATGGGCATCTGATGATAGTTGTGCATCGGCTGTTGAGATGGGTAAGGGTGGCCCATGTGTTGGTGGTACCCGTATGAGGATGATGGTGGGTATGTCGTTGTCCTTTGTGAGGGGGCCGGCATCGAAGAATAAAGAGACATTGGTGGCTGAGGGGCAACCTGAGCATGCAAGTAATGCGATGGGGCGGGGATTAGCGACGAAGGGAGCGCCTGAGAGGTGTGCTGTGTGTGATGTGTGTGGTGGTAGGACGACGGCGGGTTATACGTCCTGGTCAAGACTGGGGGGCTTGCCATGGAGTCTGAAGAGTTGGAGTCCGTGACAGGTGACATGGTCCGGGAGGAAGACATGTTAGGCGTGCCGTGGGAGGCGGCAGAGGATATACTCGAGACCGAAGCCGACCGAGCCTCTGGAGGAGACCTGGGCAGATGAGATGTGGTCTGGTAGCCGACAGGATAGACAGGCATCTCGCGATATAAATCCGGAGAGAAGTAAGGGGACTTTTCTTGCTCAGGGGCAGGGGCAAGCAAACGATGTGATGAGCCACCGAAGTGGTAGAGATGCTGTGGTTGAGGATATGTGACTACCTCCGTCATCTTCTGGTCGTGTTCTAAAGAATGGTGCCACGTAGAGGTACCAGTAGGAGAGTTTGGGTTGTGGACAGAAGCCAACTCCTCCTCGGAAGGAGAGCGTTTGTTTAAGTAGAGCATGATGAGTGAAGTTTGTGTGGTGGTGTAGCTTGCCTGGGGGAAAGGGTGAAGAGCAAGCCGGAGGGAGAAAGTGCTGCAGAAGGATATCGATTTGGTCTCGGGACCTTGGAGGTACTTGATTGTAGGTTTAATACTGGAAGACCAAAAGCAAACGTGCTGGTGGCAGAACAAGCTCCGGGTCGTGATTCGTAGGAGGCCTATCAACCAGTGCCTAAACTAGACGCCTGAACCACACAGTCGGGATCTCTAGAACAGCAAAGCCCCGCCAAAAACGGTCGACCAGGGTGCCACTGAGGGATTCAGGCGATGTGAAGCGACGGGCCTGGGTGGTATCGTCCTTGGTATCGCCGTCGTATGCGTCAAGGTCGGGAAGGTGATCGATGCAGGCTATTCCCGAGGGGGTTTGTGTCGAGTACTGAGAAGTGTTGATCAAGGTCGAGAACTGAAGCCTTGAGAATCACAATGAGAGGAAAAGAGCGAGCAATGGGCCATTCAAGTACTCTCACAGAAGTGAGAAAGACGGCGATCCTCGGACGGGTACCGAACACGGTGGACTCGATGCAGGCAATGGAGAAGATGTGGATGCTGGATGGGGGAACGAGGACGTGGATGGGGCAGGAACAGGCAAACTGAAGGGTTTGCAGCATGCTAGAGAAGAAGACGAGGCCAGACTCAAAGTTAGTGGCATCGGGGTCTGCGGTCCTATGCCAGGTCCAGGATGTGTTCGTTGTGTGGATGAAGGTGAATGGATTGAAGGCGTCCGTTATGGATCCATGGGTCCTGTAAGGAACATGTATTCCGGACTAGCAAAGGTACGTAGGGTGCATACTTGGACAACCCCATTCCCAGAGGTATCGTGGTACATGTGAGGCCGATGGTGACAGGGGAAGGGGGGTCTCAATTTGTTTTCTCTTTCACACACGCCATGCTGCCTTGCGCACATCGCAAACAACTTTCACCGGCCTGCCTTCCCATGCGCAGCAGGCCTATTTCAGAAAGTCCAGCGAGGAATACGTATTCGCTCTGAAGACGATACTCGGTGAGCTGTGGAGGGAAGAGAGGGAGAGAGATGAATGGTGTAGAATATCCAGCAAGAAAAAGCAAAAACATTGTGGGTTAAATTGTGAAGAGAGAAGACGAATGAAAGACTCAACACGGAGAAGAGGGAAAGGTTCAACCCACAATACGGTACCGACACGGACGGAACACTCCAGCCCCTGTCCCGCCGGTCGTCACTAGACGGTAGGTCGAGGAAAAGTGTGCCCTGCGAGGCTTGCTGGACTAGTGTAGACTTGCAGGCCTACATCTGGTCCTGGGCCTCCACTCCACACGCCAAACTGCATATGGAATGTTATATCCACGTCCCGGCTTGCCCCGGACTTGGGTTTGCCCAAAGAACTGGAGACCAGTCAGTCCCCGAATCCCTCGTTCATTCCCCATCTGTGTGCCCTTGTGTGCCCTGGGTTCTCTCCTCTCCCTTTCACTGTCTCGTGGTTCAGGGCCGCGCTATGGGCTGAACAGCCTCCTTCCAAAGTGCACACAGCCGACCAAATAAGGCGACCACAGACCCAAGACATATTCGATGCATAACGTAGACAAGAATACAGCCTACAGGATGAGGCTGCGCAGTGTAGGTACGCACCCGGGCAACTTGCTCGATGCCTTGTCTCTCAAGCGTGCGCACCCGTGATTATGGATTTGGGCAAGTGGATCTGTGTCTTCGAACCGTTAAAACGGGGGAGCGCGGCAGACCCCGTAATATGTTATGGGTAACTAGAAGATGGGATCATCCCCCAATCTGCTGGAATGGGTACGTCAATAGCGTTATAGCGTACCGTTTTTTGAGATATCCGCTGGGGAAGAAAAAAAGAGGACCAGTGAAAAATTGCAAGGTAGGGGCAAACTGAACTGAAAATGAATCGGCGAGCCACACTTGGGGGAGTCTGGGATTGTGTCGAGCATTTTTGTCGAAACTGTCTTATTGTGTTGTGTGCTGGAACCGAGAGGTACTGTAGTGTGCCCATTGCAACACCGGAAGTCTGGCGAGTCTCTCCCCTACTCGGTAGCATGGTTGCGAGGCAGCATCGACGTCCCATCGAGTCGCCATTGAGTGCCATTGAAGTCTGGCATTGCTCGTCTGGATGATGTGCTTCCGTCTCCCCGGGTTACATTGAAGGTTCGTCGATTTCTTGTGTGTCGAAGGGTATCAGATCCCGTCCTACCCCCCCACCGTTGGGGCCCCCCATCAAATCATTAAGCCGTCATCCCCGCCGCCGTCATCCCCGTTGCGTTCCTCGGGACCGTGGAGAAGACGTTATATCACATGATAATATCGGTCTTGAGTTCAGCAGTTTTGCTGCGCACACAATCTCTGCTTTAACCGCGCCAACCTTGGTTGGGCAGGCCGTTGCAAAATACTGCGCAGGGCCGTTTTCAAGCGCTGGCCGTGCTGGTTCCGACGTCCTGGGTGTCGGTTCTCACATTTTTCACCTACCGTACCTCGACTACCTACCCAAAAGAACCCGGAAGAATGGTCTGCTGCTATCCGTAGTGCCTTGACCATTTGACCCCGTGTCACCACTCAGTCTGGGTAGAATATAGTAGTTTGGTCGCAGACAAAGTGACCGTGACTGCGGCACAACTGCGCCCAGTTTCGCCAGAGTCCTTTTAAGCCCCCAACGACCACTCATCAGAAAGGAGCACGCATTGCAAATGAAAACAACCCATCGATGGTGTCTTCATGCCCGTCGATCCAGAATCGGGAAGGTCAACGAAAAAGCGGTACCCATTGCGAATGGCGACAGAGCAGAGGTGAGGGGGGTCAGTATTGGGAGGGAAAAAAAGAGTGGGAAGGGTGATGGGGTCAGGTTTGTGATGGGCCAATTAACCTCGCAATTGGTGTGGGATAAATGGAGGGCATGATACGTGGGTAGTACTTGGGACCGCCAAACAGACATTAGATGGATCCAGAGCGGCACAGCATGAGCCGATCTCGTAGACGCATGCGCATCCTTCCTGTCGTGAATCCTTCCTTCGGGGCGGCCCTTCCTTTCTTTTGTTGTGTCTCGCCGTCTCATGTTTCTGCGCGCAGGAGTTGTAGTGTTGTTGCATTCTGTTGCATTGCTTGACGCAATCCTTTCTTCCAGCACTTGATTCCTATTTGCGCTGAAGCAAATGCGGAACAAGCAGCGATGCGACGAATGACCTCAAGTGGGAATCCGAAGCGGAAACAATCGTCGACTTGGCTGACTCGTTTGGGGGCTGCTGGCAGGTTTTTCGAACAGCAAAAAGGAAGAAGGCAATGAAACCCGAAAGGCGATGATGGACTGATGGGGGGTACAGCAGAAGGGTGCGCCGGCAACGAGCAAATGAGACGAACTTGCCCACCTCCTCTTCCTGCCACGGGACAGTTCCTGCTGTGTCGCCGTCACTCGCTTTTTCTGGCTCCAGCCACACGCCAGACAAGCGCAGCGAAACTTGTGAGCAAGGGGAACGAACGGGGAACGGCGGACGCGGCAGAACGGGGAAAGGAACGACCAGCGACCATTGAAAGCCAGAGAGAAGCCAGCACATTGAGGTGACATCGCGATGGAGTAGTAAATCCCGGTAATGGCCAATCATAGCTGTTACCATCCTGTCGGTAACCAATAGGACCTGGGGAATTTGTGATCTTGGCTAGACGGCTTTGGCAATTGTTCTGTGCCGCGTTTGTTGAATTTCGTCTCATCTTTTTTGAACTGGATGATTGCGCGCTCAGTGTTGGTTTCGCACAGATCTTTTGACGGGTTGATATCTAGGGCGATATCGTTCCAGGAGAATTCGAGGTTCACAAGTTGAATCCGAACCATTTGAGAGATGCTCTCAGGCCCAATTTTCTTGTACCCCCAAACCACATCGGGGTCCCATTTCCGAAGCGCCGAACACACTGCCCAGCGTTCTCATTGGCTTCGACAAGGGGGAATTTTCTCGGTTCCAAACGGTCGGGTAGGGCGATGTAACCCAAGCACAGTAAATAGTGTCGAAGTTTTTCTTCTCTCGCTGTTCAGGTTCTTTGCTTCCTCCTTTCTTTTTTGCCCCGTTCGCTGCGCCATTGATTTCGACTTTTCTTTTCTCTTCTCCCCTTATCACCACAGCGACAGCGACTCGGAGCCTTTCTGTTCTTCTTCTTCCTCTGACTGGACCCTTCTGTCTTACGGCTTTCAAACTCTCCACCGCCGCGCGCGCCCACCTTCCAGTCCCGTCGCATCATTGCAGACTAGCCAGACGCACCGCTGGCAATGCATGAAAAAGGACTTTTCTGGGCTCCATGCCATGCCGAATGGCTGGCACGAGTTTCAACCACTGGGCGTCCGTCGCTGCTGTGAGCGGGCTGTCGAAGCGGAGCCTCTTAGCAGTAAAGGGGCACTGGACTGCAGAAAAATATCTTTTTTCGGGTACCCTAGACGGACGAATACCCAACCTCGAACCAGCTCTTTCGGGATGCAGCTCATATGGCAGATATGACAGGCTGAGAAAGAAGCACGGCGGAAGGAAAGGGGCGGACATCATGACTGCCACTGCAGACCGCATGCTGCAAGTACCGGGAAAACTGCCAGGCTGACCACGCACTATCGATTTCAGAACTCTCAAATACCCAAACCCTCGGTATCGTTTCCTGTCATGTGAGTGGCAGCTGTGTGGTAGTTTGTGGCAAGTGTCGTGATATGGTAGTTGTGGCAGTTGTTGAGTCGAGTCTCTTGTTCGAAAAAGATTTTGTTAGTGTTGCGATTGGGTCCAAGTCACCGTCCAACTGTATCTCCGTCTCACTCATCTCACTCGTCCGCGCCGTTCGGTCCTGGAGATATGCCTTCCTTTCGGCTGCTACCGTCCCGAGCAACCCTCAACTTTGACGTGGCACCGCATACTGGTTCTTTTCTCTCTAAAGCGTATGGGTTGCACACATCAGGCTTTCTGTGCCACGATGACCGTTACTACACATCGACTGACGAGCTCTCGGGAAGGATTTTTTGGCTTGCTTCAGCTCATTGGCAATTGATTGCTTGGTTGATGCAGGGACAGACGTAGACGGCTCAACCTGTAACGCTGAAGGCGCTGCGCCGCGACAGCCCTCTCAGCGATCACCCTCGATGACCGATAACAACCTTCAGGTCCTGACGTTTGCTAGACGCAATACGATCGTAGGAAAATGTTGTGATCAGTCATATCTTCTCGGTCGATATCATCGCCATCGGTATTCCATCGGGACCGAAACAACGGTGAGAGTGAGCCGTCCCGTCTAGCGAGGTGTGCACTTCATATCAAGTTTGTCCAATGGACATTACGGCCGGTAGACACTGAAGCGAGCTGCAACTCTTTTTGGGTGTCCTAAGCGGCGGTCGATGCTCGACGGTATGGTGGTGGTGGTAAGGTCTATCTTCAGCGCGTGTGTCTCGTCTCTGCCGGAGCATAGCCGTTCGCAAGAAGAGGCCCAAAATGAGACCACCAGAGCAGGACAGTATGCAGCGAGATGAGTTGAAACTGTGCTCGTCCTCGTTGGCTCGCCTGATCCCACCCCACGGCTTGTCGACGAATCAAAACATCGATTCTCCTTTGGGAAGAGCAGCTTGATGGCGCCAAGCTTGTGTTGAGAAGTAAAATCCCATTTCTGCAGTAACGTCGTGTATTCGTTCAGTGCAACTGGGCCGGTTTAACTGGCCAACTTGCAGAACAAGCGCGGTGACGAGAGTCTTGCGGGGAGACATTGTACTTTTCCTGCCCCAGGTACATCGTCGCTTCTTCGTCTCGACAGCATTTTGAAGCCAACCTTGAATAGGGATGGGGGGTGCAGAATTTCCTCGTGCCTTGTCCTTGAAGCTTTTCGGTTTGCTTGACAAATCTCCCGCCGTGCCTCTTTACGCAATGTGGGGATGCCTCTAGAAGATCGATCCCGCCGTGGGCCTTCCGCTGCCGCCCGTCAACCGTCCGTCTTGTGATCTTCAACAGCTTCTCAAAGTCAGGCCAAAAACCCTCCTGTTCTGACCTGCCAAGTGTAATACATAGCAGTAATTAGTGCAACTTCCGGCTTCCCCCCACTAACGGAGCCAGTATCAAGTTAGCCGAGCTTACCCTTCACTAGTGCACAGCTAGTTCTCAAACGGGGAAATTTTGAGTGTGAACGGCGCTCTTTTCGAAAACAACGCCAGGTGTCACGATTGGTTCATTTTCCCCAACTTCTCCAGGCCTGCCCAGCTCCGCCCAGAACGATTGCAGTCGCAGATTTTCCCAATAACACCTTGCTGCTTCGAGTTTGGTAGCTGTGCGGACATAGCCCGGGCAATTCGTCGTCTGAGCAGCCACAATTCTAAACATGGAAGGATCAGAAACATGTGAATGGTTTGACTGCCACCAGCCAAAATGCCCGTTTACGGCGGTGTAGACCAGGACGTTGGCCGTCTCGCAAGCTTTGCTGGTGGTGCTGCCATCCCGGATCCGTTGATTTAGCTTAAGTTTTGGATTTGTCTTGGGATCATGAAGATGAAGAATATTTGTCGACAAGTGGAGGGCAGACTGGGGTACGCTGGTGTTTCTTCTCCTTCCCAATTGGTGCCGGTGCGAGCCTCAGTGGTTGGTTCGCGCCGTGAACTCCATCATGAGAACGGACCCGACCCGGCAGCGGTCACATCGGTCCGGTAGTGGATCCCGAGCCATCTCCAGGAGAAATGGGAAACTGACTGATTGATTACGAATGCGCTTGTGTCGGAAGATGCTGAGATGCTTCTCTGCGCATGATTCTGGTGTTTCGGGCAGATGGAAATGAAGAATTCTGGAGTCTGGTCTCTCGCAACATTTACGGTTAGACATTGCTCAATCTTCAGGCACAGGCATCCCGGAATCAGATCTCAACTTACCTCTGCGTAGACTCATTTCTGCCAGCCGCCCTTGTGTTTTCCCCTGGGCTCGTGCCATAGAGGTTGGCAGGGGAAGCGATCGACGGGTTGGTTCCCAGTCCAAAGGACGAATTGCCAGTGGAAAGTCACCCTGTGGTTCCCCGGCGCGAGCCCTACTGCCCTAGGGGAGGTGCCCGAGAGATGCCCTGAAGGATGTTCCTTCCACCTCATCTCAGAGATCCCCATACTGCTAGTGATTTAGCGGCGACAAGACGGGTGAGGGAACCGCAACTGGCCGTTAAACTCGGTATCTCGCAGGGTGGTTAGGTGAGTGCGCTAACACCGTCAAGACAGGGCAGTGGGTCCGCGGAAGACCAACGTCGTTCGCCTGTTGGCAGAGCTCCCTAGCTGCTCCTATTTTCGACGAGATTAGGTTCTCACCTTTGCTTTTTCCCCCCTCATCACTTCATGATATGTTATTGGTCTTGACCGCCATCATCCCAGTTTCGGGTGCGCGTCCCTCCACCCCTTGACATTCGGGGATCGGGTTTGTCTGTCCCGGCTGGAGACGGCCAGTGGAAATCGTCGGCTGCCCTGGCGGGAATCGTAATGACGGTTGTGATAGCCGAATCCGACGAACTCCTTCCTCGATATGGATGAAGAAGGCACTTCCATCACAAAGTTTTGTGAGCACAAATTGCAGTTGCACATGATGGAAATCAGTCCTTCATCTCCAGCTGCGACCTGCCTCGTTGCACCAGCTGACAGACACCTGCAAAACCGTATCGGTGACATCTTAAAGACCATGTTGCTGCTCATCCTGGCAGCGGCCCAGTGATATGGAGTTGGGACCTAAGGCGTGTGACAGAAAGGTTACAACGAACATTTGTTCACATCACTCGCTTGTCAAGTTCCCCGGATTGTCAAGTATTTGTCATTCATCCTGGTATACTAGACAAGGAGCGTACAGCGGCTTCAATCATTTAAGGGGTATTGCTCGCAGGGCATTCGAAGGCAGGCTCTGCACTTTGTCCCGCCAGTATTACAGGTGAGTATGTAGGGAAACAATCGTAGAGATGGCCGGTGTTGCCGAGGAGCGGTAAGACAGCGTTGAAGATTCGAAAGCCTCAATGACCAACATCGCGCTCGAGCTATGCTTCTTTGGGGTTGTCTCTGGTCGACCTAAATCTCCATTGCCCGTCTTCATCCCTGTACATGGCAATCCGGATATTCCCAACTCTCTCCGTCAAGCCACCAGGCACGTCCATGCCATCTCCAACGTGAGCGTGGATGTTGTCGTCGACTCGGACGAACAACATGGGAAGTGCGTCTCCCTTCCAGGCAGACACTCCATGTCGAGCACTGATAACAACGGTGCGAAAGAAGTAGTAGAAACTGATCAATAGCATGCAGCCGGGATAGAACATCCACCACCACTGGACTCTGATGAAAGGGGCAAGCTGAGTGGCCGATCCAGCGTAGACCTTGGTGTTGCCCAACCCGTTGGAGAGTCTGCCATTGATACGGAACTCGGCAGTCATGGCTTGCGTGAAGCTCTCCATCCAGCCGTCGAGATTGCTGGTTGCGTTCCACATGGCTTCAACCCAGTCCGAGGAGTAATCCAACATGTTTGTGTTGGCGCGGACCACTCCAGACGTGATGTCAGCCATGAACGTTCGCAAAGCGGTTATGGCCTCATTGGATACTGAGTAGGTGGTTGTGTTGTCAGCATTCATCTTCTCGGGCATGCCGATGAAGGAATATCCAGCGCCGTGAAGATTGCCACCATGTGCGAGTTCCGTGGTCGACCAGTTTCCAATCTTGGTCTCGTCGTGCGTTCCGTCAAAGACCATGAGCTTGAAACTTTTAACGCAAAACCACAAAGCACACTCGGTACCGGTGACAGATAATCCCTGATCCTCAGATTGGACGAGGGAGAGCATGTCGAAAACTGAAAAGTAGGCCCGATTTGTTGACTTGATGGGATGAGACGTTCCATTGGAGGGAGCAACTTTGAAAATGTTGAACTCGGCCGCCGGATCCATGGGTACGTCGAGTGTATTGCCGGAATCAACGCTGTATGTGCACGTGCGAGAAGTTTCGTTGCAGGTAGATGAGACATTGTTGACTGTGATACACTCTCCGCAAGCTGCCAGAGTTGGAAACACTGGCCAAGTACAGTTCCCCGTCTCGCAGTAGACAGGAAGCCTGCGCATCTCGGTTGAAATGATACCACTGTAGATGGCGGCCTTTGTCGAAAGCGAAGGCACCAATTCTCCAAGGTAGCCTCCTCGCCGCATGTAGGCATCCTAAACCTCGGATCGTGGCGGAGGCGGTGCCGGACCGAAGCCGCGATTGAGGATCCGGGGGCGTTGCTCAAAGAGAACCATCTGCTGGCTGAACGTCTCGAACCAGTGAGAGAAAAGAATGATGAGGGCACCAAGACACCCAAGATGTCGGAGCTTCATCCGCCAGAGCAAGCGCAAGCTGCCTCTCATGCCTCGAGATGACCCGTCAAAGACACTGAAGTCGGACAACAAGGCGTCATGGTTGTAGCGTTGTTGCGAGATTTCCGAGACCCAAAGCCAGGCACCTTGACTCAAGCAAGAGCCGACAAATCCCATGAGCGAGATGCGAAAAATGGTGACCATGACGATGAGGACCGAATCAAACTGTACGCCGACACCCAGTTCAGGCACAAGCTGATTGTCGTAGTATCTGAGGAGGATCACCAATCCAATGGCCGTGAGGACACAGATGGTGGCGTACCAGATCTCTTGCTGCCACTAAGCTGCGTGAGTGAAATGCTTTCTGGGGCGAGCTCTCCGGCCAAAACTAGGTGGCACTCCCTGTTTCTCAAGCTCCGGTCCCATTGCTGGTCCCAAGTCAATGTTGGTGAAAGTCTCATGCACCTCTTCTTTGTCTGGATCGGAGACAGATGCCGAGTCACGACGTTGTTCTTCTGGCAGTTGAGACTCGATTCGATGACTGGCTCTGGGAGAAAGATGCTCAGACAGTTCTCTGGTGCTACCGATGGGCACATGGCGGCGAGTGTCAGTCTCGCTCGCTCTGTCACCTCCATTCCAAGGATCCATTGCGCAAGACAGAGGTGGTTGGCTGAGTAGGTGGGTGGGATGGAAAAGAGACCGTGAGATTGAAATTGATGGTGGATGTATCAAGGTCCTGCGCAAATGGACACTAGGTGGTGATAGGTTGGATATCGTGGGTAAAGATAGGTAATGATGATAACGAGATGGTGATGTCGTACAGGAGAGAAGTTTGTGGTGGGAGATTCCATCGAGACAGGATTTCGTGGAGGACCGACGCGATAAGTCGACTGGCCATCGAAAACTCTGCACTTACTGCAGAGGAAGGAACCGTGAGTCCGTGACGAGTTGCCTCCTTCTTCCATTGCATCCCGCCATGATCACTGGACCTGCCGTGCTTTCCATATCCGCTTATCTGGCATGCTGCAGGCAGGTTGCTCTTGACAAAGACTTTGATAAGGCGCGGGGAAGCAGAAAATCCCCAACCGAAGAAAGAACGAACCGGTATAAGGATCCGCTTGATGGCGGGCTGTTTTATGCACCCATCGCCATCTCCTCTTTCCACAAATGAAATTGCCATCGTGAGTTTTAGAAGGAGTGTTCCTTCCGTTCTCTCAACATCTGGACGGTGAAGATTCTTTTCGGAAATTACAATGAGATCATTCCTGAGCATCTCCTTCCCCCTCGCCCTCGGCATCTGCGGGGTAGTTGCCCATGATACCCCTCATTCCACCTCCTTCTGGGTTGCGAGCAACAACAGACAACATCCAATTTCTCTCGATGATCCAAGCGTTGACGACGTCGATATCTTGACGGGAAGTCAGTTCTACGGACTCAAGACATTCGGCAATCTTCCGTATGTGAATTGTTTCTCGGACGAGGAAACCGCCTCCAAGAAGTACGACATTGCCATTCTTGGCGCCCCCTTTGACACAGTCAGTAGAAGAACTTCTTGTTCTTTCTTTCCTCTTTTGGTGATATTAGTCCATTTGTCTTACAAAAGTCGTGCCTTTATTTCACAGGCCGTCACCGGACGTCCAGGAGCACGCTACGGACCGACAGGAATCAGAGTCGGGAGTCAACGTCTCGCAGGATTCGATTTCTACACGGGTAAGTACGTTTCAGCTATTAATCTCCTTCCGCGGCATTCGCTGCCGTACCACCATGCCTGATCCCGCTTGGAGACAAAAGGGACCCCAAGTTTCCTTAAAATGCGTGAGTGTCTCACAATGGGATACTACTCCCAGCAGCATGTACTATACTTACGGTACCTCGAAAAGTACGCGATGGTACTCAATATAGATCAAGTGCCCTCAACACCAAGAAATCCAAGACACACACCCCGCCGAGAATACTACTCGAAAATTGTTAAGGTCACCGCTCTCTCTCGAAATTCCTTCCAAACTAACGTCGATGTGACGGTTACTTGCAGACGAAGATGCATTGCATGACTGGGCTACCATTGTGGACTGCGGCGACGCCACGTTAACCTGGCTCGACAATACCGTCGCCTTCAAGCAGCTCGACAAGGCGCACAGAGTCATATCTGGCCGGCCCACGGCCAACGACACGGTTGTTGCAGGAGCCGTGCCGAGAATATTGATGTTGGGTGGTGATCACAGCACCACCCTATCGGCACTGCGATCAACTTATCGACGATGGGGTCCGGTGTCTGTGATTCATTTTGATAGTCACATTGGTGAGTATCCCTTTGACGGACGGACGTGGAGGATCCGAAAGGGGGGGTCAAAACATATCAAACGGCCAAAACACTAAGTAACCTTTGGCGATACATAGACACTTGGAATCCGGATGTTCTTGGAGGAGACATCTCCCACTATGCGTATGTCCATCTTCTGGTCTCTTGCTCCAACAGCTCACTAACAGTCGAAAAAGAGGCATCAACCACGGAACCTTCCTCCACATCGCCCACGAAGAAGTAAGTGCAACCTCCTCCACCCATCATCCTTTCACGTCCCAGGTACCTAGTTAACACAACCTCAAGGGCCTAATCCGCAACACCTCAATCCACGCCGGCCTCCGCGCCCCCATCAACAAGCGCTCCGACCGCGCCAACGACAAGCGATGCGGCTTCACCGTCATCACGGCGCGCGACATTGACAAGCACGGTATCGACTGGATCATCTCCACCATCAAAAACCGGGTAGGTGACTCGCACGTGTACATCAGCGTCGACATTGACGTGCTGGACCCCGCCTTTGCCCCCGGTACGGGAACTTCGGAGCCGGGAGGCTGGTCAACCAGGGAGCTGCTGACGATTATTGATGGCCTGAGGGGGCTGTCGGTGGTGGGCGCGGATGTGGTGGAGGTGAGTCCGGCGTATGATAATAATGGGGAGACGACGGTGTTGGCTGCTGCCCAGGTTGGGTTGTCGTTGGTTAGTTTGATGGTTGCTAAGCCGGTGGTGTGATTTGGGTGTAAAATGGCTGTGAACGTGTCGACACAAGTTTGTCTAGAGACCGTTATGGTCAGTTTAGTATAATGCTATCATAAAGGGACAACGCGGGAAGATTAAGATGGTACATCCTAATCAACCATCCTCTTCACCATGTTGCTGCAAGATGAACTAAAAGATCGTAACAAAATGTTTATTGACGTTGTAAGCGGAAGCCAAAGATAGTCAAACGCCCTCTTCATTTAACGCATTTTGCAAAAGAATACCAAGATCGAAAAAGGGGAAAAAAAAAAACTTACAACCCAATCTCGACCATCAACATCTAACTGCTCAATATCACCCATCTTTTTTTTTTTTTTTTTTTTTTTTTTTTTTTTCACCAACACAGCACATCCTTCATCACTTTCACCCATCACCTCTCCTCTACTTTTACTTTCCCCTTATCGCTCAAAAATACCCCAACCCACTCCACCCCAAAACCCCTCCCAACTCCCCTCTAACCTCCTCCCACTCCATCCCCCCGCTTCCTGTCCCTTCAGCCCCATCAAGCTCAACGACCCATTACCAGCAGCAGTCCCCATCATCTTCCCACTCCCCGTTGGATTCACACCTCCACCATTCGTGGCAGAAACCATATACCCAGCCCGTCCCGCAATCTCCTGCCTCTTCCCAGTTCCCAACTCCATGAATCGTTCCAGCACTTTCCCATCGACAATGTTCCTACCGATACCGGCGTCGACTCCCGGAAGCTGCATGCTAGCTGATGCTGAGGGGGAGGGGAGACGGTAGCCCTTCGGGTTGAGACCCGCAGGGTGCGGGAGGGCGTTGGTTAGTTGCACTGCGAGGGAGGAAAGGCGGCGGTAGGCGTTTTCTTGGAGGGGACGGAGGGTGGCGAGGAGGCCGGTGGGGGAGGCGAGGAGGAGGATGTGTGGAGGGTTTTCTTTTTCATCCGTGGAGGAGGGGTAAGAAGGAGAGGAAGTGGGATAGGCGGCGGGGAGAAGGAGGGAGGAGGTCGGGTGGTGGGCGCCCGTGTTAAAGGTTGTGCGGTGGAGGAGGAGATGGCCTTGGAGGGATTTGGGGTCTGTGGAAGGGGTTTGTTAGTCTTGAGATAGAGGAAGAGGAAAGGGGGATACATACGCTCGGGGTCAAATTGCAAAATGTGAAGGTGGCCATCTGCATCGCTAGCCACGATGTATAGCTCCTTGCCATCTGGTAGGAAATCTGCGTTCAGCACCTCCATTCTCGTGGAGCTCTTTCCGAATAGCATCATCTTGTAGGGCTCCTCTGTGTAACCGGTGAACCACACGCCCTTGAAGGCGTCGGCCATCAGACAAAGTCCTGTGCCGGGCAACTCCTTTACACTAGTGACGTAACAGTTCATATCCATGAACGCCACGGGCAAGAGCGTCCCATCCTCCTTGAGACCGCGCACCATGCATTTCTGGCCCTGGGCGACGAGCATCAAGCCCTGGGTGCCAACCTCAGAAAGCGCTGTGACCGCGCCGCGCGGAATGTCCTCCTTGGCAACCAGCTTCAACTTCTTGCTGGTCTCAGGTTTGCCAGGCTCGGGGATAACGTCGGCAATGTCAAAGACGTAGACGCGGCCTCTGGTCGGAAGATCCTCGCCCTTGGTCAGCGCGGTGCCGACAGCGATAAGCTGTTTGCGCTCATTGGTCGATTCGGATACTTCAAGGTTGAGTGTCTCGACGCAGAGGACCGTCTCGCAGGGCTCCATCTCGACGGTATCAATAACGGTCCAGGTGATGCCACTGAGGAGTTTCAGCATGCCACGGTCAACCATGGGCTTGAAAGTGATATTCTCACGCGCCCATTCCTTGTGGTAGTCGTCGTCCTTTGGCAGCTCAAATGGTTCGAGCTCATTGCAGCCCACCACGTAGGCCTGAGTAGGCGGGTGGAAGGCTACGGATTGTGTATCAACTCCCACAGGAATCTTCTTGACGGAGATGCCAAGTTCGGCATAGCTGCTATCTGTAGGAATCTGTGTGACCCGTGCAATGCCGTTGGTATCTGCGTAGATGAAGCCATGCTCGCAACCTTCGGTATGGAAGGAGCTCATGGCTTGGACACCAGATCCTTGTAGGCCAAGCACTCTGGGACTGGACTTGGACGTCTTCAGAATGAAGCTAGGCGAGGACCCGGGGAGGAAGACAGTGCTATAGCCAGAGATGTTGCTGCAGCGTCTCATGGGAAGGAAGCGTTGCGCATTGTGAGGCTCGTCGTCGTCCACCGGCTTCTCCTCTGGCGCCTTGGCGAACGTTGAGTTTGGTACTTTCTGGAAGAACAGCGACTTTGAGAACGGCTCTCCAGCATTAGCCTTGAGACGGTACGGTTGGTATAGTGTGAGGTCATCATTAGCATGGCGGAGCTGTACATTTATGGTTAGCTAGCAGTCGTTGTGGCAGGGGAGGCCTATGAGGACATACAATAAGATATGGTGATTTGTGAGTCGTGTCGCCCAGATCGGCAACCAGAATCTCGGCAACTGACTCCTTGGCCGTGCCTTTCCTAGCAGAATAGTCGGCAGAGAGCCCTGGTGGTATATATGAAAGTCCTTCTGCCACATAGACTGGTTTCGTCAAGTCCGGTAGACGGTAAATCTGGTGAAATGGGTCAGCGTGTTGTCACTCGAGGCGAGAGTCCTCATGCACTTACATATAGTACGCCACTCGTGCTTAGCAGGAACATGAGAATGTTGTCCTTTGCCGTCTTGCCTGCCGCCTCATCGGCAAACACACCGTTGGTGTCGGTATATAAGCATCCCGTCAACCACTTTGTGTTTATCAGAATTTGGTCCTCCTTCTCCATTTCCTCAAGCTCCAAGAGCTTTGGACTCATTTCGGCGATAAATACGCTAAAGTCGTCCCGAAGGAGAAGAAGGAATGGGTCAGCAATGCTGGCAGTCCGAACGCGCGGTTCCGCTCCTGTTTCTTCGTCCTGCATAGGTACGATCTGGCTTAGGCCCAGGTCTAGTAGCAAGGGTTGTGGTTAGTATGGGACTTGAGCCGTCATGCGAGGTTTGATCTCACGTACCTCCGTCGTAGCATCGCACTTCTGATTTGAGTACTTGGAGAATCCTGGAGTCTTTGCCCATGGTTCCTGCCTCCACGGTGAAGCCAGCAGCGGGCTCAAACTCGGTTCCGGTAAGACTCTCAAAGCCAGCTGCCGTAAGAGCATAGACATCAGATGTCTCATAACCATCAAGATCTACCTTTGCTACGATCATGAACTTGTGATGCTGTCCCGACGTGTCGTAGTCATTGCTCATTGGGCCCTTATCACCCACCAAGGTTTTTGGAATCGGCTTCTTGGCACAGACTGTCCAAAACCCTCTCGCCTCGGGGAACTCGAATCTCCCAATAATCTTTGGTTGGATTGCGAGGTTCATGATGGCAAGTGCGCTGGCTTTCCCTCGCCCCACGGCACTGACTAGTTGGAGATCACTGCGGACACCTTGAGAGTTGCGTTCCTCCTCGCTATCGGGCAACGTGACGGACTGGCCATAGGTCATCTTTTGTATTGGCGCGATGCTCAGGAGTCGGTCGTGGATTCGGAAGTTGAGCTCTCCGCTCTTCACGGCCTTGGCGGCGGAAATGGCTTGCTCTGGAGACGTTGACTCCTCGCCGTATAGGTCATCGTCATCGTCGTCTTCGAGGTCCTCATCGTCGAGATCCAAGTCCAAATCGACATCCTGAATTCTTGACTTTTTCTTCTGTGCCTGACCCTGTCTTCTGCTCCAGCCAAGTAAAACGGAATCGCCTTCCTCGGAGCCCACGAACACAGTGGACCTTCCTATCCGAGATAGCGTGGTAACGCGCGACTGAATGACATTGCCTCCCGCTTCTGGGCCTAGCATCTTGATGCTCAGACCCGACACTGTACGGCCATCGATGCGGAATGTGAGGAGTCCCATGCGGCCGTCGTTGAGAACCAGGAGGAATTCGCCGAGCTCTGCCGCCAAAACGTCAATAGCGCAGCCTTCAAGACGGAGGTCCAGGTCAGATTGGTCGACAAGGCTGAAAGAGGTGGTCTGCTTGGTGAGAGGGTTGACAGCAATGCCGTTTGATTTTCCAGACTGGTCGATATGGATGAGTTCGTTGGCTCCTACAAGCAAAGCACCACCCACAGGCGCCGGAAGGGCGACAACACGGAAGAGATCTTGGGGTAGGCCATTAACTGCCAAGATGGTGGTGGAGGCCCTTTGCTGGAGGTCTAGGGTGAAAACCATGTATGTAAAGTGGTCTTTGTGACCGACCGAGTTGGAGGCAGTCTTGGTGGAGGACAGGACACCAATGGTGGGATCTCGATACTCATGCAAGAAGGCGAGATGCACAGGATGGAGGAGACTAGCTTCAAGTTTGGAGAGGCGAAGGACGAAAGATGGTGAATATGGTGTGTCTTCTATAGTGCTAGCTCCATTTGCGGTGGCGCCGGCAAGGTCCTTTTTGGGCCTTGGGCCGTCCAGCTCTTCATCCCAATTATCCATGTCCATGTCCTCATCCGGCTGCTTGAAGGGTAAGATGGCCAAGTTCCTTTCGCTGAACTTGAGCGCAGCGCACCTACTCGCCGGGTCTGCAATCAACAGAGTAGGATAGTGGTGCAGAGGCGCAACCCACGGGCTCCCTACGAGCTCTTCTTGTTCGTAGTAGTGAATCGAGACGGTTTCGAGAGTGTTGCGTTCGACATTCCACTCAACCAAGCTGAGGCGAGCGTCGCGGAAGGAGAGGAGTAGGCAGTCGGTACCACCAGACGAGCTTCCGCTGGGCTTCTTAATCCGAGCGAGACCTGTGATGGTGCCGGGCAGGGTGACCTCGGCGACAAGAACCAGCTTGGCGCTGTTGGCACGATCGGCCCTCGCGGCAATATTATCTCCTCCCAGAAACGAGGCCTCGAAGCCATCATCGTCGTTTACAAGCCTGCTGTCGTAGCGGCCAGCCGTGGCAGTCTTGGTAGTGTTTGCGCCATTGAGGGTAGCGGAGGCATCGAGCTCGGCGGAAACGACTTTTGTTTTGAAGACTTGAAGTAATGACGCCTTTGCAACAGCGAGATTAATGCCCTGTCCGGGGACGAGCTGGAGGGTGACTGAATGGGTGACGGCCGTTGGCGGCGTCAACTCTGTATAGCATTGCATCGTGTAGGAGCCGGGAGCATGTCGATGCTGGACGAAGCTCGAGAATAGTACTGGTGGCAGGCAGGCGATGCTGCTTTCTGGTTAGGTGTGTTTTGGTATATGTTAGTTAGCCAGTTGCAAGTGGTTGTAAAGTGAAGACAAAGCTACGCAGTCATAGATCTTGCTATGTGCGATATGATGTTGAGGTAGACGGAGGATATGATTCCTTCGAATGGAGTTGTAGTTGACAAAGTCCAAGTCAACACGACCCGACCTCCAAATGATTGTCCCAATGCGCGTCGCGACTGATTGGTCGCTATATCCCGGTGACGCTGAAAGTGCCAAGCATTGAATTGGAGAGCCTCGAGTTGAACTCAACCCAAGGGAATTCGCAGGTCGGAGAGCAAAGCTGTCAGTTGCCAGAGCTCTGGCGTCGGCTAGAGGGACATGCACCGGCAGCTGGCCGCCGTTGAGAAAGCTGAAGCTCGGACCCTCAACGTTCTGGATCACAAGTTTGATGGCTTGCTGGACCCCACCTCAGCTGAGAGTTGAAGCTTTGTGACCCACAAGGTTCTCGTTTGGAGGTCTTGGAGAACCCCTCGACACCAATTCACGTGGAAGTCTGAACAAGATATTGCGTTGTTGCAGCACATTGTGTGCCGAAGTTTGAGACATTCTTGTACCCGAGCAATGACACCCAACCTGTGACGCCATCTGGATCGGTTGACATTCCGGTGCCTCCTCTCCTCCCACCGAACGACCCAACGTTTGCCTGCCACTCACTGGTGTACAGCTGCACCTCACAACCAGCTGAAGTGCTCAGGCTGCAACAGTGCAACCGTTCAACTGCACCCCAACCGATCACTTGAGATCCCGCTTCCATTCAGGACGACATTTGACGCCCGGGAGACTCCGAGACGCAGACCCAGACATCAGGGCGGCCCGCGGTGTGCCTGACCTGGAACTTTGGAACTTTGTCACTTCCATTTATTCAACTTTGTTCTTGACATTTCCCTTATCATCTCAACGGGAACCAAGCAAGTAGGAGTGCTGCCTACTCCACGATATTCAGTTGGGCTGACCATTGGGCGATCCTGCTCTCCTCACAAACCAACCAACGCCTTTTTTAATACTCTACGCGAACAACATGTGAAATATTTCGCGGCGGGATACAAACCAACAATAACCTTGCTGGACCCTTCTTTTCCGAACCTGACTTTTGACTGGGTGCCTCTCCCTTGTCCGATGCACCCCACGTCATCCGGCCATTGATCTTCTCCACGATTCCATCCGTACCACCACGACCCGGACTTTGTCACTTTTATCCCATCCTGAGTCCTGTTCCGCTGGTTTGGAGCAGGTGGCCGATTGCTTGACTGTTGTCAAAGTTTGTTTCTCTCCTAATTTGCCGTGAGTCCCTCTTCACATCACAAAATCACCACCACCCCAACAACGGGATCCAGACGGCCCAACAACAGCTGGGGCTGAACAAGTAACTCAAAGCGGGAACCTTTTAACCAACTCACCCTGACCCATCTGATAGGTTCTTTATCCTTTTTCTTCGATTGGTCTCCCATCTGATAACGGCGAACTTGTGACCTACAAGGCTAGGCTTGGCCGCGGGGCAAACTATCGCTAGATACCCAAACAAACCAAGGACTCGCAACACAGAGCTAGACGGCGCCAGGACCGGCTATCAGGCATCTAGACATCTCTGATATAGCCCAGTCGATATTACAGTTTGCCGCCTTTCTTTCTTTCGCCTTTACCACTTTTTGCGATTGACTGTTCACTAGTCCACCGGCCCATGCCCAGATCGCCTGCCCGACGTCACCTTGTCCCGTTGTCCAACCTGAGAAGCTGTACCTGATAAAGAATGATTCCCGACCCTTCTTCGCTCCTGGATTAGCATCGACATCTTTGTCGTTAATTCTACCTCTTGATCGAACCCCTCCGCCGAGATGGCTTCCGGCTCAAACAGGCCATTCAAGCTACCCCTTGGTCCTCTTTCGCGCTCCAACAATGGCGACCACTCCTCCGAGTCCGACTATCCGGGCGGCCGTCGTGATTCCATGGCGGCCTTGTCCATTTCTTCTCATGTCAACCAGGAACAACTCGCGCATACTCTAGACCGGATTCACAATACGGCAAGCCAGTCTGGCGTCCTGACCACATTCAACGATTTTGCGCCGCCTCCACCACCAAGCACTGTCCCGGTTGCCGAGAGTAAGGGAACCACAGGCGATTTGGTACAACAGGGCCTGAGTGGTCTCTACAGCCGTATCAAAGAAGTTGTTGGAGGAGCAGGGAAATCCACGGCCCAGGAGGCCGAAAGTTCTACTAACTCCCAAGATGCCGCGTCCAAGAACCCCAAAAGCCCGATTCCTGGAAGCTCAAACAACAGTAGCGCCAAGATATCGATTCCTTCTCTTCCCAAGGGTGACAGCTCGTCCATCAAGTCACCATTTGATGCAAAGTCGCCTTTTGATGCCAAGTCGCCGTTCGATGCGAAATCACCTTTTGAGGCAAGGCATGCCTTCGATAGGCCCGCGGCACTCGAAATTCCACCAGCCATGTCTACCGGCACATCTCCGGTTTCGCCGACCACCATACCAACAGACCTCCAGTCCCCACCGCATACGGCCAGGCCACCATCACTTGCTACTCTCCAGAGCCTCAAGACCGGAAACTCGAGCGCACAGACAATCCCAAAGATGGGAAGGACGTCCCAGTCAAACGCTGCCAGTCCTACAGTTGCACCATTCATGGGGAAAGAACATCTCGATAGGGATAGCTCGAGAGGTCCTGCCAGAAACCTCGACGAGCCCTCCAGTTGGGGTTCAAGCCGACGGAGCATCAGCAGACACGGTGACGGATCCACGCCGCCTAACCTCGCTGTGAGAACAAGCGTAGATAGTACAACGGCCACTCTGGCGCGCAGTAGAAGGGAGGACGAGGTGAATCTGGACGGTGGCGTCGACAGCCCCATGGGCCCCGATAGGTCTATACCGGATGTGCGCATTTCCTCCGCCTCCTCACGTGTGTCAGAGTCCAGTCAGGTGAAGCGGAGGCCTGCCATTATTGACCGTATAAGTCAGTCACGGGGACATAGCCATTCCAGGTCCTCGTCTCTCGAGCCTGGCAAAGCAGAGCCCAGTCCCATTAGCACATCAGCCCACAGCACCGTCTACCATGACTCCTTTACTCACAATGTCAAACCACAGAGGCTACAGTCTGGAGCCATGAAGATACCAGGCACCACAACAAACGAGGGAGCGCCTGAAGTCGTCAATGCTAGACTGGAGATGATGAGGAAGCAGGTCTTGAGCAAAGAGTTCTGGATGAAGGACGAGACCACCAAAGAATGCTTTGCCTGCGGTAGCCCCTTTTCTGCCTTTCGGCGCAAGCACCATTGCCGCACCTGTGGCTGCATTTTCGATTCCAAATGCACCTCTACCATTTCGGGGCAAAAGTTTGGCGTTCAAGGGACGCTTCGCGTTTGCAAGAATTGCTTGGAGGTAATAAATCGCCGCTATGAGAGTGGCTCAGATGATTCAGCGGATGAGCCCTTTCTGCCTACCATTTTCCGTTCCAACCAGGCCAAGCCGCCTCCTCTCCCTGCCAGACCTCAGGCGGATGATGCGGTTAGTATAGCGGAGCGAACGGAGCAGGTAAACGACACAAGGGGTGCCAAAACTCCCATGATGGCAATCCCGGCCACACGCCGAGTTGGCGAAAACAATCGTCACTCGGCTATCCTGGAAATTGATATGCCACAGCTCAGCCGCCCAGGTTCATCTCGATCGCTGAGATCACTGGCCGCCGGTCGACCCCAATCGTCGAGTCATCGCAGGCTTCATTCCAAACATACCTTCTTGACTAGGTTCAAGTCTACTGCTGCTGATGATAGGGCGCCATTTCGCAAGCCTGCTAGCGAAGAACTTGGGGCAAAGTCTAAACTCAGCGCCTTCCATGACGACAACATTATTGACCCAGAGCTTGCGCCCTACATGTCGGACGAGTCAAGCGACGATGAACAGATGAGTAGCATATTTGCGACCTTGAACAGCAATGATGTGCCAGCGGCCAGCCTTGATCCCGACAAAGCAAACATGGGTGCCTTTATGAGCGCTGCAAACAGGAAACATAGGTTCCGCCACGGTGAGAAGAGTACCAGCGGACTTAGTTACACCAGCAGAGGTCACGAAGACACTGGTTTACCAACTCTTCCTCTCCATGCGCGACCAACCAGAAAGAGAAACCTCAGCACTGCAAGTGTCACGGGCCACCCGCTCCGATCACCACGCCCAAAATCCGGTATTTTCAGCAATCTGCTCAATCCTGGTGCCTCGGCCGACGCTATGTCCGTATGGGATACTCCAGGCGTTGTCGAAGCATCTACGCTCAACAGAAGGGAGTCTTACTTCGAGGGCAGGTCATCTGCCGGCGGACTAAACCCCACGAGCATGAACCATGTCAAAAAGCTTTTCCGGCAACTGCTGAACGATGCAGAAATTCCCAATCCAGGAGCATGGGAGAAAGCCCTCATTCCGATTCTGGACAGATGCGCTGATGATGTTGATCCAGACATCCGTAATGGAGATGACATGGACATTCGACATTGGATCAAGCTAAAAAAGATACCCGGTGGAAAACCGGGCGATACCGCTTACGTTCACGGAGTCGTCTTTTCGAAAAACCTGGCGCTCAAGACTATGCCTCGCAAAATCGAGAACCCTAAAATCGTCATCATCACTTTCCCAATCGAGTACCAGCGGCACCAAGAGCAGCATTTTATGAGCTTGCAGCCGGTCATAGAGCAGGAAAAGGAGTATCTGCGGATGGTGGTGAACAGGATCCTGAACCTTGAGCCTCGGGTACTGCTCGTCGAAAAGAACGTTTCCGGCGTGGCTCTACAGTATCTGTCAGAAGCCGACGTCGCGGTTGTGTACAACGTCAAACCCTCGGTCATTGAGGCTGTCTCCAGAATCGCCAACATTCCCATCATCTCATCTATGGATATGCTAAGCTTGGGTGCGCGCGTCGGAACCTGCCAAAACTTTGATGTGAAGACCTTCGTCAACAAGGAGCTCAAAGGCAGGAAGAAGACATACATTTTCATCTCTGGTTGCCCAAAAGAACGTGGCTGTACCATTGCCCTTCGTGGCGGGTCGACCGAAATCTTGGCGCGAATGAAAAGGATTACCGAGTTTATGGTTTACGTGGTGTATAACCTCAAACTCGAATCTTGCTTGATGCGCGATGAGTTTGTCTATGTGCCTCAGGAGCTCGAGTCTCCTACAAAGCCACCCACGAAGCTTTTGACTGATGGCGGTCAAGCCACGCCGTCAACCGATCCAAATGCACAAACAGGAGACAGACCCGCTGACATTATGACCGAGCAAAGCCATGACAATGCCCAGTCATCTGAACTCTCTCAGACAGCCGCCAAGTCAACCGAGGGCACATCATTGGCTGGGGAGCCTTCAAGTGTCGACCAAGACAGCAGCTTATCAATCAAGGAAGAGACTGCTGAGGAGCTGGCCCGGGCTGAGTCCGAAACACATGAAGGCCAAGGTGCGGAAGACCTGCCTATGCCGACGTATTATGGTGACATGGTTGCCAAATACGAGACCAGAATCCTGTCTGCATCACCCTTTGTCAAGTTCACCCAGCCTTACCTGCTCATGAGAGCCCGAGAGCAGGAGAGGCGCCTGGTGTATCTGAAGCGTCTTCGTGACCAGGACATTGTCGAAGAGTTCGGAGAGAACGAGAAGAGTGAGCCACAGCCGAGGCAGTTTCAGCTTATCAAGCCTGAAATGGTGCATGAACTCGGTCAGAAGGCTCCACGCCACATCATGGAAGTCCTCCACGCTGTTCACGATGCAGAATACGACAAGGCCTTGTACATCTACCAAACTCAAACCAGGCAGTGGGAGAACTATATCCAGGGGAGTCTTGACCTTTTCGACCCATACTCACACCAGAGCATTGTTGTTCTATACTCGGTTACATGCAACGTGACTCAAGTCCCATGCACGGAGCCCACCGTGGTGGCTTTTGAGTTCTATAGGGAGGCTCCAGACCCCCTTGGCGGGATGTTCCAAGATTGCACCTTGGGGCAGTACATCGAGGAAGTTTGCGAAACAGCTGACACGATCTGTCACTCCAATGGATGCGACCGGAAGATGTTTGAGCACTATCAGACATATGTTCACGAAAACGCGCGGATCACGGTCATGGTGGAGGACAAGCCTAAATGGCCAGAGAACTTCCCCGAAAAACCGCATGAAAGGGATGGTTGGAAGGAGGGCACAGGCATCTGCATGTGGAACTACTGTAAGGCGTGCAACAAATCCTTTGGACTGATGCCCATGTCCGTGAGCACCTGGAAGTATTCTTTCGGAAAGTATCTGGAACTATCGTTCTGGAGTCGTGGTCTACGCCTTCATCCCGAGACTGGATGCCCCCATGATCATCAGAAAGATCACGTTCGCATGTTTTACTACTTGTATCGCGACATCGCCGTCAGGATACACTACGATCCAATCGACCTGTACGAAATCATTGTTCCTAGGTCAAGGATCACCTGGAAGGTAGACCATGACCTGAAGTTGAAGAATGAGGTCTTCACAAAGGCGGAAGAGCGTTGGAACCGTTTCTGCAACTCGGTAAAGGCCAGGTTAAAGAGCATCAGGATCGACAGTGTCCTGCCAGAGAAGACAGAGCATTGCAAGGCTGAAGTGGAGAGGCTGACAAAGAAGGTGCAAGAAGACCAGGCCGAGCTGATCCAGGACCTTCAGGAGGCCTACATGGGCTCCAAGTATTACGAGGTTCTACCCATGAATGGAGTCATACGTCAGATGGCGGAGCGGGCTACCGAATGGGACGTGGCTTTCAACAAATTTGAGGCCGACTTCCTTTCCGACAAAGATGTTCGCCAGTTGACTATCATCCAGCTGAAGAAGATGTTTGACCCCAAATCTGGACCCTCGCCGGGTAGCGAGCTTGGCGAGAAGCCATCACATGAAACTATCAACTCCAATGCCAACGCCGGTGAACCGGAAGTCTCGAAGGAAAAACCATCTCAGTCAACGGAAGAGGAAGGGCCTAGTCCCAAGACGCATTCTCCAGTGTCTTCTGAGCCCAGACCAATTCCTGTGGTGAAGGAAGAACAGGTTGATGAAGCCGGATCCATTCTGGAAAGAGTTGAGCCTCTTGATCTTGCCACTGCGTCCTCGCCCACGCTCACTAGGGGTGCGGCGGATCCGGTCTTGGAAGCAGCAAAGATCACCGTCAACGAGCCAACGCCGCTCGTCGCACCCGCAGACCCCTCACCTCTTCCGACACCTCTCTCCAAGCTCAACGAAGCGCCTCAATACACCGGTGGTGAGCTTTCCTTGCAAGAGATGATCGAGCTCAAACGCCGGGAGCAACAGGCAGCCATGCCTGAAGCGAGCACATCCGCTGCTAGCGGCGAGGGTTTGACGGCTGAAGGTTTTAGGCCTATCGTGCCGGAGCGCACTTCGTCCCGTAAGGCGGGTATGACGATGTCGCCTCCCTTGACGCGAGCCATCTCACAGCCGGTGGGAGCTGTTCCGAAGCTACAGTCCGCCATTCCGAAGGCTAAGGAGCATAAGATGCCCGAGCCGGGTGATCTTGCGCGGGCAACAGGAGAGGGCTCATCTCTCATCAAGGGAGATAAGAAGTTCCTTGGTATGAAGATCCGTCCTTCTGCTATCCCACGCTATCGGCATAGGAATTCGAAGGTGTTCACTCTCGCGCGCCACTTTGAGGAGCTGAGTCGAGAATTTGAGAAGGAGCGCATCAAGGATAAGAGAGAGCGGCAGGCCAAGATGTCGTTCCCGCGCGCGTATCTGCCACGGTCAACTACCAAGGCCATCGTGGAGATCTATGAGGATGTTGATCAAGCTGTTCAGGAACCCGGTACCGCAGAAGAGGGTCAGGCGGGTGACAAGGACTCGAAAGATAAGAGGCCTATGGAGGGCTCCTCGCCGCCGGATCAGTTCCACGGGGATCCTGCCAGATCGTCAACCGACCATGGCCGCACTTCGTCTGTTGGTGAGATCCCATCGCAGGAGCCCACTCCAGAAGATCGGGTTCGTGAAGCCGACGGGGACGATGGACAACATGAAAGCGAAGCTGAGTCTGATGAGGAAGGTGCAGAAAGTGATGCCGACCGGTCAACGTATACGTATGACGATATCCCGACCGATGTCAGGGACCTTGCTGCATCCATTGAGCCGACTGAGGAAATTCCCGAGGAGCTGCCAAAGCACCAAAGGAAGAGTCTCATGACCATGCTCACCAACTTCTGGGCTGAGCGCTCCGCCAGTGGATGGCCCACGCTCGACTACCCTTACAACTCGACCGACCACATGTTCACGGACTCGGACGTGATCGTCAGGGAAGATGAGCCAAGCTCTGTTGTTGCGTTTGCGATGAACTCCATGGATTACCATGTTCAACTTCGTAACATTCGGAGAAACTCTAGGAAAAGTCAGCAGCAGCAACAACAACAGCAAAGGCAGCCCAAAGAGCAGCAGACGCCGCAAAAGGAGCAACCACAGGAGCCAGCGTCTTCAGAAGCGGAAGAGAGCAGCGACAGCGGCATGCTAGAAATGAAGGGCGGCGGCGCCGGTCCCGATCTCAGCGAAGCCGACCTGGAACAAAGCATGCTCCGCCCCTTCGGCACGCACCTCAAGTTCCAATTCACGGAAGGGTCAGGCAAGTTCACGTGCAAGATCTTTTTCGCGGAGCAATTCGACGCCTTGCGACGCAAGTGCGGTGTCGGCGACCGCATCGTCGAGTCGCTGTCCCGGTGCCTGAAATGGGATTCCAAGGGCGGCAAGACCAAGTCAGTCTTCCTCAAGACTCTCGACGACCGACTCGTCATGAAGTCCTTGTCTCCCATCGAAACCTCTGCTTTCCTTGGGTTCGCACCGGTATACTTTGAGTTCATGGCCCAAGCCCTTTTCCACGACCTACCCTCGGTCATCGCCAAGATGCTCGGTTTCTTCCAAGTCATCATCAGGAACCCCGTCACCAACACGGAAGTCAAACTCGACCTCCTGCTCATGGAAAACCTATTCTACGATCGCTCACCAACCCGCACGTTCGACCTCAAGGGATCCATGCGCAACCGCAAGATCCAATCCACCGGCGAACAAAACGAAGTTCTGCTCGACGAAAACATGGTCGAGTACATCTGGGAATCACCCCTTTTCGCGCGCGAACACTCCAAACGCCTCTTACGGGCCTCAGTCTGGAACGACACCCTTTTCTTAGCCAGACAAAACGTGATGGATTACTCGCTCATGATCGCAGTCGACGAAAACAAGAAGGAGCTGGTGGTCGGCATCATCGACTGCATTCGCACGTGGACGTGGGATAAACGGTTGGAAAGCTGGATCAAAGACCGCGGGTTTGCGGGCGGAGGAAGGAATCGGCCGACGGTTACCAGTCCGAAGGAGTACAAGAGTCGGTTCAGAGAGGCCATGGCTAGGTATGTGTTTTTTGGTCCTGCGAGGTATTCGTGCTGTGTGGCGAGGTGGGGGCGGACGGGGCAGTTGGTTTTGGTGAGGAGGTATTTGTAGCCTTGTTGGCTGTGGCTATTTCTGGTTCTGGTGATGGTGATGGTGTTGATTGATGATTGATGAACTTTCGTTGTTGATGGAATGGATTGGCTGACCATATCTTGGATATTTTTTCCTCCCCTTTTGCTTTTTTTATAGGTATATCCTCCAAGCACCTAATTGCTGGCATCACTTTGGCACTGGCCCGACCGGCGCTCCTTCCCTAAGGGCTGTTGGGCCACCACCTCCTCCCAAGACGATGAGGGTTTCAGGGGATGTTACACCGTCGTCCACCTTAAGGGGGTCGGTGAGGGGTAAAGAGTAGGAAAGGCGGTGGTCTATAGAGTTGGAGGAAGTGGAGGAGAGGGATGGAAAGGGGTATAGACGGTTTGGGAGAAACAGTTTGAGAAGTACGGATGGAGAGAGAGTTGCGTTTTGGTTTTGTTTGGTTGTTTGCATTGTTTACTGGTTATTATCACTACACTGTTAAACAGCAGGGCGTTTCGTTTTCTTGCGTGTTTTTCATCTAGCCGGTCAGACAGAGAGAAATAGAATGGAATGACTGATGAAAGAGATCATTCATGGCCTGAAGCCTTTATCCACAGACGCCATTACTCTGCGGTAGGAATACATATAGCCTCGGCCAGCCGGGTCAGACTCGCAATTCGGCAACTTTACTTTATCCGGACCCGCCCCGGCACCCATCATCCGGCACATGGTATTTACCCGACCCGGACCCGGCCGGAAACATTTTGGGTCCGGTCCGCATGTGGGGCCGTTTACCTCTAGTGTCCGGCCCTCGGCTTTAAGCTCTTTTGAATCCACAGTTGGCACAAGTTTGAAGTTGCCGGTATCCGGGTCTGGTGGAGCGGAGTGGTTGGGGCACGAGCCTCTCGGAGATAACCGCCTCTTTCCGCTCGGTGTTTTGGGACTTCGGGGCTCGGAGGATCATAGCATTCTTCTCTTACAAATATCCCTTGCTTGCTCTTTCTTTATCCTACATATTTGTGTGAAGATGTGCCTGCCGCAACCAGTACCTATCACAGGCTCACAACGCTTTTTGTTTTTGGGTGTGCCCGTGTGCGTGTGGGCGCTTTTTGATGATGTGGAGTTGTCATGGTGGGGATCTTGTCCCTAAGCCCGGAGCCGAGCAAGACGGAGCAAAAAAGAGCTTATCTCTAGCTTGGCATTAGCGCGAAGCGGCTTGGCACGCTTCGGCGCGGCACACAGCTCGCGGCTTTTTTTTGGGCATGGCCCCGCCTTTTGTTTTTTTTTTTGGTTTGGTCCGGTCGGGGGTCGGCGTCGTCGCCGTCGCACAGCGGCGTCAGCGGGGCTTGTACAGCGGACAGTGGGCAGTTACTCAGAGCCAGAGGGTTAGCAGTGGGATGGGATGGATGGTGGACAAAATAAAGCGAATAGCTTTGCGGACAAGTGGAAGTCCTACAGAGAATGATTTCGGTGTTTTGTATTGGGCTGACCATTTGGAGTTGAAGGAGGCTTCACGGGTTTGTGATATGGCTTGTGATTGATTCACTGATTTTCTCCTGAGGTTCCGATGCGCCAATGGCGGCGGCGGCGGCGAAGCGGGAAAATCATGACGATCTTTGTGTCAGACTTTATCTCTGGTCAATCATCGTCTGGTGCTTTCCGTTGGTGATCTTTCCACCTCGATTCAAACTTGCGGAAGATGAGAACATGTTGTTCGTAGACTTGTTAATAAGACTGATTTTACAATCTCGTTCTCTTCAACTTTTGGCATTTCGGAAACCATTCTATATATCTGTAACGCGATAACATCTTTTTCTCTAGAGCATTTTCGTGGTGGTTTCATACTGTACTGCCCTCCCCGCGCGGTTGCGAAAAGCACAATGAGGTCTGCCAAGAGATCTTGATCTTGAAGAATCTCGGAACTCTAAGCAATATCTCGGGCTCTTTTACCGCTTTTGCCTGCTTTGGCCGTCCACGCAGATGAGTGCCGAATGCACTTCAAAGGCATGTACCTGCTGTAGGTAAGACCGTGTTTGTTTTCAAAACGTGACAGTATAGAAATGCCGCAGTATAGATTTATAACCAAGGTTTTCCCAACATCATTTTCATGCGCAGTACGGCCTTTTACACCCCCTTTCATTTTTTTTTATTGTTAGTGACCAGCGCTGAAATCCAGGGCGCTGATGCGCTGAAGCAGCAAGTCGCGGCGGCCATACTGCAGATATACATGCTCAAGGGCATGTATATATTATACTGCGCTGAGGGGAAAAGTTACCACCTATAACCCTAACCCGGGCAAAATTATCTGGAGGGGGTTCGGATTTTAAATTTATACTGCTTTGGAAACAAATGCGGCCATTTCCATACTGTTACAGTATAGATTGCGCAGTATAGAGGCTTCTATACTGCCACATTTTGAGAACAAACAGGGTCTAAGCAGTGCCGCTGCGTGCTTCTTGAAACGCAGCGGCACGGAAACCACATTTACTCAGCGTGCTGTCTGTAGCTGTAGAGGTAGATGTACACATGGTGATAGTTTGGGAAGTATAACGGCGTTTCATTAACTGCTTGTACGGCTTGCTGTGCTTTTGCTTCAACCGTTGAGATTAGATAACCCGACATATTCAATGAGGACGGCAACATGGGCGTCCTGTTACAACCTAATAAGCCACATGAATCTGAACAGCTTTGCAAGTTCCTGATATTCCACCAGATGACGAAAAACGCAGCTGTATTAGACAACGGCAATCTTCAATCACTTCATCTCACGCAATCCCTAACTTTCTTTGTGCATGATTCCATCATGGAAGAGCAGAAGAGAGCCAGTTGTTATCAGATCTTCAACAACAAATCCCGATTATTTACATACAAGCAAACGGTTGCAACCCCCCTTGATGCAGATCTCAAGATTTACCGAACTGGCGGCGACAACACAAGACTTGACGAAAGCCAACGAAAGACCACGAATAAGAAGTTCAAAACACACCGTTTATTTTCATCCCCTTTTCACACGTTCTTACCGCTTCTTTCCCTTCTCTGGTTTTGGGTTTCCCTACTACGGGCCTGTGATCCTTCCTTCCTTTCGTCCATGTCCATCAAGGTTCATTGTCCTCTCAACCAGGCAGTCAAATTCTCTTGAAACCACATCTCTTCATGGTTTGGGACTTGTCTTTCTACCCCTCCCGCCAAGGTACGTTGCGGGTCCCAAGCTGAGACTTCAAACGGAACATCTTGCTGCACCACTGCAACATGCTCAAGGTTTTGGTTTCGTGGGGGCCAGCTTGAGGAACCGGTCAGCTGATGAGGTCCTGAGGAAGGACCGACCATGTGATCATTTTTTTCTTGTTCGTGTTTGGAGTGGAATTTGTTCCTGCCTGCCTCATCACTACCTGGATAACGACCTCCACCTGGATAGCTTCCTTGAATCAGTTCCTTGGTTTCGACTCTCGTCTCCGCGTCGGATGTAGACAAAATAAAGTTTTCGATAGCTTATCGCAATCGGGCACCGGCCCCAAAATAAGCTACGTACGGGGGGGCCGCGAGGGGCCGAGACGCGCGCGCTGCCAAAGCAAGGATAGGCTGGTTAATAAGCGCCAAGAATAGGGAAGGTTTTTGGCTTTCTCCGGAGTCCAGTCGTCACTCGTCAGCCTGAGCCAACGAGCCCTTATCGATTTTTTTTTTCTCCGTTGCTGTATCGGACTATCGATGGAGAAGGAGACCAAGTGAGCAACATTCTCCATTGTTTCTGTCAAAAGTCTACGGGTCGGATCCTATTCGTTGATGAGGGCTGAGGCAAGATGAGGAAATCCACCATCAGGAATTCTGCCTGCAAATGGCCAAATGGTGTGCTTGAAGGAGAGAACCTCAATGGTCCGGCTTAAGTTGGTACAACCGCGAACGTCATGGGTGGGGATTTCATGTGGATGAAAGAGGCGTTGAGAGAGAAAAAAAATGAAAGAGGAAAAGAGGAACGGAAATACGAGACGAACAGCTTGGTGGGGGTCAACCTATGAGAGAGTTATGTCCGGTTGAAGAGAGGAACTGAAGAAGAAACCAAACCCTTCGAGTTTCACTGCCTAAACTTGCCTGAAACTGTCTCTGTTTATGTATCGTCCCAACTCACAAACAAACAACAGATCATCACGATACCGAGTGCGAGACCACAGAAGCAGAGAGAAACAACTTATGGGTTTCTTCTCATTTGAAAATTGATACTCTCTCTAACGATACCATCCCCTTGTTGATCCCTCGCCAGCACATCCCAGAAAATCCCATCGATGTGCCTGGTTGGCTCCTGCCTCCTGCCTCCTTCGCCCCTTACCCCCAACCAAAACTGCCAAGAAAACAGACAGACATCCATGCCATGACCTTCCCTTGTTCCTTGTCCACCTGAAAAAGGATGAACCTCCACCACAAACTCCTTATCGCAGAGTGAAAAGATAAAAAGAAAAAATTCCGCAGCGCCTTTGAGAAATTGCTCCATCCCAGTGTGGAGCGCTACCGAATTCGCAAAAATGCCCAATCATAGGAACACCGGAGAAGAAAAAAGAAGACCGAAAAGCGCCGTGGTCGAAAAGCCCTTTTGTGAATGTGTGGTATGTAGTTTTTTGCCATTTTTGCCTGGGATTTCTATTCCCCAAAAGAGCAAGACGTCGTCATGGCTGAAAGGTATATGTGATTTGAAAGAAAACCGTTGCGCGTGTCGTTTTGCAAAGCTCCGATGCTGATGCTGTGCTTGCCAGAATTTTATCGCTGAAATTTGACTGAATGAACAGATGATGGGAAAAAATGAAGTGCCGACCACCGACACTTAGTGGTTTCTGAGGAAGCGGAAGCCGCCGGCGTTGGAGGACTCGCTGCTGACGCTGGAAGTGCGGCGCTTGAGAGCCTCGGCCGACTCAGCCTCTACTTGCTTGACGCTCTCGGTGGGAGACTCGAGAGCGACCTCATTGTCCTGGGCCTTCTGCTCGGCGGTGGCACCGATGACAGGAGCCAAGGTGAGGAAGGTAGAGGGACGACGAGGGCGAAGACGCTGGCTGATGGAGCGGGTATCCTGGGAAGACATGGCTGGTGATTTGAAGAGTGGTTTTAGACCGAGAAAGGTGGTGGTTCTTTTTGCTGGTGGCTGAAGGAGGCCGCTGGGTAGTCCGTGAAAGTTGGATGAGGGAGCGAGATTTGATTTTCTGAGTGGAAGTTGTCTGGGAGAAGTGCGAAGAGAAGAAAAAGGCAGAGGAAGTTGGAGTTGATATAGAGATGGGAGGAGAGGAGCTCTGGAGAAATAAACGAGGGTTCCATGCAAGACGGGGCATGCCCTTTTATCCTGACTCGAGCAACACTTGGCCGCCAGGCCGACTGCTTACCAAACGCAAGGCAGGTGCAAGCTGCAAATCATTGCTTTTTTTCCTTTTTTCCTGTACTCCGCACTTGAACGCCCACGAACGAGGTGGTTGAAACCGCGCCAGTGTTCCCCCAAACGCCAACTTTCTCCAACCCATGAGACGACCGCCTGCCAAGCCTTATCTGCAACGATGCTGCAAGAGGACTGCAAGAGCACACACCTCTGCTCCAAGCTAAAACTTCAATGACGCATGATTGGATTGACCATAGCGAGGTTACCCCCTCGCCCGAGCTTCATGGCGCCAGGTCAGAGAACCAACACACGTGGGGATGTCATTGGCTTGAGACAGAGCGGGATGGAGGCGTAATGAGGGGTTCAAAGCCTTTGTTATCCGCAAAGCTGACAACGGGAGAGAGAACGCTGGCAAGACGTTGCGGACTGGGCCAGCCTAGAGTTCTAGAGTCTAGGGAAAGGGGAACGCAATGCGATGCAAACGAGTGATGTCGACGTCAAATGCCCCGTAAGGCAGCGGTAGCTCGGCGACTTGCGCACCTGCCCACAGAGCCGGTGGAATGACGGCGGGCTCGGGACAAGGCCATCGCAGCCGAAATCAGAATAGACTTTGATACTCACCAGGGGTAGCTCATAAAATGTGGAGCAATGAGCGGCTCTTTGGCAGGTCTGGGCGGTCTTTCCGACACGCCCGTTTGTCGATTGACCGGGCGTCGGTTGGCCGTGATTGGTCGCCGGCTAACCCGTCGAAGATATATCGGAAGATGTTGCGACTGTCACTTGACGTTCCGGGATTTCGGGGGTTGTGGGGCGCGGGGAAAGCTGGAGCTCGACCACGCAAGTCTGGGGTAATGGAACCCAAAACGGGCCACCTCAACCGGGGCCAGCCGCCACAAGGTACGATGTCAAGAGCTTAAGAAGTCAAGAGACTGGAATTAGAGAGGGAATGCCGACCCCTAATTGCGTCACAGGGTCAACTTAGTCAAGTTAACGTAGGGTGCCTTGACCTTCAGGAAGCACTAACACGTTATCTGATGGCATATAATGCCCTGAGCTTGTCTTGTGTTTCCCCTAGTCCGCGTTAGCATCACGCCAGGGAGCATGTGACCAAGAAAGGGGTAGGAAAAGCTGAGAAACTGCTGCTTCAGAGTTAGTATGTTATCGAGAAATGGGATGGTTGGATGGGAACCCCGAAGGTAGCCGTGATCTCTTCACCGTCTCGAGATGGATGTAAGGCTTATCCACTGAACCGCGTATCTTTTTTCCTCTTTCAAACTTTTGGGGCAAGGTAACGGGAAGAGCATGTGCTGTGAGTGGATGGAAGCATGCGCCTTAGGTGTCAATTTTCTGTGTAGCGCCAGAGCACCTAATACGGCCTGCATTATGCCAATCATGTAAGCATGTGAATGTAAAGTGTGCGTGCCGAACTTCGGGTGAAGGGATCTAATCGTAATTGTGAATTATTTACCTAAGTGCACGTGCGTCCAAATTTGACGAAAGCTCAAAAGCATCTGCAGGGTCGCTAAAGTGAAAGAAGGTTGATGGAGTACATTTTCGACAAGTTCGAAAAGTGGGTGCGGCCCGTTCTTGTTTATAGGTGGCCAAAGTCGAGCTGTTGGTCCCCAGCCGATGCTCCAATGGAAGTCTCCTACACGGGAAATGATGGACTGTCATACCCATATAAGAACGGACCTTGACAAGTGCGGACTGCATCCTCCACGTATTTGAAAGTAGCCCGTGAGGGAGATGTATCATATGTCACAATGTCGACGATTAGAGACACCCACAAATTGGATGACGGATAAAGGGGCACCCCCAGTGCCTTCGAGATGCATATCTGTCATCGATCCGGCCCGATGCGTTCGGTGATGGCTTTCGAACGGTACTGTTGGTGCACCTTCATCAAATGCCTAGCGTGAGTTCTATCACCAACGATGGACTGGCCTGGGATATCTCGCACCTAGCACGCGCATATGAGCATGTATCAAGTTGGAGAGGTTCAGCCGCTCTTCCAAAGACCCTGCCCATCTCTGCGAGCCTTTCCCCGCCAGGGCAGAGGGCTCTTAACCCTGCTCAAGTGCTACATCGAAGGCTGGTGAGCAGAATCGTGGGTTGAGAAGGAAGACCGGTTATGCGTTTGCTGTGCGAACTGTGCCCCGGTGCTTCCAACGAAATTCTGGTACGACGAGGGCAGAACAGCGCGGTCCCACCGTTCTCTCCTGCATATCGTATTGGAGATTAAGCTGGGCAAAGGTAATATCACCACAGCTAGGTTGGTGCAGATAACTCGTACCAATCGGACCATCACACTTGACACCCGGCGGAGGGCGATGCCGTGCCAGGAAGCCATATTCGGCAGGAGCGTGTTGTGACCCGGAACCTGTGATACAGTCAGAGCACGATACTACCCATCACTACCAGCCGTATTTAAGTAGTGTCTTGGAAAGAAATGGTCCATAATCAAAGCAGAAGCCCAGGTACGATCGACCGTCTGTTCAGGGGCCGGGTATACTGGCTGTTGGTGCTTGATCTCTTTTAGGACACAGACGACCCGAGGCAGTAGTCACCAGTGGTTAGTAGAAGGTATCGAAGCATGGCACAAGCAAGCATCGCGATGCTAGATTACAGTAACGCCTAGTAGGGACTACAAAGTTTGTCAGTACACGGTAGGTAGAAGATATCCAAGCGATAGGGTTGAGGTGTTGGTGCTTACCGGTAGCATGGTTCTGGCGGCTACTCGTTGCTGTGATTGGCAGATTGGGCGCCGTCACAGACATAGTCGCGTACACGCGGATATAAAGCGCAGTGAGCGGTGGAAGACAACCCTAACTGGTTAATTTACCATCATTGCAAATATTGACCAGGGCAAGAGCCTCAACGTTGTTGGTTTTCTTTGGTTTTTCTCTATGCCGGAACGTATACAGTTGCATGCCGGGCTTCGCTTCTTTGAACGCCAAGAGCCGCGAACAGCCGTTCCGTCAACCAACAGTGTTCCTTGGGGTTGTCCATCGACAGTTGTACGCCATGGATTCGTGGACTAGCAACAGACGCTGTTGCTTCGGATAGCCGTAGAACAGTGTGGTTTTCTCTGCTAGTCGGAACTCTTCCCGCCCAATTCTCGGACCCTTCTTTGGTCCTCTAGCAAGCGAAGACTTGCGAGCCGTGCCCTCGTGGAAGGATCACTGGACGGTACACATAAGATCCGTGAGCATTTCAACAATGCGTCAAGGCCTGAGCAGAGTGCCATCCTGTAAAAATTTACTGTCCTTAACCATGACAGTCGAGAATACTCCGGACCATAAGTTAGTTTGCGAAAGATTAGTGGGTCGGAACCCGAGTGATGACTTCCATCCAACGGCACTCCAGATTCGATCATCGCTCATTCTGTCGTAGAGGTGCGCTCCTTGGGAAGGTCAGTTGACTGCAGAGGTGTACGAGTGTAGGGGGGTTCAGAGAAGACGCATCACATCACCATGGCCCCCAGCCAAGAGACAGTATATCCCAAGACGTCCCTCCGCAGGTAACAACCCGGGGTAGAAGACAGGCGGACTCCATGGTCACACGCACTGGATGACTCCGTCACTTTGTCCCGAGGTGGGCACGTCTTTGATCGTACTGTCGCCAATGAAACCGTGCCTCTGGTAGTCACCCCGGATGAGATCTCTGACCGGATACAGAAGCAGAAACGGCAATGGGCGACAGAGTTACCAATTTCCTCTTCTCGAGCCTCTCGGCGAGTTGAAAGCAAGAGAGTGTGTAGTAGCTCCTCTTCTTGGGCCTCCGAAACCCTCTCTCCAAGATGTGCATCCGGCTACCCAACGCGGCGATACTGTGTTCCTAATGCCACACCCACAAGCTGCTCGTAGACATCTAGTGGGCCGTGAAATCAGGCCCGAATTCATATCGGCCGGAGGCGGAGTGTTGGTGGTCAAGGCACGGTAGCGTCCAACATGGCTGTGGCGGCCGCAAAAGGCGGCCAGAGGGCCATTGAGCGGGGACCCGGTCTAGCCGGAAGGGAACCAAGCCAAAAGCAAGTCGTCTTTAATAGGGCCGCATGAAACTATCGTCATTGTTTCTCGGAGGCGATGGGAGGTTAGAGGACGCCGATAATTTGGGTTGGGGCGCAAGTCGGTCGAGAGGGCGACAAGAGTTGGTGATTGAACGGGTCCAGATGGTGACCGCCGTTGGGCTGATTCCGGAAGAAATGATGAGAGAGTCGAAGAAAATTAGGTGGAGTTCAGTTCCCGTCCCTGTAGCGTCCCTGTAGACGAAGTAACGAACCCCCTCAGATGAACACCCGACCCCCGCATGCGCTCCGACATTTCGGAAGCTGCACCTAACAAAAGTCCCAACTTCCACCGCTGCTTCCACCAGCAAACGCTAACAGAACCCAACCTCAAAGGGACATTTTGCACACATTCACCGGGAAGCACGAGCTCCCCGAGACACGGAATCGCCATTCCCGCTTGGGCTTATGAGCACATCGATGGCATCGGCCGCGAAGAAACCAAAAGAAAAGTGGGAAAATTGCAGTGTGGACAATAGAGAAATTTGCTAGTGAGTGGGCATATTTGAGGTACAGCGGTACGAAGGTTACAGTGAGGGAGGCTGCTGCAGTGATGGTCACCGGTATGAGATTGGATTATTGGTAAAATTTGGAGACCCCTGGCGGCGATCCAGTTCGTGCAAGAAAGTCCAGCAGTTTGATTGGCCAATTTGGAATATCAATGGGGCAGACACCGCGCGGGAAGGAACGGGGCATTGGCCATGGGACGCCCCGTGTGAACGCAGTCAAGACGAAATACTGAGTGAGGGAAGGCACAACGCTTGCACACACTCTTGCACTCTTGCACTCTGCAAAATTGGAAGACAGGACCTGCAATGGGAGCGGGCGACCGTTGCTGTCGAGGCCGCTTCGTCTTCCTCTTTCTCAAGGTTCAGGTTCCATTCCCACATCCCGGACCAAGTCAAGTGGAACCTCAACCCAGTCAACCCAAGGCCAACCAGGGCCACCAGCATCACCAGCATCACCAGCACGGCGGATAGGACAGGGCAGAGCAGGCCATGCTCATCCACGGCTCGTCCGTTCCCAGGCCGCGGTGCCTTAGCGCGATCTCGAGATTCCAAAATACTACATTTCGTCACCTCGTCGCCTCCAAACCTCACTGTTGGTAGCAGAGTGCTAGTCGGGGCGCAGGGTGCCACTCACCACCGTCGTTGTCGTTGCTGTTGCTGCTCTACTGCTACCGGGGAAGAATGAGGTGCCCTCCAGAACCTCCATTCCCCAGGGCAAATCCAGGCGAGGGCTAGGCTAATATCTCTGACCCTGGAGAGACATCAGATCATCACTGCGTGCGGCACGTCAACCGAACCAACAAGTTTCCAGAAAACCACGATTCTTGCAACAACTTCGACAATTCCCTGACCTCTCTCCATGATATCGAGGGGCCTGTCGTCGATTCGGGGCCTGTCCGCTCAGAACGATGCTCCAAGTCACGCGAGCTACGGTTCATGCGAACAAGGTCACTGTGCAGGACGACACTACTCGGATAGGCTAGACTCAAAAGTGGGAAATGGTCCTGACGATGGAGATATCCAGACACCAATCTTGGCCAATTTCGGCCTCTTGGAAACCTCTTTTGGCGAAGCAGTTTCTGCTGGATTACCTATTTCGGCAATGGCGACAATCAATTCAACCCAATGGACATCCCGAGACAGCTATCATCTTGCATTGTTGGCGTGGAGTCAGCGAATAGCATCTTTGTACCCCCCCTGGGATCCCATCTCGGATTACGTACCTTTACAACCCATGACAGGTTAACAACAAGACCAGCCCGCAGCTTAACGACAGCGGTTTCCCGCCTTTCTTCTCATTCCACAAATCAACCTTGCAAAAAAAATAACACAAAAAGAAAATCCCAGATGCTCATCTTCAAGGCCGTTTGGTTTCCATTGCTGAGGTGAGAACCTAAATGGTCTCGGAAAATGGACAAATCGGATTTGTGTCAAGTGTCCATGGATCGTCAGGAACCAAAACTGACGCTGTCTGTATTTTGGCGACTGCACTAACAATTTCGAGCAACCTAGCGATCCAAGCCCAAACCCTCTGGCTCGATACCCACGACAAGTGCGAAAAAAAATGGAGGAAACCGACAAGACCCCTCTCAGTCAATCCATTCTTGTCTGCCTTTCTCCACAGATTCTCTGAGCAGGGCAGTTGGTGTTGGCGGCTCATGTTTGTTTAACTTCCAGATATGTCGATCCAGATTTGCTGGATTGGCCGCCTGTATGCGACCTTCACCTCTTCAGCCTCGAATTCTGCGCCTCACCTTTGCAAGAGGCCGACACATCATGATCACAAATGGTTCCTGTAAGTAACCACCCCGGCTTCCATTGTCACTAGATAACACGCCTTCTGAGGCTGATTTGGTCGCCCAATAACGGACCACCCTCACTCACATGGATTCAAGTTACATGTAAATGTGTTTTCGCCTACAGGTCGTCACATCAACAACATCATAATGCCACCGTGCTGGCACTGATAGCAGACAACGGCGACACTTGCAGAGGTAACGACTGAATATCTCTTTTGCACCCACCCCCAGCTCCACAAGGCCCGGTGCAAGCTTGGCCCTCTGGAGACTGCCCACTTAACTAAGTCCATCAAGGCTAGCCTCCATTGTGTACTCCAACATGGCCCAGGATAGCCTAGTCTTCCTTCTTCACACCCCCCTCCTTTTTGAACTCGGCAAGGATTATACACATTTGGAGCGACCGGGAGTCGTAGGCTTGTGTGACAGAAGCCAATGTCCCTGCAAGTGAACCGGCCTTCCTTGCTCGTCAGGGGCACTCCCTAGTAAGCTACACGACGTTGCCAGTTAGGGCTTTCACTCTACACTTGTTGCCTCTGCCTTACCTAGGAGGTACAGGAGGTTGCCCACAGTTGGCCGTACCTTACCTCTTGTTCATCTCTGTTCATCCCATGTCTCTGAAAAAGTACGTCGTCCCCTGGTTCGAGCTCCCTCAGACGTACCATTTACATGGAAAGCAAGAAAGCATACTGGCCCTCTATACGAATCTATCTTCAGTTCTGCGGCCCCGCGCGGTACTGTACTCTACAGATACCTGATATCAACCTCTTTCTGTCTTGTTCGCCTTATGCGGCAGCCAATGATCTCATAGGACGGTTCTTCTTGGGTTTTGTAGTCCAAGCCTAGCAAACCAACAGGACAACTGCAAGTCACTACAGGACCTGATCGATCCACCCATCTGTTGACGAACTCTTCCCCACGAAGGGATCATACTTGGTACGTACAAGGCACCGTAAACTTGGATGCTACTACACCGGCCCAACTGGTTCTTTGGCTAATCCGCTTAGGTCTGAACATCCCTTTCCACCGGCAGCCATCACAGAAAGCCACACTCCTCCCGCACTGTCGTGTCGTCCTTCCTTATCGAGGGCTATATGCAGTCTTGACACTCCTCCCCTAGTATTCTACCTGCTTGCTCCTCCCGGTCCAGAAAGCACTAGACGTCTTCCCGTGGCGTCTTGATAGGCCCGGCTGTTCTTACCACCCCTAACCCCTTGCCGCATACCTCCCCTACACTGACCCACCCTGCTTCCGTCGTTGTTGGATGTATCAAACCGTGTAGGTACTTTCGTCTACGAGCACGTCGCGGGGCCCCCATCTTGCCGTTGCTTGAATCGAGAATACCCTCCATATCCACCTTGGGAGACTATCAACCAACTGCCTCTACCCACCCTTGCCGCGTTCGCCACTACACAGAGAGTGTCTACCAACAACATTATAGGGAACACTTGGCTGATACCAGTAGTTTGGTACAACCGTTCCCTGAAACAGGAATTGTGCCTGGACATAGTACCAAGCAATCTACGCCTCTTACACACTCTACGGCATTCTGCCCTGTCAAGGCTTGGATCGTGACGAGTATATAAGGACTTGTCCACACCATCTTTGCTTCACTTTCAACCCATCATCACATCAGCGTCTCTTCATTTATACAACAGCCTCCATCTACGAGCCGAAACAACAACAATCTGACGACAGTCATCACTCGTCTTTTGCACGCTCCGAAATATCCCACCAACCGACAAAATGTGCACCATTTACACTACCCGCTTCACCGGTTGCAAGCACGTCAAGAAGTCCGTCGTCGAATGTGCTGCCAAGAAAGGGTCAGGAACCAACACTTGCCCTTCAGGTGCTCCAAAAGAGAGCCCGAAAGACCACGAGGAGGACGGCGACTGCGGGGATCACTGAGATCGCAGTCTTGGAATGAACAGGAGTTGCCCTTGTACGTTGTTCTCCCATTTACCACGACAGAAACTTTCCTGACTTTAGTCGTGCACTTCAGGTTACTCGGCTCAATTACCACGAGGGCAATAACTCTGCGAACGCCAACAATGCGCAACACTTTCCCCTTTCTGCTCGGCCAATTCTATCGAGCTCCTTTCGCTCATCCTCGCATTCAACCGCCGAATTCTAGACACTAAAGGCCTACTGGACGGTGACGGAAGAGAATAATTTCTGATGGAAGATGGCTCTCTGATGGAAGCTGTGAGCGGTGGGCAGGAGTCAGACTTTTGGCTTATTTCTCGGCTGGTCCGGGAATTGGGCTTTACTGGTGCTGACTCCTTGTGTATAAAGGAAAATGGGGCGGCATCTTGATTTCTATGTTCTTGTTGTTTTTCTTCTTTTTGCACATACACTTTATATCTGGCCAGATTTATTTTGAATCCTTTTTGTGTTTCCGTTGCATTCCACCTGTCTAATTACACCAAACTGTTTTTGTCGTATTTCCACATTTTTCTTTCCACCTACCGGTATCCTATCTTGCTAGTTATCATGAATCTGAGAACATTGTAGAAATGCCATGCTATTCCGTCGCCCACACAACCGATTTCCTTTGCGCAAAATGTCACACTTGTCCGTTGAACGACCAACCTAACCAACAGCCAAAGTGCACAATTCTTAGCGGCTCGGACCGCATGATCCGATCAGAAAGCAAAAGTATTACTGTCAGACGCCATTCCCGCACCGTTTGATGCTGTGCCGTTGCCAGCGCCGCAAAGAAGTACCCACAGTAACACGTCCCAACATGCACACTTTCACTACTACAACAATCTTGCTAGGCACCGTGCCGAACTACACATCGAGAACACGAAAGAGCACACTTGTAGAAGAGGAGATAGGATGCAAGATAGAAAAAGATTCAGAAGGCTGTACAAGCCATTAGAGAGTCTTACGGTTCTACCCTTTCTACTGCAGGGTCCATGTCCGGTCTGCTGCGGACGACCTCAGTTCGTGTAAGTCGCCTGGCCTGGCCTGGCCTAGCCCGGCCCGGCCAGGCAGAGTTCCATGCGGGTTAGGGTTACAGGCTCTATCCAACGAACCCCCTACCATTTACTCAACCCCCCCTGTTTGTCTTTGACAGCAACCTCGCCAATTATAAACAACTACTTGCATATCCGTGCATCAATAAAAGTATACAGGCAATGCAATGTCTACCGAACACCATATTGAGGCTATCCGCATCTTATGTGGTACAACAGCCTGCGCTCCCACCTTTGACAACATCAGAAAAAAAAAAAAAAAGAACTTCCGCTTGTCAAGAGAAAAAATTCTCCGTGACAAGGTCGGCCGGCAGCCAACTTCGCCGCCGCATGGTTGTACGTTGTGCAAGTTTGTTCCATGTGTCCACAGCTTTGTCACACTCCAACCACATGCTGAATGAGAATCGCCTCTGGCAAAGAGACCTCACTCGGAAGCAAGCGAGCGGGTTTTGTGAGACACTTTGGCCAAAAAAGCTCGTGTTGACAAGTGCCAATCATAGGTAGGGGACCTGCCTGGCGGCTGGTGCTCTATGTCTACCATGTTGTTTATGCACCGGGCTGCTGTGTTCGATGTTGTGATTCTCCCATGTGCCGGCGTAATGCAGTAGAAACTTTCGTTTTGCTGCTGCATGTGGGAGGCAGAAAAAAAGATGTTTGCCTCGAAACTGAACTCTATCGCCCTTGCAATGGCTTCCAGACAGAGCCGCCTTCAAACCACACCTCATCTCTTTTGGGGTTTCGTGGAGGGTCTTTTGATACTGGATGAGTAACAGGATCAGCCAATGACCCCTACTATCTGTGCAAGCACACTTTTACTTTTGCAAGAGACAAATGACTTTGAGGGCCAGAAAGGAATCAACAATAAACCGCCCTAGCCGATGGATGAGTTCTGCCAACTCCCTGCATGATCACATCACCAGTCCAGGCATAACAGCACCACACCCACTCTCTCTCTTCTGTCTCCGCCCAGACAACACATTAGCAAACCATTCCCACCTTAGAGGTAATTTTCAGATCACACTTTCTACTACTCCCTCATGACACCTCATAATTCAAAATCTGTGACAACATGCACAAACAAACTTCCTGACTGGGATTTTGTTTCAAACCAGGTTCGGATCTCCAACCTATCATTCACGCAAGACCCACACACTCAACTTCAAAACTAACCCCCAACTTCTTATATCGAACCATCCCCTCATCTCATCGAACTTTAACTAGAGGTAGGTATGTTTGTTGGCCAACAAAGCTTACGCAGGCCGAGGGCGCGGCAGTTGCTGTCCAATATGATCGGCCTTTTCAAAAGAAAAAAAAGGCAGTGGGCCAACAAACGAGACAAACGAGACAAGCGCGGAGACTGCAGACATGTTCCGTCATGTGTTTGCTCGTGCGCATTGGGGGCCCTTTCCCTACTAGTAGTGTCTTCCGTCCTTGAACCGGAATGAGGCGGAGGGGCATCCACTGTGAGAAAACTTCCAAGTCTTGTGGTCCATCTCTCTTTCCATTTCCCCCCCCCTCGCCTTATCACCTTGGCCGACCTCGCTGGTCAATGGGACCGACGTAGTAGGAAGGAGCTATGCGGAGGAGGGGCAGTCCGAAAAAGCCCACAGCGGGGGTACAGAGACTGCGGGAAAGAGCCGCGGGGTGTCGTGAACCATGTACTTGCCGGTACATTCGAGATACAGCTTTGCAACTTCTCATTTTCTAGGCATTAGTAAAGTCCATCCTCGAAAGTTGATGATGATCTGAGCGTTTTGATATTGGACAGCCGGAAGAACCAAACGAAATCATGCGCTAGGTAGGTACGTTCCCCCGCTATGCGTCACTATAGGCCACCTGCACTAAGTGTGGGGTTGGCAATAGCCGCAGGGATCCACTTTTTCGTAGCGCAGGCGCGAGCAGGCCGACTTCTGTTGGCCTGGTCGTTTTCCACGCTTTCTCCTTTTGTCAACCTCTTCCGCGATTTTACGCAAAACATCACCTTTCAACTTCTTGGACTCACACACACATGTACGCACCAGGTACTCAACGCGGCACCTGTACGGCACTCCACTCCAATCCCTTTGTGCGACGGACCCCGACGCGCACCGGCATTAGGAACAGGCAAACGCGGAATCCTTCAGTCTTTCTAGGCACAAGGGGGGAGATCAACGTATGCAGTCACTTTTGTCTCTTGCCAGCAATGACTACCTACTCTTTTGCTCCCCCATACTGGTCCCCTCGCCGCAAACAAGAGAAGTTCAGATGCATGTCTCGATGTCCTGCTGACCACCGTGTCTCTCTTCGCACCGCGGTACAATCCTGATCAGGTTGTTCTGCCCAGAGTATCACCCGTGGATCTACGACTTCCTACTGGGCCATTAACGCGGTCGACCGCGGACGGGAGACTTGTTCTGGCGAAAACTCCCAACAAGCACGGCGATAAAACTAAAGCAGGACAAGCCACAAGCGCAAGCGATGTCTTGCTCCGCCGAACCAGGCCAACAACCTCGCGGCCATGTCCACAAGTCCAAGCATCTACCGACCCCGACTACCTATCTGGGGAAACGTTACCTCTTCCGATTGCCCATATCGGCAGAGGCTTAGGAAACTCGCAGCAATACGAGCCATCTTAGGCAACTCGATGCTATGTGACGATGCAGTGCGCCCATCGCGCAAAAGGAATCACGTCCTCCGTTCGGCCTGACGGGCATCAGCCTTTTCGGATGGCCGGTCCATGCCACCACAGGCGTGACGACTCCGCTGATAGTGCAGATGCCGTCATCACGAACCCCTTCACCAAGTACGACACCATTTCAAAAGTCACTCGCACCTATAGTACCTGATCTGATGGTCCGTATCAGGGAGCCGTGTTGTGTGCTTCAAAACCCTTTGGGTGTGGCCGGTCCCGGCATGGCCCCCGTTTATGGCCCCCGTATGCCGTACAGTATCGTCACATACTGTGTCTTTTACGGGCTTCGGCTGCCGACTCCATTTTACACAACACATCTCCACCGCGGGCACGCCAACACATGTAAAAGCATCGCACCGCGTACCTTGCGATGCCCAGAGGTAGGTTGGCCTTTATTGCATCCTTCTTGACCCCGCACCGCACATCGCGCGCCGCCGTAAGCCGGACGGCAGACGGGAAGCCTTTCCCGCACACACAGGTCGCGGCATGCATCCCTTGATGACATGATGCTGGCCGGTCGGTCGTACCGTAAAAAACTGGAGGACAACAACGGCTTCTTGTCTTACCCGCGCCGGATCCGAGTCTCGTGATACACACAACGGCAGGGCGGGCACCTCATGGCATCAACATGTCACAATTCCTGACGAGGCGTCCAGTCTCACGAGCCGTTCTGCTCTGGGAAGCACAACAGTTTGCGCCATGGCAGATCAAGCAAGCAGCCTATGCACATAACCTTGTACTTCACAACATGAAGCCAGACACTCACAGCTCGGGGCAAGGGTTTGAATCCTGATTGGTTTCTTTTCTTCTTGGCTTAAGCCGTCGTGGATCTCCTGTCTCGTTCACCCGTTATCCGATTCTCACTTCTTTCTTCTTTTTTTTCTTTTTTTTTTTTTTCTTTTTTTTTTATGCTGTGCCGCCGGATGTTGGTCGAGACGTTGCTGAGCTCTTTTTGCGCTTTTTGGAACCCTTCGATAATTACCGAATGTACCTGTGGCACACCGGTACCTGACGATACAAAGCCTAGTTAGGATGAGTTGGTCCGGGTTTTAATATGGGATGAACCGACAATCACCAACGGTTCGACACACCTTACCCGATACTCATAACCGGCAAGACCTCCGGCGAGCCTGCTCTGGGGATGAAAGTCCATGTTGGGCATGGTCTGGCTATCGGGGCTAGGCCTTGGTGTCCTTGGCGAGAAGAAAACCTCCTTATGCCCGTAAACGAACCAGAGAAAGACGTCGTTCTGGAAGAGATTCCCGATGAAAAAGAAACGAGATTACCGTCTAAACTGATAACAGTAAGTAGGTTGTGCCACATTGCGTCAAAATCATTGCGAAATGCATGGGATTCACCCTTCACATCACTGATTAACAAACAAGCGAGAGAATATTCTCTCCCATAACCCTGTACGACAGCCATGTCGACCCTGTCCCGATGATGTAAATCGATCTGCCCTCCATATTTTTCGACGACCCTACCAGGCTTAATTTCTCTAAGAGTGGGCTGGGCTAACGTTGGGAGAGCCACCGCACTCGACACTTTCCTATTCCAGCACGACGAATCAATGAACGGCTAGATCTCTGTGCGAAGCCAGGCCTTCCAAGCTGGGGGTGTACACAAATATTCAACCCTAGCAGGAGGCTTGCCCGTGCCTTTCTCCTGCTTCTGTGGCCCCAGATTGAGATTGACTATGCGGGCACTAACGTCTGTCAGCCCCAGACACATAAACCTGGCCGCGACAAGCCAATCCCAACGTCACCTTGTCTCGCAAACCTCACTCGCAATTTTCTGGAGCGGATACCACCTTACAGAATTGTCACGACGTCCTCCCCATCATCGCCAACAGCGGTAGTCGATCAACTAGGTCTGATTACCTATTGATGCCCAAGCCCAAGTCAATTTTCCCTTCAGAGCAGGAAGTTGGTGAGCAGAGGGCGGCATCGCGCAAACTTAGGGTGACATTGACCACCCGCTGGGAGAGCACGGATGGGGCCAAACGTTGTGATGAGAATGGGCAATCCGTTTCATTCGACAAGTTAAGCGCGAGTGGCTTGGGAGCTGTGTCGCACCAGACTTCAATCCAGCCAATCGGGCCCCGGCAATCCAGAGACTAACACGCTAAACCGGCCGAAAAGAGTGTAGGCCTTAACTTTGCACAGTTTAAATCAGCCGCCCCCGAACGACCGCCCCGCCCGGCCGCTGCTCCGCCGTTGATGTCGTTGCGTGCGTGATTTCGAATTGTTGTGAACAAGGCCCTAAACAGGCAAAGCTATGAATGATAGAGGAGCATTGGAAGGGATCAGGGAGTCGGGGAAGTGAGGAAATGGTATGTGGGTGACATCGGAACTGGCAGTTAGCGAGATCATCGCTGATCCCATCTTGGTTTAATGCCAATGGCCAGTGCTATCCGCAGCCGCATGGGGGAGGGGGGGTCCAAAATCTTAACGAACTGTGAGTTCGCAGTCTCTTCTTTCTTCCTCCATGCCCATGCCCTCTAAATCTTTCTCGCAAAGAAGGGCAAAAAACAGATCTTGGTCGCTCTCGTTTGGGTGTAGGGCCGGACTCCAGTGCTCATCTGAATCAAGTGGGTTTCAAGGTGAGTAAGGTAACGAAATGTCGTCACGCATTTTTTTGCTTTGCCAGTTGTCGCATCCCGAGCAAAATGATGCTTCGTGATGGCGTGACAAGCATCCCGTCATTACGGACTGGCCGACTTTCCTTTCTTCACCGGGCACATTTGTTTTTTCGTTCTATGATCGTTCTTTTCGTCCAGTTCTCGCCTAGTTTTGCGCCTCCAAAACTTGGGTGCAAGCCACACGAAACAAGGTGGAAGCATCGGTATGAGCGAGCGGGCAAGCCACCTGAAAGCCACCATGAATCCTTCGACGATTGTTTTCGGCCGGCAAAAACGGATCGATAAGAAAATCAGTTCCCAAGGAAAGAGCGCTCACTCACTCACCATCTTTTTTGGTTCTCACTTTTTTGACGGGCACGACCGGTAACCGGCATGTCCCGCCCGGAAGAAACAGCGTAACATTCCAGTACCCAACGCTCGACAAAATCAAGCAGCAACGCAAGACATTTGGGACTATTGGATGAGACCATAAAGTTCCCCGGAACATGGGTTTGCACTTTGAGAGCAACAGTTCAACAACGGTTGTGAAAGCCAAGACCCAAGGATGTGAGAGCCAAGGCGAGAGTCTCTTTCTAGGAGGGGGTGGGCGTTGTTATGTGAACCAACTTATGGTGTAAGTCTATTGGAAGGTTAAAGATACAGTGCCCACTTCGTGATTGGGTTAATTGTTTTTTTCTTATTGAAAGTCAAGAATATTTTCATTGGACGAAGAGAGTTCGCATTCGGCCCACATAATTAAGCCACAGAACCAGAACGTCGGGTACAATACCACTCTCTGGCCAGCACGAAGTCAGTCACGTGAGTTAAAATGGCGCCCGTTTGTATTCCAGCGACCAGGCAAGGGCCGTCGCGAGCAGGGCAAGGTTTGGAAAAGGATTGACACCGCGTCAATGATTGCTCCTTCCGCGAGAGCTCTTTTCCAACATCAGCACCCTTGTGCTTGGTCCCAACCCATGGATGTACATACATATGGACGGGTTGGAGTCGCTTTCGTTGCTACCTCAGAGTCAACGGGGAAACGGGTGGGCGGGAGCCGGATTGCAAAAATACTACGTCAGATTCCAAAAACTGACGGCGCTTCATTTCCCGTTTCTCCCCAAGAATCCAAATATTTTTGGGTTTGAAATTACGCACGGGCCGGATCGATCTCTAGCCGTTGTCGACGAAAAAAAAGTGCGAAACGAAGACAACCCAAAAAAAAAACAGAAAGAGACAAAAAGAGGGAGAGTACAAAACGAAGGGGTATTGAGAAAGAAGAACGCCCATTTCTTGAAGTTTAATCAATGAGCAACAAATTCTGCCCTGCGCCGCAAAAAAAGACGAATGCGATGCCGGGCCGGTCAGACGGCCGGCCGGCCGCCGGGGCGAAGCGAGAAGCGATGCGCATGCGATGCGGCCCATTCCCTCGGCCCGTTATAACGGTGCGGCCTCAAACGCACGGTTCTCCACTCTACTTTACTCCACTCCACTCCGCAGTTCTGGCCGCATTATGTCTGGCCCGCCGCCCGCACTGCACCGCCGACCACGAACGGTCTATGAACCCCGGTTGAGGCTTGCTGCCTCCGGGCTACTTGCACTGAACAGACAACAACCCGTTTACAAACATTAATTGCAGTGGTTATTTCCACGAAAATGAGTCGGTCATCAGCAAAAAAAAAAAAAAAAAAAATGTGTGTTTTCATTGCCGCACCGCGTGGTCGGCCTGGTCGGCCTGGTCGGAGGTGATGCGACCAGAGTGACAACGCGGCGCGGCAGTGGTGGGAGGGAGGGCGAGAAGACTTCCCCGTTCTTTTATATCACAGAGGATAAAAGTTGATGTTCCTTTGAGTGATGAGTGTTGATGAAGCTGCTGAGCCACACTCGGGTATAGTACGGCTGCTGCAGGAACCAGTTGCGATTAGAAGGTTTTTTTTACCTCTATCTCCATCATGATGGAAACCTAGGTGATGCACTGTCCCTAAGCACCCTGCATGAGGCAGACTTTTTCACGTTCTTCACAGAACGATGTTCACGATGACGGCACAGACAGGGTGATCACGGTTTCGATTAGGGGATCAGGATGCCCCATTGGGAGGGAGTGATTAAACTGGTAAGGAGTTGTGGTCGGGTCGGGTCGTGTCGGGACGGAAAGGAGGAGAATGAGTGAGTGGATGAGTTGAGTGACAGGAGGTTACCAGTAGTAGAGAGTACGGGAACGCCTAGTGAAGGCCAGTGAGGCCAGTGAGGGAAGTGAGGTAAATTACCAAGTGGCTTCACACATCTATCTGCAACTGCTGCATGGTGGAAATCACATCACTTTGTTTCCATTTACCCACTCCCTTACTTCGTTACTCACTGAAGTGAACTGATCCCAGTTATTCAGGTTGCTTCAAGTGAAGTGCTCCAGACAGTGCGTGCGTGACGAGTGTCGTGCCATTGTCAGGGTCTTGAACCAGGTTAAGTACCAACAGGTTGTTACTTGGGACCGGAAGGGACCGGGAGGAACCCTCATTACTACCGTGTGATTGTTGACTGAGAATAGATGAGGGAAGGGAGGGAGCGTACGGAGGTAATGAAGGTGAAAGAGGAACGCAGTAGGTGGCAAGTGTCAGTGTCAGGGTTCACCACCGAGTAAAAGTACCAACAGACTGGAAAGTGGGAAGCGGGAACTACATTACTACCGTTCCATTGTTCAGTACCTAGGGGAAGACAAGAGAAGGGAAAGGGGGGCAACAGAAGGGAGGGGATAAACGAGAGAGGACGGATTACGTGGCAAGTGTCAGTGTCAATGTCACTGTCAGTGTCAGGGTCCATCACTCCCAGGTCTTCTCGCCAAAAGTACCAACAAGCCGGAACTGGGAAGTACATTACTACCTACCGTGGCATCCAAGGCCCCGACAGAGCCCGTGAGGGACTACGGGAAGTGGGAAAGAAAAAGGGGAGGGTCAAGGAGGGGCAAAGGAGGCAGAGAGGAAGATAGCCATTACGTACAATCACCCTTTGGAACAGTCTTCGTCTCGGACGAGACTAGACTCATTCAAGCAGATGGGTTGACATTGGCTGGTTACCGAAGTGACGGGAGTGAATATGTTGGAAGAATCAGGTGGTTTCTTTCTATCTGTGACACTGTGACGGGGGAACATGATGACAGCATGTGAGGGAGGGAGGAAGGGTGAGCGGGTTGACTTGTGACATTCACCATGAATGTTCTTCCCCCCTTTCTTTCCCGTGTCTAGCCCGTTCGTTCTAATTGTTTCTTATACTGTAACAACACGGTCCCCAAAGTCCCAACGAAATGACGGAATGCAAGGAGGACAAGGACACTAAGCTGTGATGGCCTCAAACAGGGGGTTAACGGTTACAGCAGGACGGGACTACCTCCTTGGGCTTTTCTTTACCCCTTTCTAATTCTGTTTTGTTCTCATATGGTTTCTGGGCCCTTGTTGGACATTCTTACCTGCATCTCTTGTCTAGAGGTAAATTAAGTGAGGGCTTACTGGGGAGCGGAATAATATAGCCAACCTGTCCTATGATATCACGGGAGTGGTAGGTAAACATTTCGCATTTCACGAGCTCACATCAAGTTTGTGGGCGGTCATTAATTTACAGTTACCTCAAGAAGGTTGGAGGGCTCCAGGTTTTTTTTTTTTTTTTTTTTTTTTTTTTTCAGAAATAGGTCACAGACACGAAGACGTCAGGATAGAATACGAATCTTACCAAAATAAGTTCGCTTCGGGTTTATAATCGGTGCGATGCCCATCAAGCCCTACTACTCCTGAATAGGTTCACTTGAAAACCTTCCTCATGTTGGAAACCTCAGTTCAGCCCGATCAATCAACACTCTTTGATACCACCCTTCATTTATGATGAAATCATGTAGAGACCCCTATCCTCGCATCACGCCTACGGTACTTAAACAGCGTCAACACGGAAGGGTCATGGTATGTCACGATAGGTACAGGTAGGCAAAAATATTGTTCCTGAACTAGCGATGCCATCTCATTTCAGCTAAGGAGCCAATGATGACCTGGACACCTTCCATTTCCTCTTCTTCAAGCTCCAGTTCTTCTTCATCGGTTTGGGCCTGTGATTTACTTGAAAGACACTTCACAATAAAGGGACTGACATTATTGGGACGAATTGTGGAACGTGACTGGTACCTTTCCTCATTATTAGAGGTACCTATGGACAATGTACCACGGTACTTAACAAGAGTAGGGCGGGTAGCTGTGATTTTGCCGGGAAAAAAACGAGTAGAGGAAGTGACTGACGGACGGATGGGCAAATTAAGTTGGTAGGTGAGCGGATAGCGCCTTCCTTCCCATTGTAGAGCTTGTGTGCTTTGGTTCGACCTCCCACAGAGGACAGCAAGGCGCAAGGAAATCCCGTTTCATTTGGGCACGGCATGGCAGATGCTCAGCAGATTGTTGTAATTTTGTTGGTGTCAAAATAGGAAAAAAAACATCATGGTGGTCATTATGGCAGCGCGTGGTTGTTGGTTGGAAAGACATTGGATGATTGCTTTGACGATGAAGTGAAAGCCGTTTGGCCCTAACATTCTGTGGGAACACCGCAACTCCTTTTTTTTTACCTATCCAACAAGATGTAGGGATTTCGAACAGCTCGGGAAAAATAAAGACTATCTTTTAGTCATCTACGGACTGTAAAAGATTCGTTAGGCCCTTCTCCTCCTTTCATCAGCTACATATCTATTCTCAATAGACCACTGGGCGCCTTGCCGTTAGTCAAATGTTGAATTCAAAATGTCGTTCAAATGGAAAGTTCAGGTTTGTTTTACCTCATCTCCTCTCACTTGAGACTTTTGTGCTTGACCGAACTACCTCTAGGTATGTAACTCTCAGTGTGTCTCTTCGCCTTCCTAAACCATGTGTTAAAATCAGAGGCATAAGACTCAATGATGCCCTAGGACAGTTTTTAAAGAGTAACTATCACCTGGGAACTCCTTTTCTTTTTCCGCATTTTGGACCGCCATCTCTGCTCGCTTCACGAGACTTATCGACGATTCTTCCCACCAGGGAAAAGGTGGCATTATGGTGTGCATTAGGTACCAGTGGCCAGTTAAGCGGCGACGTCTTCGCTGTGGCGATTGAAAAGAACAAAGGATTGTTATAGGTTCAAAAGCTTGAAATAGAAAACTTGACATACAAAATTTATTGCGAGTTGTCGTTGTGACGAAGCACACAGAAAAGTAGAGACAGACGCACGTATATATGATATATGTAACACGGTGCGTTTGGCTGGTAGACATTTTCCATTGATTTCTTTCTATATCCGTTTGCCCCTCCGTGTATTAACGCCCAGTCCCCGCCACAACCCCTTGAGCATGGACGCTTGTTGACTTCAAGATTGTCCGCCTGGGTCAACTGTCAAGCCCGATAACCGGTTCAAGCTGCGAGAACTGGGTAATTGGCCAGTGACCGGCTTGGAAATTGAATGGTTGGGCGGTCCACGAACGATTATGGACGTCTAGTGAGCCCACCTCGAACGTGGACTTCTACCGTAGGAAAGCCCAAGATGCTCCGCCATTCCAGCAGCGAGCCGCCACATTCGCGTATCATGTCTCAGCAAAGCCGATCCGTCGCTGCAAGCTGCGCTCGTCACACAGACCGCTCATACCTTGGTGCTTGAGGCTTTCCTTCACATCTCTGGGTCTTTCGAGTGACGTCCATGGGGCGCATCGATCGGAGCAAATATTCGAGCCAGCCAAGTTCCCCCCGAGTATTATCCTATCCTCGATCGCGATCGCTGTTTGGCACATGTCGCCCATTGAAAGAAAAATGTTCGCTATGCAGTCGTGAGTATCATGGTAATGCAAGGTATGGTACAATTCCAAATGCGTGTGTTGTGTGTCGTGTTCCCGTTCTATTCCTCCTCTAGTAAGGGTGACTCTAGCATTGAGGGGGCTGGTAGTTTAGGGGACGCCTGTGAGAACCGTCGAGTTAGCAATGCCGCATTTTTTGTGGTAATGTGGAATAAATATGCGTACTTGAACAACAGGATATGAGGCTCTGGCTCATGAACCTCGTAGTGTTCCCAACCGAGACTCTGTTATCGCAACTTTTGTGTCAGTCTTGTTGTTTCTCATACGTCGCCCACCGCCAAATATTTCATGTTCGCGCGCACCTGTGTAATGCCCATGGCCCTCCATTCCTCCTCCCACAAGAGCTTCAAGGTGCCCTTGGACTTGTCATGGTAGTCGGAGGGAATGGCCTTGAGCATGGCCTTGGGTAGCTGGACGTGGCGGTACTCGTAGTCGTTGTCGGAGTAGCTGTGGGAGGAACAAGCGATAAGGTCAGTAACCGTAAAGTAGAGCATGGCTTCCTAAATGGCATAACGGCGTACCGAGTAGAATAGTGAATAGAGTCGATGTACTCCTCGAGGCGCGCCCGCTCGTTGTCAGACAGCGGCCGCGGGCTAGGGTTGCGGCGACTGGTGTCGATGCCCATCTCCTCCGGTGTCATTTTGGCTGCTTGTGTTGTCGGAGTTTTTGGTTGTTTTTGGTTGTTGTTTGTTGTTTGGGTACCTTATCGAGCGGTTGCTAAGGCGATAGTTGCTGACGGTGCTGTGCGATTCTACAACGCGTCTCTTTCGGTGGTTTGGGTCTCGCTGTGGTGGCCGCGTGCGTGGGGCGGATAGAGTGCTATTTAAGAACTCGGGAGGCAGATGGTCGCTGTCAAGACAGTGGAGTCGGTGTCGGCAGTGTAGGTATTCAAGTTGCTTGTGACTTATTGTCTTTGGTTTGCTGAGTTGAGACGATCGAACCGAAAGTCAAATTGAAGGTAGTCGACGAATGCTATTGTTGTGTCTCGGGGAGTCTCTTGTGAATAAGGCGAACAAAAACTCTTATTGTCAAAGTTCTCTGGCGTTATTGAAGAGTGTCGGTCTTGCGATGAGATGGTGATGTTGACGACGGTCGGCCAGTGACGAGGGGAATCGCAGTCAGTGGACAAGGGTCCGGTGGCAGACGGAAGTGTCCGGCCGGCAATTCCAAACGATTCCAAAGTTTGCCGGCCGCGTCACGCTATCTTGTCTTGGCATTTTTATGGCAGACTTTGAAGAATCGGCACTTGACAGGAACTTTGGCAGACGTCCGCCAGTCGCCAAGCCTCAAGGGATGTGGTCAGAGTACCGACGCTTTCACTTTTCACTTTCTCAAAGTCGTCTGAAGAGAGCACGGACACACAGACACACCACCACCAGACGGGCTCCAGGTTCCGGCACAGGGAAGCAAACACCACAACCGACCTGGGCTGCACTAACAACCTCAAGCTCACGGCAATCCGGGTCAAAGCAACAGCCAACCGTCTTTTTTTCATCTGTCTGTTGGAGCACCCAACTCGCCATCTTTATACCACGCGTTAACCTTGAGGGTATTCCCACTGCCCATCATCACTGTGTCCACATTGCCGGAACCTATACCGATCTCACTACCCAGCAACACTGGACGCCGTGCAGCATCCACCAAAAAAACTAAAGTGTCTCTTGTTCCTGCGCAAGAAGACTTTCGATAGTCACCACTGTTATTGGCTCGTGGATGGTCAACCATCGATCTCACTTACACCAAAGCGATTCTAGCCTGCCCCCTGCTCTTTCCATAACTTATTCCGTCACGTTCTCTCACAAGCGGCGGCCATCAATCATCCCGTCCACTTCGACGCCATCCGCCCGCGCCCGCTGCAGCTCAGGCCAGGTCCCCCCATCGCTGCTGGAGCACCACTGGAGCGCGGTTCCCACTAATCCACCACCACTACCCATTCAACCCAAGTGGCATTTTTTGTGCCCGCAGAACGACATCGCCAAACCGCAACGCGTCTCCCGAACCTACGAGTCCCGTCCACCTGTTCTGCGCCAGCGACTCCCATCCGGTCCCTGACCCCCAGACAAGACCCTTCACCCCAATTATACCCATTGCCCCGCCGGCACCGCCCTACCGGTAGCTCTGACGACATCATCGGATAGCCTACCGTATCGACCACCACCCACGCCCGCCGGTTTGCACTCGGGTTCTTCGCCGACATGGACAATAAGCGGAAAGCCAGCATCTCCAACGGAGCCAACATCCAGGATGGCGACGACCGCGCTGCGAAGCGCACCAAGCAGGAACCTAGAGTAAGTTTGAACCTGGTCTCCAGCCATTTCCTCCCATCCCTCCTCCCGCCCCTACACTACTTGTACATGCATCTTCGTTCGCCAGTGATGGGCGCATGCAGTGACCACAACCTTGAATCTTTCTTTCCTCGTCTGGGAAAGGAAGTTCATGAAGTGCACATGCACCCATTGATAGCACCCATCACAATCATCTGCTTGAACCCCCCAGCACTCGTCAACAATGAAGCTCAACATCTGCCTCCCGCGATGCTCAACCCGCGTCTTATCCCTTGGATTCGACAATACACCAGCCAACCACCATAGTTCGCATTACACAACTACATAACAGCCCGCTAACCATGAATGTAGCCCTTGGAGGATTACGATCTCAACGTGGAGGAGACCCACGAGTCTACCACCGCATATGGCCTGCACTTCCTCAAGATGATTCGGAACACGAGGGATAAGAGGTATGATACTGCCATCTTCCACCAATGCCCAGTGCAGTTCTCTCCGTCCGCTGCACAACACTGTCGATCAATAAATAGGCAGACCTGTTGCATCGCCTCCATGAAGTTGGATACTGACACCCCGATCATAGTGGACGTACTGTCGCCGACAAGTTCGAAGACCTCATCCCACGCGAAGGAAACGAAGACTACTATAGGCGCATCAAGTTGCCCATATCCCTCAAAACGATCGAGCGCAAACTGCATAACCAGGACTTTGCAAACTTGTCGGAGCTAGAAGGTTACTTCAAACGCATGGTTATGAACGCGAAAGAATATTACAAAAAAGGCACCGAGATCTTCGACGATGCGGAACGCGTTAGGAAAGCGCTTAGCAATTACATGACCAAAACCAATCCCGCCTACATGCGAGAAGTCGGCTACAGCTGCATCGCGACACCCATTCCCGGAGAGGAAGACGAGAAGAGCAGGGAACCCAATCAGAACGGTATCAAAAGAATCTCCTCAAACAGCTCGTCGAACGGCTCCGTTACATCTACTCGGAAACGCAAATCTCTTTCGGCAGAGGATTCCCACGGCGAGGGTGAGGCTGGAGGAGAAAATGAGGAGGACGACGAGAGCGGCGACGACGACAACGAGAACCCGAGGAGGATTGTCATCAAGAGGCGCGAGAGTGGCAGACCAACGGCGAGAAATACGGCCTCGCCAGCACCCACGTCAAGGCCTAATCGAGGTGACAAGAAGAAGACAGATCACGAGTATGAGGATGTACCTTACAAAGGTCTCAGCTTCCAGGAAGCACAAGAGAAGATTGTTGAAGAACTGATCCGCAAGCCGGATGGATCGTACGTCACATCCTCTTCTGCTGACTTACCCCCACCTCGGCACAAGCTAACATACCTCAACAGGGATCCTTATTTCCTCGATTTTATCAATCTTCCTCCAAGGAGCTTCAAGGACTATTTCGCTGTCATTACCGAACCGCTGTCGTTGAAGGGCCTGCAGAAGCTTGTCAAGGGTATCTACGGCCGTGCTAAGCCGACGGGTGTGAGCGAGTTCAAGAGCTGGGCCGCATTCGAGGAGAAGGCTAGTCTGCTTTGGAATAACGCCCACTATTACAACGAAGAGGGGAGCGTCATTTACGATCTCGCGACAGAGCTTAAGGACTGTTTCGAGAAAGAGTTGAACCAGGCCAAGGCAGTGGTTCAAGAGCCGCCACAGCCCCCAAAGATCAAGCTTAAGGTCGCACCCGGTTCAGAGACCCCAAGTGTGACCGGCCCAAAGAAAATCACCATCCATGTTGGTTCTCGGGGTAGCGCTGCCGCCTCGCCAGCGCCTCAAACTGGTCAGTCGATTGATTCCAACCACAGCTATGGTGCTGTGAACGGCAATAGAATTGTTCCGTCTGCAGTCGCTGCTATATCACAAGATAAAGCCAGGAGTCTGTCTACCTCTGCGGCGCCAAGCCCTGCTTTCACCCAGGCCAAGCTTGAAGGTGGTGTACAACAATCACCCGTGCCTCTACCGCCCCGAGCGGGCATGAATGGGTCCGCCGTAGTATCCGGGACCGCGACCCCGGGATCACAGCAGCCAGGTTCCGCAGCACTTCAGAACGGCCATGTGCCCGTTGTAGCGCCGCCCCCGCCCCCGCCTATATGGGATAAGATATACCGTGCCCCCGGACGAGGTAAGGTTCCTCAAAGTCCGTCAATGGAAATTCGATCACTAACTATTATGCCAGGTCTCGCCGATGCCCTTATTCACAGCATCCTTATCCGCACCCATCCCAGCATTCCTCTCGAGAGACGGTTTAGGCTTGAAGTTCCAGCCCATCCCAAACTGGCCCAGCAAAACCTGACAGTTCATCTGCCGACGAACCACAGCAGGCTACAGCTTATTCCACGACTCTCTCCTATTATGGAGCAGCAACAACGCCAATACCGCCTTTTCATCACCATTAATGGCTCGGTGGTGGGAAGAGCGACCCCCCTGCCGATTCCTGACGACCCGCTGCCCGTGAATGCGATAGTATTTGACCTTCCGTTGCAGCCGGGTACGACAGTTATCACTGTCACAATGATTGCAGCCCTTCCAAAGGGCCAGAAGCTTCCCAGTGGCGCCGAGTGTGAGCTGGAGAAGATCTCCATCAATGCCTTTTTACCTAGGGTGTAAAGGCTTTTTTGAGCTATCTTCCGCTCGAGTGTTCTTTTCTGGTATTTTCTGATACCTTTCTAATTGTTTTCAGGGTCTTGTGGTGGATGCAACGGTGGAGCTTGGTTCTGGCCGGCGCAAGGCAGTCTGGTCATTTCACAAAAGTGTTTGGTTTGGCGAGCGTCAAGTTATTTACATCATGGAGTTTAGGGACGACGGTGGGATGTGGAATACAATTGCGTTCGGCTCGGTCATTTGGTGCTTTTCTCTCTCCATCATGGGTATTGTTGGTCTGCTTTTGGCTGAAGAATAAAGTGGCGCTATGGGTGAGATAAATATACGTATGGTAATGGACGGGTGGAGTGGACATTGCCAGAGCGTCATGTTGTTATGTATGATATCCGTGACGCCAAGGGGGGATTTTTAAACAGCGAAACTTTTAAATCCAGTCGGCGACGACGTTTTGGAAAGAAACATAATTCGGAATTCTAGGCAAGCGATAATGGGCACTGCCATCTAGCGGTTAGGAAGTCATTATTGACAACCTTCTTTGTCTAAACTACACTCGCAAACAAAACAATGCAATGCTCAGAGTTTTACGACCTTGTGTTGTTTTCCGTTCCGAGAACGGCAAGCTAACAGCAGAAAAGCTTCGATGCGATGCGAACGGTCGGAATGTTGCTCCTCAAAGATTTCTGCCGATAGGTTTCTCAGGTTAGCCCATTGTTGGACTTGCCATGTCCGGCTCGTTTTCCTTTGTTTCTGCCCAGCTTCATGTCCATTTCCGTCCAGCTCTCTCCCTAGCAAGCACACCACCCCTTTGTTTGTGGGCATTGTCGGAGAGAGGTTCGACAAGTCTCACACGGCTTCATTCATTCACCCTAACTCAGCTACCCTCCGTCGTCGCCCTTTGTGTGCTTGTTCCTCTTATGTTGTCAACATGTTGCCAACAAATTCTCTTCCTGCAAAACTTTCCTTTACAACATTCCTTTTAGTCAACAACAACATCTCGGTGATCATACCAAGTCCATCAACGCTTTCGAAAGGGCCTGACTACTGCGTGATTCCTTGAGCAGGACAGGACCACACCCGAGAAAGCCAACGTCGACCACAAACGCAGCGACATCTACAACACAGCCAACCAAAGGGAAAGAAAAAAAAGGACAATGGCGTACTCAACCCCACCCAACCTCCGCTATGGCGGCACCCTCCCCTCCTTCGCCCTCAACAACAACGGCTCCGCCGTGCCCAAATCCCGCTCCGACATCCGGCAATCCATCCGGCCCTCCACCACGCGCGTCATGGTCGAGCCCGTCGGCACGCGCGAGCGCCCTTGGTTGCCCTCCGATGGGCTCTACCAGGAACTTAACAAAACCGACCTTCACGAGCGCAAGCTCGCCATTTTGGGCATCGACGACCGTCTCCTCCGTCCTTTACCCATAACCGAACACCCGTTGCGGTTTAGGTTTGATTACATCCCCTTTCGCCACGACGGGTTGCGAGCCTTCTCCGCTATTGAGGCGGGGGTCAAGTCGGTTGTTAAAAAGCTGGGTGTTGAAGCGCTTCCGGGGGTTAGTAGTTTGGGTGAAGCCGTGCCGAAGCAGGTGCGCGATATCAGAGAGAGCGGGTGGAGGCCGACGCAGCTTGGGTTTGAACACATCCGGTGGCCGTCGGCGGAGCAGCCGGAGCGGGAGTGGGAGTTTCAGTCGGAGTGGTACGAGATTTTGTGGTATGATTTGATGAGGAGGGTGTACAGGTGGACGGAGAAGTATTTTGAGGAAGGGAGGGATGTAAACGTTGGGGCGAAGAGCGTGAGGGATTGGTCGAATTTGTGGAAGCAGGCTGGGGTGTCGGATCATTTTGTTCATTATGCTAGTCTTGTGGCGAGGCAGGATAATAATCACCCGGCTGGGTGGGATGTGTTGCTTGCCAAGGGGACGCATAGGAAGTTGTTGATGGCGGGGGTGTTGGTGAGGGTGTTGCAGGAGCAGGTGTGGGATGATCTGCTTTTTGGAGCGGATAGGAACACGAAGAGGATGTTGGAGGCGCAGGATGAGTGTTATATTGATATGGATGGTATGTTGTCTCCTTTTTCCGATGATGATGGTACCGTGGACGAGTGTTGACTGATGATGAACAGGTTACGCCCGCACCGAATTGCGTTCCCAAGCTGTTCGCACCGCTTTGGGCGAGTACATCTTGACTCCCAACTTCTGGCCTGCGGTGGACAAGCTGGCGATCCAAACCACGGCTTTGTTCTCCCCTATGCTCAAGTTCATCTCCAACGAGTTCGAGATCCGTATCGATCCCTTGGAGTTCCACCAGGATATCCACGATATCGTTGCCGAAGCGGGCTACTTCAACATCGCCATGCGTTTGTCTCGTGATGTCTTCCGCTTCAACTGGCCTCTGCCCGGAGACGGATGGAGCACGGAAATCGAAAACGTGGACGACGTTCCCTTTGAAATTTCTCGCGCCTGGGCTGATAAGCACGAGCACGACGCTCATAAGCGGTATCACGCAGGCCTGGAAGCTGAACGTCGCCGCCAGAAGAAGAAGGGGAAGAAGGATGCGCCCAAGTCCACTGTCGCCAAAGCACGCGGGGCCCTCGGCTCTGTTCTCGGTGGTGCCAGCAGCACGCTCAAGTCCGGTCTCTCTGCCACCGCCTCCACACTCGCCCGTCTTCGTCCCGGTTTCGTCGCACCCACCATCGTCGACCCTGCCCCCTCCGACCCCTACGGCCCCAAATCTTTGGAAGGTCCAGAACTCTACCTCCCCTCGCGCCTCGCAAAGACCCAAATCGCCGTCTTCCCCGCCGTCCAACGCTACGTCAACCAGGAAAACACCTACCGCGAGCCCATCAAGAAGGCACCGTTTTCCCGCTCCTCCTCCTTCCAGACCAACGACCTGCTAGCCTCTATCGAAAGCCACCCCACTTACGAGTACTACTTCGACCGCATCCTTCCCCGCTTCAAGACCTTTGATTCATCCCCCTCTTTCAAGGCTCGTGGTGGTCGTGGTGGACATGAAAACCCTTACGTGCGGCAACAAGACGCCATGGCGATTCACACCATTGCCAAGGGCAACGCCATTTACTACTCGGGCGTGGCCGACGAGTCCCAGCTTTCTTCGCTCCGGATCAACCTCAATGACCCTAACGCAGGGCCGGAGAAGTACTACACTGGGTACCCGGGTTATATGCCCGAGCATAGCCCGACTCTGAGAGAGTGGACGAATTTGCCTTTGACAAAACGGCATGCGAAGAATTCTTTTGGTTCACAGTCGGCTTACTCCCAGCGTACTAGCTCGTCGCTGCTGACGAGGGTGTTGCCGTCGACTCGCACTTTGGTGTTCTTTAAACGGCTGTTCTGGACACTTGCGATTCTTGGCTTCTTACGCTTCGTCATCTTGCCTTTCCTCTTCCCGAGCCTGTTGCCTTTCGTCTTGGCTTTGGAGTCAACCGTTTTGCATGTGGTCAAGCAAATCAGGGACTTCCTCGCTCCCGTCTTCTCTGCAGTTTGGAGAGTACTTGGTCCTGTACTAAGTCCTGTCATTAACGTGGTGAAGAGAGTGATGCTGGGGCCGTTGTCGTTCGTTTTGAGAGCTCTTGGGTATATATATGGCAAACTAAGGGGATTTTTCGGAAGATGGGGCGATTGGTTTAGTTTGGTGGACGATAGAGTGAGAGGAGGGTTGGAGAGGGCTGATGCGTGGTTGGCAGGTAAGACTGGTACTTCGTACTTGCCTGAATCGTGGCGGAGACGAAAGGCAGCAGTACCTCTAGGAAAGTCTTTGAAGTCGTCAGTGCCAACTGTGCCGGCTACGACCATAACAACGACTACTACCACGACGACAGAAGCGCTTGCTGATGCTGCCGGCCGTGGATTTTGGAACCCCTTTGGATGGGGGCAAGGGTCTGAGTTGAAGACTGAGACAACTACTTACACGACGACAACTAACTGGGATGATGAGGTGTTTACCCGCACAGACAGAAAGATTGTCCGTAAAGCTGCTGGTCTGACATCTGAGAAGACCTCGACTCTCAAAACTTCAACCGTCACAACTGGCTGGTACGAAACCTACATCAACGTGGGCGAGGTACAACCTCCTCCTCCAGTAACGGATTGAAGCAGTTGAACCGTGGACGACAGATTTTTGAACGTTGGATAGTAGAGCGCTTGGTTGACTGTGGAAGGATAATCGGTTATGTTGGCGTTCGGTTCTGGTGTGGGACGGATCAAGATGTATCATAGTTAGCTTTCTTTTTCATACGACTAGTCTTATACTTGCTGTTTCCATGTCAGTCAGATTGATTTGTGATCGTGCCATCGTGCGAGTTTGGATAATATGAGTATGCATACCTCTGGTCAACTCTAAACCATGAGCGGTGCCGAACGGGTTGGACAAGTTTGGTTTGCCTGTTCCGAACAGTCAGGTCAAGATTTCCTAACAAAGACACGTCCATTTCCGGCCGAACATAGAGGATCAATGCTTTTATTCCTCACTAAGCTCCTATCAATGTCCCATATTCCGTGACGACTGTGTTCCATGCCCGCCGCAAAAGCCCAAACACACCATACACATGCTCTCTCGGAAACCCATTGGAATTAGTGCGGCAACCCCGTTTCGACCCGAGTATAAACCATTGTCTAATTCCATGACCACCCATGCTCAGATCCATGCACAAATCAGCGAGTGGGGAGCCACTTGTTATAAAACCGATTTAAAAGGCTGCCGTAACTTCCAAAGTCAAATAAACGCCATGATAAGGACCTCAATAGAGCTGCTGAATGAAATGTAAAAAGGATTTTTGGAAACCGACGCCACGGCTAGATTTCACCCTTCCAGACTCCCGGTTCCCTCCACCAAGTGTAAATGAAGCGGGTAACTTTTTGGTCAAACGAGATATCCCATATTTCTATGCGTTGTCGTTTTCTTTGCGTGTATGCCGCCGCCGAGACCGCATGGCGTTCTTTCTCAGAACGTCGTAGGTATTATAAGCGGCTCGTTGTATGCATGAGAACGAAGCCGCCTGCTAAAGCCGGGCGAGACTTAAGCTTGTCAATGACATGGCCAAAACTGAAGGCCGCGTTTAGACGGTCATCTTGGCACGGGCGCGAGAGCTGCCGCTGTGGGCGGATTCCGTGTGGCCGGAGAACTCGAGAGCCTCATTGGGCGGGAGCTGGAGGACCTCCTTGAAGCGACGGCCGATGGCCATCAGGATCTCCTTGCCCTTCTCAGGGGACCTACCCTTGCCGCCAGAAATGTCTCCGTCGCCGCGGCCGGGAATGTGCTTGCCGATAGTGCGAGTCCAGACACCGACACGGAAGAAGGCCTTGCGGACGTTGACGACAACACCCATGACCTCGCCGTCCTCCTCGTCCTCGAGAGTCTCGCCGATCGCAGCGAGCATAGTATGCAGCCAGATCTCGTCGATGTTGACATTGCGCTTCTCCTTGAACTGGTAAGACCACTTGCCACCGTGCTTGTTCTGGGGGTCCTCCCACTCGGGGCGGACGCCTTCCTTGAAGAGGTGGTAATCGGACTTGAGAGCGAGCTCTGATACCGGGGCGATGTTGTTCTGCGCGCGTTTCGGTCAGCATGTGCATGTTGCGCAAAAAGGGCGGGGTATGATGAGGGCACTCGTGGACATACATATACACCCCAGAACTCCTCGACCGTCTCAAAGGTAATAACCTCCTTCAGGAGATCATTCCAGTTGTCGCCCTAGCAGCCATCATGTTAGCTGACTGCGCATAGTATGATGGGGCAGGTGATGGTGGTGGACAGCAAACCAACCTTTCCGCTTGAGGGCTTGGTGAACCAGAGGGTCCAGCGGTTGGAGAGAGGGTGCTTGACATTGAAGTGCTCCTTGTCGTGGAAGACGGTGACGGTCTTGTCGTCCTTGACGGCGGCGTCGCCGTTGGTGTTGCCGCCCTCGGGGCTGATAGGGATGGTGGTGAGATCGACTTGCTCGGACATGGTGGCGGCCGTGATGTTGCGATGGGGGATTGGAAAGTGGATGTTGATCAAAGTGTGTCGTTCCGACAAAGGGCGACGAGACTGGAGTCGAGCTAACAAGGACTGAGCTTGGACAGGCGGGCCCACAAAAAAAGCAGTTTATGCCCAAGAAAGTGACTTGAGCGTGCAGCGAGGCCCGGCGAGGCGTGGTCGATTGGGGAATGCGGGCGACGGGGTCTCCAACTCGGGGGGATCCACGATACGATTCGGTCTGATGTTTTGGATTGTGTCTAGAGCAGTGTTGGCTCTGCCTGCGGGATGTTGCTCTTCCGAGAAAAAAGTGGAAGTTCAGGATACTTGGTTGTTGGGGAAAAAGGTGAGATTTTGGAGAGGAAGAGAAGAAGACGTGGAACGAGTTGAACTTTGTCACAGCGAAAAGAGAAAATCAGTTTGTAGACGAGTGGTCCAAGCACTCAGGGTCTAGAAGGCAGGTACGAGTTGCTAACACTGGAAACAGTGGAAGTAGAGACTTGTTGCTCCAGGCAAGAAAGTCGTGGTTGCTCTTTCCCAAGAGAGACTCCAGTACTGTAGTTAATAGAGAATTTCCGTCTGATAGTAGTCACCGGAGTATGTACCTCTTTCTGGCAGATATGTACCTTACTTCTTATGAACGATGGAGTGGATGTGGTCTTGGAGACAGTCGGAGAACTCCCGTGCCGTCGAAGAAACTTTGGTATTGGCTTACATAGGATGGAGGCCAACTGACAAATTCCGTGTACAAGCCGCAATCACAAGCACAGCAAAACGCAAACAATGCCAACACTTTGCTACAGTCTGTTTGCAACATTGTTCGTTTTCAGGTAACAAAGTGTAACAGAACTGTTTCTTTCCAAACCATTGCCGCTTCCAGACTTTCTCGAGTTCAGACTCACCATGGCCACTTGACATTTCCACCTCCCTCCGAGTCTCCGACATTGCATTGCCGGCAACGAGATTCAAATCTCATCATTGAGTTGCCCCGTTGTGTCAAAAGTCAAAATATCCAATGAAACGATTCCCGTCTTTTGCTGCAACTGCTTCAGACCCCTCCCCCTCCTCCACTCTTGAAAAGTTGCCCTTGCCCACCCTGCACTGCAGTCCTTGCTAGCGCCCCCGGAGGCTGGAGGCGCCCAAGAGATGAAAAAAGTTCCAAGACAAGACCCCTCGACCGCCGACGCCCCTCCACCCACAGAGCACACACCCCTTGTCGGGCGAAAGCAGCCAGTCGTAAGCTCGGATTGGAGGTGAATGGGACCAAATATCACGAGTAAGATCACGTGCAGAGCTTAGATAAGATAGTGGCCACAGCCCACCATGCCCAATCCAGGTTAGGCGGTGGGGAAAACCGGGGCGGTTGGCCATGCAACAGAAAAAAGTTGCACCGTAGTTGAAAATTTCAAAATTGAAGTCGCCCGGCCTGCCCTGCCCCACGTAGCCCACTCACGCAGCGACTGGACCGGCTCAGGCCTTTTAAAACCCTTCAACTCCCACCTCGTCGCTCCGTCGTTGTTGCCAGCTTCAGCTCAGTCTCGACATTCCCTTTCAAGACACCCACACCTTTCAAAATGGCGGACGAAGTTTATGATGGTGCCATTGGCATCGATCTTGGTATGTGATGTCTGGTACCGTGTGCTTTATGATGTTGTCGTCGTCGCCTTTGCGACCTGTTTGCGCCAGAGTTTTTGTTTTTGTGCGTTTTGGGCATCACCAAGGGCAACGGCGCATACAGTCAAGACTCGTCAAGGCTCACCACATCTCAATGAGCACCTTGCTGACCTCAAACCTCCTATGCAGGCACTACCTACTCTTGCGTTGCCATCTACGAGGGTACCAATGTCGAGATCATCGCCAACGAGCAGGGTAGCTTCACCACTCCCTCTTTCGTTTCCTTCACTGCTGAGGAGCGTTTGATCGGTGAGGCCGCCAAGAACCAGGCCGCCATGAACCCCAAGAACACCGTCTTCGATGTCAAGTACGTTCTATCGACTGCCCAAGAACTTGAGGAAGCAGCCTCACTAACGCACACTCCAGGCGTCTCATCGGTCGCCGCATCGATGACCCCACTGTCAAGAAGGACATGGAGTCTTGGCCCTTCAAGGTCGTCGACGATGGTGCCGGCAACCCCAAGGTCGAGGTTGACTACCTCGGCGGTGTCCACACCTTTTCCGCCCAGGAGATCTCCGCCATGGTCCTCACCAAGGTATGTCTTAGAGCTAATATACCGATCGGAAGACCACTAAACTAACACCTGCTTTCACCACACAGATGAAGGAGATTGCCGAGGTCAAGCTTGGCAAGAAGGTTGAGAAGGCTGTCATCACTGTCCCCGCCTACTTCAACGACAACCAGCGTCAGGCTACCAAGGATGCTGGTGCCATTGCCGGCCTCAACGTCCTCCGTATCATCAACGAGCCCACCGCTGCCGCTATCGCCTACGGTCTCGGTGCCAACAAGTCCAACAAGGAGCGCAACGTCCTTATCTACGATCTCGGTGGTGGTACTTTCGATGTCTCCCTCCTCAACATCCAGGGTGGTGTCTTCACCGTCAAGGCTACTGCCGGTGATACCCATCTTGGTGGTCAGGATTTCGACACCAACCTTCTTGACTACTGCAAGAAGGAATTCACCCGTAAGGTTCGTAAATCTCGAAGCATTCCCGTCCGTTTTTGAAGTTTGGAGAGATCGGGGGTCGTCGTCGTCGATTTTTTGACTTCGAAGGCCTCAAGTTCATCGAAATCTCAAGTTTCGACAATGATCCACATTTGAGGGTTAGGGTTGAAGAACTTGCACTAACAATTTCACAGACCAAGAAGGATCTTTCCGGTGATGCCCGTGCCCTCCGCCGTCTCCGCACTGCTTGCGAGCGTGCCAAGCGTACCCTCTCTTCCGGTGCCCAGACCACCATCGAGATCGACTCTCTTTTCGATGGCGAGGACTTCAACATCAACGTCACTCGTGCCCGTTTCGAGGACTTGAACGCCAAGGCCTTCGCTGGTACCCTCGAGCCCGTCGCCCAGGTCCTCAAGGATGCCGCCATCGAGAAGTCCGCCGTTGACGAGATCGTCCTTGTTGGTGGTTCTACCCGTATCCCCAAGGTCCAGAAGCTCCTCAGCGAGTTCTTCGACGGCAAGAAGCTCGAGAAGTCCATCAACCCCGATGAGGCCGTCGCCTACGGTGCCGCCGTCCAGGCCGGTATCCTCTCCGGCAAGGCCACCTCCGCCGAGACCTCCGACCTCCTCCTTCTCGATGTCGTTCCCCTCTCCCTCGGTGTCGCCATGGAGGGCAACATCTTCGCCCCCGTCGTCCCCCGCGGCCAGACCGTCCCCACCATCAAGAAGCGCACCTTCACCACTGTTGCCGACAACCAGCAGACCGTTCAGTTCCCCGTTTACCAGGGTGAGCGTGTCAACTGCGAGGACAACACCTCCCTCGGCGAGTTCACCCTCGCCCCCATCCCTCCCATGAAGGCTGGTGAGCCCGTCCTCGAGGTCGTCTTCGAGGTCGACGTCAACGGTATCCTCAAGGTCACCGCCACTGAGAAGACCTCTGGCCGCTCCGCCAACATCACCATCTCCAACTCCGTTGGCAAGCTCTCTTCCTCCGAGATCGAGAAGATGGTTGAGGAGGCCGAGAAGTTCAAGTCCAACGACGAGGCTTTCTCCAAGCGCTTCGAGGCTAAGCAGCAGCTCGAGTCCTACATCTCCCGCGTTGAGGAGATCGTCTCCGACCCCACTCTCTCCCTCAAGCTCAAGCGCGGCCAGAAGGAGAAGATCGAGCAGTCCCTCTCCGAGGCCATGAGCCAGCTCGAGATTGAGGACTCCTCCGCCGAGGACCTCAAGAAGAAGGAGCTTGCCCTCAAGCGCCTCGTCACCAAGGCCATGTCTTCCCGCTAAATTACCTCTTTAGCTTAACGATGTGTATGATGTTCGCCTCTCATCCACCAATGGGCGCAATACTTGGGAAATAGGAACAGGACTTTTATTAATTGAAGGCAGGATCTTGTCTTGTATTGGGACGACGTCTTCATATACCTCGTTCATTGGGAACCGGATACTCAAAAGTTGGGGGGGCCATGTGTATTGAAATGCACTCTGACGGCATCAGTCGCATCCCCAGGCAGGGAAATGGTTGTTTCCAAGAATGAATGACATACCGGATGGATTTCTTTTTCCTTGCCTTTTAGCGCCATTGATCTCTTTTTTTATGACCCAAAATCTCTTCGGCGCAACTGCATGTAGACTGGGGAAGGTGCAAAAAACAATACAAACATGAACAAAAACCTATCTCGTCTTTATTTGATGGACAGTGACGTGCCTCGTATGTCTCATCGAACATGGTTGTCGTATATATAGTACCTTGTGACAAGTATGACATATTCATCTCCAGTCACGATAATGTTGGTACCCCACGCCTTCAGGGTTCACATATATGTAATGTAGAAAAGAAAAAAAGCCACTTCTGTACTGTTACCTATGTCTTCAAACCAAACCTCGATGCGTTGCTTCTTGAAACATATGCCTGTGCTTACTTTGAATATGGCTAGAGCAATATCAAATATGTATGTGCAATACACTCATATGCCTTCCACAATTTGGCAGATGCCTTCTTTCCCAATCCGGATGGATGGTCTTTAAAATCCAAACCCCCGCCAGATGCAAAATCCCATCACTGAAGTATCTTCAATCAACCTTGAGGCCTTCGAAGTCAAAAAATCGACGACGACGACCCCCGATCTCTCCAAACTTCAAAAACGGACGGGAATGCTTCGAGATTTACGAACCTTACGGGTGAATTCCTTCTTGCAGTAGTCAAGCGGCGAGACGCGCTGACGCGCGTCTCATCCTGAAGTATATGCATCTTGGGGATCATCTTGAACATTGTGCTGCGGTGTTGTCTTCGGCGGAGCTACGCCCACATGGTCTTGGCTTTCCGGATCCCGGACCCGGACCTGGACGGTTGCCAAGACGCCGTCACATCGCAAAGGCAGGTACTGTTAACCCTGCACATAACGATCAGCCGTGTACCCAAGGTTTTGATCGTTATACACCGGGAATCGTTATGCAAAGGTTTTTGGTCACGGCGACTCACAGGGGGGGGAAACAGGGGTGGAGCAAGTCGTAGATGTAACGAATAACAGATTTCCATAGTATTTTGGCTATAGAACTGTTACTGAGGTACGAATCGAGGGTAGCCTATTTTTTTCTATGCCGCTTACTCAACTCCCGTCCTCCCAGAACAACAACACAAAGGGGGTGATAAACCTACCAGACAGGGGTGATAGACCTGCTAGACAGGGGTGGGGTATAACGATTTCGCTGTATTACTAAGCAAAATTTTGATCGTAATCGTAATGCGAAGGTTGATCGTTATACACATACAAAAACCGTGCGTTCCCCAGATTCTGATCGTTATACACCAGAAATCGTTATACACCCTGATCGTTATGTGCAGGGTTAACAGTAGGGACCTCTTCGTGTAAGTGGAATGTCTTCTAGACATACAAGTACATAACAACATCTCGACGGTATCAAGAGGGCTACTTCAGATAATTTACCACCTTATCATGTGGAATAGGATCATTACTACTCAATATCATGGTACCTCTACGATGAACCATGGCATGATGCCTCCATAACAGCTTTCTAGGCTCGATTGTGCTACGCTATCTGGAGTATGCTTGAACATGTTTAGCTCCTCGCCGGCCAAAAGAAATGTCTTTGAGCTTTGAAAAGAACAACCCATCATCTATCTCGAGTCTAGAATTGGGGTTGTTCCTAGGCATTTCCCGAAACAGAAACACGGAAGTCAATGTCTTTCCAGCATCAAAGGAAACAACACCATTGGCCAAATGCAAGGGGGGAGGGGGCGCCAGTTTGAACCCCTCGGACAGTGCCGCAATCGCATCGGCATCGTCAGGTCAGTCGAACGAGAAAAGGTCAGCGTTCGGTCGGCAATTTTGGACATCTGCTGATTTTCTCCGGTCTCCAATCCTTTTGGACACCTTTCCAAAACTTTCTTTTAGATGTGCGAGACCCAATTGATCGGTCGGACTTATAGGCAACAAACAAGATGCTTCGCCTCCTCCTTTGTATGGATGGACTGAACTGGGTTCGGGATGATTATTAAGATGTAAGCCCGGGTACGAGGAACCACACAAGTTGTGGACAGATAATTCGAAAAGACCGGCTACGACCTATATGTCCCTTGTCTCCTCAAAACCCCCTTACATCTTAACATCTTGTTCTTTGTTTCCATCCATTCTCTATTCAAGCCCCTATTGATGCTCTGTGGCTTCGACAACACTCGCTCGCACTTTCCTCACCCGTTCGGACCCCTGTCACAGCGCTGTCCGTGTGGTGCTTATCGAACCTTCGATAAGAATTCTATCCGCTGTTTCTGCAGCGTGTAGCAGAAGACAGATAACCCCTGCAGAGAGCGACGTCAGAGTGTCCAGAACACGTTGAAACTCGCCCCTAAAAAGTACCTTGATACTTCGAGATTCTTTGGAAATTGACACGACAACAAGTACCTTTTTAATATTTCATCTTACACGGCCATTGTTTGCTATACGACTGAACATCGGATTATATCCGAGAGCGGTTACGATCAGATCTGGCCACCGTTGCCCCGAAACCTTTTTGGAACGCCATCAAGGTCAACAAACGTATAATTAAAGCTAAAGTGGCCTCTTTCAAGCTGTGCCGCCTGCTCCTGAAGGAGTTACACTCGCAGACTTGACAAGCACCACTGCAGCTACACCATGAAGCCCGCATCGCGGCTATTTTATTTGTCGCTCTTTGCGCTCTGGAGTCCAGAAGCCCAGTGCAAGAGCGACGATAAATCATGCGCTGTAGGTCAATGTCCTCTTCTCGAGAAAGCTGTCGAAGCTAACAGCCAACTCCCCTTCTTCAAGATATCACCAAAAGCCATTGTCAGTGATGCATGCGCCTCCTATTCCACCCTCGAAGATCTCAACCACGACGTCAAGCCCGCCCTTGACAACCTAACACGAACAACCGATTTCTTCTCTCACTACCGCCTTAACCTCTTCAACAAGCGATGTCCCTTCTGGAACGACGAGAACGGCATGTGCGGCAACATCGCCTGCGCAGTGGAGACCCTCGACAACGAAGAAGACATCCCCGAAGTATGGCGCGCCAGCGAGCTCGGCAAGCTCGAAGGACCACGGGCTAAGCACCCAGGCAAGTCCGTACAGCGACAAGAACCGAAACGCCCGCTTCAGGGCAAGCTAGGCGAAAACGTGGGCGAGTCCTGCGTGGTGGAATACGACGACGAGTGCGACGACCGCGACTACTGCGTTCCCGACGACGAGAGCGCAACCTCCAAGGGCGACTATGTCTCCCTCCTGCGCAACCCCGAGCGCTTCACCGGATACGCCGGCGACGGCGCCAAGCAGGTCTGGGACGCCGTCTACCGCGAGAACTGCTTCCAGAAATCATCCTTCCCACAGTCCGCCTCGCTGGGCGAGACCTACTCTGTCCCCAAGGGTCCCGCGGCCATGGACTTCCGCGCCGTCATGCAAGCCGCCGGTCGGCAACAAGTCCTCGAACAACAGCGCGAGCAGAACCCCTTGGTGCCCTTCGTCGCCAAGACCGGTCTCGAGTTCGAAGACGAGTGCCTCGAGAAGCGCGTCTTCTACAAGGTCGTCAGCGGCATGCACGCGTCCATCTCCACCCACCTCTGCTGGGACTTCCTCAACCAGACCACGGGCCAGTGGCAGCCCAACCTGTCCTGCTACATCAACCGTCTGCACAAGTTCCCCGACCGCATCAGCAACCTGTACTTTAACTACGCCCTTCTCACCCGCGCCGTCGCCAAGCTCGGCCCTTACCTGTCGTCTCACGAGGAGTACACTTTCTGCACGGGAGACCCTGCGCAAGACGCCGACACGCGCGCCAAGGTACTGGCTGTCACTTCCAAGGCCGCTAACAGCGTTCCTGGTCCCGTATTCGACGAGTCGCTCATGTTCAAGAACGGCGAGGGTCCTTCCCTGAAGGAAGACTTCCGCAACCGGTTCCGCAACGTTTCGCGACTGATGGACTGCGTCGGCTGCGACAAGTGTCGGCTGTGGGGCAAGTTGCAGACGGCCGGGTACGGGACGGCGCTGAAGGTGCTGTTTGAGTTTGCTGATAACGATGCTGTGTCCACAACGAAGACTGATGAGATTCCGTTCAAGCTCAAGCGGACCGAGCTCGTGGCACTGTTTAATACGTATGCGAGGTTGAGCAGCAGTTTGGATGCTATTCAGAAGTTTAGGGCTATGGTTGAGGAGTCTGAGTATCAGATCGAGGAGACCGAAAACAAGGAGGGAGGAGGAATGCATCACATCCCCGACCGAGCCAAGAAGCCTAGACACGTTATTGTTTCTACCCCTGTTGCTGTTGATAATGATATCAAGACAACTGCTGTTGTGGTAGATGAGGCTACAAAGGCGGGCGTTACCCCTGCTCCTGAGGTTAAGCAACGCCAGCAACAGCAACAACAGCAGGAGCAGCAGCAGCAAAAGGAAGAGGAGATTGTGGAGGAGAACGACAAAGACAACGACTTTGACGAATTCCGCTCAGAGCCAGAACCCGACAGGGACCCCAACTTTGTCTACAAGAAGCGTACCCTTAAGGAGGAGTTTGTCCAGGAGTTCAAGCTGGTGTTTTCCGTGTTCAAAATGGTGATTAAGAGTTATTTGCGGTTACCTGGGTTGGTGTACGTATATTCTTCCCTCTCCCCTCTCCCTCTCTCTCTCCCTCTCCCCTCTCCCTCTCTCTCTCCCTCTCCCCTCTCCCTCTCTCTCTCCCTCTCCCTCTCCCTTTTCCCTCCCTTTTCCCCATTTTTGCTTTCGCACCCCGTAATGTTCGAGAGCCATGGATGCTAACAAATTATGACAATAGATACGAAATCTTCACCACCGAACTTCAACGCTTCTGGCAGTTCTACATTGGCTTGCCCGTCATGCCGCGGACTTGGGAGTTTAGGAGACCGAGTCTTGATGAGCTTTGATTTTTTGGGGCCTGCCTGTTTGCTGAGCTTTTCTTTTTCTTGCTATGGAATAGATTCATTTGCAAAAGTTTACATAGTACTTCTTTGCGTTTAAAAAGGGTTCTTTCTTGTTGATAATAAAAGCTGTTGCTTTTGGGATTGCTTACTGCCGTGGTTTCTTGTGCCGTGATGTTTCAGGACGGTTCAGCGGAGAGAAGATTATGACTGGCAGGTACATATCGCTGATTTTCCCCAATGCGATCGATACCCAAATATTGAATTTAACATGTTGACTTGACGTTTCTATGTACGGGACTGAAAAGTTCGCGTCTACAACGCAAGTTCAATGTTAACCGCCCGGCGATGGATGGGATTGAGTTATAGTAATAAACCAGATACATAGCCAAACAAGACAAAGAGACCTAGATAACCCAGGCAACGATCGCCGGTACGGTGTAGTAGTTCAGTTGTAGTCTTGGTAGATAGCAGTGTTGGATGTTTTGTATATAGGAGTAGCAGATCAAATACTTGGAACGGCACAGCTAGCTACCTTACCTTCCATTCTCTACGTTGGTGTGATGGGAGTTTTTTGATGCTGGATATGAATCCACTTGTTATTTGCTATTCTAATGATCGGCCAGAGAATTTGTCCCCCATCCTCGCTCTTTTTTTTTTTTTATTCTTTATTTATTTATTTATTTATTTTTTTTTTTTTAATTTTTTTCTTTTTCTTTTTTTTTTTTTTTTTTCGTTTTTCTCTTCTTCTTCTTCCTCTGGTTCTTTTGGTGACCAGATTGAAACAAGAAGCAAGTTCATTACCGGTTCTTGCAAAGAAGGCGCATGTTCAGTTTCTGGGTAAACTAGTAAGTCAAGATCCCGTCGAAGGTTTCGAGATTTCTTTTCTTTTCTTGTCTTTTTTTTTTTTTTCCTTTCTTTCTTTTTTTTTTTTTCCCTCCTTTCTTTGCTTCACATCTCTTCGTTCCTATTTTGTGCCATACACAAATCTAAGCATAACATACTAAAGTAAGTAACTGCTTCTTTGTCCTAACTAGTCTCCCCCTCGAGCGAGAACAACAACAGGCTTACAACAACATACTTCTTTCCTGTGTCTATATCAGGGGGGCTTAGGCAACTGGGGATGATGATGTTCGGGTATTCACGTGGATCGAGAAAAAATCACGTCACTTGGTGACCAAGACTGCAAATATAAGTTGTTCATAAGTTTTTCATTTGTTGTACCTTGTCTTGCTTCTTATCTCTATTAACTAGGCAACACTGATTCTACGCAGAAAAACGAGACATAATGAAAGCCCAACAACGCTTATGCTCACTAACAAAAACTTGCAAGGCACACACCAGAAGGAAAAGTCCCACCGAAGCTAAGAGGCAATAACCAAAGTCCTCAGTAGATCCGTCAGTGCCCCTCCTACTTTTTTCTCATCAGTGTTTAAGGTTATTTGCTCCTTGCTAAACCCCTCTTAAGTCCTTTATCTGTCGTGTTTCGACGATGTAGTCGTTGGTACTAGTTTTGCAGTAGTAATCAGTTTCGGGCATGGCATCCCTTTCAGACTTGTCCTTTTCAGACTTATCCTCTTCAGGACCACCCTCTTCAGGACCATCCTCTTCAGGACCACCCTCTTCAGGACCATCCTCTTCAGGACCATCCTCTTCAGGACCATCCTCTTCAGGACCATCCTCTTCAGGACCATCCTCTTCAGGACCATCCTCCTGCTTGATCTCCGGCAGAACTTCACCACGCTTTTCGAACTCCTTCTTACACTCGGGCGTCTTCAAGTGCTCCTTAAGCTTGGTTATCCTTCTTCCAGCCAAGCTGATAAGCCCGGTGCTACACTCCAACACCTCAGTCCCACACCTCCGGCACTTTATTTTTCTGTCGACCTGATCGAATTCCGGTATAAGTGAACATTTTGAGTTGTTCCAGTGTTGTTCCAAGCTGTTTCTGAGGCCATGGCTATCGAAAACGTTTTTGGCTAAGGTCGCGCCACAGCGCCGACAACGATGTCCATTTTCAGTGAATTCGAACCTGTCCGCTACGGAGGTACACTCCTCGGAATCCACATGGTCTTTGACAGAGAACCTAATATAACGACCGCATCGCCGACAACGTATTTGTTTTGCGGTCACATCGAACTGTTTCCACTTGATCCTGCAGTTCCCAGCCAGATGATCCCGAACCCGATCTTTCCTTACCCTTAAGTGACATAGGCGGCACAGCAAGGTCGTTGTTCGATTTCCGAAGAAATGGTTTTGAACCACTTCATCGCTCAGGTCAGTTGCAGAAGACTCGCTCCCCTATGCAGTCTGTAGCTCAAGCCCGGTAACGTTATTTCCAATCTTGATCTTGACCTTATCTATGCGGAAGGCAGTACAAATATTGTCCGCGAGTGGATCATCGAGGAGTAAGCTCGTCAGCTGCTTCAGCGACTCAGTTGGATGAGCGTGGGTCCAGGCTATCGTGATGTGGAAGCGGCGACCCATATCCGGACCTTCATAGAGTGGCGGCTCGCCGTAGGCTTTAACGGTTTTGTTGCATTGTTCAAGTAGACTGGTTAGTCGGGGGTTGGGATTGGCGTCGGCAGTAGAGGCAGTGTCGTTACTGTCGTGAACCTCACGCAACCGCAAGACTAAGAACGACCTGGCATTTTCCTCGGATCGATACCAATCGACTTCTCCAGAGATGCCCACCATAAATTGTGGCACACCGGTCGATTTGATGGCTGTTTTCAGCTCTTTGAGAAAATCGTCCTTGTTATCAGTTGTCAGCATGAATGAAGCCGACAAGCTGATGTGCAGTGGCTTGTCGACGGGTAATTCGGGATCTCTCAAAGTTGTGTGTATCTCGATGCCCTTGAGATCGGGGTCATGCTGAGAAGCAGAAGCCACTCGAGTCTGAAGCTTGCCGACAAGCGAAGAGAGGCGGTCACGTTCCCCCGAGCCGGGAACCCATTCAACATAAACGTGACTCGGCCAGTTACCCGGTTTGTGAGGGACTTGGCGCTGACGACCTTGGTGCAGGGAAGGATCGTCGCTGATGGTAGTTCGAGGGTTGGAGGGGTTGATATCGTTGAAGCGATCCGGGAGTGGTGGGAGAGGTGACGTTGGCTTTGGCGCTGGTGCCGTGTCCGGGGATCCTGTGCGGGTGTTAGTGTTTAGGTCGGTGGGGCAGTCGGAGCCGGAGCCGGAGCCGGAGCCGGAGTGGGGCTTACACACCGGCGTTACCGGTTTGGCGCCTCTTGGACAAACCAGGAATATCGGCCAAACCCGTCTTCAGCTTGGCCGACAGGTGTCCATTTTCAAGCTCTGATCCGGACTCGGAGTCATAATCTACAAGAGACCGTTTCATGACTGCAGGTGGTTTGTGAGGACGCTGCCCGGTGACGAAGATTGTTGAGATTTAGTTGAGGTGGCTTGCGGCTGTGTGTTGGTAGAGTAGTGTAGCAAAGTGGGTGAAGATGACTGGAAGAAATTGGATCTGAAAACAAATTATGAGACTGTTGGGCTGAGGACTATGATGATAACTTTGATCCAAAAAGTTGACGGCCTTTGAATATTTGGGAGTTTTGCAAGATGGCCGAATTCCAGTTACTATCAGTCTGTTTCGACTCGGACTCCCGAAAGGAGCCGACTAGGGCGACTGTGTAACTGTCTGGGGCGACTGTGTGGGGCCATACAAATTCGCTGCTAGATACCAGCCAAGACCGCGAAGTTGAGCATGGACTTCGCGCCCCAACCATCACCAGAATCCTCATTTCAAGACCGCAATAACAACGCTCCAAATTCAACCTTTTCGAAGGCATTTTTTCCCATTCACACTCGGGGGCCTCTCGCCGGCCCCCTGCACCCCCGGAACCAACCCTAACTAACCCTAACTAACCCTAACCACTAACCTAACCCTAACACTAACTTAGACTTTGGCTGAGACTTAGACATTGAGCCCCACACAGTCGCCTTAGACACTTACACAGTCGCCCTAGTCACCTCGATTTTTGAGGTCGAGGTGCCACGGTGCCTGGCGTGCCTGGTTGCCGCGTTGTGCAGTGGGTGCCATTTAGCGAACGAGTGAATGTGAACCTGCATTTTCTAGCAGGTACCGAGCGGCACGCGGGGAAGGTGTGGATCAGGGACGGAGTTGGGTTGCCGCCCCCCTGTGCGGTTCCATTGTTCCTCCGTTGTTTCTGCTCTTCTTTCCTTTTCCCTCCCGTCATTAGACACTTCCCACTTATAGTCGTAAAATATCGCGATGGAACTGAAGTGGAAGTGAGAGGAATTTGAAGCGGCGTGTGAAGTGGCAAGTGCTGCTATCACGGCTTTCATCTGCACTGTCAGGCCCGTCCGTTTTAGATCCTCTCTCCCCGCATTCCTACCTCTACCTCTACCTCTACCTGCAGTGTACTGTGTACATGCCTACCTCTATTGCTACCCGACTTGTTTCTCCAGAAGCAGGTACAGATCAAGTTGGTCTCAGATCCCTATCCAATTCCCTGAATGGCCTTCAGTACTTCTATGTACCCTCATAGTCAGCACCTTTTTACTTTGTGGGCGGCAGTGAGAATAACCCCCAGTATCACCACCGGTTAGCCGACCAAACAAACACCGTCGCTGGCCCGGCCTGGACCTCCGGTCTAGATTGCATCGTCTCCGGGCTGGCTAAATGCAACCTCGCCATGACGTCGGTCTCATGTATTGATTCTCCCTTCTTTTACCCCTTCAGGGCAGTAGGCCAACGGTCTCGAACCTCCGCTTGCGCTGTCTGAGGGTGGTAACGCTCTCCCGGCGGTCATGCTGCCCAAATGAAGTCGCCAATTGGCCATGTCTTCATCATGGGACACACCCAATTCTTTGCCCGTGAGGAGGAGGAGGAGGAGCCCCAGGAGGAGATGGATGGCAAATATAATATCGCACCGCTTGCTAGTCGACTTTTGCAAGTTGCCCTGGGTGTCATCTCTTTCTATGTATTTTTCTTTCCTTTGGCGTCTTCCCTCTTTTTTGTTGTTTCCCCCGTTTCCGAACATCTCTCGTGTGTCGGTTGTGCTACCTGGACCTCAACTTTGAAATTTCACAAGCTACCTGCTGTCGATCCCCTGCACCAAGGGCCCTGAAACACAAGCTGCACGCACAGCCGCCTTCCGGAAGCCATGGCCGCCGCATATCTGTCGACTCAGAGACATCCGAGACTGGAGCCAAGCGGGATGGATGACGGAGCGTACGACGACGACGACCAGGTGTACGACAAGCAATGGGTAAGCTTCATTGTTCCTATTTATCTTTTTACACCTCTCTGTTGCTCCACAGATCGCCATGCCCAGCCGAGCGTGTCAGCTTGCGCGGCCACACTTCGGTCTCGAGACAAAAACCAGCAGTCGTCAGCTTCTAAATTTATGGGGAGGGTTTTCGGAAGGGCAGGTGGACAAAGATGACGGGATAGCTCCCGGTTTCGGCTTTGGCGGGATTTGCATCCAAAGTTGAAAGGTCCTTATTAGCTGTGGTGGTGATCGCAAGCGCGATCAGTTCCACCCTTTTCTGTTAGCATTATCGCACAGTTCTGCCGTCTTCTCTTAACATGCCCTCTAAGCACTCTTGTGTCCAAACCACATTCATTCTCCCCCATTAGCCATGGTCCTCTTCAGCCAAATATATCGACAAAGTCTTGTACGACATTCTATCATTCAAATCACGCATCACAGAGTCTTTTGTGAGGCGGCGGTCACTGGCAAGGGGAGAGGTGAGTGGCTTACTTCGATGTTAGTGACGACAGCGAGCAAGCCGGGAAGTACTTGCAAGTTGAATGTTGCGTCACTCCCACGTTCCTGCCGATCCCCTGCCAAGGCGCAGCCAACTTGAAGGTTGAGAGACTCCATGATGCTTCGTCCCGCCGGCTTTCTGTACCTAGACAGGACCCTGCGTGTAGACTTCAGATATAAACTCACCGGCCACCTTTTTCTCTTCTCGTCTGTCTCTTTCCCTCTGAAAATAACAACATCACCTTGCCTCTCCGCTCTACTCCACGGCTTGCACTTACACACCCGATTAGGCAAGCAAGTATATCCTAGGACCACTCTACGAGCCCGAGCCCAGCGAGGAATCCGCAACTCGTATCCAAGGTCTTCCTGTCACATCACCGCCGTGTGCCAGTCCTACCCGTCCAACTCTTGGTACCCACCGTCGTAGGAGTTCATTCGCTCCTACCGCCGAGCATCCCGAAGAACTGCCTTTACTCCGTCGAATTCTGAGCAGGAGCAATAGTCTCAGCAGCAAAGCAAAACCGCCTCCTCCACAGCCGAAATTCTATCCGGTAACCGAGTTGGAGAGAAAGAGATCCTTACATACAGCCAACCCTCCCACAACTCGCTGGAACCAGGGCACTCTTCTCACCAGGTCCTACAGCGTCGCCTCGTCTCGACCAACCGTGAACGAGTCCAATACGCTCTTGATAGAGAAAGGCTGGGGCGTTCGACGTGCTGTCTCTCTTGCCGAACATCATCCCAGAGATCACTCTCACCGATTCGTCGAAACTCTCACTCAAAAGCTCGAAACACTCGCCCAACAAGAAGAAGACCAGCAAAATACAGCAACAATGGCTCGTCAAGGCGAACTCCAACCAACAACAGGCCGGCCTCGTCGTTCCAGCTCCCTGAGGGAGCGTTATCCCGGCGACATGTCTCACCGGCCGCTCGCCATGCTCGAGCGGGACTACCGGGCCGCTGACCGGGCGCCCAATCTGCACAACCCTCGCCATCAGCAGCCGATCGACATCATCGACACTCTGGATTCCACGGCCACCTTCCACCACGAAGGGCCGTACGACGCCACCATGGCATCCCGCAACCGCAACAAGAAGTACTCGCCCGTCGAGGCCGTCAAGGACACCAACATGGAGGCTCTCAAAGCCACTCCTCAAGAGTACGTCCAGGACTCTCTGGTCAAGCACGTACCCTTGCAGGGAACAGCCGTGGTTCCGCCGGGTATGCAAGATATTGCCGGACGCACGATGGAGTATCAGGAGGGAACGGATATGATGCGTGAAGGTGCGGCGGGCGGTGGTCAGTATAAGCGGTGGGAGGGTTATGTAAGTGTCTTTTTTTTTTGTTCTTTTTTTTTTTTTTTTTATTCTTTTTTTTTTTTTTCCCTCTTTCCCTCACTTGGCTTTACAGTCAAAAAACTAACAGACTATGTAGCAATACCACCCCGACGACCTCAAAGGAAAAGGAGAACCCTCCTACACCATCGAGAAGCAACTCAAAGACCACAAGCATCGCAGCCGTTCTCGCGGTTACAGCCTCAACGACACCTACGCCTCTAAGGAAGGCCGCGGGGCTACGATGATTGAGATGCAACCCCGCTCTACGCACCACTTGGAAGTTCCCGGTGCCAACTCTGGTCTTATGGGTGATGGTGGCAAGGAAGGTAACGCCAGAGTCAGACAGAGAAGCGTCAGTAATGCTGCCGCTACTGGTACTGGTACCAGTTCTGGATATGGAGGTGCGTATGAATATGAAGGAGTTGGCGAGTCGAACAGTGGCATTAGGAGGAGTAATACGACGGGCAAGAATATTGCGCAGAGCTTGAAGAGGAGATTGGGGAGTATTAGGAGGAAGAGGGAGGAGGTTTAGGTGAGGGATGAGATTTCTGGATATGATGGGCTTCAGTAGCCTGATACGTTCCTTCCCGTTTTCTGTTATTTTGCGTTGATTGATTAAAACAGTTTTGGATATCCCTAGATGGATCGATTGGTGGAAAGACAGAAAACCAGAGGGACGGAGCACACGGTTCAGGATAGACAGACGATGTTAGAATACGCGTATGATGATTTTGTATATGGTAATGACGTTATGACATAGCTACAATTGTATGAGTATCTTGCGTTAGCGAACTGTGTTTGAAGGATTGGTGAATTGTGAAAAACTTTGTTTTATGAGAGTCAGAATTTGAGTATTTTATACCCATGGTATTATGAGAGCATGTAGATATTGAGCTTCATGATACTTGCGTACACTTTTAACCTTCCACCTACGTAGTTCATAAAATCGTATTGTATCCACGAGTGTACGGTTCTTGTAGGACGTCTGCTGCCGCCACTTTTTTTGTTCAGCTATGGTACAGTAGTTTATAATACTAAGTAGGATTCTTGGATTCTCAACATCCTTAAACGAGCTTGACGATCAAGAACCCTCAAGCGACGATTGTGTATCTTACGCTCTCTGGAACATGGTCGTCTGGACATACTCCTACAGTAGTCCTAATTGACGAAGACCGCAAATAGCTTACGCACATTTTGCCATTAATCCTGCAGAATGGACTGACTGATGGGACTTTCCTTTGGTACACTTCATGAAAATAATAGTATGCTTGCTCCATTTCAATGCTTGCTTGCTCGCTCGCTCGTACTTTGTAACTACTCTTACTCTGGAACAACCCACCCGCCATGAACATTTTGATATACAGATTTGCATCCGAACTAGAAAGCAAGATCCTCACCAAGTTCCTCTTCTTCGGCTTCATAGTCTTCGGAATCTTCAGAATCGGATCCATCTGAATCTTCTGAACCTTCCTCTTCTTCGCCCTCTTCTTCTTCCTCCTCCTCCTCCTCCTCCTCCTCGTCTTCCTCTTCATCGTCATCTTCCTCGGCATCAGTGCTTGTTTGCAGGTCCGACCTTGATTGTGTCTCCTCTTCTTCTTCTTCATCTTCCTCCTCATCCTCTTCGTCAGCTCTTGTGCTGGTCTCACCCTCACTCTCCGTCCCTATCGACCTCGTCTGCATCTCCTTCTTCTCTGGTACTCGGACCGGCCCATCATCACTAGCCGCATCCTCACCCGGCCTAATCTCATCCTCAAACGAGACTCTCCTCCTCTCCCTAACCTCATCATCGAACGACACCCGATTACTACTACTCCTCCTCCCGCTTTCCGTCGACAGTCTGTTCAGATCGGGGCGCTCCTTCACGCCCGCCGCAAACGCCACGTTCCTCCCACCGTTATTCGCCGCGTGCGCCTCAGCGGGGGACAACACGTCGCCGCTCCATGGCTTGCACTCCTTCACCAGCTCGCCGCACCGCAAGCACGTCCACCCTTCGCCCTCCTCACGCTCGATGCGCGTGGCCAGGCAAACGAAGCAGTACACGCAGCCGCACGGCATGGCCTCGTACGGGTTCGTAATGTCCGTCTGCGCCGAGCCGACAACGCCCGAAGACGAGGAGGCGGCGGCCAGGAGCTCGGCTTCGGACTTGGCGCTGTTTTGGTCCTGGTAGCAGATGGCGCAGGTGCGCTCGGGCAAAAAGGAGAACTCGCCCCCCTTTTGCGTGGTGTCGTTGGTCGCCGACATGGAGAGGACCGATTTCGTGCGGCGCCACGTGCGCGCGAGCCAGCGCCGCCAGCGGTTGATTCCCACCAAGGGCAGGACGAAGAGGAGGAACTCGGTGAAGGCGTGCCAGACGAGTTGCCGGTTGAGGTACTCGAACGAGACCTCGCGCGAGACTTGCGAGGTGGGCGGCGCTAAGCGCATGCGCAGGACCCGGTCGAGGATAGTTCGGTAGCGGCCGTGCAGGAGGAAGACGAGGAAGGAGGCGAACGAGGCGAAGGCGTGGAAGGTGCCGATCGATTCGGTCAGTCGGCTGAGACGCTGAATGTTGGGGTTAGGACCCTCGAGGGAGTAGGATGACGCTTCGTCGTGGTCGAGCAGATAGTTCTCCCATTTGGTCCAGAGGTACTTGCCGCCTACCGTGACGAAACCGTACAAACTCTTTTGCAACTTCGAGGGCGGTTGGAGGACAGGGCCGGCCTTGCGGGCGTCGGTGTAGCGCAGGTTCTGGAGGGCGGCGCCGTAGGTCGCGTCATGGTCCCAAATGGTCAGCTTGAAGAGGATGGCGCGCAGGACGAGCAGGATCTCAGCGTCCCATTCGTCTTTGATAGTCGAGGATACGCCGCCGCCAATGTACTTTAGGGCGTCGCCGACTTGGGTGCGCAGAAGTTCAACGAGCTCCGCATCGAGAAGTTCGGCATCGACTTGGCCGACACGGAAGGCGGGCCGTGTGCCCTCGCGCGAGGAGATGGCATCCCAAAGAGAGAGGGTCGATGAGCCGAGGCGTCGGATTAGGGGGGACTGCGAGGCGGCGATGCGAGATCGTAGTTGGGATTCGGAGCGCTGGGCGGCAAGGCGCGCGGCGTTCTCTGTCTCACGAGCTTGTCGACGGGCAATTAGGCGCTGTTGGGCTTGGGCGAAGGTGTTGTTCGAAGGCAAGATAGGAGGCGGGATAGTCGGCGCCGAGGCGGCAGCAGGGGCGGCGGCAGCCGGAGCTGGAGCGGGAGCAGGAGCGGGAGCGGGAGCCGGTGCAGGAGTTGTTGAAGCAGGAGCGGAAGGCGGAGGCCCTGGAGGGGGTGACTTGGGGTCACTCATCGGATCGGATTAGGAGGGAATCGGGTTTCGAGGGAGGGATTCGAGGCTGGTTTCGGGTGTATGTATTAAAGCTGGTGAAACGCAATTGGTAGGGGTATCATTCGTGGTGTATCGAGGCGGAGGTCGTATCACATCGTTGGTTGAACAAGAAACAAACACAAAAGACAAGAGAAACAAGAAAAGGGCCAGGGGAAACGAAGCTAGAAGAGTCGGCGGTAGTCGATGATCATGGGCTTGCGTGGAGTGTGGTCTGTCGGGAGGCCGATGGAGTCTAGTGTTGATCTCAGGAGGAAGCCAAGAACCGACCCGACGGGGGAGCCGAGGTTGGGGCTGGCACACGGGCGGCGGTTGCCGTTCACAAGTCGGTTCCAGCCCAAATGGAAGGCTTGGAAGGCACGACAGAGAATGTGACAAATGAAAGGCAAGAGTGAACAGCAGACCGGCAAGTGTCTGTCAAAGGGTCAATTGCAACTGCCAAACAAACAACAAACCATCATGACCACCGTCGTCGGTCAATTGGATCTTTTAGATGGCGTCCTTTTTCAGCTCAACTTCAGCCCAGCCAGCCCCGTCCGCCAGCAACCCCGGCCGACACACGGCAGAAGCACGCCGGGGAAGGTGGAGACTGACCCACTTTATTGGCTTACAGGGACCACCGCGCCGCAAGGGGAACTGCAACTTCATCCTTTCATCTAACATCACGATATCTAGATTTCAACTGCAGAGATATAAGAGTCCTAGAATTGAGCATCAATTGGTGTTTTCCTCGTACCACTCACCCTTTCACCAGCTTCTCAAGACTCAATTACCAAGCGCCTGTGCTCTACTAACCCAATGGAAGATCAGACAAGTCAAGAACACGAGGGGAATCGAGACCCGATGAGGGTTAAGGTGAGATGAAAGTCGGTTGAGACCGATGACCTCGCGTCATACCGACGTGTGCATTGAGACGCTCCCGGATTGCACCTCCAGAAAAGGGCAGCTGCGAGGGCAGATTCAGAATGTAAACTGCAGCTGTGAGCTGAGAGCAGCTGCAGGTACTTACTTTGGGATCTATGCTTAGATGATCTTATTCCCGTGGTTGAATAACATGTCAGGTTCCTTATCCCTCGACCTCCTTGGACACTCTTCCCTACGAATCCGACAGACATCATGACGCCGTGGAAACTACCATCTACCGCCGGAAGGTCTGTCGGAATTCTCGGGGCCGGCGTCCTGGGTCGTCGAATCGGCGCTTGTTGGGCATCCGCCGGCTACAGAGTCCATATCAGAGACCCCGATCCTCAACAGACGAACGCGGCTTTGCAATACATCACCAACGAGCTATGGAGATACAAGCCCATCATCGATCCGAACACCATCAGCGTCCATGGCTTTCAAGATATGAAGCCCGCTGTGGAGGATTCCTGGCTTGTTATCGAGTGCGTCCCTGAAAGGTTGGATATGAAGATCGATGTGTTCGCCGAACTCGAGGCTGTCACTCAGCCAGACGCCATATTGGCGTCCAACTCATCTTCCTACAAATCACGCGAGATGACGGCCAAGGTCAAGCCAGAGACCGCCCAACGCATGCTCAACACCCATTACATGGTCCCGCCGGCCATCCGAATCGTCGAGCTCATGACGAGCGGTTCCACACGGCCCGAGATATTCCCCTTCCTCTTGGAACACTTCAAGGCCTCGGGAATGATGCCCGTGGTTGCCCATGTGGAGTCAACTGGTTTTATCCTGAACCGTGTCTGGGCGGCCATCAAGCGCGAGTGTCTGATGGTGCTGGCCGAAGGGGTTGCTTCTCCCGAAGAACTCGACGCCGTCTGGACCGAAATGTTTATCAAGAATGGCAGTCCGCCCTGCACCCTGATGGACTCGGTCGGCCTTGACACCGTTTCCTTGATCGAGAAGCACTACGTTGAAGAGCGCGGCCTGGAGGACAGAGGCGTCCTGCCTTTCTTACAAAAGTACATTGACGAGGGCAAGCTCGGAGCCAAGAGCAGCAAGGGCGGTCTCTATCCACCTGGCCACACCGTCAAGACGGCTAACCAGGAACAAACGAGCCACGACAACTTGCATGCTCCGTCCCTGTACTTCTTGGACATTGGATGGAACAATGACCCGGATGACGTTGAGTTTTATCGAAAGGGCCGCATTCTCGTCGGGAGTGCAGACGGAAGATCTCCGCTCAAGGTAATCGTCGATCACCTACCGATGCCAGATGGGATTGCCCTCTCTCAAAAGGCTGGCAAGATCTTTTGGACCAACATGGGCACTCCCGGCCAAAACGACGGTTCCATCATGTCGTGCAACCTGGACGGCTCTGGCGTACGGGTCATCATCCCTCCTGGCGCCGCTCATACTCCCAAGCAGTTGTCGGTTGATCAGGAGAACGAGGTCATCTACTTCTCTGACCGAGAGGGCATGCGAGTTTTCCGTTGCGGTGTTGATGGATCCAACCTCCAGACTCTCATCCGGGCTGGCGACTGGAGAAAGGGAATCGATGACCCTACCTCGTGGTGCGTAGGCATTACTGTCTCGGCTCGCGAGGGCAAGTTCTACTGGACTCAGAAGGGACCGCCCAAGGGCTCAAAGGGACGCATTTATCGGGCGTCCATCAAGATGCCGGAAGGATATGATGCCTCCAACAGACCGGACATTGAGGTGGTCTTTGACCATCTGCCAGAGCCCATTGACCTCGAGATGGATGAGGATGGTAGCGCTTTGTACTGGACTGACCGCGGAGAGCTTCCAAATGGTAACAGCCTGAACCGGGCAACTCTGAACCCGGATGGATCGTTCAGCAACCATCAGGTCCTTGCGCGGAACTTGCACGAGGCCATTGGGCTGGCCATTGATAAGACGACGAGGCACATTTATGCTACAGATCTGTAAGTCAACACCTTTTTCTCATATCCTATTTCAAATGAAGGAATACTAACCTCCCACACCCAGCGGCGGTGCGGTCTACCGGTTCAACATGGACGGCAGTGGTAAACAGAAATTCTATGAAGACCAGGGAGCGTTTACGGGCATTGCTTTGTTGGAACAGGTTGATCCCAGCTCGAGCTTGTAGGTTGGCAAGACGAGTGTATAGAATGTGTAACTGTGTTAGTCTGCAGCCAGCTCGAATAGGAAGCCCCTTTTATTGTCGTGATGATGAAGCGGTCTCGAAAGGGGGATGGTGGTTGTGAAAGTGGTTGTCGAAGTGTTAAGGATTCGCACTGCAAGAATGCGGCTGCACTAACAATTTTGCATGCCCCGCCCTGCAGGTGTTGTTACAGTAACCCCACCTTACATCCGTGTCACATCCACTGTCCGCATTGCTCCCTCCACCGCCGGGACATCTCAGCCCAGGGCACAGTGACGGGCCCGCTTCATAGAGGTACAGCTGCAGCGCGTCACACCTGTCGAAGATCAGGAACGGGCCTCTCCAGCTCTCTCTCAACTCCATTCTTCTGTCAAGCTCCTCCATATCTCCCATTCCACGAGCTTCGACTGATTCCGCGACTTTTGACGTAAACCATCTACACAACTAATTTTCTTGATTTGTTCTTATATATGATACCCCAAGCCACCCTGAACCGACTACGCCTAGGCCAGAGACACCCCCCAGCCGACAACACTAACAACACCACCAGAATGAGCTCCTTCGCTATCGAGGTGCCCGGCGAGGCAGCCCCTCTAAACCTCCTCGAGCTTGCCCGGACGCTAGAGTACGCCGCCCTTTCTACAGATCATGCCCAGAGACAGTCAGCCGGCCAACAGCTTCAGTCATGGGAGTCTCGTCCAGACTACTATGTTTCCCTACAGGTAGGTGAGAGGTATCTTGGGAGAACGAACCATTGAACTGAAGGCGGCAGCCATACTAACACCTGTTTGTCACTCCATGATATAGACCGTCTTCCTTGACAAGTCCATAAACAACTCTGTCCGGTTTCTGGCTGTCATCCTGCTCAAGAACGGCATCGACAAGTACTGGCGACACACTGCGAAACATGCCATCCCACCCGCCGAGAAACAGTTTATTCGCTCGAGACTACTACAGGGCTCCGTGGGCAAGGAGGACAAGAACCTCGCACTACACAATGCCCTCGTCATCGCAAAGATCGTCCGCATAGACTACCCCAACGATTGGCCAGACGTCATTCCCACCATCATTAATGTTACCAGGAGAGCTAGAACAGAAAGTGCCGTTGCCCTCAGCGGTGCTCTGCAGGTACTGCTGCGGGTAGTCAAAGAGCTTGCAACAGCCCGGTTGCGGAGGTCCCAGACCGCTCTTCAGGCTGTCACACCCGAGCTCGTCCAATTGCTCGGTGAGATTTATACCGAGCGGACGGCCGCATGGCAGCAGTTCTTTGCCAGGGGCGGGAGCGGTGACGAGGATGAGGCCGACTACTACATGCAGAACAGTCTGACGGCCCTCAAGATTCTACGCAGGCTGGTCACGGTTGGCTACGAACACCCACATACCGATCCCATGGTCCAAGGGTTCTGGTCGCTGTCGCAATCCCAGTTTGACCAGTTCCTTACTGGCGTCAGCTCCGAGTCACACATCCCTGCGCCCTTCCAGGACTCGGTGGGTAAGCACTTGATCCAGTTCACGAAGCTGCATATCGACATGTGCGATTTCCACCCAGCCAGTTTTCCCTTGCTACCGAACTCTATCCCGCTTGTGAAGGCATACTGGAACCTGGTCAAGCAGTTCTCGAACGAGTTTGAAAAATCGGGCGGTATTAGGCAGACTGGCTCCGAGAACCACGATGGCAGCGCTAAGCACGAAGGCCCGCTCTCGGAGAAGCTGGCACTCAAGGGTCTTTTGCTCCTCAGAAGCTGCGTGTCAATTGCGCACAGGCCGATGCAGACTTTCAAGTACAAGAGCCCGGAGGTCAAGAATCAGGAAAAGGAGGCCATGGAGCTCGTAAAGGACCAGCTGCTGACGAATAACTTCCTCTTGGATATTGTTCAGGTGACCATCAGCCGGCTGTTCATATTCCGACAGTCTGATTTGGAGGCGTGGGAGGAAGATCCGGAAGAGTGGGAGGCTGCGGAGCGCAACGAAGGACAGGCATACGAATGGGCTGTGCGACCTTGTGCCGAAAGGTTGCTCATTGACCTACTGACACACTACAAGGAGCTCGGGCAGCCACTCCTCACATATTGTGAGTTTGCGACCAAGGTCGATATGGATATCGTCACTAAGGAGGCGGCTTACTGCGCTCTCGGATGTGCGGCCGCTGTCATCCATGAGGCGTTCGACTTTGATCGCTTCCTGAAGACTACGCTGGTGAAGGACGCGCAGATTCAGGACTCCATGTCCAAGCTGCTCCGCAGGCGGATAGCTATTCTGCTCAACCAGTGGATTTCCATTAGGATTGCTGAGGAAAGTCGGCCGGCTGTGTACGAGATCTTTAGACACCTCATGAACCCTGATGATCCGCACAATGATCAGGTTGTTCGCATCACTGCCGCCCGCGAGTTTAAGGGGATCGTGGACGACTTTGGTTTCCAGGGTGAACAGTTCTTGCCTTTCGCTCCCGACGTCTTCAACCAGCTTATGGGGCTGTTGCAAGAGGTGGCGAGCGACGAAACCAAGTTGACTGTCCTGGACACCATAAGGGCGATCGTCCAGCGCATGGAGACGCACATCTCTCAGTTTGGCGACGCCATTATGTTGACTCTGCCTAAGTTGTGGGAAGCTGCTGAAAAGGAGGAGTACATGATCAAGCAGTCGATTCTCGCCATCATGTCAGCGCTCGTTGACTCGATGCGCGGAGACTCCCAGCGGTACCAACCGGCGATTATTCCACTACTTCGTGAGGCGATGGAGCCCGAATCCGCTCTTCATCTTCACCTGATCGAGGAATCCGTAGCCCTCTGGAAGTCTGTCACCACACAAAGCTACCCTCCACTCCGCCCCGACCTCGTACAAATTATTGAGCTCGGTCTGCCACTTCTTGAATACGACTCGGAAGTAGCCAACCAGTGCCTCGAGGTCGTAAAGAACTACATCATCCTTGCGCCGCGCGAGATCCTCGACGACCGTCTTCGCCGTCCCACCCTCGCTGCCCTCGTCAAGACCCTTGAGGCCCGCTCCCGCGAGCAATCTCAGACCGGCGCTAAGTCCATCGAGCTAGTCCTTCGCATTGCCGAGGACATCGGCGGCGTCCAAGGTCTGCAGGTCGTCGTGCAAGACATGCTCGAGATCGGCCTTCTCAACACCATCTTCGAGGGTCTGCACTCCGCCTGGGAGGCCAGCACCACACACGGCCCCAACAAGAAGAACAGCCTGATCAGCACCATCAAACAAACAGACTACTTCATGCTGCTGGCGCGCATCGCGCTCGGCGACCCCACCGTGTTCTTGACAATGCTGGCCGGCATCGCCAACACCGCTGGCTCGACCGTCGAGCAAGTGTGGGACTGGCTTGGCACGCTATGGTTCAATAACTTTGACTGCATGGCCGAAGTCGAGCGACAGAAACTTTCCTGTCTAGCCCTCACTCGTCTCTGGGAAGTTTCTGACCCTACGATCCAGGAGAAAATCGTTCTCGCTCGCCTACAGGATTTCTTGGCCATGTGGACGAGCGTAGTCACAGAGTTAGCGGCCAGTGACGACGATCAACAAACAGAACAACAAGATTTCCGGCAGTCAGCAACAAAAGACCAGCAATCTTCGTCTACAAGTAGTGGAAAGGATTATCTAGTCTGGGACCCCAACAGTTTGCCTAGCTATGAGTGGGATACACCCCTCGATGTAACGGAGAGACAATTCGCGCTGAAGGATCCGGTACATAGAGTCTCGGCGTACGAGTTTGTGCGTGAGAGATTGCAGGGGCTGGTACAGCGGATGCCAGGAGGAGAACAGCAGTTTGAGGCGGAGTGGGCGGTTAATGTTGACAAGGATGTTTTGGAAGGGTTTAGGCGGTTGGGGGAGGGGAGGTAGGATCTTCTTGGTGACTAATTCTTGAACATTGGCGTATCATCATAATCGTTATTATAAACAGGTATTCGTTGGGCAGAACAAGCCCGGGTTTTAGGGACAGTGTCAGTGGGTTGTTGAAGAACGAAGTAGACCACTCGATTCTCGACTCTATAAATATATGTTGGTTTGAAGCATCGAAACTGAAGCTGCATGTTTTCTGTGTTTCTCTATAGGATTACGTTGATTGCTCCTCGATGATGGTTGTCATGTGTATAGAGCATATAAGCAGATACTTGAGGGGTTTGCCGAATGATCTGTGTCGCGCAGAATCATTGTTTTGTTACGTCCTTTTTTTTTTCTTTTCTTTTTTTTCTTCCTATAGGTCTCAAGAAACCTGGTTCAGTCAGAGTTCGGTGACTAAGTCGAGTCTAAGAGACGGCATATTTGGCTGTATAAAGACATGTACTTGACTCCTAACTTATATTCACTGCCCAACCATTTCATAGCTCTCCTCCGCAAAGATGAATGGACTCGCTTCTTTGCAACAAGGAAGTGCTTCAACCTCTAACTTAACGCTTTTCAAAAGCTGCAGAAGCCAAATCACCACAATCCCTAACAAAAACAGCAATGTAACAGATTCAAGTGAAGGAAGACAGCTAGCTTATCAATAAGACAATAACTAGGCGATCATTTCATAACAACCAATTCCGGACACTATAAACAAACGAGTGAACTAGCTCAGTTGAAAACCTTTCCTCCGAAATCATAAAAAGCCATGGTATACCGTAAGTAATCGAAACCGTCTTTACTCCCAACAGTTGTTAAAACAAACAAACAAGTACCATAAAAAGCCTAACATCTCCTTCTTGCTGCCCCATACTAGGAGGGAGCTACACCTCCTCCAACACCGGGGGCACCTCCTCCCCCCGCTCCACCTCCACCTGAAGGACCATGACCGTTACCACCACCAGTCCAGCTCCTGGCCAATGGACTCCCCACCTTGGGCGCAAACTGCAAACTCTTTCTCCGTGCCGCGTTCAACCGCATCATGACGCCCAGGTTGCGTTCACGGTTACTGCTGAGGAGACCCATTGAGCCTGCCATTGTGCTTAGTGGCAGCGAGCCCATCATCGTTTGTTGTCCATGTCCAGTGGTTGTTGAATCGATCTCCATTTCTTCGGAGAGGGATGGGAGGCTAGAACCGGGGCCGATGGACTTTGAGAATAACCCCCTGTTTCTTGTGGAAGAGGAAGAGGTGGAGGAAGAAGCGGATGGGATGGCGTAGCTTAGACTTGGCTTGGGAGGACAAGTCATCGCCCCTCCTTCATGCATCATACCATGATGCTCAGGCATGGCTTCCCTGAGGAATTCAGCCTCGTGACCTTGTTCGTCGGCTGGGATTAGGAATCCACCATCATCGCCAATGTCTGCGACGTCGATGCTATCGACGGTGGAAGAGGCAGGGGATAGGTTAGCTGCGAGACGAGCGACGTGTTCGGGCGCGGGAGTCTTAGGGATCGGCGAGAGAGAGGTCCATTCCCTTTCTTCTTCTTCGTCTTCCTGGGGAGGTTGGCTAGTGGTGGACAAGCCGAGGATGGAGTCGCTTGCGCGACGGTTTTCATCACCGGGGAAGGCAGAAGCGTCAGGAGAGGGAGGAGTGCGGACCCAGAGAGCGGAGGAGCGGCGTTTGCTGCGGCCGGTGCTGGTGGTGTTGCCGGGCGTCGTTGGATGTAGCTGTTGGGTTTGGCGGGTAGTGGTTGAGGAGGAGAACGAGTTGGTAGTGGTCGTGGTTGTGGTAGTAGTTGTCTTGGTTGTGCTGGTGGTCGTAGTGGTGATGCCGGAGCCTGAGCCGGAGGGAACAAGAGTGCCGTTGAGGTTGGCGAGCGCCTTGGGCTCCATACTCTTTCTCCTGCGGGCGCCACCACGGGGGATGAATGAGAGATCGATCAAGTAATCGGCTTCGTCTAGCCACTTGTTTTCACGTTCGCAACTGTGCAATCATTAGCATGTTGTTCATCAACTCTTCCAGCAAGGTCAAAATACTTACTCAAGAACCCAGCTGACACCCACGCACTGCACAACCCCTTGACTCTCCTTGACCTTCTCCAACGTCCTCTTGCTACCATCCTTGAACACCACATGGGTGATGCCAATCTTGTGTCCTGGTCGAGACACCGGTTCATCACCAGATGCACCAGCATCGGGATTCCATGTCCAGTTCTTCACGCAACGGGCGCCCATCTGTCCTAGAAGCTCGATGAAGAGTCCACTGGCGTCAGCACCTTCAGCAGTATGGACATCGCAGTACACAACTGCACCCCTCAGCAACTTGGGGTTGAGATCCTTGTGAGGAGTACGAGCAGGCGTGTCCATAGCCGACCACTCGACCTCGGACTTAGCGGGCGTGACCGGCTCGGACGGGACGAAATCATCTTCCTCGTCATCCTCTGGCTCTGGTTCCTCGGCAATCGGGGACCCAAACTCGGCTTCGTCTTCTGGGATCTCGGCAAGTGATTGCCCGGCGCCCATGCTAGAGATGCGGCGACTGCGACGTCTCTGGCGGCCGCTCTCATCCGTAGTGATCTCATGACCTTTAGGAGGCGACGGTCCTGGAGCATCGTTCTGTCCAGCGACAACTTGAGGCGGGGTCTGCTTCAAGGGTGTCTTGAAGGGAGTCTGCTGAGTAGCAGTTTGCTTGACAGGAGTCGCCTTAACCGGAGTTTGGTGGATGTGCACCTCAACCGGCTCGTGCTCTTGCTCCGGTTCATGCTGTTCCTCTTCAGCCTCTTCATGAACAGTGTCCATCTCTCCCTGACGCTCTTCGATGATCACATCAGCAGTGTCCGCGAATGACACCCTCGAGAGACTGCTTCTTCCAGACTTCCTAGGCCTGAGGGAGCGCGGTGGTGGAGCGGTAGACCCATCGCCAGACTTGAGAGGCACCTTGGAAACTGTGTGCACCTCCCTCACGGCAGCCTGGGGGCGAACCGGAGTGGTTGGGTGAGCAAGAGCAGCGGAAGCGCGTCTGGTGACCCGATTGGCGTGGTCGGCCGGGGTAAACAGGTTGACGTTCAGTGAATTGGTCGTGAAATCGGCCACCACCGGGACGGCATTTTCATCGCCATACTCCTGGCTCGCTTCTGAAAGGTTGTCAGAGACGCTGTGCTGGCTGCCATCCTTATCGGCGCCATCAGTTGTATCCATCACGTCAGACACATGAGCAAGAGCCTCAGCCTCAGCTGCGAGCTCCACGTCTTCGATGGTAATGGGAATATCCTCGAGGATAGGAGATTCGTCGTAATCATCGACCATTGCATCGGGGTCAACCTCCGCTTGATCGGCATCGGCCATGACAGTCTCGACGGAATCGCCTTCCTCTTGCCCCTCTTCGCCCTCGGCAGCCCCTGCGGCCTCATGAGAGACCTCGTCGACCTGGGCCTCGGATGCAGCGACAAAACTGGCCTCCAGTTTGGCTTCCTCATGTTGCTCCATGGCGACCTCCAAATCCTGGTCCTCCTGGTACTCTTGAGCATCTGCCTCGACTTCAGCAGAAGTCTGGGCATCAGCCTTCTGAGAGGCCTCCTCCATTGTCTTTTCCGGCGAAGATTCTTTCGACCTCTGTTGCTGCTGTTGGCGAGCAACCGAGGTTCCAAATATTCCCGCCTGTTCCATTGCGGCCACATCAAAGAGTGATTCTTCCTGCTCATCGACTTGCTGGAGCCTTCGAGAACTTCTTCTTCTGTTGTATCTGCTCTCCAAGGGAGCCGGGGCGTTATGCTTGGCGGGAGTGACACCGCCATTCCAACCACTTAGCTGCTTGGCCAGCGGCGTGAATCCCAGGCTCGGATTGTTCTCGGGCTTGACAAGCGCCGGGGTCTTCGCAGGCGCTTGGGTCTTTGGAGGAGCTGGAGTGACTCCGCCGTTCCAACCGCTCAGTTTATCGGCTAGAGGAGTGAATCCAAGGCTAGAGTTCTCTTGGGCAGCAGTCTTAGCGGGAGTAGCAGCCTTTGCTGGGGTGGCCGCAGTCTTCAGCAGGTTCACCTTGGGCGGCGCCGGGGTGACACCTCCCTTCCATCCGCTCAGCTGATCAGCCAACGGCGTAAAGCCCAAGTCAGAACTTCCGTTGTCGAAGCGCATTCTCTTAGTTGTGCTTCGGCCGGAAGGTGTCCGATGGGGCGTGTTCATGGAGGGTGTAGCAGCAGGATGAGGGTTGGATTTGCTACCCCTTGGTGGTGGAGCAGGAGTAGCGTCCTCGCTCTCCTTGGAGGGGTTGAGGACATCTTGTCGAAGGTTGCCGAACGAGGGACCATTGAGCAGATGCTGAGGTGGTGAATCGGGAGGAGTGGTGCTAATGCTCAGATCAATGTCCAAGTAGCTCTGATCATCATTTTCAGGCTGCGGGGTCTCGGGAATGACGATTTGTGCAACGCTTTCGTTGATCACCTCCGTTTCATCGACCTCCATCGAGTCCTCGTCGGTTTCGGGCTCGATGACTTCGGGTTCGGCAATCTGCTCCTCATCACGGTCTGTCATTTCGTGGTCCTGATCCTGCTCAGCTTCGCAGTCCTCCTCGTGCATATCGTGCTCATCGTGCTCTTCATGCTCTTCAACTTCAACCTGAGGGCCGACTTCCTGCTCTTCCCCAAGCTCTTGTTCAAGCTCTTCTTCAAGATCTTGCTCTGGTTCTTGCTCAAGCTCTTCCGGTTCCGGATTGTCTGCCTCCTGCTCCTGATTCTCCGCTTGATCCTCTTCTTGCTGCTTCTCTGGCTGCTCCTCCTGGTGCTCCTCTTGAACCTGAACATGGTCCTCTTCAGCATGTGGTTCCGGCTCTTCCTGAACAGCAGCCTCGGGCTCCTTCTGGAGATGCCTGAGAGATCGCCGACGTCCAGTGAACAGTAGCCTAGCAGGTTTTGCCGAAGCGGTGGTGAGGATCTGCATCGTACGCTCTCCAAGCTCACCAGACGGACCGTCGTCCTCTTCGTCGGTGGAATCCATCTCTTCGTCTTCCTGCGCCTGCTCTTCAACCTGCTGCTCAACCTCCATTTCCTGGTCAGCTGGGTCCTGGTTGTCCGGCTCCTCCTCCTTGTGCTCTGGTTCTTGCTCCTCTTTGTGTTCCTGCTCCCGTGCCATCTCTTCCAGTCGTTGCGACTTGCGCCTAGCAGTGCCGAACTTGACAGGAGGGCTGGCGAGCAAAGAATGTTTTGTTTCGGCGGCAAGCTCCTCTACAGCGGGTTGGGCTTTGACAGCAGACATCGGCACTCTCTTGGCCGGGCTGGCAAAAAGAGAAGGCGGGCCCATCGTTCCGGTATTCGTGGAAGTAGTGGCGGGGCCTGCAAGCACATCTCCGCTCATGAGCACATTCGCAATTCCAGGTGGCCTCTTGGCCGGACTGGCAAGAAGGCTAGGACCGCTTTTAGCGGGTTGCGCAACGGGTTGCCCATCCGGTCCTTTGGCGAGTAGAGGAACACCAGCAAAGAGGCCTTCGACGCGCTTTGCAGGGGTTTTGATGCTATTCTTCCATGGAGATGGCGGAGGACGGCGCGCGGGAGAAGCGAGCATCGAGAGGTGTTCGGTTGGAAGGAAGTGTGGCTTTAGGACGGTAGGCACGGTGGATGCATCCTTTTGTTTCTCCTCGGACTCGGAACTCGCGGTGGACGTGGATGCCGGCGGGGCCTCGGATTCCTGTGGTTGATCCTGCTCGAGCTGTTTCTCCTGTGCCTTCTTGCTGGCCTTGGGAGCTGGCGGTTTGATGGGAGCTCTGCCGGTCAGTATTGGCTGCAACAAGGCCGGACTGTTCTCATGAATAGCAAGTTCATCCTCCGAGTCGTCACCGTGTTTGGCGGCTGCCACGAGCTGGTTAACTTTTTTAGGGCTGAGGGGAAGGGGCTTGTGTTTCATGCCTTCGACCTTGATGTTTTCGGGAGCATCGTTGGGAGTAGCTGATCGGCTAGCACCACGGGATACTGGCTTGCTTGTCGCGCCGCCATTAGCAGCACCTCTCCTGGCTGTTGACGTTGATCCCTTGGCTGTTGTACCCGTCCGAGTCCTGACTGGCTTTGCACGGAGTCCTCCGGTATTCACGATTGGTCCTGCCTTCTTCTTCCTGCCACCCGGAGGCCCAATGTTCTCTTTTTCCGGTTCCTCAAACTTGACTGTCTTCTTGATAGCGGGCTTTGCGAGCGCTTTGGATGCGGCGGTGGGCGCGGTTGCTGTCGAACCCGTCGGTCGCGTCCTTGTCGTGCTGGTGTTCCTGGAAGTGGCCGTAGAGGAAGATTGCGAGTGATCTGGCTGGGCTGAACGCGTCGTACGAGCGGCCTTTTCGGCAGAGTCTTGGGATTTTGTTGGCGGCCTTCCGCGCGTGGCCGTTGTTACTGGCGGTCTGCTGGAAGCTGATGCCGCAGGTCTCGTGGAAAGCGATGAGGCGGGTCTGGCTAATACCGAAGAGGTAGGTCTCGATGTCTGAGAAGCTTCATTGACTGGATTTCGCGCTCGCGCTCGGGTGGCGCGAGTGGTTGCGAGAGCGGCGGCTGGTAGACGTACGGGTCGAGTGACGGGTTTCGCGGCGGTTGCTGGAGCAGGGCGATGCTTGGCGTGATGGTCGTCGTCTTCATCATCGTCGTCCCTAGTCTTTCTCTTGAGGCTTGTCGAGGCAGTGGGCGCGGTGGCTCTTGATGGGCCCGTCGTGGCCGATGTCGCGGATGTAGTGTTGCTGGTCTTGGTGGCCGCGCTCCTAGCTTTGGCCGCGGCAGTCATAGCTCTAGCATTTTTGGTAACGGCAGAAGAAGCCACTCGCGCTCTCGTCATGCGCTGTTGTGGTTGCTGGGTGGTTGATTTCGGATCACCCATGATGGGCGATGTGATCTAATGTGGTGGTGTTGAAGACTTTTGGCGACGAGCTTCTTCTTCTTTGACGAAAAATCAAGGGCGAACCATGAAGGGTGGTCGTGTTTATGTTTGCGCGGCGGGGTGTTTGTCGCGATTCGGTAAGGGTTTCTTCCTTCGTCCACGGGTTGTTGGTTTTCAAGCGAGAAAATCGATGACAACAAGCAAACGACCAAAAGTAGAAAGAAAGAAAAAAAACAGCCAACATGTAAAGTGGCGGTAACAAAGTAAAAAGGTGGTGGTGGTGGGTGTGTGCGCGATCGCGCTCGGAATGCCTGGCTATTTGCACACCCGATTTTCTGGAGTTGATGGAGGACGACGAAAGTCAACAATTGGGGGAAAGCGAAAATGCAAAAGTGGCACCCTTTGTTGATCAAGCGTCACGCTCCTTGGTTGCCCTGGGAAACGACCCGCTTTTTGGCCTGCAATGCATCCACTGCCGTCACATCTGGTGGGGAAGGTACGTACCGTATGGACTCGGGTTAGGGTTATTCTCGCCTCAATCTCACCCTTCTAGCAAATACTGGGAGTGATGTGATATGCCCCTCTCATATTGGATTTCGATATTAACGAGTGAGTCAATTGTGAAAGTGCCTGATATGATGATCTTGTCAATGTGAAACAATTGAGGTGATGAATGTGCTTTCCAATTTGTGACCTCAATGCATTCTTTATACAGTATGCGCCCAAGTCGCAAACAGTGTTCCGACCAGTATAGTTTCCTCATCTTCTGTGCCAAACCTTACTGTTGTTTTGCATTCAAAGGAAAAGCTCAACTTCTTGGCTTTCAAGAAAATAGTCAAAGAACTCGAAGTCCATGTAGTTTGAAAGCGCAAGGTGTGGTTGGATTGTGTTAAGGACTCAAGCATGAACAGTCGCGACTTCTCATCCAGACGTTGCACCCAGGGTTATCCGTGACAGAAGCCTAGCTCCATACAGTGCGCCTTCAACTCCATGTCTCATCACCGCCAACCCTCACCATTCAACATCAACCTCGAAACCTCACATGAAGTTGTCTGCCAGAGACAAGTTGCCGTCAACCACACTGACAACCTCTCTCATCTCACTCCCACATGTCCATCGATCTCAACTGGGAAACCGTCACTGGCGGCCCCGACGGCCAAGAGCTCGCCCACAAAATCCGCGACTTCATTCACAACAAATTCCAGAGTGTCCCTCTGCCACGCTTCATCAAGTCCGTCACCGTCCACGACTTTGAGTTTGGCTCCATCCCACCCGAGATCGAGCTCAAGGACATCACCGACCCTCTCCCTGATTTCTACGAAGAGCAACCTGGTATCGACTCATCCGAGGAAGAAGATTCCGAAGAAGACATCGCCTACGAGAACGATGGAGATTATCTCGACGACGCAGCTGAACAACAGTACGGAGGGGGAAGACTAAGAGGCGCCTCAACCTCCGAATCACGACGAAGACTCACAGTAAACAGCAGCACCGGGAGTTTCAGAAGCGGTCCTAATGCGGGAAGGGTAGCTTACCTCCCGCCACACCTAAACCCTCATTACAACGGCAGCGGCAACAACAGTTCTCAGAGCTTAGACCGAGATGGCAGACTTTACAGGGACAACGCACCCGTAGGACCAGCCCACGGCACGAACCACCACCACGCCGACCTAGGCTCTCCCTTTCTCGGTGTCTCTACCCCGGGAATTCCAGGCGGCACTTCCAACCTCAACTTACACTACTTCACTTCGCAATTTACCGCCGGTCTCTCCGGGACACAAACGCCTTTGGCAGCCGTAGCTGGCGCCGCTCATCAGCGCGGTCCTTCGTGGATAGCGGACCAACAACAGCAACAGCAACAGCAAAATGCCGCCGCCATCCTACCTGGACACGGATTGGCGGGAGTGGGAGCAGCAGCAAACCAAGGTCTTCACAGCTCTTCGACACCTAACCTCACCCGACTTCATCACTTCCCCGGCACCAAAGCTGGAGGAGGTCCAGGTCCCAGTCCTCTGACAGGCACCAGCACTCCGCTCGGCGCATTGGGCACCGCCGGTGGAGTGGGAGGTATCGGTCGCGGGATGGGTATGGCAGGCATGGGAAGTATTTACCCACCTACCGCCCCCGTGTTAGCCATCCCTTCCGGGCCAAGACACAAGAGGAATCCTTCCTCGCAGAGTTCCAACTCGGTGGGAGACTACAGTCCCATCGCGCCGGCTGAGAGAGTGCAAGGGTTTTTGAGCACCGTTTCCTCACCACCTTCCAAGTCGCCGTCCCCAGTGGGACTAGGAATCGGCGCTGGTGGAAGGGGTGTAGTAGCAGGCGGGGTGGGAGCGGTTGCTTCTGCTGCTTCGCTTATGAGCGGAGTCGGTCCTAGGTTACAGATTCCTAAGCAAGGGTTGAGAGAGAAACATAGCGTTTCCACGTTGGCGCCTAACTCTGCTGGTGGTCCTCGAACAGGATCGGCGATATTGGATGATGACGATGGCTTCCTTGATGGGAGAGATCCTGTTCAACAGCTCGAACCGGAGGAGGAGGATGAAGAAGACGACTTGGAGGAGGAGGACGACGAAGAAAGACAGCGATTCCGCGAACCACGCGTCGAAGACATTCAAGCCGTATTCAGAATTAAATACGCTGGCGACGTCAAGTTGCTGTTGACGGCTGACATATTGTTGGATTACCCCATGCCCAGCTTTGTCGGGATTCCGGTAAGGCTGAGCATCACGGGCTTGACGTTTGACGGCGTAGGTGTGGTAGCGTACATCAGGAAGAGGGTACATTTTTGCTTTTTGAGCCCGGAGGACGCAGTGGCTGCCGTGGGTGGGGAAGAAAATAAAGCAGCTGGGACCGAGAGCGGGAGCGGGTCCGGGTTAGATGGGGCAAAGACAAAGATGGGTGGGCTGTTGCAGGAAATTCGCGTCGAAAGCGAGATTGGCCAGAGAGAGAGTGGTAAGCAGAGCTTGAAGAACGTGGGTAAAGTGGAAAGATTCGTGTTGGAACAGGTGAGGAGGATCTTTGAGGAGGAATTTGTTTATCCTAGCTTTTGGACGTTCTTGGTGTAGTGATTTCACGCTACTACCGTTACATCAGTTCCTAATGAGACATCACGTAAGTGTGCTCTTGAAGCCCTGGTACGCCGAGTTGATATCCAACTCCAACTCCCTGGCCTGCTCCTCGCTCAGCTCTTCCGTTGCCTTCATCTGGTTGAGGGTGATCAGCCACTGCACGATCTTGCCCCTGTTGTCAAAGTCCCTGTCCGTCACCTTGTTCACCGACTGGATCACGTCTGTTAGGAGAGGATGCAGCTGATCTTTGGCCAACAGACCCAGACGCAGGGCATCGAGGAAGGTGATGAAGTCTTGCGTGGCTTCGAGAATGAGGGTACCGCTTGTGCCTCCAGAAGCGGCAACGGTGGCGGGTGCTGGGCCGGAGGAAGCGTTGACGGCTGTTGAGGGCATGCCGACACGGATACGTTCGGTTGCACGGGGAACTTCGAGCTATGTGTAAGAAGGTGTAAGTTAGTCTCAAGACTCACCGAAGAGGGTGAAGTGAATCTGATAGAAGACATACATCCCACTTGGCCTTGAACTCCTCCAAACCAACAAATGCCTTGGCTACAGTCTCATCGGCAACAAGCGACTTGTACTGCTTCAGCGATCTCTCACAGATCTCAGTATAATCGGCCTCATGGATGGCATCTTTAAGAAACGCCTTTTCTAGCTCATCCAGAGTAACAATGATGCTGAAGATTTCAGCCAATGAGTCCTGGAGATCACGCTCAGCGCGGGTATCGGCGAGCTTCACTTCCTGTTGAACATGGTGTCAGTAACTGGACCTTGACATGACGAGTGGGGTTTGTCTACCTCATCCAGGTTTATCGTAGCTGAAAGTGCCGTGTTGGGAACATAGCTATGTGGTGTCGGTGCATACGGCTGGCGGGATATCATCTTGGAGGTCGGAGGTTGTCAAGTGTCAATAGCCTTGTTGGCATTGGCTTCATCTTGAACTCAACTTCAAGATGGGATGACGAGTACCTTGCGGGCAAAGTCACTGAAGCTCCAGTGGATGGAGAGCTGCGAGGACGTTCCAAGACAGAGCTGCATGCGCCGCAGTCAAGAGTGGATCCGCACAGTGACAGGAGTGCCCCGCCAGGTACGCAACTAAGACTAAAGACGGCTAGCGCCTCCACTGATAAGAGCATCCGATAAGAACCCCGGAAACTGGGAGGAGAAAAAAGTTTGGGAAGAACCGCGACGGCAAGAGCAGAGAAGCACGGGTGCAGTTTGGTTGTCTGAATTGGCTTTCCACTTTGACTTCCTGGTCTTCACCAAAAAACCCATCAACACCAATTCGACCAGACTGGACTCATCACATCACCCAGCCAGTCGCCCATCATGGTCAAAAACGTCAAACAAACGAAAAAGTTTGAAAAGAAGCACCTAAAGGGTGTTTTGGAACGCAGAAAGGTCGTCCAAAAGATCAAGCAAAAAGAACAGATCAAGCAGAAGAAGCAGGCCAAGAAGTCCCAAGATGACGCCTTCATCAAGGGCCCCGACGGCGGCAAGAAGCCTATCGTCAAGAAGAACCTCGGTACTGCCGCCGCCGGCGAGATGACCGTCGACGACTTCTTCCAGGGCGGCTTCGAGATTCTCGACAAGAAGACCAAGAAGGCTGACGCCGGCAAGCTGGGCAAGAGGAAACGCGACGAGGAAGAATCTGAGGAGGAGGAGGAGGAGGAGCAATCACAGGACGAGGGCAGCGATGTCGACTTCTCCGACGACGATATTTCCCACGATGAGGTCAGCGACAGCGAAGACGACGAGGAGGCCGCCGACGACAGCGCCCCTACCGGCATGACCAAGGAGGCCATGGCCTCGCTCGCCGAGAAGGATCCCGAATTCTACAAGTTCTTGAAGGAGAACGACCCAGAGGCCCTCGAGTTCGACGAAAACGCAGAATTTTCAGAAATCGACGAGCTCAGCGGGAGCGAAGCCGAGGGCGAGGAGCCCAAGAAGAAGAAGCAAAAGAAGGACCCCAAGGCTGCCGCTGCCGACGAGGACAACGGCTCCGAACTCACCCAGAAGATGATTGCCAAGTGGAAGGCCCAGATCGAGGAGACAAAGTCACTTAGAGCCGCCCGCCAGGTAGTAATAGCCTTCCGTTGCGCCGCCCACCTGAACGAGGACGACGACGAGAAGCCCCAACGATATACCATCAACAACCCCGATGCCTTCAACGACATTTTGGTTCTCGCCCTTAAGCACATTCCCGAGGTTCTCCAACACCACGTCCCTGTCAAGGAGTCTGCTGCCGGCAAGACCTACGTCAACACCGATACCAAGAAGTTCAAGATCCTGTCCCAGCTCGTCAAGAACTACGCCGCCTCCATCATCCACCTCCTCGGCACCCTTTCCGACGAGCCCACCCTCAAACTCACAATTTCCGCTCTCGAGCCTCTCCTTCCTTACCTCCTCTCCTTCAGAAAGCTTCTCAAGGTCCTCATCAGGACCGTCGTCGCCTTCTGGTCGCAGTCCGCCAGCACCGAAGCCACCAGGATAACAGCCTTCCTGGTCGCCCGTCGCCTGATGGTCATCTCCGACAAGGGCGTGCGCGAGACGGTCCTCAAGGCCGTCTACCAGGGTCTCGTGCAGGGCTGCCGTCTGACCAACGTCAACACGGTAGCGGGCATCAACATCATGAAGAACTCCGCCGCCGAGCTCTGGGGTCTCGACCAGGCTTTGGGTTACACCACCGCCTTCGGTTTCATCCGCCAGCTGGCCATCCACCTGCGCAACTCCATTGTCAACAACAAGAACAACGCATTCCGCAACGTTTACAACTGGCAGTACGTGCACTCGCTCGACTTCTGGTCGTGCGTTCTGGCCGAGCACTGCTCGCCCCTCAAGGAGGCTGAAGCCGGCAAGGAGTCGCAGCTCAAGCTTCTCATCTACCCCCTCGTGCAAGTCACCCTGGGCGCCATGCGCCTCATCCCCACGGCGCTCTACTTCCCCCTGCGCTTCCAGCTCGTCCGCTCCCTGTTGCGTCTCTCCCGTGCCACAGACACTTACATTCCCCTCGCCTCCATCCTCCTCGAGGTGCTCAACTCCGCCGAGATGAAGAAGCCTCCCAAGTCCTCCACCCTCAAGCCCCTCGACTTTGCCACCGCCTACAAGGCGCCCAAATCCTACCTGCGCACGCGCGTCTACCAGGACGGTCTCGGCGAGCAAGTCATCGAGCTTTTCTCCGAGTACTTCGTCCTTTGGTCTCGCAATATCGCCTTCCCCGAGTTTTCCCTGCCCGTCGTGGTGGCACTCAAGCGCTGGCTCAAGGACTCGCGCAAGAAGAGCTCCGGAAACAAGAACGGCAAGATCGGCGCCCAGCTCGCTCTTCTCGTGCAAAAGATTGAGGCCAACGCCAAGTTCATCGAGGACAAGCGCAACCGGGTCGAATTTGCGCCCAACAATAGGTCGCAGGTTGAGGCCTTCCTCAGGGACTTTGAGTGGGAGAAGACGCCGCTTGGTGCCTTTGTCGTTGGTCAGAGGAAACTGAGGGCGGAGAAGAGGAAGATGATGGAGGAGGCGAGGAAGGAGGATGAGAGGAAGAGGAAGGAGGAGGAAGAAGAGGAGAGGTTGGGTAAGCAGGAGGATGAAGAGGATGACAGTGAGGAGGAGGATCATGATGATCTTGCTGAGGATGATGATGAGGAGGAAGAGGAAGAGGAGGGTAGTGATGAGGAGGAAGAGGAGAGTGATGACGAGTAGATTACTTGTCCGATCTCGGAATTGTGAATGTGAAAGGAAAGCAAATGTCTTGCTTGTTGGTATAGATAGAGATGATACCTGCGTTTTCTGTTACTGCGTCCATCATGTCAACAAGGCGCTTATTGATAGTCTAGTCTTTTTTGTGGGAAAATATGGAGTTTAGATGTTCAAAATATGGTTATGTCAATATTCATCAAATTGTTCTTTACAATCGTTTTTCAATTAGGGGTAGGCAATAATAAGTGTGACAACAACCAGGTTTTCTTGTCTCACAATTCATTTTCGTTATCGACAATTTGGCACTCGGCCTTTCCATAGTGAGTTTTGAAAAAAGACTCATTAATAGTCACTATATCCCAGCCTTCATTGGGCATTTAACCTCAAACCCAAACTCCTCCATTCACTTCCAAATTTACCTCTTCTCATCACCTCCGCCTCAACCCCTCCTCCTCCATCGGAATCGGCTCAGCAAACTCCAGCTCATCCCCACTATCATTATCCACCATCCTAATCCCGTAACCCCCAGTATCATCATCGTCACTATCATCCACATCCAGTCTTACCGGCTCAGACTTGCTTTGCACAGGCGCCGCCGGCCTACTAGGTGCAACGAGGGGGATATCCCGTGGAACTTCCGGCTTGGGAGGGGCGGTGTTGGCCCTTACCAGAGCAGGATTGTCGCGGATGGTGGAAAAGTCTGAACCGAGAGAGGTGGTGGTTGAGCGACCTAGGGGCTTTTGCGGTTGGTCGTGGGGGGTGAGTAGAGTGGCGAGGAGGGCTGCGTTCATGGTTTTGGAGGTTGGCAGGGAGGATGGTTTTGATGAGGGATGGGAGGGGCGGGGTGGTTGAGAGGGCTGGGAAGGTTTTTCAGGGGATAGTGAGAGGGCGGCGAGGTCGGAGAGGGCGGAGGATTGTGTGGTTGAGGTGCGGCGTGGTGGATTAGGTCGCTGAGCGGAAGACTGGGAGGACTTGGGTGGGCCGGAGAGGAATTGGCTGAAGAAGTCATCCTCTGCGGGCTTCGATGATGATGATGAAGTCCGTTGAGCCTGTTGGGGTCTCGGTGGTTTCGGCGGCGCTTGTTCTTCCTGCTGAATCGCAGCCTGCTTGCCCTTGATTTCAGTTGCGACAGAGGCAGGAAGCTTTCCTTGAGCCTCCATATCTGCCAAGACAATCTCTTCCTCCCTCGTCAAATCCTGTTCAACCTCAATCTCGCCTCCATACCCTTCCTTAATCTCGACACCACACCTCTCCAGAATCTTGTCCAGAATCTCGGGATACCGCATATGTCCCTTGACTGTGCCAGTAAGATCCAGGTTCTCAACGCCCTCGATCCCCTTGATCTCCTGCAACCCGGCCACGCCCAGCTGGATGGAACTAGTCCGGTAGATGAATCCCAAAAGATAATCATTGCCCGAGCAGACATTCCACAGCTTACCGGTGACCACGCTTCTCATCATCTCCCATGCATCTCTGTCGCTCGGGACGGGGGCACCAATCAAGATAACTTCGTCCACGAGTCCAAACGCCCTTCTTTCAGCAAGCGTGCGCAAGCAGGAGTAAATAACCCGCGCACCGAGCGAGTATCCTATGAGCGTCACCGGCCTCTCACCCTGGACGCGATTGATCAGCGCATCCGCCAATATCTTGCCCGCCTTCTCGGACCTATTCTTGGCCAGATTAAACGGGTTATCCAGCGCACTCGCCATGCTCAGCAAGGAAATCGGCCATAGCGCCGCTCCCAGCGTCGCCAGCACTGTTCTTTTCAGGAGCTCAACCTTGATATAAGCCCACGCCGCGCTGGTGACCATTTCCTTTAGGGCATTGCCCAAGTTTAGCATCGCCTTTACTTCGTAGCGTAAAGCAAACAGGTTTGATGACGTCGGTGACAGGGCTCGCCAGGGCTCGACGAGCGAAGAGAGTGATTCAGTAAGCCAGCCGTTGATACCAATCGTCAACCTCAACTTTTCCTCCCCCCTCCCAGACAACGGAAGAAACGCAAAGTCTTCGACCTCGCGCGCATACTGATCGACAATCTCACCCGTCATCTGCGCCCCCAGTGCACCAAACAGCGTGCCCACAAGCGCACCATTCATCCAGAAAACTCCCAGGAAACTCGCAACTCCGCCGAGTCCAACACTACCCATCAACCCCCCTATCACGCCCGCCACCGCCGGCGCCGCCAACCCGCCCGTCACTCCAATAATCGCCGCCCCCGCCACGCTCGCCAAACCAACCTTCCACATCCTCCCCGCCTGATTCTGCCTCTTGCGCTCTTCCGCCTCCCTAGCAGCCGACATCTGCTGCGCTTCATCACTTTTCGACGACTCCAACAGCGAGCGAGCAACTTCCGCCTCTTGCTCATTCAAAAACCTCAGCGGTAATTCCAGCGCAGAACATAAGTATACCAAAAATGTTCTGCTTTCTGCAACATACTTGCCCCCCGACAGGAGCAGCAACAAGAGACAAACGACGGATTCCTCGCGGTCTTCTTGGGTGATACCCACCAGTCTAGTGGGGATGGCGTGGTACCGCGCCTGAAGAGACTCAACTTCTTTTCGCCGTTGTTTGAGGAAGAGGGATTTACCATCTTCTTCTCCAGAGGCAGCGACGGAGCCCAGGAGGTCGTTGCCAAAGTCGATGAGATTTTCTCCGGGAGCGGGGGAGTCGACCTTTAAACGCGCTAAGCGGTCGAGGCGTTGTTGGCGGGAGGTAACTTCTTCGGAGGTGTCTTGGGGGGATAAAAGCTCTTTGAGGGGTTGAAGGAGGGAGGAGCGCCAGGTGTCGAAGTGGGCGAGGGTGGAGTGGCGGATGGGGGCGATTCGGTCGCTGCTTTCGTCGTAGTAATTGTTGTCCCTGGGGTTGGACTGGGAGTTGGGGGTCGGGGGCGGTTGGGTAGGGGAGGGCCATGTGGGTTAGAGGCCGAGTTGGAAGAGGCAGAGGGGCGGTTGGGGTTCTTGAGGATGAGTTGGGATCGCATCCAATCTGTTATTTCGACGGATAAGGTGTAGAGAGCCTTGCGTTTGGGGAGGTTGAGAACCACTCGCACTTGGCGGGGTTCGTTGGCTATGGGAGCCATGATGATGGAGATGGTGTGACCAAGTGATGTTGGTCGGTCGAGTTGTTGTTGGTGAGATTTGTTTTCAGTTCATTGGTGTTGTCGAGGTAAGTGAAGGGAATGAAGAGATAAAGAGTCCAATTGAAGACTCGAATATCATTGAGGGAAAGAGCGATGAGTGAGGTCGATCTGATGGAGTTATGACTCCATATATACCCCCTATTTTAAAGTTTAGGCAGACGGGATTGAAGATCAGATAGACGCCGAGAGAGTCACCTTGGAATATGCCGTTGGTTCCGTTGGTAGAGACGACTTTGCCTCGTTGGGCGTTCTGGATCGAATAACCGAAGTATTATTTGTATGGATCGGTTGGAGACCAAACGTTGGAAAAGTCTTCTTCAACTTTGTTGTTGGTGAAAAGGTGAGGAGTGACTGTTTGTGCTCGAACTCCTTACTTAAGCCTCCTCATGCTTCAAATGCTGACATGCAGGAGAGGCTGAAGTCAATAATTTCCCAAAGCGGAACACATGCCAAGACATAAGGTGAGCCCCTGAGCGACGCTAGCAAAATAACGTCAGTATGGAATTCTGAAGAGAACTTCACATACCGCCCAGCTCAACATAGGTCGAAATTCGTTTTTTCCCCAGTCGTAGATATCGTAAACATACATGGCAGAGGAACTCCCCTCGCGCCTGAAGCTCAACTGGATCTCTATTTTCCGCTCTCTTTCTCACACCTGCAACCGCCCAACTACCTTAATCACCTAACACATATACACACATGATACAGAACGCAGGTTCACAGCCCGCCCCATATGCCTGTGCCCGCTTTTTTTTCTCTCGACATCTTCCAGTCTGTCACAACAAACCCTCTCATCATCGACTATTGTTGTTGTTGGTTCCCAATTCTTTCTCTATAAGTGATATGCTTGCTGCTTGCTGCTGCTGCAATAATTTATTTGCCCTTGCGAACCCAACCCTCAACCGTCTCCCTCACACTGGTAACCGCCTCGTCGACCTTCTGATGCGCAATCTCGGTGTGGACCTTGGCCATGTGGATACCCTTCTCGATGCCTTCGCGGGTCCTGATGTGCGCATCCGCCACGGCGGGGAACTTTTGCTCGTACTTCCACGCAAGAGCGCTAACGTTGTTCATGGTGACGGGGAGGACGGCCCAGGCGGCACCGAGACCGAGGGCGAGAGGGGTGGCGCCGCGGAGGACAACACCGCGGTTGCGCGCAACGATGCTGCCGGCCATGCCAGAGACGAGGACGTAGATGAGGCCAGGCATGAGGCGCTCGCCGCTCTCACGGGGAGGAGCAAGGCCGGCGACGGTGGAGGTGAAGGAGTGCTCGAGGTCGAAGGCGCGAGCCATGCCGGCGTTGACAGCATCCTCGGCGACGCAGGCCTGGTCGTAAAGGAAGAGACGGGCGCGGCGGATCTGGGCGGCCAGACGGTCGGTAGGGGTAGGACCGCGGGGGGTGTTGGTGCTGGCGAGGACGTCGATAAGGCTATCCGTGAAGGTCTTTTGGCCCTTGGCAGCAGACTTGGTGGTAGGAGCGGGAGCGTTTAGGGTGGCCGAAGCAGGAGAGCTGACGTCTTTTGTGGTCTCGACAGTGGTGAAGGAAGGAGTGTTGGATGGCACAGCGTCGAAGTCATCGTCGTAGATGGGCTTTCTGGCCTATTTTCCGGGGTACAAGATATGACGTCGGTTAGTTCGCGCGAATATGGAGGAGGACGGCATCGGACTTGGACTTGGGACGAGGACGTACAGAGGCACGGCTCTCGGAGGCTTCGGCGAAGGCGACCGTAGGAACGAGGGCAAAGGAGCCGACGAGGGCGGCGGCGGTAGCCTGGGCGGCGCGCTGTGGTTGCCCAAAGTCTATGTTAGCAGAAGTTCGTATCCCATGTTCAATGTTTACCTTATGACGCAGCACATGTGATGAAGAGATCAGGTATGGAGTCGCATAGAGTAGATAGAGATTGACAAAAGGAAAAAGAGGTCGAGCTCACCCTCTGGAAAGCAAGTCTGGCAGCCATATCCAACCCAATTGACCTTAGGGGAAGAGAGACGGCGTCGAGGTGATGGAGAAGAAGAGAGGGGAGGGGGGAGGGGTGGGTAGAGCTGGCAAAAGAGAGCTTGGGATGAGGGCAGTTGGAGGTGGGAATATGGAATGGAATCAATCAATCAATGGATGTCCACTCGTGGTACTCTACACTGCACCGAGCCGGGCCTGGCAGAGAGTCCATACAAAAAGTCCAGGCGCAAAAAGTTCCCAATTCAAAAGCCTGTCAAGTGTCGCCAGGTACAGCTGCGGTACCCGTATCGTTACGGTAAATTCCGGGAACTCGGGACTTTGTTTCCTGCTTTTTCTTTCTCCCCTGTCGCTGCGGTCGCGGCCGCGGTGGGCGTGGAGTGGGCGTGCTCGGCGTGGTGGGGTTCCCGCAGCGGACCTGACGACGTGTGGGTCGACTGCTTGGCGGGGTGACCCGTTACGCACCTTTACAGCGGTACGATCCCATTGTTTCATCAAGGGAATCGGGGTACGTACCGATAACCGCTAAACTGGAAGGCACCTTGCGAGCTTGACTTTCGACGGGCGGGCAATGCGTTTGCTTCCTTCCACAACTGGAAACTTGACTTGGGATTGAACTCTTTTTTTTTCTTCTAAACTCAGTCTCTTGTCACAATTGTACCACCACCATATCTTTCTCTTTCTATATAGAATTCACGACACTACCATTGCGACACATGATCACCGCCTAGACGATCCAAAGTAGCTGTGGTCACCACGCCATCCACCACCCATTGCCGACCCAGCGACTACCTATAGTTAACCGACTCCTCCTCCGCAAATATCTTCCAAGTTCCAAGCCCAATCGATATATAGACCAACACCATGATACAACCTCTGGTCAGAGCCAGCAAACCCCGGCTCTGGGTCTGCTCCAACTGCCTCCTCCGACGCACGACTCCATCTCCTCTACTCAGACAGCAACGTCGACGATTTACTGGCTTTACTGCGCAAGCCCCCAAACCCTTGACGAGCAGCATTCCCGTCACCCACGATAACGGCGGCGCAAAGCACGACGACTCCCTTCTACGATCCATCTTCGACTCACCAGAGACATGGAAGCAGTTCTCCGGCGACAAACACGGCCGAAATGTTGGTCTCTTTCGCAACGCATACCTCACCAGCCCACATGGCTTCCTCGATTTTGCCCAAGTGAGCTTGGGAAAGGCTCGCGCCCTGGTTGATAAGGTCCTCAATGCCCAGACCCTCGACGAATACCGTGCCATTGTGCGCCATCTCGATCGACTTAGCGATATTCTATGCCGCGTCTTGGACATGGCCGACTTTGTGCGCGTCACCCACCCTGACCAGGCCACACAAAGGACCGCCTCCGTAGCCTGGGACATGATGTACGAGTACATGAACCAGCTCAACACAATGACGGGCTTGTACGATCAGTTGGTCAAGGCAATGGACAACCCAGAGGTTAGCTCCACTTGGTCTGAGGAGGAGAGGATGGTGGCCGAGGTCCTCAAGCTGGACTTTGCCAAATCTGCCGTTCATCTGCCCAAGGATGCGCGAGACAAGTTTGTTCACCTATCTTCCGCAATCAGCCAGACTGGTACCAACTTTATCCAGCACATGGAGCCCAAGGTCCCATACAGCACTATTGAAAAGTCAAGAATGATGGGCATGGATCCCGTCGAAGTCAAGAGGATGACGTCTATGGGCAAGGTGTATGTCCAGACTTTGAGCCCACAGGCTTCGATAGCACTTCGTACCGTCCGCGACGACCAGGCCCGGTACCAATTATTCATGGCCTCTCGCACTGCTTCCCGCAGGACGATCCATACGCTGGAGGAACTCATGCTGTTGCGCGGTGAGTCGGCCAAGCTCTCTGGTTTTGAAAGTTATGGTCACCTCGTCCTCCATGATCGCATGATGGCCAGCACCCCCGAGTCTGTCAGGCAATTCCTCCAAGCTCTGGCCGAAAACACCAGGCCGCAAGCTCAACAGGAGGTGGCCGATCTTACCGCAGCCAAGAGGGCCTTCAAGGGCCAAGACAACGTGACTCTTGAGGCCTGGGACAAGGACTTCTACGCCGAGTCCATCCGTCAGGCCATCAAGTCTCGCCAGAAGCGTGAAGATCTGTCTTCTTACTTCTCGCTTGGCACCGTCATGCAAGGTCTCTCCAGGATATTTAACCGTCTCTACGGCATTCGCTTTGTCCCTCGTGAGCCTATGCCCGGCGAGACCTGGCATCCTGACGTGCGCCGGTTGGATGTTGTCTCGGACGTTGAAGGCCATGTCGCTGTTTTGTACTGTGATCTCTTCTACCGCCCTCTCAAGTCGCCTAATCCAGCTCACTTCACCCTTCGCTGCTCGCGTGAGCTATCGCCACAAGAGCTTGCGGAAACTGAGCACACGCAAGCCGAAAACCCTGATGTCTTGATCCCTACCTTTGAGTCTCCCGAGTTTGCTGCCAACGACGGCATGGCTTACTCTCGCTCCGAGGACGGTACTATCAAGCAACTTCCTACCATTGCCCTCGTTTGTGACTTCCCCCAGCAGGCCCATAACCGACCCGCTCTTTTGTCCTTCTTCCAGCTCGAGACTCTTTTCCATGAGATGGGTCACGCTATCCACTCCATCCTCGCCCGCACATCTTTCCAGAACGTCAGTGGTACGCGATGCGCCACCGATCTCGCCGAGCTTCCTTCCACCTTGATGGAATACTTTGCCGCCGACCCGTCCGTTCTTGCCCTCTTCGCCCGTCACTACGAGACGGACAACCCGCTTCCCTACGAGTGGGTCGATAACAAGATCCGCGAGGCCCGTCGGTTCGAGGCGCTGGACACCGAGAACCAAATCATCCTTGCCATGCTCGATCAGGAGTTGCACTCGTCCAAGGCGATGCAAGGCCACATCGATTCCACCGAGATCTTCCACAACCTTCAGAAGCAGTTCAGCACCGCGCCGCCTGACCCCCAGGGAACAGCCTGGCAGGGCTTCTTCGGTCACTTGGTCGGGTACGGCAGCACCTATTACAGCTACCTCTTTGACCGGGTCTTGGCCCAGAGGGTATGGAACGTGGTCTTCAAGGCCGGAGAAGGCGGGGCTGCCCTGCAAAGAGAGAATGGAGAGAGGTTGAAGGAGAACCTGCTCAAGTGGGGAGGTAGCAGAGACCCGTGGCATTGCTTGGCAGGCGCCTTGAAGGATGAGAGGTTAGAGGGAGGTGGAGAGAAGGCGATGAAGTTGGTTGGAAGCTGGGGAGGCCAGCGGGGAGCGAAGAGCAATTGAATAAGCTGTATAGCGACTTGAAACGAAGAGATACCATGACGCAAATAAAGGGCTGCTCTTGGTTGAGCAGTTGGGATGTAACCAAGAAGCAAAGAGCTACGCTCGTTGGAAGGTTCTTGCAACAGCGAGGCTTGCCTGTTAGGTTGCCCCTGGCTACTGTATTTGTCTGGGTCTTCCCTACCGTGAGGAACCAAACTTGAGTCTATGGACTCAATGAGTTGGTTACGAAGCGCAAAATACACGTGCGCACACGGCACAATGCAGTGCCCGTAATGGAATCAACTTGGTCGCTGTTGACATTCTCAACGTGATTTAATCCTTCGGTTGCGATTGAGAGTCTGGAAAGTAGAGGGGAGAAAGATCATGGAAGGATATGTAACAAAAGCCGTATCCGAACCGGGCCCGAACAGATACTCAAAGATTGTCACCTCTGCGTGCCACTTGCCTCAATACGAACAAGTTGAGGTCGATGGACACTTGTCACTCAGAGTAGCAACACGCGAGTTCGCATCTTCTCTCCTCGTCCAAGTGGGAAAGATAGTTCGCCTGGAATCCAGTGTCATCGAGCAAACTTCCCTCATTGTTATCAGAGAGTGCTTGTCTTCTTCTCTTCTGACTATTTTGACATCCCCTCCCATATTCTCTTCACCTATTGTCTTTCCCTTCTCTCGAGTTTCCGCCCATCTTTCTTTCATTCTTCGACATGTCGTGCATCATGATATCTATCTTCAACGCTAAACGGCTTCAACTTCCTTTTTTCCAAGTGTCCGATGGAAGCTCCTCGGATTTTGCAGGAGGCATATCTTGTGCACTTGCCAGCTCGAAATCCAGCCGGAATGCGATCTGCAGATGTCAGGCAGAGGCTACCTTATGGGTATTGCAGGTTGCGGCTTTGCGAACTCAAGCCTGAAGGTGCGTTATCCTGCTGCAAGTGTTGGCCATGCTGGCACTTTATGTACTTCGATGATAAGATAGGAAAGTTGACACCCGAGGATGTGTGGTTGTTGGAAGCCCTACCATACCTTAGTTTGATTCTCCAATTCGGAATCGCTCCCAGACTTTGTTGCACTATATATACACCTCATCCAGTTGTTTCCATTCGGGAACAGAGCCGCAGACCATTCAATCTTGTGGAGGAAAGAACATCGTCCGTGGTATATACCACATATCTCAAATTGGCGAGTGTGATCTGTTGATTCAAAGGCTTCTTTCCCGATCTGAGCTGATTCTCTCTTGCTACCTGCCATTTCGACCTGTTTTCCACCATTGTAGCGTGGCAAGAGACAGTTGAACAGAAGGAAGGATATCATCTACCTCTTTTACTCCCACACAATCACTCTTCAGCCAGTGTCCACGTCCACGTTCCTCGGCTGCTTATGTCACTCTGTTCTCCCATATTCCAGTCTTTGTTTTTTTGCTCTTCTCTTCATCACATTCTCATCTTACAACCATCTTCACGTACTCGACATCGTCAACCAACATTCTTCTTTCTGTCCCCATTATCTCAACTTTGCTAACCCTGGTTTCATCGGTCTCCAGGTCAGTTCGTCTTGTTCTCACACATCCTTTCCTTACCATCCATCTGCCCGGCCGCAACGCTCGAGGTGCATCACGCTCGGCAAATTTCTTTCTCTTCCATACCCTGTGAGGTCATTTCTTTGTTTGTGTTCAATGGGGATATGCTAACTGTTCACGATAATAGCGATCATGGCACATTATTTGCTTACCCCATCGCCTACACCCTCTTCGGTACCCTCCTCGCCAGAAACCCCGGGGCAGGAAATCATTGAGTCCATAGAAGTATCACCATCACAAGCTTCCGATCAAACCGAGTCTACGGCTACACCATCCCCTGCAGCTTATCAAACCGAGTCTACGGCTACACCATCCCCAGCAGTTGATGAAGCCAGTTCTACGCCTTCCTCCACGCCTCAACGGCCGCAGTCTGTACCGGCCTCATCAGTCAAGTTCAAGTGCGACCAATGTAGCACCTGGGATGCCATCCCTGTGCAAGCAGTTATTCGCTTGTCCGAGGGTACTGTGGGCGCAAAATATGAGCTGTTCGAGAAGGTCGTTGAAGGTATCGGGCTCCGTGACAGACGACTGTGTTCTGGTTGTTTCATGCGCGCCAAGACTTGCTATGCCTTTCAGCGGCGTTTTGCCTCGATGAAATACTCGCTCTGTCCACTTAGGACGGACGCAGAGATCATCACAGCCGCGGAGTGTTTTGAATGCTTCGAGGTCGCGCTCGTGACGCACCTCCAAAGAATCAAGGGCGTGGACGAGCTGATCAAGTATGTTCATGGCCTGGCTGAGCAGCCTTCTGTCGGAGTCTTGGGAGCGGCCGCCGTATTTTGTCCTCCGCCATCGATGAACCATTCCCCCATACAGCTCGCCGATCTCCTCGCTCTCAAGGAAGCCAGTGATAACTACATCAAGGCACTGGGCAAAACGGGAGTGACGGGGGCGCGTGATCAACGGTTTCGAACTGCGCACTTCACGAACCGTCTACTTGAAGGCTTGATGCGAATCCCTCCTGTCGGTGTCCGTCTCGGTCCAGATGGACAGCCGGCAACAAATGCAACAGGGCCATACTGGCCACGTTTCTATTGCAGAATCTGCAGGTGGTGTCGGAGCTCCCGAGCCCAACTGGAGTCTATAGTTTAGGCCTTCTTTGGCTCCTTTTGTGCTTCCTACTCGCTTCTATTCCAGCAAACATCTGGTGTCTTGCCCATGTGCACCTCGGCTGAGCAGCAACGGCAACAGCACGACGAGGAAGAGGAGGGAGAGGAAGGGGGAGAGGAAGGTAACGACAACGAAGGAAAAGAAAATGAGGACGAGAATGAAAATTCTGAGGACGGGGGAAATTCTGAGGACGGGGTAAATACTGAGGACGGGGAAAATACCGAGGACGGGGAAAATACCGAGGACGGGGAAAATACCGAGGACGGGGAAAATACCGAGGACGGGGAAAATACTGACGAAGAAGAGGGAGAGAATGAAGAAGACGAAGAAGAGGATTATGGAGGCGAGGAGACCCGAAGCAACGCTCCTGACCCTACTCAGGGGCAATCCGATGCTCAATCCATTTTCCAATGCCCCTACTGCAAATACTACCCCTCCGGCAAACCCAAGAATTACAAAAGATATCTTGAGGCCCATATCAAGAACAAGCACGACAGATCCGATGAAACGCACAATTGCAATTTCCCGAATTGCACGAAGAAATACAAGTTCTTCCAAGATTTGATGAGGCACAAGAAGCAGGAAGGGCATTGGGCTGAGGGTGAAGAGGACGATAAGGCTAAATATAGCAGTGATGTTGGCAAGACATACAATTGCACGTTCTCCGGTTGCATAAAGGAATATAAATCCGCCCAAATTTTGCAACAGCATAAGAAGAGGAAAGGGCATTGGGTTGAGGGAGAAGAGAACTATAAGGCTAAATATGGCAATAAAGTCGAGAAGACACACAATTGCCCGTTCTCCGGTTGCACAAAGAAGTATAAATCCGCCCAAAATTTGCGGGAGCATAAAATAAAGAAAGGGCATTGGGCTGAGGGTGAAGAGTACGATAAAGCCAAATACAGCAGTAATGTTGGCAAGACATACGATTGTATGTTCTCTGGGTGCGGGAAGAAATATCAGTCCGCCCAAAATTTGCAGGAGCATAAAATAAAGAAACGGCATTGGGCGGAGGGTGAAGAGGACGACAAGGCCAAATACGGCAGTGATATTGGCAAGACATACGATTGTGTGTTCTCCGGCTGTACGAAGAAATATCAATACTCCTCGAGTTTAAAGAAGCATAAGAGGAAGAACGGGCATTGGGTTGAGGGTGAAGAGCACTACAAGACTAAGTATAGTCCTGTTGGCAAGACATAGGATTGCAAGTTCTCCGGCTGCACGAAGAAATTCAAGTCCTATTCAGGTTTATGGCAGCATAAAGAGAAAGAAAGAGCATGACTTGGTTGAGGATGATAAGGGCCACTCGTCAGGATCAGAATCATCTCCGTCCACCAACAGAAGTAGGCATACATGAGTGCATCAAGTGTGTATGTCAAACGCTGATTCCTTCTTCATAGATAAATTATAACAAAATCCGAGAAGCCTGTGTACCTCGTCAAGTTGGAGAAGTTCAAGGGCCCATACTCGATGAGACGTTTTGCCCTCGAGTACGTTGATTTGATATAACTGTCAAAAGAACAAGAAAAAAGAAGAAGCGAGGAGGTGAGACATTCATCGGGAATTACCCTATCTCGGAGCAGCACTAAACTAACATTTAAACGATGCACCAAGTGCCCACCCCCTGTCGCAAACATTCACGTTCTCCCGTCATACCCAACCTACAAAGATAACAATCACGATGTCTATCTAAGGATATGTTTTCTCTCAATGCCCGCATTGATTGATGACCTGGCCTTCGGGTGTGATAGACTGGTGGCTCCGAGGAAGACCTCATGATGGGAGGAGCTTCTCTCCTCCGTGTGGTCAGGGAAAAGCTGCGGGATACGAAGAAGCTCGATCAGACTAGAAAAGAGCCCTTCTGGAGAGTCCTTGTGCATATCCGATTCGAAACCACCCAAGAGGACGATTGAGATGATAGCTCTCCTCGCAAGAAACAGTGGTGTGAATCAGATACCCGTGATTGAGAAAGGTCTTTTACTTAGGTAGCGTTGACGGTGAGGGGAATAGCGGAATTGAAGATTAAGCGACTTTTTTTTTGCAGATTTTGGATGACCGCCAGATCTACCATTCATTCTCTGTTGTGACTGTTGCTTTTGACCCTTAGAACCGTACATCAATGTTCATCGTATCGCACTGGATATTACCACGTGAACGTGAGTATTGCCTTGTCAAATCACCAAGGCATATCGGTTCCATACCTTCTTCGATGATTTGCGATTTGTGGATGGATAGTTGTGACTTGACATAAGATCACGTTTCGAACTGCGAGTCGTTCTGACGGGAACATGCTCGTTGGAGGCAAGATCTTTTTGGTTGTATGTTTTGATATGCCTCTTCATGGCAATTTTTTGATGGTGGCTCGATTGTAGTGTGACAGTAATGTTTTTAAATATCTGAGTGTCTGAATGTCCAAGTGGCTAGTAGCTGTCTAAGGGTCCAGGTGTGTGATGGTTGATGAGCGTGTGGCTGGTAACTGTTGTTGACGACATAGGGAACTTAAACATTTGAGACGAAGATATGGCGGTGATATGTCTGGATTTACTCATTGAACTAAGAATGAGAGAGAGAGGAAAAAAGAAACATAGTCTAGCTTGAACGCAGAGACCGGTAGCCATGTGTGAGTTGGCCCCACTAATGCCAAGACATGTGAATGCCTTCACCACTTTTAGAGACATGTTCAGAAACTCTTCCTCGCTGGATAGAAGAACAAGCTCCTGAAGCAAAAGTCTTATCAATAATGCCACAGAAACGCAATCAGCGTCGCATTCAGGCATGTCGAAGGAGCGATTGGGATGGGTTTGCTGACGGACCCCTGTTTTCAGCTCTCGGCTTACAGGTCTTCAGTACTTCAGCCCTATCCTGCAGCTTACTGTAAAAGTATCATCGTTATCATCCTGGACTGTCACTCTACCGGTAGCAATTGGTTGGATCTTTGAGGGTTGCGGCTAATGGTCTGGGCCCCGTTCCTTTGTCATATTGGAAGGAATGGGGCCGTCAGACTTGTGTGCTGCTTTCCTCGTGTTTGGTAATTTTCCCTTCCTCACTTTCAACTTTCCTTCTTCTTTTGGACTTGATGACCCATTGGAAACGGTGCCAACTTCTCGCATTTTTCGCTTTTCCAGTTTGGCACTTAAGCTCTCTCGCGTCACGCAATTGAATTTTTGGTTTCACAAACGTCGATACACACCATTTGATACAATTCGTCCGAGAACCGATCCGCTCTGCACGGCGTTCGAGAAGTTTAAGACTGTGCAACACTTCATCTGCATCTGCAAGCCCAAACATGCCGCTGTCTTCTGTTTCGTCGCCATCCAGCCGGGTGCGCCGTACAAGTTTCATCGATATCCTCATCGTTCTTTTCCTCGCAATCAGTCTAGCAGCGGCAGAACAACACACCTCAACCTCACCGTCATCAACACCAGCAACGCCAACAATAGTACCTGGCTCCAACGGCTATGGCTATATCGGCTGCTACAACGAAACCACTAACCTTTCTGGAACGAGTAGCGGAACCAGAGCGCTTTATGGGGGAGATAATGAGGTGATTCCGGAGGAAATGACGGTGGAGAGGTGTTTGAGGTTCTGTAAGAGCGGGATGGGAGGGAGGGGGTATAGATTTGCCGGGGTTGAGTATTCGCGGTGAGTTCCCTCGTTACCCTTCCACCAATTTCTTTTTTTGGACAAGGGGAGGAAAAGGATGGGGGAGCCTATGATTGAGAAATAAAGAAGTGTTATGGCCAGGTGGTCATTTGAAAGACCAAACAGAAGGTCGAGGCAAAGCTAACCATTTACCTTCTGACAAAAGAAAATGCTGGTGTGCCACCCAACTCTCCTCACTCTCCGCCAAAGTGGCTGATACCGAATGTAACCTACCTTGTGACGGCGACGAGAGTCAGATCTGCGGAGGGGATTTGAAGATCAGTGTAAGATGTTTCTTCTTCTCCTTCTTTCCCTTCAACCCTTGATAATGAAGGTAGGACATCGTGTGTTAACAAGGTAGAAATGAGACAGGTTTACGACATGAATAGCGTCGCCGCCTCCTTTGCTCCTGCTAAGGAAAGGTTCTTCTTCATGGGACTGCTGGCGGCGGTGGTGACGGGTATGCATATTCTTTTGTGAGGGACTGGACTCCGTGGTTTTTTGGTCGTGGGTGAACACACAAATTAAAGGGGCATGGCAATTTTCTCTTGCTATCAAGGCAATAGCGTAGACTAGACGGTATTCACTCACATAAACATGACCTTGGAGAACAGTGATTATCAAGCAAGGGGCGTCCGAAATCCGACTGCGCTTCCAACTAATGGGTATCACTTTTATCAAACAGGGAAAAATACTCATGACAGTAACATGACAGCAGGTATCTCAACCCGTTGCTTAGCCAATTTGTAGCCCTCGACAGGGGTGTTTACTCAAAATTCATCTCCCCCAATCCCCTCTCCCTCATGGCATCCTGTACAGAAGCCTTGACAATCTCCACCGCTCGTTCCCAAGTAAGTTTTTCCATGCATTCCGCCATCTTGCCTTTCTTCTTCTCACTTATCCCATCTTCTTCCTCTCCTTCTTCCGTCTGCCGACCACCACCATCACCCTTCTCCGTCCCTTCTTCCCCTCCATCCAAAGATCCATCAACACACAACTCAAACCACTTCACCAACAACCTTGCCTTCTCCATATCCCTTTCTAGCATAACCACCTTAAAGAGATACTCCTCCAACACCTCCAAGTCCACCTTACTAGGCCCTTCTTCGTGTTTCGAGAACGCATACCACGTCTTGATCATATTCTTCACCGCGGCAGTGTTCGTCACTTTCATCGCGCCTCCAACAGCTGGTTTGAGAGGGGCCTTGGTAGGAGGACCAGGCCATTGAATCCGGCGTGGATCGCGGTTCGTGCGGCCCCAGTTGGGCGGAGGACCGAAAAGGGGGTGGTGGCGGCCAGCACCTGGTAGAAGCTGTTGATCATTGGGGATATTAAATGGGTTTTGCTGGTTGGGAACTTGAAGCTGAGCATTGTTACCGGCTTGACGACGACGGAGGTAATCCTTCGCTGACTCAACGTCTACCGCTATCAGGTTGACGTGCCGACTATGCTCTCGCTGCTCAGCGGCTGCTGCCTCTTGAGCCTGGCGCTCGAGCTGTCGGCGTTGGCGGGCGTGGTCTTCGATTACATCGCGCCGAACATCTTCGGGCAGTTCAGAGAGGAACTCGGGGTCTAATGGTGGAAGGTCGATTTCGAGCTCAACAGAGGGCTGGCGGGGATTGTCGGCACTGTGACCTTGGTTTGGTGGGCGGGCTGTGATTAGGGAGGCTTGACGGAGTCCGGCTTTGAGATCGCGTTCCTTTTCCTTCAGAAAGGCTGGTGGGCGGCCACGGCCACGCTTGGTGGGAGTGCGAAGACGGTCGACGGGGCGGTTGATGATGCGGTCTTTGCGAGGAGATTGCGGGAGGAGGGTTTGTCCGCCACCACCTCCCCCTTGAGGCTGTGGCTGGCGGCTTGGACCTGCTTGTGCTGTGTTTCGGCGGTGGGAAGCGAGGACTTCGGCTTGCATATCTGGCGGAAGCGCGTTGAACACTTCACGATCAATGTCTGGTGGCATATCTGCATCACGAGGAGGTTTTCTGGTGACCGGTTGTGGAGGTACAGAAGCATTGCGCTTGACGGACTGAGCCTTGATTTGCTCTTGTATCTTGGACCGAATGTCCTCTGGTAACTCCGCCAGAACAGCTGGGTCGAACTGAGAAGGCATGATAAACTGAGTTCCTCTGACGTTGAGCGGCGTCTTGGCCTTTTCGTCTGCCTCGCCAGCCCTGGCGAGATGCAAAGCTGGATGAGGCTTTGGTTTTCGAGGTGTGAGAGGGTCAGCAGTGATAGGATCCTTCTCGTCATGTTCCGACGAAGACATTGATCGCTTTGGACTCTGGGGATCATCGTCTTCAATAGCCTCAGCCTTCCGCTTCTTTGCCGAAGATATCACCGCTGCACCAAAACTCAGCTTCTTCTGACTTCCCTGTGGTGCAGCAGATGGCTTAAGTGGTTCGAGCTTGGTCATCTGGATACCCAATCCACGAAGGTCGCCCGGGCTGAACTTGTACGAGCGCAGAATCGCAACGGCTTCCTTTCCGATCGCCTCACCACTATTGGTAGCAACACCAAAGGAGATACTCTTGTTGAAGGTGTCACACTTGCCATGACCTAGATGTTTTGGCGGATCAAGAGGAGCATCAGCTGCTCTTCTCATAATTTTCATGGTCAGATGCTTCCCCTTGACACCCTCATTCAGTAACCGACGCTCGAGTTCTTTGGACAGATTCCTCACAAACTCCTCTGCCTCCTCCTGGTTGACAAAACGGATACCCCAGTTCACATCGGCCGATACTGACTTCCGCATGGGCTGCTCTCCAACCTCAGTCCGGTCAATACCGCGCGAGTATTCCCACAGCTTCTCTCCAGTTTTCGGGCCCAATGCTGAGACGAGCCTCTCCTTGCTGGTCTGCCGTATGTCTTTGACGAACTTGATCCCTAGCTCCTCAAGTTTTGCTCCAATGCTGTAGGCAACACCTGGTAGGTCTTCCACCTTGAGCTCGCCGAGGAAATCCAACACTTCTTCCGGCTTGATCTGGTACTGCCCAGCAGGCTTGGCTTTGCGGAGGGCAACCTTGGCCAGCAAAATGTTACCACCGATTCCAACAGAAACATGACAATCCGTATTCTCCTTGATCCGTTCCCGTAGTTTTGCAGCCATTTGATCCGCCTTTTCTTGTTCTCTCCAGATGCTCCCCTCGCTGATACCAACGCCTTTGGACCCGGCTTCGGCCATGACAATGTCAGTAACGTCAATGAGCGCCTCGTCAATGCTCACACTTTGAACAACCCCGCCAATCTCGAGGATAGCATCGTAAAATTGCCGACTCGCTTCTTCGTAGCCTGGGAAGTCGTACGGTAAGATCTTAAGATCTGGGCAAAGCTCCAGGGCGCGCTTCATCCACATGCCGTTCTTGACACCGAACGTGCGGGCTGGGTAGTTACAAGAGGCAATTTCGGAACCGCTTCCGTTACCGTGAGCTACCACAGCTGGCTTGTCACGATACTCCGGCGCCTTCTTGAGGGAGACGGCACAGAAGAAGCTGTCAAAATCGACGTGCATGATGTACCGACGAGAACCAGGAGGCCGCTTGGCCGGCTTCTTGGCTGAACCCTTTTCAGCTGCTAGGCTCTGCATCCGTGACTTGAGCTGTGCCTTCCATGTCGACAGGTGGTGCAGGCGGCTTTCGGAGTAGTATTGTTTGAGGAAGTCAGGGTTGGCTGTTGATGCCTTTCGCATTTTCGGGTCTGCTAGGAGTCTGGCGTTGTGCTCCTCCGAGGTCAATGGTTTTGTTGGCTTTAATTCCTCGGGCTTTGCTGGCTCTGGGCTTTGTAACTTTGGACTATGTCGCTCTGAACTTCCTGGATCCTGTTTTACCGACTGCGAACTTCCGTCTCCAACGACATCTGGCGTAGTAGGCTGGGCTTTGTGGGATTCTTCAAGAGGAGCTTGGTACGGAGTACTGGGCCGCGCGTCTGGTGGTTTCTCAGGTTCAACGGGAGCAGGTGGATCTGACTTGGACGAAGCTGGTGCTCGCAAAAGATCCACTGACATCTCATCGTCATCAAAGTCCTCGATATTATCGTTTACTGTCACCGATGGAGATTTGAAAGGAGTCTTTGGCTGCGATGGGCTGCTCCATTTCTTCAACTGGCTGGTGTAAAAGCTGTTCGCCGTCTGTTCTCTGTACCGTTGAGGAGTCTGTTGCTGCCGTGGTTGACTACTCAGCATCTTGCCAGCATCGAACTTGATGGTTCGCTGCTTCGGTCCCTCGTCGATAACCCTGTAATCGGTCCATGGCAATAGCCGTCCTGCTGCAATAGAGTCCACAATCCACGCCGGCTTTGCTACCCGGTAGTTTGCCAGCTCTGTTGCTTTCTTCGGTGGAATGGATGAAGCAATGATATGTGTTGCCATGGTCTTTCCAACGAGGTATTGAAGCCAGCCGCCGCCATGTGGGACTATCATGTCGTGAAGATCATTTGACGAGGGTTGGACATACCCGACCACATGGACGACGACGCCTTTGAAGATCTGAGGCTTGTCCTTTGCAGAAGAGCGTAGCTGGGCATCCCGATTCTGAAGCTTAATTTGCTTGTTCTGGAAGTAGTCGGCGAACCCCCCGAAGCGGCTGCCGCCGTACTCGTCGCCGCCTTCATCGGTGAAGGAATGGTTCTCGATTTTCTTCCGTACCGAAGCCGAGTTCTTGTCGCGGAGAGGGTTTCCAGTCATGATTATCAACTTGGTCGTGAAGTTCAAATATCCAATTCACGAGAATGAGATAGTCGCCCAAAATGGCTATGACATCATTCATGAATCGTCGTCGGGCATCTCGCCTGTTGCGCGTCGTTCAGCGGAAATCGGTAAAATGCATGCCGTAGACGTTGGAACGGCGATGAATGAGAAGATGGAGTATAATACACGGAATCACATAAAATGAAGGAGTTACAATGAAGTGGCAACTCCTCGTTGAGTGCCTTCCATATGCGGGAGACGTGACGGAACGCGACGAACTGCCGCCGGCTTTGATGCGAGGTCCCGTGATCAATCCCCACTTTAACCGTTCCTTCAATGGACCCATTTCCATCCCCACTTCCCGCTCTCAGTGCAGATCTCAGCCTCAATCAGACGCCACTTCTACAATCTAGCCTCGCGCCTCAACTCCCGAGGCTGGGCCTTCCGTCATTCGCATCATACCCATCTCCATCTTCTTTCGCAATTTCTCATTTTGTTCCACGTCCATTTCACCACGGAGAAACTCTTTAGCAAGAAGCGGGAGCGATACTCATCGCAAAGATGAACAACGAACAATTTCGCCGTCTCCTCCTCGCCAACGCCCAAAAAGACAAGAACAACCACCAGAATGGCAGCGCATCACCACCCTCCAAATCGCCATCAGCGCCAGCACCAGCAGGCAGTGCCACTCCACGCACCCTCGCCCTAGGCTCCAGAGCTCGCTCCTCCATCCCCATGACTCCACGCTCCGTTGCCGGTTTCAACCCACGCAACGAATTCGCCCGCCAACTCGCCGAGCGCAATGCAGCTTCATCATCATCACAACAACATCCGAACAAAAAGATCCGAACCTCCGCTCCAAAAGGCAGCAGGCTTGCCGAAGGATATGTTGATCGCGCCAAGCAGCGACAAGCGCAAGAAGAAGCAGACGAGCGGGAGCGAAAGCTAAAAGAGCTAGAAGAGCGGTTCAAGAAGGAAGAGATCTCGAAAGAGGAGTATGAGCGTTTGCAACAGGAGATCATTGGTGGGGGAGGAGATTTAAACACGGCACATTTGATTAAGGGGTTGGACTTTAAGCTGCTAGAGAGGGTGAGGAAGGGGGAGGTGGATGTTTTTGGGGAGAAGACGACAAAGTCACAATCGCCCGAGGTTGAAGAGGAGAAGCAGGTGGAAGAAGAGAAGCGAGAAATTGGGGAAGACCCAGACGACGTCCTCGAACAACTCGAATCCGCCGAAATCAAAGCCAAGGAGAAACAACAAGCCGAAAAGAAGAAGGGCGAGTTCGCAACCACGACCTTATTACCACCCGGCGCCAAGAAGACGCGAAACCAAATCCTGGCGGAACTAAAAGCCGCCCGCGCAGCGGCAAAAGCTAAGGAGGAGTCCAGCCTGGGATCCCGATTCAAGAAAATCGGACCGCAGAAGAAGCAGGCCGGGACGAGGATAGAGCGCGACGAGCGAGGGAACGAGATCATGATCATTGTCGACGAAGATGGTAACGAGCGGCGCAAGGTGCGACGAGTCGATGCCAAGAAAACCAGGGAAGAACAAGAAAAGGAGCGGGAAGCGCTTGCGGCTGGGAAAGTTTTGGGTATGGATGTACCCGAGTACTACAAGAAGCTGGAAGAAGAAAAGAGAGCGGCAGAAGCGATGGAGGAGGATAAGGAGCCGAATATTTTCGATGATGTCGAGAGTGATTATGATCCGTTGGCTGGGTTGGAGAGTGACGGGTCGGACGGCGAGTCTGATAAAGAGGACGGAGAGGTTGAAGATTCCGCCGAGAAAAAGAAGACGGATATGCCTCCACCACCAAAACCAGCAGCCGCCGATGGACCAAGGAATTACTTCTCGCAGTCCAAAACCGGCCTCGTCTCTCAAGAAGAGTACAAGAAACCCTCGCTCGACGACCCTACCTTCCGCGCTGCGTTGGCCAAGGCCAAAGCCATCAGCGCCGCTGAGAAATCCGAAGAGGAGAGGCTGACGGCCGAGAGAGAGGCGCGACTGCGGAAGAAGTTGCTGGAGAGCAGCCGAGACGATGAGGACTTGGATATGGGATTCGGATCGAGTCGTATGGAGGACGATGCGGATTTAGACGAGTCTTCTTCTAAGGTCAAGTTGTCAGAGTGGAACGGTGATGATGACGAAGACGAATATGAAGGAGGTGGAAAGGCGGGATTGGGGAGTAGCAAGGGCAAGCGAAAGAGGGGTGGGGGAAAGAAAGGTGGCGATAAGAATAACTTTGCGGACGTGATGAAGGTCATGGAGAGGAATAAGGCCAAGGAGTGAGGGAACGAGGGAGGAGAGCGAACGGAACAGCGATGATGATTTATACCCAAGCCGAGTGATATAAAGTATTTCTCTAATTCTATGTCTACAAACTATGTATCATAAAATTTTCCAAGCAGTGTTCTCTAGGCATGGACATTCTGCAACTATCCTCCATGCCATCTACGTCCTGTAAACCGTTTTCTGCCAATTCTACGCCAAACAGTCCCGTATCTCAGACCTAGTTAGCAACAGGCACATCCTCCCCCCTAGCATTCGCCTCATCCGCCCTGCTCACACACTCCTCCAACACCTTCCAGAAAAGCGGGATATCCAGACCCCTCGGTATCCTCACACCCTCCTCTCCCTCCGGCAACAGCTTCGCAACCGTCATACCTGTCTTGGCGCCATTGACCCTCGCATCCTCATAACTGCCCTCCGTCACAACCGTGACATCAAACCGCTCCCTATGCTTCTCCACCGTGCCCGGGCTGAAATCCCAGAAAGGAATCTCATAACCCTCAAGCGGAGTGCCAACAAGACCCGTCAACACAGCCGCCACCGCCAAGGGATCATGAAGCGGCGGACCCTCCGTAATACCAAAAACATCCGCATACGTCTTGGCAAAGAACATGAGCAGCTCCACCAACATCGTCCGCAGGGTAGTCTTCCCCTTACTTCCATCCTGCGGCAGCTCAGGATGCGCCGCCTTACCCTCCGGTCCGTAAAGAATCAAATCGCGGACTTGCTCAGTCGTCAAAACCATGTGCGTCAAGTCCAGCGGAATCAAAGTAGTCTTGCCCGCCAGTTCCCTGTTGCTGAAAATCGCGTGCGCCGCCTCGGGGTCGGCAAGGACGTTGAATTCGGCAAATTGCGTCCAGTTACCAACGCGCGGCACGCCGTCGACGGTTCCCAGGATGGCGGGGGTGAAGCCGTTTCCAAAAGCGCCGCCCATGAGGGAGAGACCCTTGATGTGGCTGACTAGGTCGGGGTGCTGGATGAATAGGGAGGCGGCGTTGGTGAAGGAGCCGGTGGCTACTACCCACGCTGTACCCGGGGCGCAGGAGCGTAGGGCGGTGGACATGGCGGTTATGGCGTCGATGGTGGTGTTGGGGCCGACGAGGGGGGTGGGGAGGAGGTCAGTCCCGTCGAGACCGGATTCACCGTGGATGTCGGTGGGCGCGTGCATGGTGGGTCGTTGAAGGGCGTGGGAGGCGCCGATGTAGATGGGGATGGAATGGGAGCGGGAGATGGAGGTTAGGATGGAGCAGGCGTTGTTGGTGGTTTTTCTGTGATGTTTGTTAGAGACAGGACTGATGGAGAGGGGGAAAAGGGCGACTTGACTTACTCCAAAGAGGCATTGCCAAAGACTGTAGAGATACCTAGGATGCGGATGGCTGGGTGATAAGCGGCCAGGAGGATGGCGAAGGTGTCCTGTTGATGATCAACTCGTTAATGTTTGCATTTCTTAAATGTTGGCCATCAACCTCATCCCCTATTTCTCGTCCATCTTCCCGTCGCCAGGAGGAGCACCGGTGCGATGCCATCACTGCCATGAGAAGGCCGTCTCTTGTCGGATTCGCTCCATCCTGATCTTGTCCAGTTCATCCTCTTAAGTCTTTCGTTCTTGCCATCATCTCATCTCATTTCATTCAATGCCCACGATACTGCCACGTTGTCACGAGACGAACAGGTGGAGATGAGATGGAGTATGTGAACGATGAGGGAAGAGTGACGTATTGAACCGAACTGAACCGACGCGAAGATGGAACTGTCCCACAAGCGCATGCACTCGCCCTGCACCGGCAGAGACGAACCGACCAAAGGGAACTGCAGGTGTATCTCTCACACTTTCCCTTCTGTTGTGTCTCTCTCGCATTTTTCCGTGCGTCTCGATCGAGTCGCGTGTGCAACTATACCCGTCCTCTCTTGTATCACCTTGAATGCTGCTGTACTTACATCGTGACCCGGATCGCAATCCAACCACACGGGAATTCTGTTATCGACAGTCGCCATTTTGTCTTTTGTTCTCTCTCAAAAATGTTTGCGAATGGGTTGTTTTCCCGCAAAGCCAGTCACAAATTCAAAGTCTTGAGGAAGGAAGTCTAACAGTTCCGTTGTTAGTAACCCTTTCCGATAAGCAGCGCGGGGTAAACGAAAGTGCTAAGACTCACTGTTCCCGAACTCAAACGCCTTTTCAGTCTTGGCGGAGGGATGTGTGCACACGCCGCACACAACTATGACAACTTTTGACAGTTTTTAACAGCTTTTTGGGCATTTAGACCGTTAGGGAAAAAAACACGAAGTGACCAACTCTCTTCAAATTTAAAAATAATAAGTAAAATAAGAGTCTTAAGAGCGCTGATTCCGAATCACTCATTAGATTTTTTATATCTTTTAATTTGAAAGAGATGCAAGCGAATGAAATCCAGAAACTTCGTTCTTCCATCGATAGTTGTGTGCGGCGTGTGTACACATCCCTCCGCCAAGACTGAAAAGGCGTTTGAGTTTGGGAATGATAGTCTATCTCGTCAATCAACCTGGGTATCTCAACAATTCTACCTTGTTTGACTTTGATCAACAGGTTGACGAAACGTATAAACGCAAAGAAAGAATGATGGATGGTTAAACAAAATCTATTTGCTAATCCAACTAGGTAGGAGGTCAAGCATAAATACAAAAGGCAACAAGAAACTTGGATGCCTGTTTCAAAGCCGCGGATATCCCTTCAACCGTCCTTCCATGGTGATCCCCAGGCAAATCGGTGTTTGTTAGTGGCTTGTCCCCTACCAATCTTTTCTCCACCACCATCACCTAAGCCCCGGAAAATTGCTTACCAAATAGGAAGGCGGCCTTGAAGTTGCTGAGGACGCCGAATCCCGAAATCTGTTAGAAAGCATTTATCCTGAAAAGATCTACATCACTGTTAACACGGGCGGAGCTTTTTCTTCACATCTTGTGCTTCATCTTTTTTTCTGTTTCTATTGCCATTCCCAACAAGACATTTTCTGGTTATAGCCCTGACTATCGCGATTCTTGTTGCGTTGGAAAGTTGGCTCTTGGCAAGCTGGAGTCGCCGCTGACCCCATGATCAAAACATGGAGAACTGCGGAGCTCCGGTGTTGGGGAAAGAAAATAAGGGGAAAGAGGGATGATCGCTACAGCAACGATGATCGATGAAAAAGGAGGCAAGAAGACACCATGGCCATTCATCGCCTTTTGACACACAACCTGAGGCGAAATGCATTGCGCATGGGGAGTTCCTAACATCTCATTATCCAACCACCATAACCCAGTACTATAGATCGCTCCAAACACATCTATCAACGCACGCACGCTCGCTTTCATCACCATTTCAGCCCCTTTCCCCTCCCCTCACTCTCAAGTACCTAATCCCAAAAACTCAATACTTAAAAGTAACAGTCTTACTCCTCACCCACTCCTGCAACCCCTTATTCGTATTAAACCTTCCATGCCCGCTCTCCTTTGCGCCACCATGCGGCAGCGTCGCCTCATCATGCACCGTCATGCTGTTAATATGGACCGCCCCGCTCTCAATCTCCTTGGCCATGCGCAGTCCCCTTCTCAAATCCTCCGTGAACACAGCGCTGGTCAGGCCGTACTCGGTATCGTTGGCGATCCGTAGCGCCTCCTCCTCGGTCTCGATTTCGTAGACCGAAGTCGTGGGGCCAAAGGACTCGGTCTTGTAGATATCCATTTCCGTGGTGACACCGGACAAGATAACGGGACGCATGCGGGTGGCGGTTTCCTCGACGGCGTCAGGGTTGCCGTAGAGAAGCTTGGCACCCTTGGAGAGGGCATCGGCAAGCAACTTCTTGTTCTTGTCGACGGCGACCGAGTTGATGAGGATGGGGGCCGGGGTCTGAGGACCGAAAATGTTCTCGACGGCGCCGACGAGCTTCTTTTCGAATTCGGCGCGGACCTTCTTGTGCACCAGGATGCGCTCGGTCGACATGCAGATTTGACCGGAGTTGAGGAAGGCTCCCAGAGCGCACTGCGTTGCGGCGTTGTCGAGGTCGGCGTCCTCCCAGACGATGGCGCTGGCCTTGCCGCCGAGTTCGAGCAGGACGGGCTTGAGGTTCTCGCCGGCCAAGCGGCCGATGATGCGACCGACCGCCGTGCTGCCGGTGAAGTTGACTTTCTTGACCAACGGGTTGGAGATGAGCGAGCTGGTGATGGCGGGCGCGTTGGCGGGCTCGTGAACGAGCATGTTGAGGACGCCCTTGGGCAGGCCGGCCTCGTGGAAGACGGAGCAGAGACCCCACATGGTGCGCGGGCAGAGCTCGGTGGCCTTGAGGATGGCCGTGTTACCGGCGGCGAGGGGGTAGAGGATGGAGCGGATACCGAGGATGTAGGGGGCGTTCCTTGTTGCGGACGAGATATTAGTGGCTTTTTCTTTCTTTCTTCTTAAGTTTGCCTCGCTTGACTGAACCGGACTGGAAACTCACCAAGGGGCAACGGCGAGGATAACGCCAAAGGGCTCCTGCAAGACAAGAGCACCAGAGTTGGGATCGTTAACTACTGGGAACGAACCCTCCAACGTGTTGCATCTTCCGGCCACATCCAAAAGCAAATCCTTGGCAGTCTGAATGTTGAAGTCGGCCCATTGGCGTGGAGCACCCGTCTCGGTCATCATGTAGTTGCCCAGCTCCTCCTTCCTCTTCTCAAAGATCTCGACCGCCTTGTGGAAGATGTCCCGGCGCTGGTTGGGGTGCGATTTCCTCCATGTCTTGAAAGCTTCGTCCGCGGCCTTGACAGCAGCCTGAACTTCGGCATCGGTAGCGCTGCTGCACTTGTGGACGACCTTTTGGGTTGCTGGAGATGTGACTTCGAAGGTCTTGGGCGTGACGACCTCCTCGCCGTTGATGAAGAATGGTACGGTATATTCAGCCATGGTTGCGGTTCGTTAGATGAAGAACAAAGTCGGATCGCCAGCACAACAATCCGGGGTATCTAGAAGCTGGAGGGAAAGGGTTAAAACGTTCAACCAGGCAAAGGACAACACTGCTGCAAGTAATACTGAGAAACAGAATAAGGATCGAGGGAAACAAAGGAGGAAACGAGGCCTCGGCCGGCGTGCGTAGCAAGGGTTCTACAACATCATATGTATACGTCGTAGCGGATCCCCTAACAACGGAGTGAGTGGGACTGATGAAGATCTTGGTTGCCCACATCCCCGCAGCACGAAAGCCGGGGAGTGGGTAGCATTGATGATGAGCCGGTGAACCATCTAGGACATCCCCGTCGAACCTGAAGCAATGCCGAGCTAGACGAGCCAGCAGCTTCGATTAGATATGTCAGCTGCGAGAAGAAGTCCGATTTCCGGGATTCTATTGGATCTTGTTGATTGATACTCAACAAATTTTGTCAGTGATGCTGACGAATATGGTTGCCACGGACAATTTGACCCGGACTCTTTATCCTGACGAGCTGCTTGCTCAATGTGTCAGAGACGTTTCGCCCCGGATATTCTCAAGTTGGGGGTTACACAATCTCGGCCCCAGATTTTTGTTATCATGCAAGGGTCAATGTCCATGAACGGTGTCGATGACACGGCGACACTGGCAGAAGTGTCGACGACTGCGAACGACCATGCTGATGATGGGATGAACACTCAGGCTCTTTGAGGAAATCTGATAGTTAGTCAGGTCCACCAATCAGAGGCCATCTTCCACGTTCCTGAAGCGAACACCAGGAACGGGGGCAACACACCCACAACCATCCCCGTGGGCCTTGGCAACCTAACCCCGTGGGCAACCAAGGTGCGGGGTCTTGAGTGTGCTCGAAGTGGGATCTGGGCGAGGCGGAGGTGACGTTCGGCATCTGTCTGACAAATTCCTCAGCTTTGAGGCTCAACCTTGATACGATGACCGGGGTTCGGTTTGGCTTGGATTTGGGGATAGCTTCGGGAGTTGGACATGTGCCTGACCTGCCCGACGACGTGGACGGGGCGTCGTGGAAGTGGGAGGAGGGCCGCGCAGTGCTTGTCGGGAACCATGTGGGGGAGCTGCGTCCGCCCCGGTTTGGGAAGAACAGGGAAGACCCGGGCCCGGATGAAGCCAGCAGTGATACGGAGCGGCGTGTTTGGGGTCTCCGAAGGCTTGGTGTCTCTACGCCCGATGTTCGGACACCTCCCGAGACAACCCCGAGGCCGGGTTCGCATGTCCGGAGGGTCCACTCAGGTGACATTCGGGGCCGAGAAGATCCACACTCGGACACGGAACGGAGGTGTGGAAAAGGCTGGCTACCGACCGTACCTGACGACCCATGCTCCGGAGTCCCACGAAGTTTCTTTTTGTAAAGTCCTGACGGAGGCCGGAGGGCCGGTTAAAGTTGGCACGGCCTTGAACTGGCAGATCATGTGCAGTCGATGCAGGTAGGCAAGACGTAGAGTCTTCGCATCCAGTAGGTAAGCAACATGAGATTCCTGCTCGACCTTCGAAAGTCGCGAAGCAGTCGCAATTCTGATTTGCCCTCTTTCGTTGAGTAGGCTGCGATAACATGTCGAATGAGCGGTCTTCCTTTGCTGTGGTTACAATGGCTGTCTGAGATTTGAGGCGTCGTACAAAGTCAGCTTCGCTTTAGGCTTAGACATTGGAAACGGGAAAGATCGAAGACGGGAACACAGATTTGCCCATCTGTCAATCGGATCGCAAAGCCCGGAAGCCAGAAGCTGCAGTGTTGCTGCCCGTGACGGGAACCAGGGCGTTGCTGATTCTGAACGCTGAAAGATCCAAAGCCCAGGTGGGGTAACTGCAAGCCTCTTGGCAGCTGCTGGCCAGTCTCGCCAGTTGACGATTTGGGCGTCAGGAACGCACGTCCCTCCTCCATCTTGAGAGGAACATGCTGATGGCCTTCAACAGCTTGTGGACAAAAAGACTTGATATGATGTGAACACTCGCGCGCTGTGCCCAAATCCCACCTTGTTTCTTTCTGGCGTTTTGCGGGAATTGCGCGGCTATTACCCGTGCATTTGGCGATACATATGTTTGCTATCCGTACCGGCTTCCAGAGCAACCCTCCGATTCAACATGGCATTCTCCAACTGTGGTTGCACACAAGGCACAGGCCGGAAGGGACGGAAAGACAGTCGCTAACCACAAGAACGGCAGCGCCTGTTGGTTGATGCTCTTCACGATACGGCTGAAGCACCGAGCGGATCGAACGAATCGACAATGGCACACCCGCAACCCACGAACCGATTGACACCAGTCTGGGCTCGATTGGACCGCCTTGAACCGCCTTGGACCCTGAGGTCTAGACCGGGCCATTGGCTTCCGATCATCACCCCAACAGGGTCCTCCCCCGGACTGTCAGACGACGACAAGCGAGACCGAAGCTGATGGCGCCCGCCGCGCCCTCGATATGTTGACGTTTCCCACAAATCTCTCAGCCGTCTCCTCTCTTCCGTATTGTGAGCAAAACGAGGCTGTTTAAAATCCTCTGATGGCCTCGTGATGGCTTCAAACTTCCCATCTTCACATCACAGCAAGACCCCTCTGGGGGTTTCTTCCTGTCGCCACTCGACTGGTACAATGATATAATCAATGTTACAGTCGATCTGTCCGCGCTTGTACGCGTCGACGCATCAAACCATTCAGCTGCCAGTATTTCCAAAGTGCTCGCAGGTTTGAGGCGTGTAGAGATCGCGAGAATTGGCGGTTCAAGTGTGCCCTGGTGGTGTCGGTTGCCCCGTCAAGCATTTCCTCTTTTTGAGTCTCCATCATCATGTGCATGCATGAAGATGTTGCCCTCGTCTTGACGTGCCCAACTCATAATGACGACACGTCAATTCTTTCATCGATTAGCAAGATGGACCAGCGAACATGTAAGTGGGAATTGTAAAATAATCACCCATCGTTGATTGATAACGGCCTGGCAGACAGCACAGTGGATCGAGGGATGGTTGGGTACTTGTCGATGTATGGAACGATGGGACTCGTTCGAAGCGAAACGGATGCGCTATTACTTGCTATACGAGGCTTATCCAGTCTTGAAAAAAAAAAATTCTTTGATTGAATAGGGCATTGTTAGTCACAAGCCCCCGTCCCTCACAATCCACCTTACTTACTATCCAAGATCCAATTCTTCTTGTAAGACGCCAAAGTTACTGCTTGTTTTTGGCAACAGGTGCCTGCTTGCTTGCAGCTGCACTGCTTCCATTCCTTCCGTTCCCCCTGTTCCAGCCTGCAGTTCACAGTCCTTCCTGCCTTCGGAGATCGGGGACCTGGGTCCAGACGGAGCTCCTACTAGTAGGCTCCTGTTAGGTTGCCTTACCCCAGGGCAACTGCAATCCACGCATGCAGAGTGCTTTCCCTTCTTGCTGCGGCTACATCTGATTTTAGTTTGCTCTGCCTTCCACTTTCGCAGCTTGCTTGCCGGCACCCGTTTTGCTCCTTCCTTTTCCACTTCCTCTCCATGGACCTGGCAGTTTTAAGTTGACTACTACAGACCGGCGACAGAGAAGCGAAAAGTCTCGACCTCAGAGTTCCACTTCATTCTTTCACTTATTTCTTTTCTTCCATCATATTCGTTCTACAATCTTTCCACCGCGTCCTTGTTAAATGCTCATCAACTTCAACCACAGCATCTGATACCCTAGCTTCGATATACTGCCGCTGCGCGCACACGACCTCTTTAATTTTCTCTTCGAGTTTGGCCGAATAGTCCCACGGCGTACGACCGCCAAGCAACCTCCTGCGCTCAAAAGCCTCGATTATCAAGACAGCCAAGATACGCTGCCCACTATTGTCCTGGACCGGCACCAGAAAGCATTCATCACTTTCTTCATTGATACAGTACTGAATACGGATATTGTTGCCTTTGGGCTTCGCCGGCTTCGTTTCTCTCACCTTGAAACATCCAGTCAAAGAGTCCGCTGCGCCCGACGTTTCCTCTCCGCATTCCAGCTCCATCCCTCTCAGTGGTTACCACCCGCCTGGTTGACCAACCACCACTGTCACATCTCCAACAACCACTTCCCGGCCGCGTAGGCGCCCGACATCTTGACTCCTGACGACCCATCCCAACTCAGCTGGGGACGCCATGCTTAAGGCCCGGCTACTTCAGCCATAGCACTAGTAGCCTTTCTCGTCTTTGAACCTTTAGCCTTCCCTTCTTCTTCGAACGACGCAAGGTCAATATTATCCAGCAGTCCTTTACGACCGAAAACGTCCCACCAATTTGCGAGTTCCGCGGACCAACAGGATCTCGTACGACCCAATTGTGGGACGACGACATGGGTCCCGGTCTTCCCTCTTCCCCAGATGACAATGACAACCCTGTCTTGCAGGACGAGCCCCAGTCCGTTTCCCAAGAGACGAAACTCCCACAAGAGCCCAACATGCCTTCAGCACTACCGGACGAAGAGCCCGTGCCCAAGTCTGAACTTCCGTCCGAAAGTCCAACAGATGGCATCATACCGCCAGCCCAGGGGAACTTGGGGCGCCTCTGGCGAGGAGTCCCTTCCATGACTCCTTCACTACGCCGAAGCCAGTCTTCTAGCCCTCTGCGGCTGACAATGCCCTTCATAACTCCGGGTCAACTCGCCTTTTCAGCAATGCAATTTTTGCCTGTCCCGATTTTGGTTCTGGATAGCCTCAAAACTGTCATATTGGCGAACGAGGCCATGGGGAGACTACTGGGTATACCGGTTGATGCGGCCGAAGAAGGGGATGGCTTTTCTTCAACAATCAACCAGCTCCGTGGCCAGACGCTTTCCCAAGTTGGGGTCGACCTCACCCAGGATGGCATGCCGGTGTGGATCTCATGGGAACAATTCTTGGACCAGGTCGCTCTTGAGATGGGTGTTGGAAACATAGGACTGGAAGAGACCCTCAAATCAGCTCTGCCAAAAGATCCCGAGAGAGAATCCACGCCACGTCCCGCAAAGGCTGCTGCTACGTCTTCGACTACATCGCCGCGCTCTAGATCGACTTCGGCCCCAACGATAGATGGAGTCTGCGATGGAGATACGAGCAATACAGCTTGTCGTCTATCGCCCAACGCTGTCGTCGATGTAGTCATTGCTAGGAGAGATATTGCCCGAACAACCTTTGACACACGCGCCAGATCGGAGAGTTCCACGTTCCATGCGCAAGCCAAGATGATTATCTCGGTATGGCAGTTGAACCCACAACAAACCTACTTTACCCTCACTTTCACCAACATGGACTCCAAATATGTCCCTCCGATGGGCGCTAAGAAGCTGGCCGGAAAGAGTGACGTGTTGGAGGCTGCTGAGAAGAAGTATCCTTACACCGTGAACGACCCTCCTTCTATGACATCCAGCCGTGACTCGCATTCTCGCTCTCCATCCGTTCCCATAAGCCCTTCTCAGGTCGCCATGTCTTCCAGTCCTTTTCCTCCTCTTGGGCCACCATCGCAGTCTTCCGTCACCAGTGCTCCTTCCATGTTGCAAAAGATCACTGTCATGAAAGATGCCCTTCTGGATAAGACACAGACGCCAATAATAGCTATGTGGAAGGACGGAAGTGTGATCCTTCCGAACAAACCTGCTAGGCGTCTCTTCAATCAAGAAGTTGTGCATGGCGCACCACTCGAAGGGTTCAACATCTTGTCACAGTGGAAGATATGGACGGACGACTTTAGCAGGCAGCTAGACCCCGATGAATACCCAATATCTGTCCTACTCAAAACTGAAACGCCCTTTGAAACTTACAGGATCGGCATGCTGGACGAGAATGGCGAGCGGTTGATATTCGACGTCGAAGGCGCTGCGATTCGAGACGAGATCACAAACGAGTTTCTGGCGGGCGTGATAACATGCAGGGACATAACGCGAATCGAGCATGAAATCAGTCAAATCAAGGAGGCAGACGAGGAAAGGTTCAGGTTGATATGCGATACAATGCCTCAGCTTGTGTGGACTACGGGACCAGACGGCGCACATGACTTCTACAATAGTAGGTGGTATAGCTATACGGGCCTGACGGTAGAAGATTCACTAGGCGGAGGTTGGAGGAAAGCGTTTCATCCGGATGACTTGGTCGAGACGGAAAAGCGATGGAAAAACTCGCTTCGAACTGGCGAGCCGTACGTGATAGAGTACCGATGCCGCAGCAAGGAAGGCGAATGGAGATGGTTCCTTGGTCGTGCGTTGCCCCTCAAGAACAAACATACCGGCAGGATTGAGAAGTGGTTCGGTAAGTGGCCTTCTTTGACTCTGTCGAAACTTTCATAGTGGCTGATCATTGAACAGGAACCTGCACCGACGTGCACGAAACCATGGAAGCAAAGCTCGAAGCCAAGCGGACAAGACAACAGCTACGCAGCGTCATTTCTCATTCAAAAATGACCATGTTCTCCGTTGACCCTGATCGCAAGGTTACGCTGCTGGAGGGTTCGTTGATTTGGGATGCTCTTTCGCCTGAGCGCAGTAGTTCCTCTTGGTTTATCGGGAAAGACGTTTACGAGGTTTTCAACCACCTGAATCCATCCCTGCCGGAAGGCCAGTCACCCGCCTTTCTACAACCTGTTGAGTCCATTCTTTCCGGGAAAACACCAATAGGGTTGCAAGACCACAAGTTTGGTAAGTACCATCGCAGAGCTAAAGGTTCTAGTGTCCTGAAGAGTCTAACGACAGACTCAGCAGGTAGATGGTACCGCACTGGCTTCCAGCCCATTCTCAGGAGAGATCCTCGTACCGGAAACTCAACAGAGGATTCCATCGACGGTGTCATGGGTTTCATTATGGACGTCACCGAATTAAAGGATCGGGAAAGGGATATTGAGGCCCAGGTGTTGGAAAAGCGACAGCTTCTAGCCAATGAAGCAGCTGCAAAGGAAGCCAGTCGGCTCAAGAGCCAGTTTCTGGCCAACGTAAGTCGACACGTGGACTTATCACATCGCCTCCTAACTGACAGTGATTAGATGTCTCACGAAATTCGGACGCCAATCACGGGTGTAATCGGAATGGCGGAATTGTTGCTCGATGTCATGCTTGATGCTGAGCAAAGAGAGCTAACGGAGAATATTTTCCGCTCGGCGAACGCCCTTTTGACGGTCATCAACGACATCCTGGACTTTTCCAAGATCGAGTCCGGCCGCCTGGACATTGAAGAAGTACAATTCTCGCTAGCTGTTGTTATTCAGGAGGTCAGCAAGATGCTCAGCTTCACTGCCGAGCGGAAAGGTTTGGCCTTCGACTATGAAATCTGTTCAGATATTGTGCCTGATCTGGTTGTCATGGGGGATCCTGGGCGCGTGCGCCAAGTAATCACCAACCTCATAAATAACAGCCTCAAGTTCACTCATGAGGGGCAGGTTAAGCTAAATGTCTTTGTCGAGCAGGAGACAAACGATACCATCGAGGTCAAGTTCGTGATTCAGGACACGGGCATCGGTATCGAGGAAGAAGTGCTAAAACGACTGTTCCAGCCTTTTAGCCAGGGAGACCCCTCGACAGCGCGGAAGTTTGGGGGTACCGGTTTGGGGCTGACTATTTCCAAGAACTTGCTGGAACTGATGAAAGGGCGTATGGCGCTCACTTCCAAAAAGAACGAAGGAACTACAGCCACGTTCTGGATTCCATTCAAGAAACCGCCAAAAGCGCAATCGGCTATCGGCCCGCTGTCTGATAGATTGCAGGCCGAGACAAGCGTATCCTGCAACAGTCCGCCTCCGGGTGAACCGGGACCAAGCGGTGATTCAGCCGGCACGAGGTCGGCTTGGAGACAATCCTCGTTTAGCCAGTCTGCTACTAGCTCACAAGAGGATCTGTCCATGTCTGATCGTGGCAACATTTTTGTCCTGGTAGTTGAGGACAACGCTATCAACCAGCAAATCGCTATCAGGACGATCAAGAAACTTGGCTTTCAGGTTGCGGCCGCCTGGAACGGCAAGGAGGCTCTCGAGTACCTGTCCGAGGCTAGCGCCGGCAAGAAAAGGAAGCCGGACATTATCCTGATGGACGTGCAGATGCCCTTGATTGACGGGTACCTGTGCACCCATCTCCTGCGGCACCACATTCCCTACAGGACGTACGTGAAAGATGTGCCCATTGTGGCCATGACGGCCTCGGCAATCCAGGGTGACAAGGAGAAATGCAAGAAAGCGGGCATGGACGACTACCTCTCCAAACCGGTCAAGAGTAAGACACTCGAGAAAATGTTGTTGAGGTGGTGTACCACTAAAAGGGAGGACTCGTCGCCGACGGCGTCGCAATGCTCGGAGTCGGGCGAGCATTGTCGGAGTGCTGATATACCTGCTGTCGGGCTGGATGAGGGTGAGCAGCCGTCTGATTTGGACCTTAATGAGGCGGTCGACGAGGCAGATGATGCAGAAGATGCAGAAGAGGTGGAGGATGAAGGGTCGAGTCTTGCCACGCCTATGGGGCCTGTTCGCACCACGGAGGGACCGTCTCAAGGCGGTGTTCAAGAATCTGCGACAGGGGGTTACTTTGCGTCGGCGACGGGTTCTGGACAGCAGCCTGTTGTACCAGAAGTAACCGATCCTATTGGAGACTCCGATGAGCAGACCGCATCTGGTCAAGCAGGGCCAATTGTCGATGGGGAGTTTGCATTATCGAGTGGATTGGAAGAACAAAAGGAAGCAGAAGAAACGGCCTCAGCAAATCCGGCGTTGCCTGAGACAGAGGAGGAAAGTACAGAGAGTACACTAGGAGGAGAGGCGTTGACGGAGGAGAATTTGGGAAAGTTGCAGGAGGAACAACAAAGCAAAGAGCTGCAAAGAAAATAAACCACGAGGGAAGAGTAGGGGTATTACATAACTTTATGTCCAATAAGTAGCGGTCTTCAAACAAAAAGCGAAATCAACTTCAAGAAGACATAAATAGTTGAAGGAACATAGAAGAAGCGAATGTGGGAAGGGCAAGCTCGTCTCATACAGGGATAAGGTAATGTCATGATACCGTTAGGTGTTCTGTGTTTTTACTATGGGATGACTTATGTGAAAGAAAATAAACAAACTGTTACTTATGACCAAGATAAAGTCACGCCGGCGTGTTTCTCTTGGAAGATTACATCTACCTAGTACCTAGTGCATAGAGACGAAAGGCCGCAGATAGTCCAAAGGTCAGCAGATGATCTACCAGGTAGATGTTTATAAAGCAAGCAACAAGCAACAAGCAACAAACCAAAGACTTTTGAACAGAAAGACTTACATTCTTCTTACACATATTTGAACAACTTCAATGATCATTTACTTCGCTATTGTACTTTTCCTGCCCCTTCCTGCTCTGCTCCAATCCATTTTCACTAATCCCTCTTCAGCTAGGTAGGTAGGTAGCCAAACAATCATAACCTCCTTTCTCTCCCACAGATCTAAGCCTACTAGACCTACCCTCTCCGTCTCCCCTGCGCAGCAGTCCTCCCTCCCCTTCCTCCTCCTCCTCCAGCCACTCCTCCTCCAGCACCTCCACCTCCTCCTCCAACAGAAGCATCAACCTGTCCCTCAGGAGTCACCGCCGGCGCCACCGTCGAAGCTACAGACAGGGAAGGATGTCCTCTCGTCAATCTAGCAAATAATCCCTCCTGCTCGTCCGCTTCCATCGCCATTCTCCTCCGTTGAGCACGGATGGCGGAAGCGGCTTGGGCGGCTGCGGCGCGTTGTTGGGCTTGAAGTAATGCGCGGTGGGCGGGGGTTTGGGGGATTGGTTGCGGTTGGGGTACTGCTTGGGGTTGGGTAGGTGGTGCGTGGGCTGGTCTGGGTGTTGCGTGGGGTGTGTGGGTTGTTGGGTGGCCAGGGGCATGGGGGGTTATTGTGGTGCCGGGAGTGGTGGCTGCCGGGGTGCGGTGCGTGGGAGGAGTTGGGACTGGTGGTGGTATGTTCTGCGCTTGGGAGATCCGACGGTTGGTGGTGGCGTTTTGGTAGGTGGTGTTGGTTCGGGTATTTGGAGGGAGATGGTTCTGGTGGGTAGCTTGGTGAGCATGTTGCCCCTGGGACTGTGACTGTTGGGAAGTAGCAGTAGAAGCTGTCGTAGCTGTCGTGGCTTGTGAGTGCAGTGCTTGACCAACCGGTGTCCCAATTATTTGGTTCCCTGTTTGTGAGGCAACGGGCGGGGTGTGGAATTGTATTTCGTGGGATTCTACTTGGAGGCCGTAGGCGCTTTGGATGCTGTGATAAGGAGGGAGTATTTCTATTCCTCGCGAGGAAGATCGGTTGTGGGAGCTGCCGCCGTGGTTGAGGCCGATGTCGGTGCCGTCGTCGGAAGGCGAGGATGGGATGAAGGGGATGTGGGTGTTGATGTCCAGATCCATCTCTCCGGAGTAGGTGTACCCCTGGGCTTGTTGCGACATTCCTTGGTCGAGACGCTGTGTCTCTTCTTCCGAGGAGGGTACATCTGGTGATTCTTGGGCAGTGGCGGCTGGCGTTTGTTGGCCTGCTCGTGCCGCTGCGGTCCCGCGTAAACCTCTCCTTCCCACTCCTCCTGCAATGGCCGACGGGGTTGCTGCTGTGGTCGTAGGTCCGGTAGGTGTAACCGTCGCTGCCGCTGTCGTGCGTGATTGATGGCCGCCGCGTGGTTGTCTCCCTCCAGCAGTAGCTGTCCCTGTCGTGGCAGCTGCTGCTCTACCACCCCTCCTCCCAGTTGTTGCGCCCGCCTGTCCTTGCTGTCCTTGCTGTTGACCCTGTCGTTGCTGAGCCTGCTGAGCCTGCTGAGCCTGCTGAGCCTGCTGAGCCTGAACCCTCCCCGCCGCCTCACTCTGCTGCTCCATCATCCTCGCCTGTCTCTGCGCATGTCGTTGCGCGTAATAACTCTCATCTCCAGCATCTTCCTCCTCTTCTTCCTCCTCACTTTCTTCCTGCATATACGGTTCACTTATCCTCCCACTGCTGTGTCCCCCTACACGTCCACCACCATGACCAAACCCTCCTGTCCCGCCGTGCCCATGCCCCTGACCAGCTCCAGGTCCCACATTCCCCACCCCAGGATGTTCCCTCCCAAAGATCCTCGCCCCGGCACTTGGCGCTTGTTGTTGTTGAAGAGGTTGTTGCGGATGGTGACCACGCCTCATAGCATCCTGACGAGCTTGCGTGCGAGCGGCGATGGCGCGAGCCTTTTGGCGCTCGTGGGCGCGGTCTTCGTAGGAGGCGATGTCTTCGGCGGTTATTGTGAGGAGGGTTAGGGGGCGGCGGAGCATTTTGGACTCGAAAATTCCCTTGGCTGGTTTTGGTGTGGGTGGTTTTGGATGGGGATACTTGGGAGAGTGAGGTGAGATATGGTAGGGGTGAGATGTGGTAAGGTATGAGAGGTAAGCTGAGGTGAGGTGTTGCTGGTCGGGTGGGTGACTGGTGGTGAGGTCGGGAAGATTATTGATTGGTTTTCGCTGACGGATAGTTGGTTGAAGAAAAATGTCCTGTTTAATAATTTGTTCAGAAGTCTACTTGCGAGAAATCTATCGGTTTCGCTGGGTTGGTTTTTACATCCGCCGGAGTGAATGAGTGAATCCGCGCTGTGGGCGCAATGACGACGCCCTTGCGAACGGTTTGCGACGGCGATGTGATGGATGCGATGCGGGGCAAAAATGCGTTGCGCTTAGGTCGCACAGGATTTTGTGACTGGTGAAAATGACGCTGAAGGCTGTTGACAATGCTGAAAAGAGGAATAGAAGAAGAAACGCCAATAGACTTTTGGATATCCTGAATTTTAGGTGAGTGGTGATGCTTGGTGGTTGCCAGTGATGAAAGTTGATGGAAGCTCCCCGCAGAAACGCGTGTGGGAGAATCCAGGGTTGAAAGCGCGTGGTTGTCTTGCGGAAGGGTTACGAAGCGCCAGCGGAAACAAAAGGGTTAGGGTTAAGTGCGGGAGCGGGAACCGGATACGGTACCCCCAGCATCCCCTTTAACGTCTTACGTCTACACTAGCTTGACGACGGTCACCATTCAGATATTCGCCTCGGGGTCCGTTAAGATGAAATCTTAACATTTTCTATCCATTTCTTCTAAACTGAAATCTGGGTATCAACCAAGCCTTAACCAGAGGCCCCATGCATTGACAACTGTTGGTAAAGTGATTCTAAAACACATCAAGGAAAAGGAAAACTGGACAACTGCAGGTAACCCGCTATGCCATGCTAAGAACTTGCTTGGTAATATGTACATCGTCCGCATTCTCGTCCACTACTGTTCTACTACGTATTTGGTATGCCCATAGTGTAAAGTCTAAGGGATTATGATGAAGTTCACGGATTGTTTCCTCGGGGTATTAATCAATCCGCGCGATTTCCGTCGCAAAAAAGGGAGAAAAACATGCTGGCTGACCCAAACAACACAATCAATCAATCAATCACAAGTCCACAACAACTCTCTTTACTCGGCATTACGACGAGAAGAAGCACCACCGGTGCGTCTGCGGACTCTGCTCAGCGTGCTGGTGACATTGTTGATGGGCAGAATGTTCTTGACCGTCTCGGTCATCTCCTTGGGGAGCTCGGTGCCGGGCTTGGCAGCAAAACCCAACTTGGCACCCTTGGACCAGTCGTTCTTGTCAACCTCGCCACCCTGGAAAACAACAAACTGCGCCTTGAAGAAGATGTCTCCGTAAATAGCGAAGGGGAATCCTTGGGCACTCTGGAGACCGCCGTAGCACCACCTGGAAGTGGCAAAGTCGTCCGTGTCGGCGGGAGCGTACTTGATGAGATCACCAGTGAGACGAGCCTTGTAGGAACCAATGTGGAGGATAAGGTCGGGGAGATCAGCGTTGCAAGGGAACACGTAACCGCCATAGTAATTATCGTTGCGGGCCTTCGCGATTTGGGTGTAATAAGCGTCGACGATGGGCTGGGGAAGCATGAGGAGGGTGGTGCCAGTGTCGGCAATAGCGGCGTGGGGCATGGCCTGGAAGACACCAGTCTTGTTGTTGGACTCGGTGAAGTTGGAGGCGGGAAGGGTGAAACCGGAGACCTCAAACTCCCAGAAGCCGCGGGAAGAATCGACCTCGACGAAGCTGATGGGGCCGACGAATTCGGTAGGGTCGATGAAGCCAAAGTTGTAGTTGCCAGGCTCGGCCTTATTGAGATTGGCACTGAACAACGGCATGGCTAGGTCGTCGATGGCGTTGCCGAAGAAGGTCTTTTGTTTGCGGGGGTGGACCTGGTTGATGGAGTCGAAGGCAAGACCAACGAGACCAGAGGAAGCGGCATCGTTGGTGAAAGAGTTGGACACATAGGTGGCGGACTCGATGGCCTGCTTCTCAACCTCGACACCGCCAATGCTGACCTTGTCGAGGTAAACGTTTCCAGATGAGCTGCTACCATCACCGTACGAAATCCTCCAAACGTGGCCGTCAACACGCTCAGCAGTGCTACTCTCGGTGACGTTGTAGATCTTCTGGCCCTTGCGCTGCTTGGCGGGGGTCTCGGAGCTGAACACCCAGAGATCGGAAGAGCCGGTGTCAAAGTTCAACATGACGGTCTGGGGCGGGGTGCCGATCTGGACGGGGGCGAGATACTGAACATCGAACTCGACGGGGGTAGCCTCGACCTCACCTGTAAGGGATGTTAGCAAGTCCGGTACAGGGATGGACCAAGGAACAATGGGACAGACGCACCCTTGTTACCAACAGTCTCGTTGGGGAAGAGTCCATCGGTGACGGCGTGGATGTTGCCGGGCATCTTGAGGCCGAGGTCGGAAAAGACGCGGATGAGGGCCTGGCGAAGGTGGTCGGGGAACTTCATGTTGTACTTTTCGTAGATTTTGGCGACATCACGGATGCCCTTGCCCTTGACCTTTGCCTGATATCGGTTGTTGAAAATCTGGGCAATCTTGAAACTATGACCGCCATGCTTGCGGACCTTGAGGTCCTCGGCGCGAACCTGGATGACGTGAGGATCACCAGCGACCAGACCAGCTGTCGAGAGAACGGAAGCCGCAACGGCGGCGACGATGGGGAACTTCATCGTAGTGACAGGAAAGACAAGATACTGAAAATAAAAAGAATGTGTGGTTGGCCGAGATGGGCGACGACGACGACCTCGACGAACTTGCGGTTCTCGGGCTGGTGTTGTGTTTGGTTAAAAGAGCGAAAGGGTTTCGACGACTAAGTCGAAAGTGAAAAGAGAGTGAGGGAGGACGAGCCGGCTGGTGGTGTTTTCTTCGTCAGAGGGACTGGCTGTAGAAGAAAAGGGAAAGGGAAGGGAGTCAGTTAAGCAGATCCGTAGGTTGAAACAGCGGGGCAGTGCGGACCGTATCCTATCGGTTGGGCGCAAGGAAGAAAAGGAGGACCATCAAAAAAGATCATCGGACTTGGCAAACACTCGTGTCGTCCCATGTTCATCCGGTCCTCTCTCTCGTACTTCCGTTGTTCGTCTCTTTCGGTCCTCCCAGGGGCAACCAATCTTGTGCTCGACGATCCCCCAACCGACTGCGAGCTTGGCCCCAACTGACTCGGGAGATGACAGAGACGGGAGGATAGGGGATCACCTCTACCCAACAGCTTGTGGAGTGTCTTGAAACCATGTTCAACTTTGAAGAGCCGCCGCCGCCACTGCCCTGGGTCTAAAGTTTGTTTGCCCGTCGTCCTTCAAAACCCGCCTTTTTGATGAATACGTTGAAAAAAAAAAAGACCCTATATCTGAAGCTGCAATACAGCGCAAAGTGACAGGTGGACCAACCCATGGGCAGCGCGTTTCGGAAGACGACATGCGGTTGAACATCGCAATTTGGGAATCACTGCTTGGGGGTATTGATCGGTATTGGGAGGCTCCAGTCAGAGAGGGTTTCGCTTTTCCCAGAGAAATGATCGACGAGTCCAAAAAAGGACGGGATGTGGGATGCACAAGTGGAAAGGTACAACATGATGCAGGGGGGAAAGAACAATGTGAGGCGCAACACAAAAGTGGAAGGGCAGAAAGGGAAAGAAGCAAGCAAGGAAGGAATGGAAAGATGTTGAAAAGATCGATGCCCCTGAAACACCGGCCTACAGGGTGACACAAGGGTATCACGGTCCAGCTAGGCCAGCTAAAAATTGACCACGGCCAACCAAGACGGGAGTGGCGTTGCCGACTTGCGGGGACGGCTTTTAATGAGTAGCCAACCATATCGGCCACCGATGACAGCCTGCCGCAGCGGCCGTTGATCGGGTCCGGTAGTGGACGGTACAGTACCTAGTGCTGGAGTGCCACTATTTCCAACTCTACCAAGCGAGGTCCCGTGTGCCCGTCCAGCAAAGTGTGCCTGTCAATCTGAAACGGCGCTTCTGAGAGCTTAACGCAGACAAGCTCGGGGACGCCGACCTCTCATTCGCTGCGGCAAATGGCTCCAAAGTCCCCATTGGCGCCGTCCTAACGACCTTTAATCAATGTCCGTCATTCAAATGGTCGCATCTCGCAGCTGTGCAAGTGTCTTGCTAAGATTTGTTTCCATGTTTCTGGTTCCTCGTTGGTTGAAGCCTCTGGCTTACAGGAAGCCCAGGTTTGCTGTTTCCTCTCTTCGGTCGTATCCCACCCAAACATCACGACATCAAGCAGCTGCCCGATTATTGCCGGCAGCTTCTGGTACCACAACGGCAATATTGAAAAGGACCTCGAATCATCTCATCCAGTACCTCGGCATGAACTAGGATAAAAGAAAGGCTCGTTTGGCAGAAAGCAGCACATCAGGGGCCGCGGCTTGGGTCAATTTATCGCTTGAAATTGGGTACTTGGCAGATCCCAGAGATCATTTCGAGGGGGATGAACGACTATAAACGAAGCGAGTAAGTGTTTTCGGGATCGTTTCGAAGTGTGGGTTGGAGTGGTTTGGTGAGAGCTTCATTTCCATTGTCATTGCCGTCGTGTCGGTTCGTTGTCGTTAGTCTTTGCGACTTTTGAGGCTGCAAGTGCGAATGGTTTGTCATCAGTGCTGTTGCAGCCAATGTGGGGCTCACGCTACAAGCGACCACTGTGCGCTTCTGACAAGAAATGGTATTCTGCTCAGCTAGCGAACGCAGGGGCCAACTTTATTTTCTGTAGCCACTAACAACTGCATGCATTCACAAACGCCACTGCCTTTCGAATGTGAAGGCAACCATTGCAGCTGACGCGCCTTCTCTGAACACTGCCCGTTGAAGTTGCTTACCAAATCGAAGGATCGAAGGTCATTTGAGTTTCTGGATGCTTCATCAGAGGTTTTCTGGTTTTTTACCGCAAGTCGCGGAAAAGCGACCGTGAAACGATCACTGTCGAAAACTGCTTCCTTTCTCCCAAACTGTCAACCCGAACCTCACCCAACCCACCTCGCAATACCAATTCTCAGCGTCGGTGATACCCAGACCAGAAAACATCGAGCCCAGAATTACACCAAAACCATCACCACCAGAGCAAGGCTCACACATCCTCCTCCAAAATGTCCGAAATAGACCCTTTGGTACTCACCTACTCCCACCTCCCCCACCTTCCCTCCCCTTCCTCCGCCCTCCACCTCCTCCGCAAAATCGCCTCCCTCGTCAAACCCCTCATGCGCGCCCGGGGATGGCGCGTCCGCGAACTAGGCGAGTTCTACCCTGAACAAGAGAACCTTTTGGGACTCAACATCAACCGCGGCGCCAAGATCCTGTTGAGACTTCGCTACCCTAGCGACAAATCGCTTTTCCTGCCCGTGGAACAGATAACGGATACGATGCTGCATGAGCTGGCGCATATCGTACATGGACCGCATGATGGCAAGTTTCATGCGTTATGGAATATGTTGAGGGATGAGCATGAGGGGTTGGTGATGAAGGGGTATACGGGGGAGGGGTTTTTGGGAGAGGGAAGGCGTCTTGGGGGATCTTCTAGGGGGAGACTGCCGATGCATGAAGCGAGACGGTTGGCGAGGGAGCAGGCCGAGAGGAGGAAGGTGCAGACGCAACAGAGTGCTGGGTCTGGACAGAGGTTGGGAGGGGCGAGACCGAGGCCGGGGGAGGATATAAGGAGGGTTATTGTGGAAGCGGTGGAGAGGAGGAATAAGACGTTGAAGGGCTGTGGGGTTAAGGATACGGGTGATGAAGGGTTGGGTGAGCAGGAGATAAGAAGGATTGAGGAGCAGGCGACTAGGAATGGCTTTCGCTCCAAGGCCGAGGAGGACGAGGCGAACGAGGCGGCCATTGCCCAGGCGTTATGGGAGCTCGTACAGGAGGATGAGAAGGCGAAATTTGGAGAAGGGTATGTTGAGCCGAGTAGCGAGTTTCCGGCTGGGAGTCAGGGGGCTATCTTGCAAGAGGAGGAAAAGGGTAAGACGTTGGCAGGATCGTCGTCGACCACGTCGTCCAAACAGCCACCGCCTATTCCATATCACAGCAAACCACCTGCCACAGTCTCTTCTCGTCCTCCACCGCCGCATACCATTCCAGAAGAACCATCCGACGAAACATCAAGCGACGGTTGGGCATGCAGGATATGTACGCTTCATAATCCCGATAGTTTCCTCTGTTGCGACGCCTGTGGCACTCAACGCCCGCCTCGAACTGTCACCGCTACCAATAAATCAAGCACGAAGAATACTTCCAGTTCTGCTAGCTCCAAGCCTAGCTCTTCCACGTCAAAACGACCAAGCAGCTCAGTGATCGACCTGACCAGTTCGCCTCCGTCCGTCCGTACCAAACCATCATCATCAAGCTCTCATCCGAAGCATAGCTCATCTCATAAATCATCTTCTGCTCACCGCTCAAAGTCCAAATCCAGCTCCAACTCCAACTCAAAATCACACTCTCACTCCCGCCGGACTGAGGCATCATCATCATCACGGCCAGGACCATCACGATCCGAAGCACGACCAGAACCAAATACCTCAGAAAACTCTGGCTCACTAAAAGACCTCTTAACCAAAAACAAAAAAGAAGCCGCAGAAAAATCCAAATCCAAAGCCCGCTCCCTCCTCCAAGCGCAAGCCGAAGCCGACGCCGCCCGCCACAGACTACTCACCGAGACATGGATGTGTTCGTTCTGCGGTAAGAGGATGGAGAAGCAGTGGTGGAGTTGTGAGGTTTGTGGGACGGTGAAGGATAGGTCTTAGTGATCGCTTCCACTTTGTTGCATGTATGGAAAGCAAAGGAGTCAAAAGATTGGTGAAGATGAGGGAGGGATATGATATAATGATTTGAGGACATAAGATCTGTCGGTATTGATGGGTTAGCTATGGACAAAGGGTATTAAAGGGAACTGGTATGGTATGGGATAGCATGGACCACGGGAATTGACATGGGATCAATGACTTTTTGCGAAAGTCGCATTATGAAGTAAGATACCCCGTTATTAGACAGACAGACAGACAGACAGACAGCCTGAGATGGAACTTGAAGAATATGAAGATTTAGACATATGGTAGTGACGCAGCGCGATGTAGATCTCTGACGAGATAATAAGGAACCTTGTCAAATTCACGTTTGCTTCTAAGCTTGCTTGTAGATAGTCAATATGACTACTTTTCAACGGATCAGAAAGGCCATACCGGCTACCTTACTTAACTCATCCCAGTTGCTCCACGATCACTTCAATAAATGCAAACACTGAGCAAAGCAAACCAAACCTGTCGATCGAACAAACACCTGTGACACCCAAAAAGAGCTCTTTTTGTTGTAAAAAAAAAAAAAAAAAAACTGTTAACGCCAATTTATGAAGATCCGCTACCGTCCTCTTCCGCAGTCTTCTTTAAGATATGCTTGATATGATATACAGAGAGACAGTAAGAGACCACGATGAGAAAAGAAGCTAACCCTAAGCAAAAAAACCATCTCCTTTCTTCTTCCCCTCTTCTATCAGAACGTCAACTTCAGCCTCATAAAAACAACTTCATCTGCCTTGATTTGAGCAGAAAAACGAACAGACCTCGCTTGAATTTGCTCACTCATCCAGGCCTTCCTAGCCTCACCGAATACTTCGCCCAAGCTTATGCTTTCTAGGCATACCTCCCGACAACTTTGATATGAGGTAGTAGTCGTTTTTCTCCTTTCTTCTCGTATTCTTTCTGTTCAGCATCCATTTCTCTCTCTGCCTCAACCACTCCAATCTCCCCCCTCCCTTCAACATGAGGTCAACCCTTCTTCCTCTTCTCTCCCCGTCCCACCCTTCTCCTCTCCATCGCCACCTTCTCCAACCATTCTTCCGCTCTCCCACTACCACCACCACCACTTGCTCGCGTCTAACGAGATCCTCCACCACCGGGTGTCGCCGATGAACTCGAACCACCACCGCCAAGTCCGCTACCACTACTCTTCAGCTTGAGCTTAATAATCTTCTTCTTTGGCTCTCCACCACCACCGCCATTGGTTGTAGCACCAGTGGAAGCAGAAGCAGAGTGAGATTCCTTGAGAGGATGCGGTGCCTTGTCTACCGAAGATCCAGATCCAGAAGGTAAAGGTCTCCTCTCCTTCTCTCTGTCTCTATCCCTATCCCTGTCTCTGTCTCTATCTCTATCGCCAGAAGATGTTGAGGATCCAGGTAGTGGCTTGCGGTCTTTCTTGATGAGGAGGCTTGAACCTGATGAACCGGACGGCCTGTCTCTGTCTCTGTCCCGCTCACGGTCCCGCTCACGGTCACGATCCCGCTCGCGGATATCGCTCCGGTCACGGTCACGTTCCCGTCCACTGCCGCCAGTTTCCCGATCACTATCCCGGTCTGCTCGATCGCGGTACTTCTCACGGATGCGCTCCCGCTCGCGATCAGTCCTCTCGCGATCACGATCACTTCTCTCGCGTTCGCGTTCGCGGTCTGTACGATCACGATCACGAATGTCGCTGCGGTTGCGTTCCCGGTCAGAGTCGGTGGTGCGGCCGCCTCTGTCGCTGTCGGTTGCTCCTCCGCCCTTCTCCCTGTATTTGTCACGAGGGCGGTCGACAACGCGCTCGCGATCGCTGTCGCGGTCACGCTCCCGATATTTGTCCCGTTCTTTCTCGCGAGGACGATCGCGCTCTCGTGAGCGGTCCCGCTCCCTGTACCTCTCCTTTTCCCTGTCGGAACGGTATCGCTCCCTGTCGCTGTCGTAGCGATCCTTGTCCCGGAACTTCTCCCTCTCTCGGTCCTTACTCCGCTGGTCTTTGTCGGCATACGAACTAGAAGAACCATACCCGCCATTGTTTCCGGCAGGCGACTGCATCCGGCTCTTAGGGGATGAAGGCGCCGACCCGCTGCTGATGAATCCCACGGCGGCGCTCGACCGCTTGTGGACGGGCGTGGCGACAACGCTGGCGCTGGCGGCAAGTAGTTGCTTCTCACGCTGGCTCTGTTCGTAGTCGATGCTCCGCTGGGCGCGAGCAGACAGCTTGGCCCATTTCCTGAACGAAACCGTGACGACCTTGGACGGCCGGCCGTTGGCGTTGGGACGGACGGAGAAGGGTGATGATGTTACACCACGCGAAGAAGGTATCTGAGATGCGGCAGATTCGCGGAAGGAACTGCTCTTGGAGACAGCTTCAGGCCGAGAAGGAGCCTCTTTCTTAAAAGACTCGCTCCGGGGCGCATCTGTCTTGGAGGAATTGTTGCGGGTGGGATCGCTCCGGAAAGTGTCGGTGTTGGTCTTGATAATCTTCTTCGGACTGGCTCCTTCAGAAGTCTCATCACTCTTGCGCTTGATGACCGGTTTAGCGATCTTTGACTTGTTCAAGATAAGAGTGCTCGGCTTTGGAGCAGGAGCTTCGGCAGGCGGCTGAGGTTTTGGTGTAGGCGCAGGGGGAGGGGGCGAGGCTGCTTTCGGCACAGGTGGCTTGACGACAGGCTGAGCCACGGGTGGAGGGGGAGCAGGCTCCTTTGGAACCGAGCCAGGCAAGGGGGTGCGCGTTGCGGTGGTAGAAGGAGGCCGAGGAGGTACGGCCACTGCGATCGACTCCTTCCGTACTGGTGGGGGCACCTCTGGGGCTGGTGACTCTTTTGGCTTGGCAGTAAAGGAGGGTCGTGACTGTAACTTGACGATCGTCTTCTTCTCAGGAACCCTGACTTCCACCCTGCCAGCCATGATCGACGGGGTGCTCGATGGCGTCGAGGCCGGAGCCGGTAATGGCGCTGGAGGCGGTGGAGCTTCGATCGCAGGCACATCCCTATTCCTGGGAGTTGTCCGGTACCCCGACGTGAATTTGACAAGACACCTTTTCTTCGGCGGTGATCCAAGGACTTGGGGTGGAGGGGCAACAGGCTCACGGGTCGCCTTCCACACTATAGGATACCTGATAGTAACGAGTAACGAATCTTCCGGTTCGAACATGGCCGAGCAGAGTTCCAATAGTTGGCGCTTTTCCTGCAAGCCGATGACAGGAGAGTTGAACGCTTTCCAGATGGATATCTGCATCTCTGTGTTGCCCTTCAGCTCTTCTTTGAGTGCATTAAGCGCATGGGTAATATCCTCCCTGCGCACTGCGTCAAGCTTGCGTTGCTGAATCTCTGCGTCGCCTTGGTCAATGACCAGACCTCCATCGTCATGAGCTTCTTGTTCCTGTGAAGAAGCTTTGTTTTCGCCAAACGCAATGGCAGCAATTCCCCGGCAAAAGACCTTGAACAAACGATCGCGGACAAAGGGCGAACTATCGGTGCTCATGTACGAGAGTAGAAGTTTGAGAATAGGGGGCTTGGAAATCATTCCAAGCTCAACCAGGCACTCAAACGCCTTGATCCGGACAAGATCAATGTTGTCATCCTGAAGGTACTGAACAAAGTCGAGGGCTGATTCAGGGATGACACGAGCCTTCATCAGCCGCATCTTGCATTGAAGAGCAGTTGTCGTCCAAATGTTCTGGTATGTGAGCGTCCATTCGTCCATCCTGCGAAACTTGTCGATCTCTTCGATGGTCTTCTCGATGAAGCTCTTGAACTCCGCATCGTCGTCGTCGTAAGGATCCAGGTTCTTGATGAGATATCCCTCGGTAATCTCCTTCTGCGGGATCACAGACGTCGTGAGAGCATCGAGCAGCTTGGCGATGTAGAACTGGTCCGAATACTCGTTCTCCGAGTTGTCATTGAACAAAAGCATCTCCATGATGAAGTGCCGGGCTCTCTTGGAGCATCTTCCCTTTTCTTGCAAATCCGTTGTCCGTGCCAGTACCGCGGGTATCGCACACTGGATGGCATACTGGCCCTTGTCGGTGAAATCGTTGGGAGCAATGGGGTAGTTGTAGGCACCCTCCTTTCCGGGGATCGGTACTTTCTTACAGAAGAACTTTCGGAAACAGAGGATGAGATGGACCATGCCGATGTAGTTTAGGTCGGGATGGGCTTGCTTGGCGAGGTCCTCCAGGGCCATAACTCGGACCCCATGGTAGTATCTACGGTCCATCACCGTTCGGGTCTCGACTGTTGAATGGACGGCATGCCTCTTTTCCCTCTTGAAGGCGAGCATCGCGTCCTGGTGTGCTACGACGTCTCTATCCTGCTGTAACTGGGCCAGGTACATGTATTCCTGCATATCAGTCTTCATGAAGCAAAGCCACTCCATGTTTGCATCTAATCGGATCCATTCATAGGACTCTTGATCCATCTTCGTCTGGACTTCCGGGGCCCAGTCTTGTAGGCCCCAGTCCTCCATGTCCTTTTGGCTGGTGAGGACATCGCCCAACATGTTAAAGTAGACAACATCGTCTTCCTGGATCTCATGCTTGTCACTGTTACTATTGGCAGCGGCGGCCATAGCTTTTTTGGTTCGCTTGAGACGCTTGTACTTCGTATTGTACGCGATCTGCAAGTTTGTCCCACCTTTGTCTTTTTCGGTGATCAGCTGGTAGTGCTCATAGGGAGTACCATCTGCCTCGTGGATTCTGACGGTGAATGGACCGGTGAAAAGCTTAGGAACGTCGCCGGCATAGACCTGGTGGATCTCCTCTTGCAACTCTCTCCAGAACTCATCCTTGGTGATGCTTTTCTTGACTGGTCCTTGGAATTGTAGGATTTGAATGTCCACGTTGAGGTTCTTCTTGTTGAACTTTTGGTGGATGTCCAGTTTCGGGCAACCCGCGCACATCACGTACTGTTCCCAAAGCTCGTCAGGAACATACTGACTCCTCTTCTCACACCATCGTCGGAAGTCCTGGAAGGAAAGGGAAGTCGCCTTGGAGTCCATGTTGGAGATATTAGCAGCCGAGACCATTTGGGACAAGACGCGTACGACGCCGGTTGAGCCGGGGATTTTGGACATGCGTTGGTCCAGAATGTAGAGAACAAGTGGGGCCTTGAGTGCCATGAACTCGAGCTCAAAGTCACCGAGGTGAAGATAGTCGCCTAGAGCATGTAGGGAGGGCCTCCTAACGTCCGCCTCTACAAGTTTGTCGGAGAGTGTCTTGATATGGAATCGGTACCAGTTGTTCCCGCAAATGGTCCTCATGAAAAGATCTGTCATGAACCACTGGAGACCAATGATGAGCCAAATGTCGGACCGTTCATTTGCCACGATGTGCACGCCCATGTACTGGCTGGCAAGGGCATGAACAAGCGTCCTAGTAACCTCAATTTCCGTGTCAATGATGGGCTCGGGGTACAACAAGCGCGTACTGCACAAGGCTAACGAGTTTGCAACCGCTGTGTCGTGCACCAAGTCTTCGACAAAGCACACCTTGTAAGCTTCGTATGGATAACGGCCAAACTCGGGGGCGAAGTAATCGGCAGCAGCCACGACGGCTTGACATGTCCACCGAACTTCGTCGATGCGGCCAGGGAGGCAATAGCCGTGAACCCTGGCAGCATTAGAGCCAAGCTTCTCATCCGCCTCCTCGGTCCTGAACTCCGCGCCGAGATCAACGTGCTCAAAGGGGCCAACGGCGAAACCGATGTGTCTAGAAGCAGTATTACTGCACTCAAAGATCATGGTCTTCTTCCGCTCGTCCGTGGGATGCATCTGCTCGCCAGTGAGATTGCCAGAACAGACCACAGTGATCTCCCTCAGCTTGTCCTCTTCGGTGAAAGACGATAAAGGCTGGTGGCTGGAAATTTCCGCGGCTTTGCGTTTCCGGCTGCCCTCCAGGAGAGCCGACATGGAAGACTGGGTAGCCAAGGGCTGTGCGAAGGCATCCCCGAGTGTCCTTGGGCAGGTGATTTTGATGACCCAGGCGTGCCTCGAACCGGGATCATCGAGACAAGGGAAAATGCAAGACGCCGTACCAGGCTCAAGGGAATGTCGGGTGTAGACATGTGGATATCGCAGGTCGCCTTCCTCAACGCCGACAAAATGCAAGCCGTCTCTGATGGCCTTTGACTTGAAAGGGACCACCACCACAATTTCCTCGTTTGATTCTGAAAGACCTGCTGTGCCGTCTGATACTGCCTTGGCGGTTTTGAGCTTGAGGATGCGTTTCGGCTCGGCATCCTGAACAAGAGCCTCCGGGCGAAGACGGATCCTGAGGGAGCCATCAGCTGGCACACTTATGTTGAGCTGGGCTGCCCTCTCCACGAGAGGAGGCTGGTGGCGTGCCTCTGGGATTAGTGGCCCCATCCATTTCTTCATGATGTGATGCTGAGTGGCTCCGATTTGAGCGTTTGAGGGAGGCTCCATCCGATCGTAGGGATCGTAAGTCTGTGCCTCTGTCTTGTAGCCGTCGACCGTGATGTTTGTGACGTCGATTTCACATTGCCGCGTGTCCAGAACGAGCTCCTCGAGGTCGGGAACAAGCGTAAAGATCTTGAATGTGCAAACACCGGTGACGCTCTTCTCCCTGAAGTTGATGTCGAGCTCCACCTCTTGTTTGACTATGGCGTAAGGCTCGCCAGGGGTAACGGGGTCGGGGGCATTCGTCATGTTGGCAACGGCCAGATCTCCGTTCTCGAGTCCTGACATCTTGGGTGCTCTTGTGTGTCCACCGAGCCCGACAAGATGACGGACGCAGTGGTTTGATTGAAAATAAGGCGGTTGCTCGTGTGATCGCGGGGACGTCGTGGAATGTCGTCGAGAAGAGCGGGGAAGCTGGAAGAGAAGGCGAGGTCGAGTTTGGTTTGAAGGGGAAGTGAACTTGCAAGAGCTCGACCTGGCAAAGCTTGGACAGGCCGACAACGCTCACTCGGTCATGGCAACAGATGGCGCATGGAAGCGACCCCGCGGGAATCGAAGTTAACTCGGCTGCGACGGGCTATACGGACTGACGCATAAAAACGTGGCGTGTTAGAGACAATTTCAAGATGGTCAAATGGGCACAGGCGCAGCGAGTTGGACGGTACCTGTGATGCAATGCAGGGAGTTGTATTATTTCTTATTCTACGACTGCGAGATACGGCGAGGCTGAGTTTCCCACGGATGCAGGACTGAGATATTCGCCGAAAGGTGCAGAGTCAAGGACGCTTATTCTGCGAGGCAGAAGTTGGACAATGGATTCGAGAGAGCTTGCGTGGCGGCCGAATTTGACCAGGCAAATGAAGGTCGGTCGTATCGTATCGATATGCACTTTACTTAGTAGGACTGGACAGACTGCGGGTCGCGGCGCGGGGCAAATGGTCGTAAAATCGTGGACATACGAGAGGGTCGTCGGAAGGCCGATGGGTGGTTTCTGGCGGCAGTTCTGGATGGAAGGTGACAGTTGACGAGAAATGGGAGCAAAAAGGTGGCCGGACCTGTTGTGTTCAAAGCTTCCACTTTCAGAGTTCCCCGTCGCGGTTGCGGGTTGGAAAGTCGCAGAGTTGCAATCGGTCAGGCACCTACAGGTACGTGGTGGAGGTACCTTTTCAATTGATTACAATAGCACCTCAGCACGCAGCAGTCGCGACTTTCTCAACACGCCCAGGTCCACGCCTAGTCACGAGGCAGGAGTGGGTCGGATAATGATGAAAGACCGGACAGATTACAATGATGCACCCCAAAAATAAAATGCAGGGCAGTGGTAAGATTCGTGAAAGATATTCCAGACCAAATGTTGAAGGTCATGGAGATGGTCGACGTGTGGTTGTGGACAATGGGTCGAAGTACCTTTTTACCGCGTTTGCTTGCGATGATAAATGCTGCGGACCTGGGTCACTGCTTGCTTGCCTGCCCTCGAGCCGTTGCTGTGAGGATGGTGGGTGGTCAGTCGCTGCAGGAGCACCTGAAAGGCCAAGAAAGGTCGTCGAAGCCGCGCAGGTGCCGGAGTTTTGCCGCGCCGAACTGCGATCTTTTATTTGAGGCTCACGTCGTTCGGTCTTGGCATGCGCTCAGCGCCCGTGTGGGCCCATTAGTGGGTCTGCGCGTTTCTCAGCCGATTTGACTCTGTGATTGGTCAGTGCTTCCAATGCGTCTGACGGCCCCGCAATGTTCCTTCCCCCAAAGTTGCCGATGATGTCGTCACATGGCGGTGGGCTCGGTGTTGAAACCGACCGATATCAACAAGGTTTCAAGGTCTAGATAACAAAAAAAAAAAAAATAAAAAAAATAAAAAAAAAGACTGTGGTTATCCTGTGCTGTTACAATTATCGAAAGCTATGTCGAAAGACTACCTAGGTGAACATCAACACGCCTTAATGATATCCCGACACTTCAAGGTCATTATCAAGCTCTAAATGCGATGCTGCCGTGCTATAGTTTGTTACAAAGTAATCATGTGTATCTTGATGATATGAAGAGTGCGAGATAAAACCAAAACATCCTGGACTCGTTCCTACAATGGGAATAACCCAGAACCCAAACACCAAAAACCAACACAATATCGAGACTGCCCGGCTATGAAGTAAAAGAAACACCATGGCTTGTTATCCCTGAAAAACCACATAACGCCAGCCGAGAACACTGAGTCTCGATGCCCAAATAAAACAAAGAGACTATGGGAAAAAGGAAAGTTCAATGCTTCGACCTCTTGTCCCTACGCTTTCTTCTTGCGTGGGCCTTCAACGTCTCCTCGTCCAGGATGTCCTGTGGTAGAGCAAATTCTTGTTCCTCACCATCGGGCACTGGCTGACCCCAAGCCAAAACATTTCTACCCCTTCGCCTGTTCTTGTTGAGCGCAGCATCTCGCTGATATGACTTCTTGAAGAACGAGGTAAACTCTTTGTAGAGCTTGGGTTCTGGTTCGGGTGGTGGTGGAGGGGCTGGACGTTTGCCCTTTTTAGACGGCTTCTTCTTCGCCGCAGCGATGGCCTCTTCACGTAGCTGCTTTGCGATGGAAGCATCGACATCGCTCTCGTCTGGTGGGTCGCCGTCAGATTCGCCCGTTTCTTCCTCTTGGTCCTCCATTTCCACGTCACTGTCAATAATGAACCTGTTCTTGGCTGGATCTTCTTCCTTTCGATGACCCCCAAGTTCAACTTTCTGCTTAGCGTCCTCGTGCTTACGCTTTCCATTTTTTCCTCCGCCATGCGGCTTGTTGACCTTTCCGCCTTTGCCACCCTTTCCACCGCTCTCGGCGTGGTTTGCCCGATCCTTTTTCCGTTTTCTGCGCTTTTCTTCGGCCGCCCACCTCCGGAACTTTTCCAAGATGGCTTCGCAACCTTTGATGAAGTGCTCCCGGGCCGGCTCGAACTGCTTCTTACGGCCTTCTGTGATTCCACTAACACCCATTACCCGCAGCCAGTCATGGCCACGCAGGGCATCCAGCAGACGGATGATCTGGTCCTTCTCATGTTGTGCGCGTCCCTTTTCCGTGTTCCGAAATGAGCGTTCCCCTCGTTCCGCCTTCTTGTGGGCAGTCTCATAGAGCGAATCCGGCAACGGGTCATCTTTCAAGACCACTTTGCCTGGCCTGGGTGTGGTTTCCAGGAAACTAAAATTTATGGTCTGGGAATCGTAGAGGTCGGTAAAGAGGGCATCGCCGTAGCCTCGGATGGGGTATGATTCAATCGGACGAGGCCGGAAGCCGCCCGGTTGTGCTGGAGTAGCGGCCGAGGTAGACTCGTGAGTCACAACGGCATCGGTGCTGCCAATGACAATTGGGGTGTCGATGTTAAGGAGGTCTATCAAAATGTTAATTACTGTTAGTGATTGCTCTGTGAGCCATATTGATAATAGGTATGGTTGATACCATGATGTCCAAAGTTGAACCAAAAAGGGGGGCGCGGATTGTTGTGACTTACGATGTTCCTTGGGGTCGTTGCCGATTACCTCATCATAGTCGGGAAAGTAGGCGGCCAACTCGCTCTTGAAGCGAGTACCTTCCTGCGATCGTAATTTGCGACCGCCCTCCTTGATTGTATCGGCAGCATTGGGATTCAACCTGCTCAATTCGTGCTTCAAGCCATTGACAACCTTTTCTTGGTGTCGTGTGAGACCCGACGGCTGTTTTGTGACAGCAGATGTGCCGGTTTTTGCGGCGGCGGTGGTGGGAGGGGCCACGCGCGAGGGATTTGGGGGCTTTGGTGCCGTAGCAATAGTGACGACAGGCTTCGAGTTAGGGGCTGGCGTCGGGGGCTTCGCGTCGCGCGATTCAATTGACGTTGACTGACGAAATGACGGTCGGGCGGGAATCTCGACGGCAAACTCGTATCGAGCCTTTTTTGGGGGAGGAGCGGGATCACATTCTCGAGATGCCGAGTCAATTAGTCGCTTGTTGCGGTTTTGTTGGGCGTGCTTAACGGGGGATGGGGACGCGAGCGGGTTGTGTTGAGGTTGGGTCGTGTGGGCGGCGGCGGCGGCGTGGTGGTTCTGCGGTGACGAGTGCGACCGGTAGGTCACGGTGTTGGTTGAATGCGGATGACGCAGACCTTCAGCTCGTCTCGAGCGGGTCACGGATGTGCTCGTAGCCATTTGAAAGCAAGGCCTTCATGGTTCGAACGACATAGGGCGTTATCGTTGCTGGTCGAGTCGAAGGTTGAGGAGTGTACGGAATTGAACGAATTGATTTTGGTCCCTGTTCTGGCGAGTTGACTGTCGTTGTGGTTGAATTTGCTGTGGCCAGCTGCACCTCCTGCTCTTGCCCGCGCGGCCTTTAGGTTGCTCTTTTTTTTTTTTTTTTTTTTCCTCGGGTCGGGTCGAGTGAACCATGGGCGGGCAGCGCAGCCTGTTTGGAAGGGCGAAAGTGGAAGGGACCAGGGCAGATTGGTGCACTGTTCGCTCTTGCCTCGGCGACGTGCATTTGACTGGGCGGGTGCTTAAAGCCCTGGAAGATACCTCTAGGGCAGGTGCAGCCTCGTACTGCACTGAATGGGAAGATCACAGGTGGTTCGAGGTTCCAACCCGACACTGTTCGTGCATGCTGGTGGAAATGTTCCCCCTTTCATCATCTGGCTCTTGCACCCGACTCTCAGGTTCCTCCCTTCATTCAAAGTGGCGGGGTGCATCTCGTTCATCCCGTCTTCGTGCTGTCTCTGTCATTTGCCCAATTCCATACAAACTCTCATTCACACCGACCCCTTTGTTTCTTCTTGACTCGTCGGTCATGAAAGGCCTCCATTCTCAGTTGTGTCGGCCCCCTATGTTCGGTTTCGGCTTGGGCCTTTACCGCAATTCAGTCCACACCGATTCTCAAACTCGGGCTTGGACCACTCGATGCCTGGAAGAGTCCCTCGAAAGTCGAAAGCGCCTCTCAATGATATGAGATCAAAGCTGCCTGTTGTATCCATCCTCAACGACGTCAGTGAGGCCAACTTGAGATTCCGATATGATGAGCACCGGGATGTTTAAGTGCACGCAGCAAAATTGATCCACTGGAGACGACGGAGGCCCACCATCACCACAAGAACAACATGCAAGCCAGGATGCAGTTAGAGATCTACCCTAAAATACGCTCTGGTTAGGCTTACTAGGAGGTACCGCGCTATCAGTATCAGAATAGGGCAACATCTCTCTGATGCTCTTGTCGTTTCCTCGACATCCACCTCTACAGGCGCCTATCGTGACACATCGTGATATTGCGCACTCATTAGCACATACACAATATCCACATTGAGTTTCCTCTTTCGTGAACATCACGAATACAACCAGGCAGCCAAACGCCAATTGTCGGCACACTTCCAAAAGTGGCAGGCTAGAAGCAAGGATCACGAGCAGACAAGTACACTAACGTCGACGGGAATACCACGGTAGGCATCCTTCCATGTCCTTGTTATTGCAAAGGCGTCGCCTATCATCTTGAGCTGTCAGCTTCTCTTTTCGTTTACATCTTCTCGCCATGCCAGCTTGGTTCAATAATATCTCGTGAGGATATCTCACGTCCCTCGCTCCCAAGATGCTTAAGATGGCGGCCCTGACCGAAGCCAAAGAACTAGAGAGTATTCTTTGGTATGCTCGCTACGCCATCTCTGCCTTGTTCATCGCCCTGCTCCCATGGCGGTTGTATCAGCTTCAGCAGCGACCAGTCGAGACCAGGACGAACTGGCGTCAGTATCTCAAATTGGTATTTCCCCAGTTTGCTGAAATTTCAGAAAGGAAACAAACATACTTACCATCTTTCCCAGATCATAACGACCTTTTTCTTGGGCCAGCAAGTTGTCACGGCGTATCTCTTTTTCTCGGCAGCAACAATCGCTAGACCCCCAGCTTTGGTGTCGTTGCTCCCTGTGGCTTCAATAGCCCTTGTGATCCTCTCTCAGTTCGAGCATCGGAAGTCCATCAAGCCATCAGGCCTTATTCTCCTCTACTTGCTATCATCTGCTTTCTTCGACTTGTTTCAACTGACAATTCCTTCTCTGCGCAATGCTGGGGGATTTAATGGCCTCTTTGCCATTGGGTTGCAGCTGGCAGCCAAGATTGTGGTAGTCAACGTCGAGTGTCTGGGCAAAGCAAGCATCCTGATCGATGAAGAAGGGAGCGGCCATGACTCGCTGGAGGAGAAAGCCAGCATTCTTAGCAGAGCATTTGTCTCTTGGATCGGGCCTGTTCTGAAGGAAGGATACCGAATGGTGCTGGTGACCGAGAAGCTCCCGAGCGTTGATCATAAGTTGGCATCTGGAAGTCTTCGAGCATCGATTTTGCGAACGTTGTCCGAGTATTGTGAGTTCGAGCTAATCAAATTCCGTCCTGGCAACTCTGATGTGCTTACAATCTCTCAAAATAGCTTCATCTCCGTTCGCGTTAGTTCTGTTGAGAGGTCTTCACGCTCCCTTTCTGACGGTCATTGTCCCGCGACTCTTCGTCATCTGCTTTCGGTACAGCCAGCCGGCTTTGATTCGTTACACCATCGAATATGTACAGTCACCGGAAACCGACGAGGACAGGGGTTATCTGATAGTGTTTGTTGCTGCTATCATCTACATTGGTCTTGCAGTAAGTGATTCTGCCCATTCATCAGCCGGTGTAACAGAAACTGACATTTCTCGTAGCTGTCAACGAGAGCATACCAACACGGCCTGAATAGACTGCAGGTCATGATTCGAGGTGCCCTACTTGGTCTGGTCCACGAACATTCATTACTCGCTCGTCATGAGCCGTATAGCAGTGGAACGACAGTGGCCATGGCAACGACAGATATCGGCGCCCTCGAAGGTGCTCCGAGAATGCTACATGAGTCCTGGGCCTTATCGGTCGAAGTAGTTATTGGAAGTGTCTTCCTGGCTAAGCAAGTTGGATGGTTATGGCCGGTGCCTCATGTGATCATTATCGGTGAGTCCACATATCTAATACAGGAGGAACGATGTGGATAAACAGCGTCGGTTGCTAACCTCTTCTTGACCGGCAGTATGCTCTCAAGTAAGCCGCTATGTCGCTCGGAACCTCAAAAGTAGCCAGGCTACGTGGAACAAGGCGACACAAGCACGTATCTCGGCGACCTCTACGGCGCTGGGCTCCGTCAAGACCATCAAGATGACGGGCCTACAAGGCGTCGTTGAGAAGTATATCCTTGGGTTGAGAGAAGAAGAGCTCGATAAAGCGAACCGTGTTCGTTGGATCACGGCGGTATACAATGCCAGCGGTATGTTTCTTGGGGGTTTTCTAGCCCAAATCGTTTCCCTCTACTTATTTCCGAATTTCTAACACTTTGCCAGCCAACACCCTGGGCATGTTCACTCCGGTAATCACCATCGTCCTCTTCGCCATCATTGCCATGGCAAGCGGGACTACCCTCGACACCAAGACCGCTTTTCCAACAATTGCCGTCCTCGCCTTAGTCACGCACTCAGCAAACATGGTCATGACCATCATCCCCCAAGCCATTGCGGCCTACGCGAGCTTCGACAGGATTGAGGAGTACACAAAATCCCCAAAGTTACCTACGATCAGCCGCTCACCTCGCCCTCAGCAGCTAGAAGAAGGAGTCGAGGTGTCCATCCGCGAACTAACCGTAGAATGGGCACCGGAAGACAATGGCACTCCGACATTGGAGAATATCAACATTGAACTCTCACGAGGTCAAGTGGTGGCTTGCTTGGGGCCAGTCGGTGCCGGAAAGTCGACTCTGGCTCGGGCAATTCTAGGGGAAGTGCCGCTGGTAAAAGGCACAGTCAGGTACCGTACTGAGAGGATAGCGTATTATTCGCAGAAGCCTTGGTTACCGAACAAGACTATCAAGCAAGTCATTTGCGGGGCTATGGCGAGCTACGTAGGTGGTGGTGATGAGTGGTATCAGACGGTTATCAGGGCGTGCTGTCTGGACCAGGATCTGGATGCCCTTCCGGATGGTGACGAGACGGTGGTGGGTGTTGACGGGATGAATCTCTCTGGTGGACAGAGACAGCGAGTGGCAAGTTTGACGACCCCCCAGGAGAGAAAGAAAAAAAAAAGGAAACGAGTGGTGGTGAGAGGCTAATCTACATGACTATATCACGTATCAGGCTCTCGCGCGTGCCGTCTACCATCGTTGTAAGATGGTCGTGCTTGATGATCCGTTCAGCGCGCTTGATGGGAGGACTAGAGATCAAGTTGCTCAGAATCTCCTGGGGCCGGAAGGCCTCGTTAGGAAGTTGAATGCTGCGGTGTTCTGGATTACGAGCTCTAGTAGGTTACATCAGCCCCTCAAGTTGTGCATCGTCTATGCTAACTTTGTCCAGCTAAGAACGTGGATCTAAGTGACCATGTTGTCATTCTTGGGAACCGTATTGTAGCTCAAGGTACTTGGGAAGAGTTGAGGAAGAAAGACCAGCGGATTACCGAGTACGTTGATTACGATGTTTCGAAGAGTGTCAATAAGGAAGACAAGAATCCAGCAACCGTAAACAAGAAGACGCAAACCTCACCGATGTCGTCCGGAGATGACCTAAAACGGTCACAAGGCGATTTGTCGCTGTATCGTGCGTTCTCATCTTCCTTCCACGGAATCCAGGAGACTAACATAGTCATACAGGCTACTATTTCTCCAATGCCGGGCTTCTGAATATCCTCCTCATGGTCGCTTGCACGGCATCGTACTCCTTCTTCCTCACATTCCCCCAGTACTGGGTCAACTGGTGGACTCAGGATGCCGAACTCGACGACTCGGCCAACAAGAGAGGCACGCTCTTCTACGCACTCGGCTATTCCCTCCTATACCTGATGGCTTGGATATCCACGAACGGTACAATGCTATCGACCGTCTTTCGAGTTGCGCCGACGTCCGGGCTGGCTCTTCACCAAACTCTTTTGCGCACCATCATGCACGCCCCCCTTCTCTGGTTCTCAATGACCGACTCGGGTGTTCTCCTGAATTACTTCAGCCAAGACATCCAGCTGGTGGACAAGACACTTGCTCAGGCCGTCATGGCCTTCAGCAACCAGGTGTTCAAGATGATCGTGCAAGTGGCTCTGCTATATGCCGCTCAACCGTTCATGGCTATCAGTCTTCCTATCTGTGCGATCGTCGTATACGTGATTCAGAAGGTTTATCTACGCACTTCCCGCCAATTGCGGCTCCTTGAGCTTGAAAGTCGGTCGGCTGTGAATTCGTCCCTGATGGAAACCGTTCAGGGTATCGAGACAATCCGGGCTTTTGGCTTTCGAATCGAAGCTGCTATGGAGAACACCCGCGTCGTCGACATAAGTCAGCGTCCTTCATACCTGTTGCTCTGTCTGCAAAGGTGGCTCAACGTCGTCCTTGATCTTCTGGTTGCGGGTGTAGCCGTCGCCACGATCCTTCTTGCCGTCGAGCTGAAGGGGACGGTGACGGGAGGCCAGATTGGTGTGGCCTTGTCAGTCATTATCGCTGCCAATGCCACTCTCCTGAGCTTGGTGTACTCATGGACGAACCTGGAAGTCTCCCTCGGTGCCATCTCACGACTGAAGAGCGTGGAGGAAGATACGCCAAAAGAGCCTGTCGTCACTAGCTCATCTCTCTACTACAGCTTTTTGCCTAGACCGTTCACTGGATGGCCCTCCCTTCTTCGTTCTTACCAACCCCGAATGGGGTTTCTTGTTCGGCTTGAAGAAGTCTCTGCATCATATACGGCCGACGGCCCCCTGGTGCTTCAGGGTATCAGTCTTGACATTCGCTACGGCCAGGTGGTGGTCATTTGCGGGCGGACAGGAAGCGGGAAAAGCTCCCTCCTCCTGACGATGCTTCGCCTCATCCCTATCCGCGATGGGTCTATTAAAATAGAGTATCGAGACATTCGCGAAGCACCTCTTGACATCATCCGGGAAAAGGCATTGATCACCGTCACGCAAGACCCGTTTTTCTTGCCCGAGGCATCCTTGCGCTTTAACTTGGACCCAACGTGTCTGCTTTCGGATGAGGATCTGATATCAGTCCTTCAGATGCTCGACTTATGGTCGCACCTCTCCTCATCGTCTTCCACCACCTCAAATATTTCCCAGAATCCAGAAAATCAACCCGGACCCATGAACGAAACCACCACCCTCTCTGTTCCCAAGAGTACTACCACTAGTTACACTGAACCTACCACCACTCAATCCAGCTCCCAACCACTACAACATTCAACCCTCGACACCCCCCTCTCCTCCCTCCCTACTCTATCCACCGGCAACCTTCACCTCCTCTCCCTCTCGCGCGCCATCATCAAAGCCCGGCACATGCGCCGCCAAGCCCATCTCGCCATCGAAGGCGAAAGACAACAGGAAATGGACCCGGGCTTTATCACCTCGCTTAGCTGCGCGCCAGGATGGCGCAACCCCGATATCGTGCAACCTATCATCTTGCTGGATGAGATCACTGCTAGCTTAGACGAAGAAACGCAAAGAAAAGTTTTGGAGGTAGTGAGGAAGGAGTTTGTGGGAAAGGAGTATACGGTTGTCATGGTTACTCATCAGGTTGAGGGGGTGAGAGAGGTGTTGATGAAAGAAAGGAAGGGAGATTTGGTTGTCAGTATGGAGGGGGGGAGGGTGAGCGGGGTGGAGATGGTGGAGATGGTGGGTGAGGAGGAGGGTAGGAGGTAGGTGAGTACGGGTGGGAGTTTGTCACAGTGATTGATTTTTGATGTTTCTTTTAGGGGATAGGGTGGAGGGGGGGCAAGAAGAGGTGGGAGTTATTGGGTATGGTAGGGACTGCGAGGGGGGGCGATGTTGGTTGAAGAGAGTCCGGTTGATTTCGGTCAGGACGATTTTTGACGCTTATCCGATCTCGTTTCACCCTCGTTGATGAGCAAGTTGGGGCAAAGAGCAATGGATGGTGGTTGCCTTTTGGATTCAGCCTTTTCCCATCGAGGAAAGCGCAATCAAGAGACTTTCCCTGGACGGCTGCAATTACCAACCTGTACTCTGGGGTCTGCTGTTTGCACCTTCGACTTTTACTCAGACCCAATTGGGATGAAGAGGAAAGGAAGGCAATTGCGACTCCAGCTGTCAAGGTCGGGACTAACCGGCAGATGCTCTCTCATCGTCAACCGGTAACATCTTTCCACTTACGCTATCCGCACACTGTCTTGTGGCCAGACACAAATTGACATGAGAAATCAGACGACCATCTAAGCCGCATGCGTCAATCTCACCTGGACAAATCTGTTCTTTAAACTTTTGGGTCTCAACCTTTTAGCTCTATTCATCTCTGAGTATAATTTCGCGGCCAATCTGTCAAGCTTCCCGCCAATAATCATCGACAGATCGCAACGCAGAAATCCAAGTCCCGACTAAAGAAGCCTTGAAGCCAACACACCAGCACGTTACCAAGCATCCAGGGTATTTCAATGCGAGGGAGAGAATAAGGCAGGCAAACACGGCACAACAACATTAAGCATAACACAGATTCGGCAAGTATAATAACCCCCTTCCCAGTCCCGGCTGTTTGGAACTTACCGCTTCCTTTTGTTCTTCTCGAAAGATTCTTTGATTCAGGAGCCGTTATTGCATTTATGACCACGTGCAATGCTTATGCTGACGGACCGTTGCCTTTGCTAAGAATACCCTGCTTTTCTGCGTTCAAACTAGTCTCTTTGTGTGCATTCGGCCGTTGTACAACATCACGTCCTTCTCCTCGATTAGCAAGGAAGAGTGGCAAGTTCCGCTTGTTCTTCTTATTTTGTTCGTATCCTACATATTGGGCTTGAATATGATGTTGCCTAGCATCCCTGGTTATCCCTTTAGTTTAATGATGGATGGCTTTTTTTTTTTTTTTTTTGCCTTTCGGCATGACCCGTAAGCTGGCTGGAGGTTGTTTGTCGTTGATGAAAGTCGAATGTTTCAAAAGAATATCACTCACTTCTATCTATCTAGTGATTCATGGTCTCCCTTCTACTGTCACTTCTGTTTTCTTACGGACCTTGGTCCACAAAGTTGACTGATCAACTTTCCTTCCTGGCCGACCGACGACGGACCGTCTCGGGGTTTTTCCATTGCCAGTCATGGCGACCAACACCACATCAATAGCAACGTCAACACCCCATGCCTCATCATCAGCCACCTCAACGCACTCAGCAGCAGCAGCAGCAGCAGCAGCCACCTCTTCTCCCAAGACCAACCATGAAGTCAACCTCTATCACGACGGCGACATCTCCTTCCTCATCCTCTGCACCGCCTTAATCCTCCTCATGATCCCCGGCGTCGGCTTCTTCTACTCCGGCCTCTCCCGTCGCAAATCCGCCCTATCTCTCATGTTCCTCTCCATCCTCGCCTGCGCCGTCACCTGCATCCAATGGTTCATCTGGGGCTACTCCCTGTCCTTTTCCCACAACGTCACCAAATCCGGTTTCGTCGGCACTTTATCCAACGCGTTTTACATTGACGTCCTCGACGGAAAAGTCGAATCTCTCCCGCACGAGATCCCGGACTTGCTGTTTGCTACCTACGAGAGTTTTTTTAGCGCCATGGCCGTCGTTCTGGCGGCTGGCGCGGTAGCAGAGAGGGGACGGCTGCTGCCGTGTGTGGTGTTCATGTTTGTTTGGGCCACGCTTGTTTACGATCCCGTTGCGTGCTGGACGTGGAATCCGCATGGGAACAGAGGGTGGGCGTATGCCATGGGTGTGTTGGATTGGGGCGGTGGTACACCCGTTCATATCGTGGGCGGGTGTGCATCACTGGCGTATTCGATGGTGTTGGGCAAAAGGAAGGGGCATGGGACGCACGAGCTGAATTACAGACCCCATAATGTCGCGAGTGTGGTCATTGGGACGGTCTTTCTTTGGGTGGGCTGGTTTGGGTTCAATGCGGGGAGCGCGCTGGCGGCGAATATGAGGGCGGTGGTGGCGGCGGCGAACACGAACCTGGCGGCGTGCGTGGGAGGGATAACGTGGTGCGTGCTGGATCATAGGTTGGAGAGGAAGTGGTCGGCTGTGGGGTTTTGCTCGGGGTGGTGGCTGGATTGATTGCTATTACGCCTGGGAGTGGTGAGTTATTCTGTGTTCTTTTTTCCTTGTATTCTGAACAAGACTGACAAGCGTTTCATATGATGATGCAGGATTTGTCCCAGTCTGGGCCGCCGTCCCCTTTGGCATCCTCGGCGCCGCCCTCGCCAACTACGGCACCAAGATCAAGTTCCTCTGCAACATCGACGACGCCCTTGACACCTTTGCCGTGCACACCGTCGCCGGCCTCGTCGGCAACATCCTCACTGGCATCTTTGCCTGCAAGCACATTGCTCACCTGGACCAAGTCACAGTCATCGACGGCGGCTGGGTCGACCACAACTGGAAGCAGCCCATCTTCCAACTAGCCGGCTCTTTTGCTGGAGGTGTCTATTCCTTTGTCATGACGGCCATCATCGTATTTGCGCTAGACCACATTCCCGGTATGAGCTTGCGTGTCTCCGAGACAGCAGAGGTGTTGGGCATAGATGACTCGGAGATTGGCGAGTTCGCGTATGACTATGTGGAACTGACGAGGGAAATGGTTATTGATCATGTGGGAGGTGGGAGCATCATGGATGGTAACGTTGGTGAGACGGGGAGTATGTCTTCTAGACATCAACATACCCAGTACCCGAACCAACACCCGCATCAGCATCAGCAGATCATTGTCGGTGGTGGGGGAAGGAGTGTGAGTCCTACGACTGTGACTACGGCTACGGTGACGGCGGCGGCTTGTGGTGCCTCTGGTGTTGGTGTTGGACCAAGGGAGGGAGCAGTGTTTGGGAGAGAGGATACGAAGGATTCGGGGGTTGTGTTTGGGAATGGACCGGTTGTGACATCGTATTATTAGTGACCAGTCGTCCGTTCTGGGGTGTAATTTCAAATTCCACATTGTTATCTGAGCACAATTTTAGATGGGGGGGATCTTTTTGGATATAGAAAGGTGCGAGGCCAGGATTTAGGATACTACCAACTGAACGTATTTCATTTGTCATTCGCAGGCAATGAGCAATAAGGCCAATATTTCAAGATGGCAAAAATTGATTTTTGCCGGAGAGGTCCTTTTAAGAGTTCCAAGTTCTTATTGTGAAAAAAGCTTGATTGGGCGTGTTGTGTTACTCATTGTAGATTGCTGCTTAACGTGGTGTTTTATTAAATTTATCTTATAACACTGGACTAGAGAGAAGACTCCCTCACCCGGTTTAAACAATCCCATGCCAGAAAACGACTAATTTACAACTATACACCAATATAATATCAATACGAACTCTTATCTTACAATATTTCACAACAAAGAAGCTTGCTCCGAGGTAGTAAAAGAACATGCCGGGTTAAACTGCGAGAAAGTTTGAAGCAAGCCAGGAAAGAAAAAGTACATTGTAGAGTAACTATCTGGCCAAAGTTGAGAATATAAGCATCAGCTTACCGACATATCTTCAATAACAGGGATTGTAGTATAGTGGTCAGTACTTCTCGTTGTGGTTTCTTATAATACAACGATCCGAGAGGACCCAGGTTCGATTCCTGGCAATCCCACTCTTTTTTTTCCACTTTTTGGCTTCCTTGCATGCACGTTGGATCTTGACGCCGGCTTGTCTTTTGTCTTTTTATTTATGTTTTCTTTCGGTTATGACGTTGATAAGAATTGCAGAGTACATACAGCTTTTCCTGGGAAGTGTTTCTCGTTGTTATATCTTGTGGGAGAACGGTGGTTAGGGTTGGGAATTAGTACTGTACTAATTAGTAGTATTAGAGTACTAGACTTTAGTACTAGTACTAGTACTACCCTAGTACTAGACTAGTCCAGTACTAGTACTAGACTAGTACTAGACTTTAGTATACTAGAAATACTAATTTTTGAAAATCAATATTTTATAATATTTTTCGATTTGTATATATTCTTTATAAATATTTATATACAAAACTACTTTTCTTTATACTAAAATATTTTTACTTAATTTATAATTAAGGTTTTGAAAACGGTTATATAAATATAGGTATAAATAATTTAAGAAAAATATTATCGAAAATCTAATTAAAGATTTAGAATATACGATTTTTACTTTATAATAATATATATTTATATTATATAAAATATTAATATTTTAAAAACCGAAAATACTAATTAGTATTTTTAGTAGTACTAGAGTACTAGAGTAGTACTAGAGTAGTACTAAATTAGTACTAATTAGTACTTTTAGTAGTACTAGAGTACTAGAGTAGTACTAGAGTAGTACTAAATTAGTACTAATTAGTATTTTTAGTAGTACTAGAGTACTAAAGTAGTACTAGAGTAGTACTAAAATAGTATTAATTAGTACTTTTAGTACTTTTAGTACTTTTAGTACTCTAGTATTACTAAAAATACTAATTAGTATTCTAAATTCTAGTATTATAAACTTAATATAATAAGAAATTAGAATATAATAATAATAATAATAATAATAATAATAATAATAATAATAATAATAATAATAATAATAATAATAATAATAATAATAATAATAATAATAATAATAATAATAATAATAATAATAATAATAATAATAATAATAATAATAATAATAATAATAATAATAATAATAATAATAATAATAATAATAATAATAATAATAATAATAATAATAATAATAATAATAATAATAATAATAATAATAATAATAATAATAATAATAATAATAATAATAATAATAATAATAATAATAATAATAATAATAATAATAATAATAATAATAATAATTAAGATGGTAATAAACGGCTTTTGAATAAGTAGGCCATAAAATACCACTGGAATTAATAAAAAAGGTTAAAGAAACAAGGTAAGCTTTATAAGGCTTGCTTTGAAGAAATTTAATATATATATATATATATATATAAAAGCAAGGGTTTTATATATTTTTTATCAATTATAATAAATTAGTTTACCAAATACGAATTAAAAAGGATAAAATATTAATATATTTGAGGAGGAGGTTTATTAATTATTAAATAAACGGAATATATTATTTAATAGTAAAATTATTATAAAACGTTTTTATATATATGAATATATTATATTTATTACAGCAGGTTCTTTTTATAAAGAATTTAATAATATAAATTATGATTATAAATTATAAAAGATTTATAATAAAATTCAAAAATTTATCCCTATATATTATTAAATTATACATTCTATATATATTTATTTATTATTTAAATTTAATTTATTATATAAAATAATAAAATATTTAATATTATCCTAGAAATACTAAATTAGTATTTCTATGACTAAACTAGTATTTCTAGTACTAAACTAGTATTTTAAGTACTAGACTAGTATTTCTAATACTAATTAGTATTTTAGTAGTACTAGAGTACTAAAATAGTACTAATTAGTACTAATTAGTATTTTTATTTCCTTTATAACATTACGAAAAATAGGTTTTTTCTAAAAATAATAATACCATTAAAACCGGCTTCTTTTATAGTATATATAATATATAATACCTTTTTTTCGAAAATACTAAAAATACTTTAGTACTACTAAAATACTAGAGTACTAATTAGTATTAGTACTAGGTCTAGTACTAGTACTAGACCTCTAGTACTAGTACTGGTCAAATACTAGACTAGAGTAGTACTAATCCCAACCCTGACGGTGGTGTCGACGGAGTTGGTGATCGATGTTAGTGGTATTCAGAATGAATGTTTATTGAATGAAACCGCAGAGTTGAACGTGTACTGGACCGGAAAGATGTTATATGTCTCTTATATGGCTTAGGTGTTGAAGTCGTGGTGAGAAAGAAGGCTGAGTTGAGTATATGAGAACGAGACGAAGATAGACAACATTCCATATTCGTATTCTTGAATTCGTACACATTATTACACCAACGCGCCGACCTTTCCACTAGACCAATACTATGTATGTCTGGTGGTTGCAATATAAGTCCAGTATAATATATATATACGATAGTACATTGGCGCAGAAGACTATGTCCAAAACCCTCGTTGGTGTGCTATAATACAATTGCGTCTTCCTCACTGCTGTCTCTTCTCCCTCTTCTTCATCTCCTCTCATTCTTTTGAAAGCGGGCATCTTCCATCCAAGATAAAAGCCCTAGATAGTATATAATCGAAGAATAAGTTGTGTGTAAAAATGGTATAGTAGAAGAAAAGAATATCAGCCCCTCCCAATGCTATGCAATCAGTGGTATATAAGAATCCAAAAAAGTATGAATGATGATGGTTGGTTTTGTCAAAACACCACCCTACCCAACCCCATCTGTATCCCCCTCTCCCATCCTTCTCTCAACTTTCTATAGTCATAGCCATGGTCACCTTTATACCTCTTGATTTGCTTTACTGCTGTCGTTGTTCCTTTCTTATCACAAACAAGTTCAGTCTCCTAAGCCCTGACCTCCGTAGCGCCCGCAAAGCTCTTGAAGCGCTCTTCAAAAACCTTGACCCTCTCGTCCTCCATCATCTTCTGCAGCTTGCGCGTCTGACGAACCGCCTCCTCGCGCTCCTCCTGGAGAGTCATGACCTCAATCTGGGCCATGTTCATGCGGCTGACGACTTCCTGCATTTCCGAATCGGCAGCCATCAGAGCGCCCTCGAGCTGGGCGACGCGGGCCTTGAGGGTGGTGACATCCTCAGCCATGTTACCCTCGGAAGCAGCCGATGAGAGGACTCCAGAAGCCCGCGGTCGGAGGTAAGACGAGGCGTGCGAACTAGAATAGAAGGAAGAAGACGATGAAAGTAAAAAAGGGCTCGACATGCGAGTGGTGCGAGGAGTGGCGTCGCTCTTGCTCGCGAAGCTCATGCTGAACATGGGACTGAGGGGAGACTTGGGCGGAAACGATCGAGGAGGAAGACCGCGCATGGCAGCCGCTGAGCCCGCAGGTCCATCGCGCAGACGCAGGAGGTGGATGTTATGACTCTCCTTAAGCGTCTGTAGCTCTTCCTCGTGGCGGTTCACGCGCTCTTCAGCGTTGGTTTGGGCGGTGATTACCTGTTCCTCAAGCTCCCTTAGGCGCTTCTGGAGACTGGCAATGCGCTCCGTGCTTACGCGCTGGTTAGCCTCACCGCGAGCAACGGTATCGGCCAGCCTTGAGCGGAGTGTAGCGTTAATAGCGAGCTGGACGCGCACCTGCTGGGCGAGCTCCTCAACACGACGAGCTGAGTCGGACAGTTGCTCAGCAAGGGTGAGCTCGGCGTCAATGTGTTGCTTTTCAGACTCGCGAAGGGACTCGAGCTCGGCAAGCTGGGCGATGTTATCCTCGCGGGCCATATCACGCTCTGTCACAGCGGTTGAGAGGGAGTGCTCAAGCCGAGCAATGGCGAGCTGCATGGCCTCGTTAGAGGCAGTGCTGTCCTCGAGATCCTTGATACGGACGAGAGCTTCACTGTAGGTGGCTTGCAGGTCTGCGTAAGCTTTCTCCAGGGACGCCGAAGACACGGGAACAAGAGCGTCCTCGTTGCTGTAGGTGGACATGTAACTGCTACGAGCAAAGCCTTCGGGGATGAGAATGTCCTTCTCCCTGAGAAGGCTACGAAGGGAGGTGATTTCCTGCTCGGCACGATCGAGGTTCATCTTGAGGCCACCCAGGCCCTTCTCAACCTCCCACTTCTGGTCAATGGCTTCCTCAGCCCGGCGACGCAGAACGGCAATCTCGTCGCGGAGGTTAGCCACCTCCTTTTCGTATCCACCCCGAGATGAACACGAAAGAAGACGGTCACGCTCTTGCTCAAGAAGCTTGATTTTCTTGGCGTTCTCGCGATTCTGGAACTCCTGCCTTTCAAGGAGACTGCGCAAAGCACTATGCAAAGCATCACGCTGTGCCTCGACATCTTTTAGCCTGTCGGCCAAGATCTCGCGTGGCTCAGACGAAGCAGGATGCTTTGTAGTGTTTGACCTGGCAAGGGACATGGGGCGACCGCCTCTCTTAATAGAGCTGCTGTTTGTGCCTGCCACTGAGGTCGAACGTGAGAGCGCCATTGACATGCGGGTTCCGGTTTGTTTGAGTTCGTTGTGCTCTGACTTCAAGATGCGGAGTTCCTGCTCCATCTTGCGCAACTCCGTGTTCTCGAAACGAAGGGCTTCAAGCTCTTGCTGCAAGTTGTCAATCTCTGTGTTCTCAGTCCTCAGTGATTGCAGTTCGTTCTGTTGGCTGCTGAGCTGAGCGTTTGCAGACTTGAGCATTTGAACCTCCTCGTGCAACCTGCTGCACTCACTATGTTCGAGCTTGATGGCTTGAAGCTCTTCCTGTAACCTCTCAACATCAGAGTTTCCGGACTTCAGTGCCTGGAGCTCCTCTTGCAATCTATCGCATCCTGTATGCGCAGCGCGGAACTGCTCGAACTCATCTTGCAGTTTGGCGAACTCGGTATTTCCGGCCTTGCCGCATTCTGCGTGTTCGGACTGAAGGTGCTCGTATTCCTCGCGATACTTGCCAAGCTCGGCGTTTTCAGCCTTCAAGTGGTCGACCTCCTCCTGTATTTTACCAAGCTCCTCGTTTTCCGTCCGGAGAGATTGGACCTCTTGTTGCAGCCTAGTCGCATCATAAGCGAGCTTCTCGTTTTCTGCAACTTCCATCTCCAAGCCTTCGACACGCGCGCGAAGTTGAGGGACAATTTCGTCGCGTAGGTTGTCCCTCTCATTTGACGTGTTTTCCAGCTCGCCCTTGACAGCACCGAGGAGGTCTTCCAGGTTCTCCCTCGTCTGGCGCTCATCGGACAGTCTTCGTCGCAAATCCTCACATGCGGCCTCGAGCTCCTTGATCCTGTCGTTGGTTTCCTCATTTTGAACCTTGGCAACATCAATCATGGAAGCCCTCTTTGAAAGCTCCTGAATCTGCTGATCGAGGGCACGGCGCCTATCACGCTCAGTCTGCAGTCTGTTGGTGAGCTCAAGCCTGAGCTGCGCACGTTCCTGCTCCGCCTTGCGCTTGACTATGGATATTTCCTCCTTGGCCTGATCGTAGTCGCTGAATTTCGATGAACTGTGCCCAGAGTCGGAAAAGTAATCGCTTGTTCTTTTCCCGGATTCGCTGGGGTTCCCGTTGTTAATTTGTTCCTGTAGCTTGTCTACCAAATCCTCCAAATCCATCTCACGCCGAATGGATGCAGCCAACTCGGCGCCGATGGCTTTTAGTTCGTCCTCCATCTCGTCAATCTGGAATTGCGATGTCTCACTGGGCGGCGGTGTTTGCAGGTAGTCTTCGCAGTACTCTAGCGGCCTCTCGGTTTTCGCATTGGTATGGCTAGGTGTCCTGAGCAGGCGTGGGGATTCATCTGCGAGGGTCCGTAGGGTTGATCGTCTCAAAGAAAAAGGAGACGGGGACGGGATGGGCGAGATGTCTTCTTTGTCCTCCGAAAACTCGGTTGTGGAAGATTGTGGCGTAGTGGCCCAGTTGCCATAGAAGTTGGCGTCCAATTGGGACGAGCCTGGCGATTTTGGCAAAGGTTTATTAAGATTATTGCTCTCTCCTGGGGTTGCGACAAGCGGAAAGGCCCGTTGTCGATGTTCAGAATCTTCTGCTGGCGCAAGATTTAGATGTGGAGGGGGGGACTTTCGAGAAGACAGCGACATGGTACTGGGCTTAACAATGGGATTGCGCCTGTCATGTGTCTCTTGCGAGTGAGTATTAGTCGTCGCGGTGGCGTTGGTATAGGGAGCCGCAACCTCGTTGTGGTAGTACGTATCGAGGTTGTGGTCCAATGGTCCAGTGGTCACACCAAAACTGCCGGCGCTTATATGCCGGTCTGGTGACACTGACAATGGGCGCCCTGTCTCAGCCGATGAAATAATCGGGCTATCCTTCAAAGTCTTTGTGGGCTGCAGGTCGCCGGTATTATAGGAATCGGAACCTTGAGGTGGTACAGACTGATCGGACACGGTGCTTGTTCTGCATAAAAGAGTTGAAGGTCAGTTTATGGTTCGCCCGCATTTAGCCTGCCTAGACGAGATGACTTGAACCAAACTCTCGGGTCTGCAAGGACTTACGACCGTTGGTTATTGCTGTTATACTCGGGATTCGCCGGCAAATCGGAAGTGTGGACAGCAGCAGAGGGTCGAGGGTGAAGCGGAGGACCAAACTTGGTGGGGAATTCGTACAGAGTAGGGCTATCCAAAGAACACGACCTCGAGAAACGAGACTCGGGGCGGGGCAGATCGCGGATGATGTCAAGATAGTTCTGTCCCGGAGACGAGAAGCGGGTAGCCAAGGGCGAAGCCGAGGAGGACAGCGGCTTGCGCTTGATGGGAGCCGGGGTGTAAGCGAGGCTTTGGGACCGGCCTTTGCTGGGACTCGGGGTCGGGCGTTGGTGGTCGATGGTGGGCAGTGGAGGGAACTGATGGTCCGTCTCCAGTTGGTCCAATGTTTCTTCTGTTTCGTCTGATGTCGAAGACGGTCCGAGCCCGCGTGGCGGCGAAAGAAGGGACGGCAGCTGTGGGTATTTCTTTGAGAAACGTGGTGGTGTTCTTTCGGACGGCACAGCAGGAGTAGCACCAACAGGCTCGACGACGGCTGAACGCACAGGAGGCGGGGAGGAATTAAGGAGAGTGGTAGCCTCGGGCGAAGGAGCACGGTTCGTGTCGAGCTGTTGTTGTGTATAGTTGTGATGCTGTTCTTCCTTCTGATGTTGTTGAGTCTCAAGTCGTTGATGATGGTAGTGAGGAGGCAGAGCAGGGCCAGAATCGAACCCTCTCTCGTCGTCAGGGGAAGAAGGGACGAAAGTAGCCATAATGGTGGCTGAGGCTAGGACAGCGGTAGTTTATGAAGAAGGAAATGAGCGTATGAGCCCCAGAGTCAACTAAGGTAAGGGTGTGTTGCTAAGTGGCCGCGGTGGTATCTGCTGCAACGTGGATGGTAGTGGCGTTTGGTGGTCTAGAGAGGTCGCTAGAGATGGTCTGGGTAACGGGCCCTTGAGTTCGAAATTCGAAACCGAATCTACAACGGGGCTCTGATCATCCTCATCATGGGCTTGGCCGGCCTCGATTGGATGTGGTTGATTGGGGGTTGGATCGGAGGTGCCAATTAATTGCCGGACGGTCTATCACTTCCCTCGTCAATAAAAAGGGCTGAAAGGGAAAGGTCGCGCAGAAAGGGAGGGAGCGAGCCGAGAAGAGCAAAAGCAACGAGTGAACGTGACAGGCTGTCGGGGTCCGTGAGAGTGGAAAGTGAGTGAGAGCGAGTGAGACCTCTGGACAGCAAGTGACAGGAACAAGAGAATGACAAGGCTCCGGGATCTGTGGTATCGATGGAGTTGTTGTTGGGTGCCCAGAATATCTTTGGACGGAAGGAGTGGAGGGGGACAATTTCGCGCAGGCGAGTTGGAGAACAACAAGCGAATAAACGAATTGAAATTGGATATCGGATTGGAGGATTTGACCGATTCAAAAGGGGGCAACTTCCCTCGCTCTTCCTGCCAAAAGAACTTGAACGATCCGTCCTGATTGACGCCGGCTTTTTCACATTCTCAGTCTTTCCCAATTTTTCACTTGCCGTGCCTCCCTTCCTACATTCCAACTTCCTTCCACATGGCGCTGACCAGTGGCAGTCGCGTTCTGCCGTGACAGACGTCGCCCATTGGCGCCATTGATCCAATTTGGGTCAAGAGGGAAAGAGAAGAACATCCGAAAAGGTGGGAGTGGAAGTGGAATTGGAAAGTGGGATGGCGCAACGAATGCCCCGGACGATGGCTCTCAGTGGCCCTCCGCCGCTCCCCAGTGGAATCGCCCCCAAAGGCCGCTTCTCTTGATTGGGCAAGGCCGTTTCGTACCTTGCAGATTACCCCTGGAAGAGCGCACGGTCCTCGACCTCATTGTTTCTCCAATCACCACTTCCGGTCAGGGGTTTTCCATTGTCACCATCCAGCGCCCATTGTTCTTTTTTGATGAACATGTCCAAAATCTGGAATTGACAGGGCCGGTCCTCGTGGAGGCATTCATATTTCAAAGGACTCCGTCTTTTACCTGTTCTCTGGTCGGGACATTGACGAACCAAGGTAGAGCAGAAGTGTGTCATATGAGTATCAAGTGCCTTCAAGACTTCAGGGTTGATCAAGACAATTTCCCGTAGTGCAAAACGGCATGGCGTCAAAGACGGGAACCTGTCGAGCCCCGGGAAGCGCCCATGCTTTTGCCATGATGAAGATGGAGTTGTCTCCATAGACCAATAAAAGCAACAAGAGCAGGGGTTGCAATGTTCTAGTCTGAAGATGGGGACGTCTCTCGTTTTCTCGCTCTGTTTAGGTTTTGGGAACAAACCAACGAAAAATTGAGAAGGACAGTTCAACTTGATAACTGCCGCCCGGAGTCACTCAAAGCACGGTGAGAACAGAGAACGACACAGGCATCATGCGGTGTGACAGCGGAATCATGGAAAGGGAACGAGTTCTCTGGCTTTTAGGACCCCCGGATATCCCCTGAGTCAACCGTGGGTAGGTGTTGATATCGTCTGAGGAACGCCAGAGAGTAACAAAGATCCAAAGTCCGTTCCATCCGGCGGCCGCAGCGATCTCGGCCACAACGGCGCGACGTCGAATCTCGCACGATCTGATCGTGATGATTTGCATGGAAGCGCCGGCCTCTTCTTCCACCACTTCCAGTCTCCAGATGGTCGGCAATGGCCATTCAAAAAAAGAAAAAGCACACGGGAATTTGTGCGACTTTTTGCGCATCGGGGAAGCGCCCATTGCAACTACCCACTATGCATGCAACCGTCCGAGCGGAACATCATGAAAAGGTTTTTGTCGACAGCAGGGAACTATGGTTCACTTTTGAAATTTCCTTTCTGTCTTTGTGGTAACTGTTGACATGTTATCCATGACAGATAGAAGTCGTTGGCGAAAGTCATGAGAAGAGACCGTTCACAAAACAGCGAAGAGATTCATCGATTGACATTTTCAAAAACATATCTTTGTCCTGTGACTAATCTCGGATACTCCATCAGTTCGTCGCGGAGCGGTCGCCCAAACATGTTTCGTTCTAGAGGGATAACCCACCAAGGCGCATCCTTGTTGAACTGACAGAGACACCTGATCGGACCAAAGCCATATATCGAGGTCGGGATGCCCTTTTTCTTTGTAGTTAAGCCTCTGCCTGTTACCACAATGTTTTCGACCACCCATCTCCCGCCTATTCTACCCTCAGCCGCTCTTTGCCCTCTTCTTGACATATTGGCTAGGCAAGAGAGCAGTGAAGTAAGTAACAAGTCGTCATATCGAGAGCGTATGCAGCCAGGTCCAGAATAACCAACACCAGGAACAAAATTCAAAACCTAAGAGGCCGATATGCCAGAAATATTCGTTGTAAGCGACGCCAGTGCCGAAACCTGTTCCCTGGCTACAGCACACCGACCACGTCGGCTACTGGGGATTTGTTAAAATTCTGAAGTCGATGATTGCATGTTCTCGATGGATGGTCTGTCGCTGGAAAGCTGAGATCCATGCCGGTTGAAGGTTGACACGGATGTAGGTGGTCGCTTGAAACTCCGGATTGAACCCTTATACCGGTATGAAGAGTCTATTTGTACGAGTGAGTAGAGTCATTGACGGGAACTCGCTTCGGATTTGTACCCGTGAGTGTTGAGTTTGGCTTATGATCGGTATATTGCTTAGCCAGCCCCCCTTAAATAAACCAACCTCACACCCACGGCCATCCTCGTCGTCTCGAGCATCGTGAGATCCGTTCCATCTAGGTTATCACCACCTGAAAATGGTGAGCCTGAAGCTTGGTCTGAGAAGGCAGGAGATCCTTTATCCGTCGCCACTCTATAACCGTTTATAGGTTAGCATGACCGACAACCCAGCAATCTTCGAAGCCTACAGCTATAGGTAAGTCTATAGGCATAGTCTTGAGAAACAGGCTTGACGACTCAAGTCCGCCAAAGCAAAGAAACTCGTAAATTGTATCCATTCGATATAATCGCGTGGACGAGCACCATCTCAAGGACGACATCAGAGTTCGTAGCGGGTGAACAGTGAGGACCTTGATGTCTTGGATGCTTTGGTGTTGTTCCCCGTTGGTGACGTCGAATCTCGATGCTTGCCCCCTGGTGCTCGTAGTGGAGCTTATCAGCTGTCAGGGCCGCAGATAAGGTCCCCCACTTCTCCACTTTGACAGGCGCGGATCGTCTAGGTGATAATGTGATTGGCCGGCAAACCCCTGAACGTGGGAAGGTGTAGAATAGCAGCAATACAGGGGTATTGAGAATGAGGGTGCAGAGTGTATATTGTTGTAGAATTTATTCTGTGGCCAGGAAATCCCGCACACAGAAATCAAGGTTTTACCCAGTAATCTAAATTATATAAGAAAGGCGGTAGCAGGAAACCTACCCCTATATTTGATATACCCCCCAATTGTACTAGCGTATACTAAAAAGCTAGTCAAAAGCGTTTAAATAAAGCTATTCCCAAATTCTATACCTTTAAAATTAAAGAATCCCTAAATAATCGCTTTTAAAGGCATTGCCCATTAATTATATTATATTTAAAAGGTCCGTGGTATTAATTTTTAATAATTAGCCGGGCGCCGTAATTTAATAATTAAAGCGTTAAAGTCCTATATTAAATTACTGTATAATATTTTTAAATTATATTTAATAATATATTCCCCGGATTATCCTTAATAGTTATTTTTAAAAATCGCGGGTTCGAATCCCGTCGGCGCTAAATTTTTTACTTTTTTTTCCTTCTTACAAATATTATATAAGATCCTTTTATTTTATAAAAGTTATTTTAATAGAATAATATAAATCGATAATTATTTATAATAATACTATTTTTCCTTTTTACTTCTTTAAAGTATTTTATCCCTGCCGGAATTAAATTATTAATATATTCGCATTAATTAATTTTAATACCTTTTCTTTCTCCTTCCTTAAATTCGAAATATTTATAAAACTTATTTAACGAATAAATTCCTTATATTTCTTTACGGTTAATACTTTCGTTAACCTATTGGCGATTATTTCGGTTATAAATACGTAATATACGTTAAATATACCGTATTATTATCCTTTTCGGAATTAATAATTATAAATATTAATATATTTAAATTTAATTTAAAGTTTAATATTTTCTTTAATAATTAAATAAATCGTTTAAGCGTTATTATATTTTAATAGGATATTTTTATTGTTAATTCCTAAATTAAGAATTAGCGAATCGAATAAGCGTTTTATTTATAAATTTTTATAAACCCTTTATAATAGGGATAATAATTTAACTTCGGTAATAAAAGTAATAATAATATTTTATTTATTAATTCGCTAATCGACGGTTTTATTTAATAATTATATAACGAATCTTTATAAATTTCATCGATTTAGAATATTATCGGTATAGGAGGCGTTAATTAAAATTAAAAATAAATTACTACCTTCTAATTGGAGCGTATAATCTTCGGTACCCTTAAAGTAGGCGAATAATCGATTGGTAATAATATAATAAATACTATTAAAATTAATAAAGAAATAGGATAATTTAGAGCCGGTAAAAGCATTATCGAATTTAGTAATAATTAGCGCGTATATAATTTCGCCGATTACCTTTTAATATATTTTAATAAATTTAAAGTTAACGGTACCTTTAGAAGGGAGGAGCTCTTTAATATTTATAAGAGTCTAGGGAAATAACCGGGACTATTAGAACTTTTCTATAATCTTTTTAATATATTCGTATTAAAATAACTAAATTAACTACTTTACTCAATTTCGAATAATTTCGATATTTAAAAATTATTGGATATTATTACCGTCCGTTAATTAGTAATAACCTTTTAAAACGTTAATAATTTTAATAATATTATATTTATTTTCGTCTTAGTAGGTTAAAATAATATTATCGATATAGAAGAAGATTATTATACTTCGGTAAATAAATATATAAGGTTTTATAAAGATAAGGATTAAATTAATAGTAATAAAAATTTTAATAAATTCGCGTTATTATAATAAGGGGGAACGCCGAAAATTATAGAGGGCGCGTAATAACTTAATAATTTTACTTTATTGGGTATATTTTAATAGTATTCGTATATAAATAAATTTATCGAAAAAAGCGTTAACGAAAGCGTTAATAATATTATATTATTTAAATTCGAAATTAAAGTAATTTATAATAGCTATTATAATACGGAAAATACGAATTACTAAAGTAGCCGCGTAAATATTTTATAAATTTTAAAATTATTAATTTCCTTTTATAATAAAGCGTACCTTACTTTTAAAGTAGTAACCCGTTATATTAAATTTATAAATATATACTTATATAGAATCGAAGGGGATAATTCTTTAATACTTTTCTTAATTTACTTATTTTTATAATCCTTTTATATTATAATTTTAAAAATATTCCCTTTTAATTTAATAAAATATTTTTTAAAAAGGATAGAAGTAAAGGTCTTAATAATTTTTAGGTAGAGGGGGGAATTCTCGCTAATATAAAGTATTTAATATATTTAATATATTATGCCTTTTAATATTATCGACGGTAAATTTCGAATCCGTATAGAAATCGTTATTATTAATTTCCAACCCGAATTTCTTTAATTAATCTAAATTAATATAATTAATAACGCGATTATTATATATATTAATTTAATAGAAATTAAACGCGTTTAAAAAGGATATTATTTAATATAAATATTAATCCGCTCGGGGGAAGTAGGTAGGAGGTTATATTAAAGGGATGCGGTTTAAATTCCTAATAAGAAACGAAATTAAATTATTAAGGGGAATTAGTAAATTATAATTAATTAATTTATCCGTCTTATTTATTACTATATCCTACTAATTATTTAATCGCTTTAATATTTAGGGATATAATATTTCCTCCTTTTATTTATATATATACCCGGCGGGCTTAATAGGGATTGTAAAAGTCTTTAATTCTACGGGTATAAATTCGATAATTAGACCGAAATTATTTAATTTATTATCAATATAATTCTCTAAAATTAGGAAAGGTATAATAGAATTATTTTCTAATTAATAAAAATTATTTAATTATACGGCTAATTCTTCTAGGGAAATTTTAAACGAATTTTAGAATTTTTCGATATTATTTATAAAAACCTCGTCTTCGTTAAAAATTACATTTTTAATTACTATAATTAAATTAGTATAGGGATTCTAAATTTAATAAATATTTAATAATTAATAACCGATTAAATAATTAATTTAAATACGTTTCTTAAATTTCCTAATTTTATTATAATTACGTAAGATTTCTATTATAAACGTAAAAGCTTTATAATTATAAATTTTTAAATATATTAAAATAGGGACTACTTTTTATTAACTGCCGTCGCGGTTTATTATATAGGTTTTAAAATATTCTTTTAAAGTTTTTTAATTAAAACCGTACTTAAGAGTTTTATTAAGAAGGTAAATTATAGCCGCTATAATCTCTCTCTAAAATTCTTCTAGAAAATTTATAAATTCTCTTATAATTTTAATTTTCTTATTGAATATACCCCCCGAATATTTAACGCCGCCATTTTATATTTAAATATATAACGTAGAAGGTTCGATTTTAATACCCTATTATAATAAAAAAGTAATAACCCTAAATTTAATTATTATAATTTTATTATTATATTCGACTACTTTTATTTAAATTTAATATTAGGTTTTTAAGTTAATAATAAAGGAAAATAAAATTACGATAATAGAGTCGGTAATTTTCTTAATAAAATAATATACCTAAAGGTAATTAAATTAATAATTAATTATTATTATTAATATAAAAACCTAATTAAACCCTACTTTTATTAAAGTATATTCAAAAAAATTAATAGCTACCCTTTATCCCGGTCCTTTAAACGCGACGCGGGCAACCCTCTTAATTTAGCGTTTTAATTTAACTACCGCATATATATTATAATATATTAAATTTAAACTTTTAAAACGTACGCTATACTCCTTATTAATTAATTAAGTAAGGGTTTCGAATTTAAAGTAATTAAATTTAAAGTATTAATATAAAGTATTTCCCTCTTAGAATTTCCTAACGGTCTTATTCTAAAGAATTCGAACGTTAAAAGAAAATTAATTAACGCTATTTTTAAAATTAAGAAGAATATATTTAAGAATAAATTATTAAAAATAATTAGAAATAGAATAATAATAGGAAAGATCGGGGGTGCGAATATAAAAATTAATAATATCTTAGGAGTAATCGAATTTTATAAGCTTTTAAAGAAATACGAGATTGTAAATTATATTTAGAATTAACGTTATATCGTTTAAACGAAGTTTAAAGAAATTACCCTTATTATCGCTAATTAGGATATAAATAGTCCTATATCCTTTAATTATTAATAAACCGTTATTAATTTAAATGTAATTTCCTTTATTTACGGGGGTAAAATCTTTAAAACGGTTAATTTCGTTAAAAATATAAATTATCGTATTTAAATTAAAAATAATTAAATCCCTTAATAGGTATACGGGAATTTCCTATTAAAATTTTAATATTAAAAAATTAAATTAATAGCCAATTTTATTAATCCTTTAACCTTTAAATTAGAGTCCGCTATTAAGGGTATTAATCGTAAATTTTATTAACCTTTTAATAAAAATTTATTACGCTAATATAATTTTAATATTTAATTTACGGAACCTTTATATAAATTAAATACTCTTTTAATAATTTTTATTAATTATATTTTAAATACGTTAATTAGGAACCTAATTAGAATTAAACGTTAAAGAGGGGATTATATATTAATATTTATTATAAAAGTAATTAAATTTCTTATAAACTTCGTAAATTCGCTTTTAATATTTATTATCCTAATTATTAATATTTTAACCGCGTTTCCTACCGGTATTATTAAAAGCGTCCCCTATAATTCGACCGTTAAATATAAAAGTAGGAAATATACCGCCTTTTAGGACCTAATTACGCGATTTTCTAGAGTAATAGTTATAAACCTATTCCTTAAAATTATAGGCTAAATTAAAATAAATAAAATTATTATTTAAGAGTTTTTTATTTATAATTTTAAAAAATATAACCTAATTCTTAAAAGGGGAATTATTAAATTTATTTATTATATTAAGAAAATCGGTCTTCTATATTTTAGGGTTAATATATTCGTCGACCTTAAAATATTTACCGATAATTATAATATATTCTTATTCTTATAATTAATTAATTTAATTATAGGGATAGGTTATAATATTAATTTTATTATAATAATTGGTATAAATATCGTCGTAGACTTATTCCTCGTTAAATTAAACGTTAAATTTTATTATATTATATTAAGCGGATAAAGAAGTAATTCTTTTAAAGTAATTTAATTAAAAATATTAATTAATATTATTTTTTATTTAAATACAAAGGGTAATAATCTTTTTTTTATAAATTTCCTAAATTTTTATATTACGACGGTAATCGGCTATAATTTCCTAATAATTATAATAATTGCGTTTAATTAAAAAATTATAATAGTATACCGTATATAAAATTAAAATTAAGGCCGGGGCGATAAAAAAAATTATAGCCTTAATAGCCGGTTAAATAGCGGCGGTATTAGTAGGCGTAAACGTAGTCGCCTTCTACTAAGAAAAAAGCAGTATCGAAGTACGGTTGCGCATTTTCGAAGAGGGTCCGCTAACCGCCTAATTTTCTTTAATAGATTGAAAAATCTCTTATTAAAGTTAGGAATTGTTAATATTAAAGTTATTAATCGAATTGGTAGTAACGGCCGCGGCGTAGATTAAAGGATTTATAAAATCTTTAATAGTAGGCTCTATAAAGATAGTAAACTATAGCTTCCTATTATTAGGATTAATATACTTTTATAATTTTAATTCGAATGCCTTCGATTAGAATCTTTTATTTTATATAATTTAGTCGTTAATAGATTTGAGGACGGCGTCGCCTACTTTTTTAAGATCGGTAATTGAGGATATTATTGTAATTATTATTATTAATCGAATATCGCTATTATTATTATATTCTACCGGGTTATTGTAATCGGGGGTAGTAAATAAGATTTTTAATTATAGAATAGTAGTAATATAGGGGTATTGAGAATGAGGGTGTAGAGTGTGTATTGTTGTAGAATCTGTTCTGTGGCCAGGAAATCCCGCACACAGAAATCAGGGTTTTACCCAGCAATCTAGATTACATAAGAAAGGCGGTGGCAGGAAACCCACCCCTGTATCTGACAGAAGGCTCTCACCCGAAGCTGTCGTTTCTACCGTAGCGTGTTAGGCTGCTGCACCAAACCCAGGCCAAAACACTAACATCGTCGCCGGCGCAACCGCAAGGCAACCCAAACCTGGAAACACATGAACCAGCTCCCCGATTCTCAACCCTGAATGACAACATTCGATCATACTTACAGAACGATACTAGCTTCGACATAGCACTTTGATCTACGCGCGTATTCCGCAACACCTTATTCTCAGCTTCTCTTGACTTGAACTTGATTCCTCAGCTTACCGGCATTAGCGATATCGTCCGACTGCTTGGAGGCATCCCGCCGTCATTGTTCCCGCCTGTTCCCATCATCGTCCCGTCAGCTGCGCAACCTTGAACTCCGGACCCCCGAACGACCATAACTTCAACTCTCAAAACGCGACACCGATCCTGCTCGACTTAACCACACACATCTTTAAGCGCCGTATCTACGAGTTACCCCATCCGACGGGAGACAGCAAGCCCGCTCTCTCGGCCGATTGCATGCTTCGCGGCTCTAGCTAGCCTCGCTCAATGGTGGCTAGGTCACCGCCCACGCCATATACACAAAAGGCCCGAGGAGTTGCGAAGCGCATCGAATGAATGCAACCTCTAAACCCATTCCTCAGCGCTTTCGCCAAGAGCCCTTACCTCGCCCAGTGCTCGCCCCCTCAGCAGCACATCCTCCTTGTCCCGACCACCGATGTCATCCTTGACTCCCGCGACACCGAGACGGGCGCGCCCTTGTCCGCTTCCGTAGCCTCCGACGAGTTCATCGGGAGCCATGTGTTGCGCATTCTTCCCCCTAAGGGAGGGCCGGGCGCGGGAGCCAAGGAACCGGCGCAGAATCTCCGTGAGATGAAGGGCAAACCCAAGCTGTACAGCACCATCAATGGCAGGACCATTGTGATCAAGGACAACTATGTCTACAGCAACAAGGGTACGTACTGAAAAAAACTTGCCCGAGCTTCTCCTTTCGTCCGGACAATGACCCAGTGCTTACGCTTCTTCGTCATAATAGGTTTCAGGGCCTTGGCCCAAGCCAGCCTTCTCCACGACGCCCTTTGGTACCCCGATACTCTCGAACTCAAGCAGTTTCTCGTCTACTTCATATCGCGGCCGCTAGTAGGATCATGGGAGGAAGTCAAGATCACTCCAGCTATACTGCCGCCCGACCCGATCCCTCGACCGAAACCTGTAGCAGCTGCGTCGGACGCACCGAAAAAGAAGGACATAAGGAGCTTCCATGAACTCCTCAACCACTTTCCTGCCATTGCGAGGCAGATGCAAAACGGCCTCGAGAAGCTGTTTCGCGAATTCACCCTTGTAGTCGAAAGACCGCTACCACCACCTCCTTCCGCGAGCGTCATCCCTGATCCAGAACCCCTCAATGGCCCCATCACACACGCAGTTCGAAACGTACGATCGAACAGTACGGGAAGCATCAACTTTACGAGGAGTCCCAACGGCGACCACTTGGCCGAGAGCATATACAGCCAGGATGACGAGGACATTATGAGGGTGGCACTGGAGACCGCAGTAACGTCAGCCATTGACCTCTTCCAAAATGTCGACAAGCAACAACTGTCTCTGCTGGGCGCGACTACCGACTTGACTGGACCAGTTGTCGAACGTATGATTGAACGTTATGTGACGGAAAACGTACACTACATGCTGTTCCCCCGCTTGACGGCTCTTCGACGGCCGGACGATCTCGAACTAGAGGCCAAGATTCGGCAGATGGACAACATCGACATCTCCCAACTGGGTATCGTTATGGACGGTGGGTCGCGAGCAAAGCGCGATCTTATCTCTCGGCTGGGGCGTGCGGTGGATGAGTTCCGGAAAATGACAAACGCAAGCTGCCCCCAGGAGATGATGGAGATTCTCCTTTCGACTGCCAAGGCAGCAACGCAACTGGCCCTCCCCGAGCCTCCACAAGCGTCAGGTTCGACGTCAGAAAAGCCCATTTTGACCATCAACGCCGATACTCTGGTATCTCTGTTGCTGTATGTTGTCATCAAAGCTCAGATAAAGCATCTCCAAGCGCGCCTGAGCTATGTTCGACACTTCATCTTTATCGACGATGTTGACAGTGGCGAGATTGGCTATGCTCTGAGTACGTTTGAGGCCGTTTTAGCATATCTAGACCGTGAATCTGGCGGGCTACGGAGGGCCAGTCGCCGAAACAAAGCCCTTTGGGAAGCGGTATCTAAAGGCGACATGGCGGAATTGAAGAAGATCATGGAACCCGAAACATATGCCAACGATGACGCTCATTATGCGGTTGAATCACGGCCCTCTTCGCGCAGGTCATCCGGGAACGAATGGAACTTTGCTAATGGCGGTTCGAGTCTGTCTTCCACGGCCTTCTCTCTGTCCGAACGATTCTCTGAAGGTTCCGGTTTGAGCCATGTATTCCCGTTCCAGGACGGAGCCACCGACGATGAGGACCAGGACCTCGATATCGATCCTTTCGAAAGCCATTCTCTACCTCTGCCGAAGAAAGTGAAAAGGGTATCGATGGACACACGAAGTATGTCGATGTCAAGCAGCTCAGAAATCTCATACAGATCCAGGTCAGGAAGCATTGCCACGGCATGGACGGGCGGAGTTGAAGGCGACACTAGTATTGAACGCCTAGCCCAGACCACAGATGCACTTGGGGAATCGGTACCAATGATGGCCATCCAGAACGGTCGTGTCGAGGCCTTGGAGTACCTTTTGTCACTGAGCCAGTACTACCCTGCTCAAGTTTTGATGGAAGACCAGAATAACGCGGGCACCACCTTGATGAGCGCCGCAGTTCAGCTGGGCGAAGCCAAAGTCATCAACATGCTTTTGAGCTTGTTCCTGGAAGCAACACCGCGCGGTCAGCTTGGAGAGTATCTCGCCATTCAAGATACATGGGGCCGTAGTGCTGCGCATTACCTCTTCCACGCTCCTTTCCTAATAAAGCTCATAGGCGAAATGCTACCTTGGCGACAAAAGGACAAGAACGGACAGACACCATTATTCGCGCTATGTCGGTCTTATGATCATGCCAATTACTCTGCCATGGTGGAGGAGGGCCTTGACTTTGCCACGAAAACCCAAGGCGACGGCCAGCCGCTGCATCTGGATGACCATGTCGATGCCAAGGGCAACACCCTCCTCCATATCATCAACGACCCAAAGCTGGCTTTACGCATCCTGCAACATTGCGACGTCGACGTCAATGCCACAAACGAAAAAAGGTTCACGCCCTTAATGCTGGCCAGCAAGTATGGACGCTTTGACATGGTCCGGGTGCTCTTCGGCGATCCTCGTGTGGATGTCGCGGCCAGGGAGCTTCGGGGTTTGACAGCCGTGGAACTGGCCAAGGACGACGAAGTCCGCAACAAGATCGATGACCTCACCTTGTTCTCGCTCATACCAGGCTCCGACTCACGCACAACAGGTGTGGTACGGTCCTACTTCGTCGAAGATACTTCGATCCGCTTCGTGCTGAAGTCGGGGGCACCCGTCGATCGGTATAGCTATGCCGTAACGACCTGCCGCCGATCTCTAACGGACTTTGAGCACCTCGTCAAGCTGTTGGAGATAGAGAACCCTTCATCTTGGATACCGTCTTTGGCGGATGTGCGATCGCCAACGCAGATTCTCTCCAGGCCAAGTCGAGCGGTGCTCAAGGATCTCCAGATCCGTATGGACTGGTTCTTGCGGGTGCTCCTGGCTCACCCTACGTTTGCTACTCATGAGATGCTCTGGGAGTTCTTCCTGGTGCCAGACTTGCAGCTTGACATGATGGCTGAACGGAGTAAGCTGAAGGCGGAAGCGCTTATGGAGAAGATCCATGATGAGATGGAGCCTGTTATCGACCTAAGGGAGGTCGAGCAGTTCGTTGATCATGCTCGTGATATTGTCAGGAGCGTGCACTTTTCTACTAGGAGCGTCGCGCGAAGGGCAAATGTGGTAGGGAATGTTGCTATGGGTAAGTCACAATCTCTGTTCTTTTCTACCCCTCTCCATCAGAGAGATGCCTTGACTAACATCATCTCAAAAAAGATCTCTACGACGCATCCCAACTCCTCCACCGCGCCCTGACCACCTTCCCCTTCCTCCCCGCCTCCCACCTAACCGCCATGGAGCTCTACGTCCGCGCCCTTGCCCCACCGCAGAACTCGCCTACGAACCTCTTCTTCAACGCCTTCCTCACGCTCTACTCCAACGTAGAAGCCATCCTTCGTGCCCTCGCCAAGCCGCCGCGCACCATCGCCAAGATCGTCTCCATCCGCCGCGAGGCCGAGCGCAACTACAGCTCGCTTAACCGGTCGTCGCGCTGGCCGCTCGGTCTGCTGGACGAGACGAGGCAGCGGATGAACGAGGAAAAAGAAGAAAAGGCCAAGACGGCGGAGCGCGAGGCCGAGATGTTGGGACGAGAGCTAAGGTATGCGCAGCAGACTGTGGCGGGGGAGCTGGCGGGGTGGAGGGATATGCATGAGAAGATGGGACGGAGGGCGATTCGGGAGTTGGCGAGGGGCATGGTGATTCTGGAGAGGGGCAGGATGGAAGGGCTGAAGCGGGCGTTGAGAAAGGTTAAAGGTGTTGATGTCACGGGGGTGGCGGGTTTGAGGGAGGAGGAGGGTGTGAATGGGGAAAGTAGTAGTATTAAAAACGGGAATGGAAACGGCAATGGCAATGGCAACGGGAGAGGTCCTATACCCGGTAAGGGGGTAGTAGGCGGTGTGGGGAAAGCTCCGGCTACGATAGCTGCTAGTACAGTGGTGGCGACGGGGAGGATTGATGAGAATTTGGTATCTTCGTCGACGTTGGCGGGTACGAGTACGAGTACAACGAATGGTGGGACGGGTGCGGTAGAGTAAAGGGCGTAGGTCTTTTAAAGGGAAATAGAAATAGTGTTGGGTGGTGTTTTTTTTTTCCCTCCAAAAGAATTGCTTCAGTACTCGTCCATTGTGGAAATTCGAGTGTAGTGTCGGAGATACTATGTGAGCGATGGTACGATAAATTCTGGTGACGCTACCTATGTCATCATAAAGCATGGAAAGTGCCACTGTCGTACTTGTCTTTTCCTTCTTGGCCTGGGCGCGCTTCTCCCTCGTTGTTGTCCATTTCTCTGTCTGCCTCGGTTCGCTCCTTCTGATTCTACCAATGCACATCTTCATCACGCAATTTTTTTTGGGAGAGTTATTTGCGGAAGGTGCACCTGACGTTTTCGCAACCAGATTGCTGCAGTGTGGCTGTGTGGTGCGGTGAGGCGGTCAAGCATGACATTTGCTCTTGCCGTCAGGTCCTCAAGCATTCTACCCATTGGATCCGGATATTGTTTTTGTCCATTCGCAGGTGCGCTTCTTACTGCGTGGGACATGGAAATATTACTATGAGCACATTATGGGACGGACTGTCTTTTTGTCTGGAATGATATCTCAAATGTAAATGGTATGTATAAATGCTATATGGTATATACTTGTATGCAAAATCTCCTCCTCTGCCTCCAGACATCATGAACCAGTCGTCATGCCTTTCTTTTTCTCTCTTTCTTGACAAAGACAAAGGAAATTGGTATGCTAAACGAAATGCAAATGCTGGAGCCACCCATTTTAAGCCCCCATGCTGACCCGATCTGTAACTCCGTGAAACAAAACCCACAACCAAAAAGCCAAATGCAAAATCAAAATCCTTTTTTCGACAACAGCCAGGTTGAAGATCGATGGATGATGATGAGTGGGGAGTTTGAAGTGCCAGACTTGTAACTTTCCCAGCAGTACCTGACTGCTCTCTCTCTTTTCTTTGTCTCCATTAGTGGATGGAAAAGGGGCAAAAGGGGTAGTATTACTCTTGAACAGGAAAGGTGGAAAGCCTGTTTCCTCACTTTTCGTCAAGATGGATGCCAGATCGATGATACCATACCCCTTAGACCAGGCTCCTTTTTCCACCTCTTCTCATGCTGCAAGATCAACTTTAGCAAGCACCATACCTCACACCTCTCTTCCCCAACTCCTTCCTGCCCACCGCATCCTCAGGCCAAATCCAGCCTCTGCTCCTCTTCGCCTCTCTCTTCTCCGCCAACTGCGGCTGCGGCATCCACTCATCCCTCGCCAACGCCTTCCTCCTCGTTCCCTCAGCAGGCGCACCAATCTCTGCCTTCCAATGCACCTGCCCAGGGACAGGCTCATCACCAGCCAACATACACAATCCCCAAAGCGCCAAACAAGCCGTTATCGGCACCTCACCCACATTCTCCGCGTTCACAGCCGCCTGATCGCCCGTAGCAGCAAGCTGCACGCTCCCAACCTCGAGATACCCAAAGTGGGGCGTCGTCTCGGTTCCGTTGCGGACAAACACCAACTCAATCTCCGTCAGGATAAACCCGTACCGACAGCCGTGCTCGCGCATGACGTGGTGCAAGTGCGCCAGGCCGCGGAGGTACTCGACCCGCTTGATGTTGCCCTCGACGCGCATGCCCGTGTTGAAGCGGTCGAAGGACTTGACGAGCCCGACGACGCGCGCGGTCGGCTTGCCGCCGAAGATGGCGGCTACGGAGTTGGTGGCGGATTCGCCGGCTACGTTGGCGATGAACATGTTTTCTGTTGCTGCGGATGAAGAGGAGGAAGAGGTGGAAGCGGCGACGGCGGCCAGAGGGCTCTTGGAGGGGATGGAGAGTTGGAGGGGACGTTGAGAGCAGAGGGCGAGAGCGGCGTTGAGCTTGGGGAGGTAGTGTGAGGCGTAGATGGAGTGCAAGGCGGCTTCGGTCTCGGGGTGGCGGGTCGAATGCGAAGCGGTGGGAAGAAGAGCTTGTGAGATGGGCACGGAGAGGCAGGCGGAGGCGCCGGGGATGGAGAGGATGGAGGAGGCGGTGAAGTTGGTCCAGGGCCGGATTTGGCGGACGTCCCACCAGAAGTGCTTGGTGTGAGGATCTCGGAGAGGGAAGGAGATGGTGCGGACGAGCGAGGGAGCCGGGTTTGATGAGGTAAGGTAGGACAAAAGTGTCGTCGAGGGCGTCATGTCAGGGGTGATGGGAGCGGCGGCTGCGAGAGGCGAAGGGGCCCGCGGCGCATATGGCTGGTACATGAACGTCTCTGGCTGAGAGAACTGGGCCTGAGGCTGCGGTGTTGGCGACGGGCTGAGGCTGGTCCGAGACTGTTGAGATGGTACGTAGGTCGGCATTTGGCGATAGGTGGGATAGCCATATCTCTCGATTGTTGTGTTGTCCAAGCTGCATGACGAAGCCCGGCGAGAGTGAGGTACTGATGAAGGCTCGGCAACGTAGTTCACTGGGGCGAAGACGATGCCGGTGTTGTCCTCGGTGAAGGGAAGAGGAGCCGCGAAGGAGATGGCCTCTGGGTTGGTGTAGCTGCGCTGGTGAACAGGCCGGAAACTGTCGGTGTTGGCCCGGGCCCGGGTGACGCCTGGCATGGTCCTCGCACGCTTGGGAGCCGGAGCTACAACGGCAGACGGGTCGATGGCTTCGTCTTGCCTGCGGATCTTGGGAAGGAGAAGGGGTCCATGGGTACGGATGGGTGACCGGCTGCGGACCGGTGTTGTCCTCCGTGTGCTTGTTGCGCTCACTGACTCTGAAGGAGGAGAAGACTCAAAGGAGTAGACCGATGAGCTGTGGGAGACAGAGCGAACATGGCTAGGGTTGAAGTTGATCTCAAGGAGAGATGGATCGAAAGTGAAGCTTGGTGGAGTGACAGGGAGTTCACATGATGGGAATGTGAACTCGTAAGGGACACCAGCTGCTAGACTATTTCCAGACAACTGTTAGCATGTGAAGATGATTGTAGCCAGGGGTAAGGTAAAACAACTTACGTAGACATCTTGAAACTTGTGTAGTAGAAGGAGCGGATTATGAAATTAGTTGGACGGTAAGGATAGGGAGGAGACCCGCTCCGATGATGATTCTAACTTGTATGATAGTGGAGGTGAAAAGGAAGGAAGGGGTTGAAGGTTCGGTCTTGACCGCAACACTTCTGAGACTCTAGATGCTTGGAGAGAAGAGGAATGTTTGGATATGGAGCAAGACGGGGAAACGAGAGGAGGGAAACGGCGTTATACTTATCCTTATGCTCAGATAGAAAACCCGAGATCATAGGCCATGGATGGCCGGAGGATATGGACCCATGATGCATCCAGCAGAGGACTGGACAATGAACATCCATTGCTGGCGCGAGAAACATGGGCATGGGAATACTAGCGTTAAGCGTGGGCCGCGGTCGCGAAAACGGCATGAGGGAGAGACATGTTCGGAGACACAGGGGACACCGACACAGGCGTGTAAGCTGTGCTCTCAGAAAGGTACGTATCTCTTGTGAATACTAATTTTCTGTGTAAGGCGCGAATACCTACACCTGGTGGAGAGGCCCAAGAAGGATTGCCGGAAAGAGGAAGAGAAAAGAAGAGCAGCTTGCAGCCTCCAGTGCTACCATGGCTACGTTGCTACCCTTTGCCCTTGTCATGACCCTAGTCTTTAGTGGTTAGCATCTTGGCAGTGGACTTTAAGGCTGGAGCCCATGGACGACTCTGATTGCCCAGATATCAAAATAAACCTGAAACGCGGAGATCTATGGCGCCCGTCGAGACCCAGGGTCATGTCACTGGGCCTTTTATTTGGACAATTGAGAAATGGGTTCAGATTCGATGGGTAGAATAGCCGCCATTGTCGTTGTTGACTTTGATAATCTTGAGGCTTTGACGTTGAGCTCATAAAATGTAGACGTGCTAGCACAAGTCGAAAATCACCGTTCAGGAGAGAGTGATAGGACAACTGATAAGATACCGAACCTCTTGGATCTCAATTATCTGCATCAACATGTCAGATCGGGGAAGGGAACACAATGGACAAAGAGAACAAAGAAGACGTACCGGCAGTTACACGTTCTCTCGCTCCATTCATTTCGCGTGGAAGCTCCCTCAAAACGCTGCATGGCCCAAGCTCCCATTGTTGAAACTCTTTTGGAAAAAGAGCCCTTTTCCCTTCTGGGAAGCCCTAACCGTGGGTGTGTGGTTTTTTGAGAGTTGGAGAGCACGCAACACCCACTCTCTTGCAGAGAGTGGGGGAAAAAATTGAGGGATAGACTACTTTTAGAGGGATACGGTACGTCCGTATACAAAATATAGCCCTATTTAGGTTTCTTAGCGAAACGCACCAAAACTGTAATTTATTTTGCTTATTTTAATATCCTTATTTCGGAAGTAACCTTTATTCGTAAATAGTAATATCGATTACCTTTATTTAATACCCTTATAATAGTGCGACCTTCTTCCTTTATTGTATTGAGTATTAATATTATAACGTACCGTTTAGTATTCTAGCCTTTTTTCTTTATTTAATTAGTATATAACGTTACCTTCTTAAGAAGAGGAGCGCGAATCTCCTCTTATTAGAATAGCCCGGTAGTTCTAGACCGTTTAATATCGATAGTATTTATAACGTATTATAAAAGTTAATAAAGATTAATTAGAATTTAATATCCATTATACTATTCGTTTATTTAATTATAATAAGAGTATAATTGGCCGTTATTTTAAAGCGTTATAGGATATTAATTACCTTATTATAAAGGTTTATATTAGTAGGAGGCTAAAATTTATTAACGAAATTGAAGATAATATTTTTAAAGTATATATATATTAATTAATCGACGCTAGTAATATATTTAATAGAGATTTTATAAAGGAAGCTATAAATAAATTATATATTAGAAAATTAATATTAATACCCTTAATAAATAAATATTGGTATAAATAATAAAAGGAGGATTATTTATAATATTTTAGTATTAAAGTTAAACCTATTAAGGCTAAATGTATATTTGTTTAATAATATATTAATAACGTAATTAAGTTTTTCGACATTTTGGAAGCCGCTTATACGGAATATAATTTTATAGGCTTTAGAATTTAGAACGTTAATAAAATAGGTTACCGTATAATTATATTCGGTAATAATTTCGAAGTTTTAATAATTATTAAAAATAAGAAGAAATAGGTTAATTAAAGTTTTTAAATCCCGGTTATTAATTATTAATTATAATTAAACCCTATATAAATTAAGCCCGAAGTAATTAATTTGGTTAATAGAGAATCGGTTACGTTAATTGGGGGAGGAAACGCTATTAGTTATTATTTACTCCTCTTTGCTATTTTTAAAAAATAATTAATAGAGGATATAGTAAATAATAATTTCGAAGGCGATATTCGCTTTATTTAGTTAGATATTGCGTTTAATAATATAAATATTATAATAAATTGGATTTATTATTTTAATAAATATTTTTAATACTATTATACCCTAATTTAATAAAAAGGTTTTTACTTTTAAAGTAGTAATACGTTTAGTTTTATAAAGTAATTTAATTATAACGAAGAGTAATATAATAAAGAAATAAATATTTATATATACGACCCGGACGAAATAAATAAAACCGATCGATTTAAAACCCCGTTAAATTAATATATTTACCGGTTATTAATATTAAATTCCTTCTTTAAATATTATAATTTAGATCTTTATAAATATTATTTACGTTTCGATATTTTTATTTTATTCCTCCCGCTATATAATTCCTACTTTCTTTAATTTATAAATATAAATATCTTTTAATTATTAAAAGTAATTTATTAAAAACGGTTAAAGGAATATTTCCAGTTAGGAAAGTTTAATTTTAACCGGTTTTAATATATTGCAAGGTTGTAAAGTATTTAGGATTACGCGTTTAAACGCGTAAATATTATTATTAAATTCGAAAAGATTAGTTTTTTTTCGTTAAATCGAGAATTGGTTTTATCGAGTCTGCGCGCAAAGCGTACGGGAGAGGAAATAATTAAATTTTTAGAAATAATACCCGATGAGGAGCGTTAGAAATCCGCTATTAAATCGTTGGGTATATTAATAAAGAAATTAAATATCGATATTAATAATTATAATAAAGAAATAAAAGTAACGTTTTAATCGGTCGAAATAAGGTTTTATAAAGGAATATTAACGTATAATTATTTAGAATAATACCGGTTAAAACGCGCTTAACAATTCGAATCCTTTAATATAAAGAAATCTAAAAAACGTATTATAAAATTAGAAGGATAATTAATAAATAGTATTTTTATTAAACGTATACGTTAGGAAATTAAAAAAAAAAAAGCAATAAAAATAGTAATTAAAAGGAAGAAATAATTAAAGATTATTATAGAATAATAAAAAAAGGAGTTAAATATATTTAAAAAGAAATAAATAATTAAAAAGAAGGACCCTATTAATTGGGTAAGGAGTAATAAAGGTCGTTAACGTTAATCTACTTTCGAAGAATAATTAAAAAAAAATAATTATAATATTAATTACCGCAATTTTAACGACTTGTACTACCTAATATAGGTTTATAATAATAAAAGGGCGCTAATTTTTATTATCGATATAGGAGAGACCGTTTTTATTCCTAATTTTATAATTAAACCGCTTAATTAGATAATTATTATTAATAATAGCGTTTCCCTACTTCCTACGTTTAATAAGGATTTATCGGATTCCGATAGCAATAACGATAATAATAAAGAAGGGTAAAGCGAAGGCGGGCTTAAACTTTAAAAGAAAATTAAAATTATAATTATTATCAATAGCGACGTTAATTCCGAAAATAATAGCGATAATAAGGACAAAGAGGAGGATAAAGAAATAAGGTAAAAAAAAGAAGATTTATTCTTCTTTAATATAATTAAATATAAACCGATTAATATATAACCGCGCCCTATTATAAAGGTTATTATTACTTTTAAAAAATAGAAATTACCTATTTTTAGAATTAATTTTAATCGTTAACGTAATAATATTATAAATTATATTTTTGAAATTAGCGGCGTCCGACCGCCAATATTATTATCTTTATACAATAAATTTATCGATAATATACGAAGGTTTTACGTATATAAGAAGGATTAATCGAAAGAGTAGATTCCTAATAATATAGAGTAGTAATTTTTATTTAAAAATACTATGGTATTGATTTTAGATTGCCAGTTGAATATTATGACTTTTGGTATAGATGACGGTCTATTGGGTGTAACGCACGGACTTTCCTTATCCCTCGATTTCTAGCTATCCCTCAATTTTTTCCCCCACTCTCCGTAGGAGAGTGGGGATTGCTTAGCCAGCACACTATCAAAGCCAACCTCACACCCACGGTTAGTTCTGAGAAGTTGAAGGTAGATGCGCATCTCAGCAACACCATTGGCTCGGAATCCCATGTCTCTGCAAGCCGCCATGCAGGCGTCTAATGAGTCATATTTAGACACATGGTCCGGCCTACAGCGTAGCACTGTTACCCGTTAAGGGTCATTTGTACTCATTACAGCGTCTGCCAGTAACAGCGGTACTTTGTGAAGCTCTACGTACTCTCGAGATCTGGGGCCCAGGCGCCAGACGCGGGACGGCATGGGGAGGACCGAACTGTAGGACGGGCAGCTGTCAGATGGCAGCAAGAGCGGGCCAGGGACAGAACATCTTCGGTTGGAGCATTGTCTTTGGGGAACAATATCGGGATAGGGCGGGTGAACAAATGGGAGCAAATGACAAGTGAACGGGGCGGAACAGGATGGGAGTCGATCATGCTGCCAGATGCCACTTTTGCGCGGGGTCATCACGACGGTGCTTCCCGCAGCACATCGCAGCCAGCAGGGCATCGAGTCGAGCCACGACACGCCTGATGGAGCAAGGCTTCGAACCCATCGCGGCCTTTTCTCGCAACACCACCCGGCGGGCACCACCGGCAGCACCATCACCAGCAGCACCACCAGTAGCAGTCCTTTAACGACCCTTTGACCCCTCAACGCGGCAGCTATGGCACCTACCCCGCGGCGACGAGGGCATGCTAGGCCGTTGAGCCGGACTGCTGAACGGACCCATTCGCAGTAGAGAGAAGCCATACGGAAGGCTGCCACGGCTTGACTATGGAAGGTCAGGCACAGATGCAAAGCCAGCTCTTTCCACTGAATCCAGAACGTCCTCAGAAACGGTTCTGATACGACAGCTCTAGAGAAAGATTTGCCTCCCGCTATCTCAGTGATAGTGATAGCTCGCAATATCCATACATATTGCATTGCATGCCAGTCCGACACTAACATGAAAAAGCAGGGCGGGTTGGGCACCCATCCTCTTTCATCCTTCCTTTGGTTCGAGATTTCGGCTATCCGGGTTTGGGCATGCTCGCGGGGGAATTCATGATAGCTCGCTCGCATCATGTTTCGGTTCGAGACTCCAAGAAGAAGCTCCACGATAGTTCCCCGCTACCAGTCGCATATCTCATTTCTCAGTGCTAGGAACAACCTCCGACCCTATGGCGGCCCTATTTTTGGTGGATCCATCGACTACTCTTCCGCCTTCAATCATCATCATCCTCGGACGCGGTAAGCAAGGCCGGGTTTCGGTCGACAGTCTGATGGAGGTTCAAGATGCGAGCGGTTACTGAAATTACATTGTCTTACGACTGACCGGCGGAGGTAACCAGGGCCGGGATCGAGCAGGTCCGGTGTCTTTTAGAAGGGGTTGGGGAATCGCAGCATGAAATCTCAGCAGTGTTTTGGCTTCTCGCCGAAACTAAGCGCCACGAAATAGAGAAGATGGAAAGGTGGAAGCTGACGACTGTAGGAAGCGCGGGCGCTTGCGTGATGTCGCTTGCGCTCAACTGTTAAGGATATTTATTTACACAAAGTGACGGACACTAACAGAGCGGGTCGGGTTAATCAAACAGCCGCCCAATCGTGCTGACCATCTGCTTAGGTAATTTTCTAAGCAGTTAGTGAGGGCATAAACCTCCATGAACATGCGCTAACATCGGCGGCGGCTGGGCGGTTACGGAAATTGTTAGAGGCCGTTTATGTCAACCCAATCCGATATCCGAAGTTCTCCTGTTCATCATCTGACAATTCATCCAAAATTGCTTCATTCCTCGAATTTCGACAAAGGCTTGTTGACGATGCACCAGGCTTCCAGTTCCACAGCCTCATTACGAGGTTTTGTAGGCGCTTAAAATCTCGAGTCTCACTCACGGAAAGAGGCATATTCAGGGAGGAGAATCTTCGGATCGGAAACCCACATCGTTAACAGTTAAGCGCCCGTCCAACAAGATGGACGATATTTCGTACACCGAGGACGGTCAGCCACGAGGTGTCGTACAACAACTCACAACCTCTTTCTCTATCCTAGAATTCACCAAGCAACATCTTCATCAGTTCGAGATTCAAACTACTTTCCAAGATACAGCACAACCAGGTCACCTTCAGAACCGGGAAACCCGAAAGCCGCTCGCTCCCAAGCAACGATCGCCGTCCTCATGCGACTGCCGCTCCCCAAGCACCTTGGCATGAAAAATCTATACTCTTTGAACAACAACCTGCATAGCACCGAGAGCGAGAGTCACCACGGCGGAGATTTTCGGAGTCGGAGTCGTCTCGTCCCGTTTTACCTAACGTCGTCCGGCGGCGGCCCGCGGCCTTTTCTCCGAACGGACGACACTGGAGTCTGGCGATGATTCTTGCAGCTAACTTCTCCAGTTTTCATGCAACACCAGAGATCCCCGATCTGCAACTTCTGCAACGTTGTGCTGTCAGTCACAAGCAGAAACAACGCTTTTCCTTTTTTTTTTTCCACTTTTCGAGGTTCTTTCGAATCCACCCCCTGTCATCGCCCTGTTCTTGTGCGTGCCGCATGGAAGCCCGACCAATTCCCATCCCCACAAGGGTCCGATTGTACCGTCAGCCAATCAGCGTGTTTAGATTGACTTATACCAACCAGCTATTGCCTATTCCGACATGGGGGAAGTTTTCCTGTCGATTGGACGACGTTGACTCTATCGCTTAGATAGGTGGGTGGTATGTATGTGAGGCATGCTGTATGGAAGGGCAGCATAACCAAAGGCCGGAAGTTGTCTAGAATTCTACCGACCGCCTTCTCTTTTCCTTTGGCAGGTTCTTCGTGGACCTGGGGAGACGGAAGGAGAGGAAGAACAAAGCGGAAGAAAAGTTTCAACGAAGAGAGAAGAAAAAAGAGGAGTCATCCACACGTACTAAAACATGCAGAACACTATATGAACACTAACAAAAGAACCAAGCTAGCCTAGCATCTGGACTAATGCTAGGTGAAGTGTCAAAACTCCAGTCCGTTTGACTCCTCCATGTTCCCATGTCCATGTTATCTAATGTACTATCCATTCAACTTAACAAGTGGACATGTGGGTGGTGCCATCGTCCGTCCCGGGTACCAGACCTTCGGCAGTTTTCTTTTTCTTTTCCCACTTTTTCCACTTGCAGATGTTTCAATGTTTCATGTGTTAGTGGGAGAAACTTGAAACAAATGTCTTCTGCAAGGCATACTCCATATCCTTTTGGATCTGTCCAGATTCCGACCATTCACCTCTTCACGATCCCCTTTTTCGACGAGTGTACGTGGTGCGGGGAAGCATATGAAATCTGTGAAGAAGCACGTCAAGTCACATTTTCACATGTATGAGCGTGACTCATGACAAAGAGAGAGACATACGTGCTGAAGAAAAAGAAAAAGAAACTCCGTTATCTGCCGACATGGCATGATTTGATATGCTGGGACTTTGTGTTGTTTCTCTCCCTCTGTCGAAAACGCTGACTTTGAGGATAACATTTATCACGCATGCATGGCTACAACCATGATCTTCCAGGTTCTATCTAGCAGATGAGTAATGCACGCAGGTCATATCACAGCATATAAGGTGGACTGACGAGTTGAACGTGCAGTTTCCATCTACACCTCAAATTCTGAAACAAACCGTTTCTCTCTCCCCGCAGTAGGACAGAAGAAATGCGGAAAGGTTCAAAGAAGGGCCGCATACCCGTCTTCCCGGAGCCGAAGAGCGGGACTTTCTTGTGATGGCATCATTTCTTTTCCATGTGTCAGTCATACACTCCGACTCCTCTTCACACTCACTACCTATCAAACCCCGGAAGTTCAAAGTAACTGGCTAGATTTACAGGCATTAGGTATCGTCAATTTTTTCCGCGCCAGAAGCCAGCGGAACAAAGATAAAGAACAATGCCGCCCCGTCTCGCCTCGTCCCTATTCTTCCAAAAAACCACGTGCTCACCACCAAAACTTGAAACACCCCTTCTTCTTTCTTTCCGCTTTCCGAGCAGATACCAATGTACATATGTACAAAGGACATCGAAGCTGGCCTCAACAATGGGCTTGTTTGAGGACTCCCATGCGTTGACAAAAGATGTTAAATGGCTAACCAAGCCCTATGCTTCACGGGTCAATAACTACCCGTGATCCGTGGTCCGGACCGGGCTACCTACTTTTCCTAGACCATGGAACAACACATCTCCATCTCACGAACCTCGGACCTGGTCTTGCTAAAGCACAGCCTCACCCAGGCCCATTCTCCCGACCTGACTGGCCGGCCGGCCAGAAGTTGTAGCCTTGTTTTGCATCTATGGATCTTAATGGGTAACGCTTCATCTTCTGGATGGCGGCTATTTGTTTCGTTTCATTGTCTTTCGGACCAATCACGTTCGGTTCAGGCTCATCAATGTCCCTTGGATGTTCAGCTTGACAACGGTCACTCGTCGGTCCTTGGTTTCTTGATCGCGCTTGTTTCATCATATCATTATGAGATAATGGCCCTGATAACGGCCGATTGTGCAGTCTATTATTGAGGGTAGAAAGGTGATGATGCTTGTGTTGAGCCAGTTCAAATACTCTTGACCTAATTATAACAAACACGGGGAAAGTGGAAAAAAAAAAAAAAAAAAAAAAAAAAAAAAAAAAAAAAAAAAAAAAAAAGACATTTAAGAAAAGGCCATTTACATCATCATTATAAAACCGTCAAAATCCGGCTCAGTGTATCCGAGTAACTTCATCCAAGAATCAGGTACACATCTTCAGCTCCTAACCGTTCCCATGCCGACCTGAAGATTTGTCCGACTCCCTTCCTGTAGGCAATTCCATCAATCCACTCGACCCAGAGAACATGATAGAGATTCCACGTGTCTGGGAGGGCGTATGTTGGCTTTTATCGCGCCCGCGTGAAATGGCAACAACATCCACCGCAACACCTTGGCTGCCAGAATTCCATATGAGCCGTATATCCTCAACGCAGTCGGGGTGAAGAGTGCCCACAACCTGCCTTTCTTCATCACACAACACGACCCTGCAAATATTATCGGAGCGACCGAAGAGTGTAGTCTGCACTTCATGCCGTGGGTCTTGACGCGGGTTTGTGCGGCCCATGATGTTGACGAAAACGCTTTCGGCGCCCCACCCCTCTTCGCTGAATATGTCAATTTGAAACTGTTTCATATTATTGCAGTCATAGTCAACCTTGTCACCAACAAGTGGCCGCTCTGCATGTTTTCCGAATGGTCGAACAGCTTCAAGACGCAACTGCATGGTGTCCGCGCACAGATACCTCCCATAAGCGGGTTCCAAATCGAAGCCGCCCGGTGCTGACTGTAGTTCTAGACCTTCGGGAACCGGATGATGGAAGCTAACACCTGGGCAAGACCGGTGCTTATAGTAGTACCGTCTGTGCATATCATGCCCAATATCAGTGTACCTTGTCCAGCCGTTTGGAACTGAGCTTCCCGGATCACTTAAATAGCGCTTTCGGTAGTCATACCACTCGTTCTGAAAGGGTATAATACGCCGTTCTGAATCCATGGATGTTTGCATATACCATCGCAGGAACGGGATAGATCGCGAAAAGAATACCGGATGGGAGGGGGAGTCCGTATTGTCATCTGTTAGGTTGGAAGAGGGGACAGGAACGATTCCGAGGTCCAGTCGAGCTCTAGTTCTCCTTTCCATCCGGCCCACGACCATGTGGGCGGCAGCAGAATACCGTCCGCCGAAATGGTTTGTTAGGGTGCCGCTTCCAGATCAATGCTTTGTCAAGGAACGATATGGGAAGACCATAGACAAATCCACGAGGGAAGCGATATCTTAGTGTTGACATAATGCTGAGAGATGCAGCCGTGACGTCCTGCTCGAAAGAGAGGTCCAAGGAGTTGAATTTGCTCACGAAGGATTGGAAGTGTTCAAGTATCGGTAATTGTGCTGCGGAGTCGGATACCGAACCGCTGTCCAAGAACGACCTCCAACGAGGCTCCAGAGAGAGGGGACTCGAGGATGGCAGAAACGGGTTGATATCCTGTTCGAGGAACTGACATGTTCTGCAAAGCCACCGTACTGTGCAGTGTGCCCTGATAAAATATTAATTTCCGCGGGGAGAAGATGAATTCCTGTAAAGTCCATGCTCTCTTGGCCCACGTGGAATTGTCCAGTCCAGCTTGGTCTCCCGAAAATGTAATACTAATATAGTCTGGAAGATCGAAAAAAGGCAAAGATTTTCTGGGAAGAGAATATGCCCCATGTCTGATACCTCGTATCCCAGAGTTTGCATTCTCCCCATCTGCGGCTATAATCGTCACAGAAGCATTCTCGTATATTGAAGCCATAATGCGAAGTTGGTGGTGTAGATTGGCCTCATCGTCTTGGACGATGCAAAGAGAGTCCACCCAAAGATATTTGATTTCGGATTTTCGAGCCACGTGTATTGCATTTCGGATTGTCCACGGAATTTGAGCTCTCAGTCTTACTAGGCTGACCGACTCCTGCAAGAATGTAAGGTTTTCTTTGGTTGTTTTTAACATCTCTATCTTGCCCCAGACGTAGCTCAGCGCCATGTAGTCTTTGACATGCCCTTCTCCGGAAACTAAACGCATTTCGAAGACGTCGATTAGCCACGATGGTGATACCCCCAAGTTGATGTTTCTTTGCATGCAGCATTTCTGGCCATGTTTGGCATCGCATAATTCTCTCCATTGCTTGAAAAGGGCATCGTCCATGTAGGCTGGATCAGTATTTTCGCCAAATGAACCAGGAGCTGAGGGTTCAATGCCCCATGACTTTAGTTGGTAAAAAACCGAAACAATGTGCGTGGAAAATACTGTAGCCTTGATGAGCGATGTCGATGATAATTGTACTGCTTGGCCGTAACGAAGTCAAAAGCCCGCTTGGGGAGTCTTGATTTTTCTGAGTGTCCGCCTGCAGGCTCCGGGAACGCCCATCCCTTGGAGATATTCGGAAGATTACTCTCTCCGATCCTTGCTTCTGTTTGTCGTTGAGACATTTGTCGATGATGAACTGGAGAATTGCCGTGTGTCTTTCGCAATTGGGTCCTTCAATCTTCCCGTTCGTGGCACCAAATGAGAGTTCCCAGGTGTTTGGGCACTCGTAGTCGACGAGTCCGTTAGGCGTTATTCTGGTGATGAGTAAAGCGAGTCCTTGAGCGTCCTAGCAAAAGGGGCAGGAATTTTCTCCTCTTTGAATCGCCGAGAGATGTTCCAATCCATTGCGATGCCTCCTTCGCCGAAGCTTTATGTATCGGACTAAAACCGACTGACCGATGTCCCAATTCATGCACATGCTTTGATGTCGGTGTGCGCTTCGAGGCGAAACCCGCAGAGGTTCGGGCGGCGTGAAGAAGGATCGGGACTGAGGATTTGTGAAGCTTCAGGCCCTTCATTTTGAGTGCGGAAATCCTTGAGGGATGCCTACGTGGAATGAAATTTTTAATTGCCAATGCCCCATGACTTCTATGCCGTGCACCATGTGTCCAGACAAGGTACTCACTCAATAGAGATGAAACGTGGCATGGAGTTTCTGTCGTGGCAGACAACTGGGCTGTGCAATAGGTGGGTCAGGCCAGTAGCAGAGTAAGCAGCTTCAAGTGCCGGTCAATCGAATTGCGTACTTAGGCCGGCCGGTGCGAAAACCTTTGCCAGGGTCTTGATCATGATTTATGAGATTAGCTCGGTTTTTGCTGCGTGAGTGGATGTCCCTTGAAGTCTTCTGCTTCTCGCACACTTGATTTTTAAGTGAGTGGCATACCCTAGAATATGTGTTATATCTCTTAAGATACCTGGATGTGTTTGCTTATGTCGGTTAAGGTCCATCTAGGGTCTTTATAGTTCAAGCAAGATCACATCACGGCAGGTAATATGGTGACATCCACAAGCACCAACACCTATAGATTGATCAGTCATTCAGCAGTAGTGTCAGTAGACGTGGGAACGGGGTAGCATGAGCTAACTCCCAGGGCGACATAAAATGCAAGGCGATCTTGTGGGAACAGTGCAATGACAGTGCCGAAATCCCTTCCAAAAAAAAAAAAAAAAAAAAAAAAAAAAAAAACTCAGATTACCCGTGAATTAATGATACCGATAGCGAAGTAAGGAACAAATGGCTAGGGAATATTTAGCGGAGACAGTCACCCAGCACATTGGCGATCAGGAAGAGAATTGGCTTGGGAATCATTATTCATATATACGTATTGGCATTTACGTCTATAATTTAGGACTTGGCAGCACCAGCCTTGAAGAGGATGATATCACCATCCTCAACAACGTAATCCTTGCCCTTGGTCATGACCTTACCCTTGGCCTTGACCTCGGATTCATCACCGTACTCCCGGAGGACGCTGTAGTTGTAGACGACAGCCTGGATGAAGGTCTTCTCGAAATCGGTGTGAATGACACCGGCGGCCTGGGGAGCTTTGGTGCCGTTGCGGATGGTCCACTGGCGGACCTCGTCGGGACCGGTGGTGAAGAATGAGCCGAGGTTGAGGGCCTTGCGCATCTGGATGATGATCTTGGGCAGAGCAGACTCGGCGCCAACCTTCTTGCACTCCTCAGCGACCTCAGCATCGGTCTCGAAGCGGGTGAGGCGCTCCTCAAAGGAGACGGAGAGAGGGATGATGGGATCACCCTTGGCGTGCTCGTTGATCCAGGCGGCAATCGCAGGAAGATGCTTGTTCTTCTTGCGGATGTAGTCGCGCTCGGAAAGGTTAACGAGGTAGACGACGGGCTTGGCAGTCAAAAGGAAAAGAGGGTTGATGACCTCGATCTAAAATCACGCGAGTTAGCATGTGTTTCGATAGCCAGTAGCGAAATTTTATGCATAGTGATTTGATAGAAGGGTTTTGTGTCAGGATAAAGTTTTTGTCTCATGTATCCTCTAAGAGGAATCGAAGAGCTGGGTTTATAATGAGGCCTTGGGCCTGTTCTCATCATTCAAAGGTTTGGGAATCGTGCGAGGATGGGGGGAATTGGTTGCTTACCTCCTTGGGACCCCAGGTGCCCTTTCGGACCTCCTTGCCGTCCTTGAGGTGGGCCAAGATCTTCTCGATGGTGGCCTCTTCCTCCTTCCACTGCTTCATCTGAAGAGACTGGCCGCCCTGGCGGGTCTTCTTCTTCTGGTTCTCGAGGGCCTTCTCGACGAACTCGATATCCTTGAGACGAAGCTCCTCGCTGATGATGTCAAGATCACGAGTGGGGTTGACATCACCCTCGACGTGGATAATCTCGGCATCATCGAAAGCACGGACGACCTGGAAGATGGCATCGACGGCGCGGATGTGGGACAAGAAAGCGTTGCCGAGACCGGCACCGGTGGAGGCACCGCGGGTGAGACCGGCGATATCGTAGACAGTCAAGTTGGCGGGGACGCGCGACTTGGGCTGGTACTTTTCGCAGAGCCAGTCGAAGCGCTCATCGGGGACGATGACGCGGGCCTCCTCGGGGTCGATGGTGGCATAGGGGAAGTTCTGCGCGCGGGGAAGGGTGGGTGTGTTAGCTTCGCGTGATCGTGATCGCAATCGTCGTCGTCGTCGCCGTCGTCGACAATGGAGGGGAGGAGGGTGTCGCTTACGGCAGGGTTACCAAGGTTGCACTTGGTGATGGCCTGGAAGAGCGTGGACTTGCCGACGTTTGCCAGTCCAACCTAGAATCGGCATCGAGAAACAGTGTCAGCGGGGCTGGGGAGATGGAGCCTAACCTAGGCGCAACCCACAATGCCGCTCTTCAGGTTGTTGCCGGGACGGCCCAGGAGGATCTTCTCCTCGACGACCTGCTTCTTGGGAGGCATCTTGTTCCGTTTGCTATAAGAACGGGTGGAGATGTAGACGAAGGTGCAGTTAAGCCCTTTTCTGTTTGGTTGGAGCGCGAGCGCGGACGGGAAAGAGGCAGAGCGGAAGCTGCGAGAGCTGGAGCTAGCAACAGCTGCTGCGACTTTGGTTCGAAGGAGGGGTAGAGACGAGGAGGGTAGTTGCGAGGCGGAAAATAGGGATCGGAGCCCTAGGTGAGGAGACGTTTTGACGGTTGCCAGTGGGCTGAAAGAGGCTTACTACCCCCGCCCAAAAAATACACAACGTTTCGGTAAAAGTGTGAAAATTGGAAGGAAAGAAAAGAGGAAGGTGAAAGGGAAAGAAAAAGAAAACAAGGCAGCAGATCTGCACCAGCCGCTAAGAAGGACAAGTCAATGTTTCAAAGCCGTGGAATTGTTTTTTTCGGGGTACTGGTCGATCGCTTGATGGTCCAAGGGTTGTTTTTGTCTGAAAAGTGAAGAAAAAAGAACAAAAAAGAAACAAGAGCCAACGTTGTCAGATGTGCAAGGACAAGTGGTATTTTGTTTTGGGGGGATTTTTCCTCTTTTGAAAGAATTGCTCATTCAAAAAAAGATCGCAGAGGGAAAAGGGCGATTGCAAATTTTTTTTTTATCCAGCCCTTGTTTGAAAACAACTCGCGGCCCGAAGCCAAAATCATGGTCGTGTCAGTGCCTGTTTCCATTTTCAAGTGGGGTTGTCTTTTTTCCCTCCTGGAAGATTGTATCACCGATTCAGGGCCTCGTCCTGAGCGGGGTGTTCTCACAGGCGGCTTCCCTGCTATGATGACGCTCCGCGACGACGACCCCGGCACCTGTCCGCGAATAGGTCAGCCCTTCGACGCAGCTGCCAGCCGCAAAGGTGCGCCGGATCCCCAAGGGTCCCGTCCCCCGGCCGCACCTACAATGACATTCATTGACTGCTGCCCATTTCATCCCGTCGTCGTACAAACCACCCCCAGATCGAGCAAATTGGAAGTATTTCGGGTCGTCATTTACCTGTCATTTACGCCTTTATATCCTACAGCTACATACTCCTCCAGACAATACACCCAACATTATCTCCGTTCTTCCTTTTCGCCTGCTTAAAGGGTCCGTGTTCCCCAATTGCAATCGTGCGCATCTCCGTCGTTTCGCCTCCAGCTCTTCCATCGACTACCTTTGCGATAAGCGCTTATCGAGCGGTTGGGGCCTGAATAGCTCTTTGTTTCCAAGGGTCCGAGACCTTGTCTTGAGTCGCCAACTTCGAGGGACCGTATGCGCCGCATTCGTATGAAGCAGTGATCGATCGTATTTCAGCAACCGACTTCTCTCAACTAGTTTCCGCCCGTTCGAGGAGTCTCAACACTCCCGTCCCAGGTCCCCTCCATCTGTCCATCTAAGCGGGGGAAGAGTACTGCTGCTACCAACCGTCGTCAACATGTCAAGCAAGAAGTCACACAAGCCGGCAAGGTCTCACCGATCGACGCTGTCAATGCAAAAGACCGAAATTCTCATCAACGTCTATGATCTTTTGCCGGTACGTTCGAAGCTTCTTCTCTCTCCCGTTGCCACGAAGTATACTAATCAACCTTCCGTTTGCTTCTCTAGCCCGGCCGCATCTCCTCGGCCCTCTGGTTCTTCGGAACCTCCCTCCTCCACTCCGGCGTTGTCATCAACGGCCGCGAATACGCCTACGGCGGCCACGCACACCGAGGCAAGACGGGCGTCTACTGGACGGCGCCCCGCACCGAACCACCAGGCGGCACCTTCCGATGCGAGCTACTGCACGGCTTCACGCTTGCCTCGCCGACCGAGATTGACGCCATCATCCGCGAAGTGTCCGAAGAGTTTTTGGGAACCTCGTACAACCTGCTGACGAAAAACTGCAACCACTTCACCTCGCACCTGTGCCAGAAGCTGACGGGCTTGCCCGGGCCGGCATGGCTGAATCGCGCCGCCAGCATTGGTGTGGCTTTGCCTTGCGTGGTGCCCAAGGACTGGATCGAGGTGCCCGAGTACGATACTGCGGACGGCGAGCTGGTTGATGAGGCGCATCTTGGCGGTAGCGGGCAACAGGGACACGGAGGTGGAGGTGGAGGACGGGATAAGAGAGAGGAGCGGAGGGCAGCGAGAGAGGAAAGGAAAAGAGCTGCGAGGGAGGAAGACGAAGAGGAGCTGTTGGCAGACGAGCGGTCAAGAATGCTGAGAAGCCCGGGAGCGTCGCCGACGCTTGTGGACCTGGGAAGAGAAAGAAACCGCGAACGGCCAACAACGTCATACACTAATATCGGTAATGGTAATGAAGGGGAGGGTGATGGGCAGTATCGGGATGATGAGGGTGAAGCAGACGAAGGTGGGAAAGGAAAGGGGAAGGCGGCGGTAGCTACGAGAGACTCTGCTGGCAGAAAGCTACCGCCTGCGGAGAGAGCACCAACATCTTGAGATTAAGTTGCTTGGATGATGGGATCTCATATTATTTTTATTGGGGCCGGAGTTTCTGTTTTTGTTTTGCATGCATCGCTTGGAGTTTTTGGATCGGTGTTTTCTGGGTGGAGTCTGTTCGTTGTCTTTGGAAGGTTAGCTCTGCGCTCCATTAGCTTCTCTCTTTTCCTACGATACCAATTTCGAAGTATTGCATTCCATGGTAAAACAGTGATCTGTTGGTTACAGGAGGTCTCCTCTTGCAGACCATGTGGTTTTCTTTATTCTGCGTGTTGAGTTACTCGTTTTGCCTAAGCAACGAATGCTATTCTACTTATCTTCGCTTGATGGAACATTTCATGCAGTTTGTTTTGAACTTCCCTCTTGCATGCATCGATCAATCTACAGCATACTTTACTCTTACAGAATCTTAATATCTTATATACCTTTCAATCGCGGATACAAGTTAATCATTCAATAACGTCATTCTGTATCTGTTATCTTGTGCTTAAGAAACATCTGAATATTACAATCTTACACCTCACTGCCTGCCCACACACCTCTTTCCCATCGATCATTACAATTCACCTAGACAGATTAAGACGATAAAAAAACCACCAAAGAAAAAAAGGTGAAAGAAACACCCCGCCTTTGAGAGTGTGAACAAAAAGGCAATAGCGAAACAACAAAATCAAAAGAAATGTGACTGGAGTGGGATTCGAACCCACGCATCTTTCGATACTAGAATGCACCTCACTTTTGTGAAGAAGAACTTGTGTTCTTGAGTCTAGCGCCTTAGACCGCTCGGCCATCCAGCCAGTTGGATGATTGTTGAAAGTGGCTTGGAAAGTAGTGCTTATGTGGTAGTGCTACAAAACCCACAACATAACTCAACCGGGGGGTTTGTTTGCAACCACAGGAACGGGATAGATATTTAGGACAAGCATTATTTGGTAGGGAAAAAAAGAGGTTTGTAAGTATGAAAGAAATCTTTTGTGTCCAAGGCTCTATGCGCGGGTTTTGCTGCAAGTGAGATTCATTGTGGCAGGCGCAGGTTGAAAGTCGAGGAATGCATCACAGCGTCCACTCCTCAATGCACAGCCGAATTGTCAAACGTGCATTATGTTCAATGAATTCCGAAACATCTGTATCTGTTATCTTAGGTATAGAAACGCGATAACCGTTTGACATATGCCAGGTGTACCTCTACCATACTTCTCCTTTTTGGCGTTCGGGCGCTCGCAATTCGCAGCCTCTCATGTAACCAACAGAAAGCTGAGCGGGCGACTGGCTGGCTGAACGTATACACGTATAAGACCAATGCAAGAAATCAAATGGCATTATCCCCGTGAGACCGATTTATCGTATTATTTCAATTGGATCAAATCACTCGTCATGGATGCTGTGTAACCTTTCTGTTCACTGGTAACCAAGCAGTCAAGACACATTTTTGGTTCCTCTTTACATATACCATACCAACCTCTTTCCATTTTTCCCTTCGTTTACAAAGAAAACCGAAACATTCTCTCCTCATTTCTCGCCAGCTTGTCCAAACATCCAGCTATACTTAAAGAAAACTCCCATTAGCCAGTTCAAGCAACAACCGGCGCCGCCACCTTCTTCTCTCCCTTAAGTCCCTTCAACGGCCCGGCCTCGCCCCTCTCCACCCTCTCATTCCACACAGCCATCTGCTCGCAGAACCCTTCCAACGTAGTCGTCACGCCCTTGTACCCGATCCCACCCTCCTCCACCGACTTTCTCGCCCTGGAATCATCGCAGATCGTGTACGCCGACACGGTGAACACAGCCGGCTGCAACATGGCCAAATCACCCGTCGGCTCCTTCCAACCGAACCACTTGGTCAAGACAGGGAAGTTGACAATCAGATCCGACCACGCCTCGATGGCGTACGCGAGCATGAGCATGAGCGCAGGCGGCGGGTAGGTCTCGGTGATGGGCGTGGCGGAGAGGGTGGCGATCATGGTGTAGAAATCGGTAAAGGCGATGGGCGGGCCCGGGTCGGTGACGAGCAAAGGGCGGCCGGCGCAGGGGGGCGGGACGGGGCGGGCGGCCGGGTTGAGCGCGGCTTCGAACTGGAGGTGGGCGATGGAGACGTTGCGCGAGGAGATCCAGTTCTGGATGACGTGCGGCGTCCAGGAAATGACGGCGCCGGTCTTGAGGGTGGGACCAAAGGTTACGTCGTTCTCGACGTCGCCGAAGATGCCGTTGCCGGGGCGGACGACGCCGGTGCGGAAGTTGGGATGGTTGGCGGCGCAGACTAGACGTTCGGCTTCGGCTTTGGCGCGGGCGTCTGGTTTTTTGTGTTAATCAAGAGATAACTAACTAACTAACCAGGTTTGGTGATGAAAACTCACAGTTACCAAAGAACTCATCATGGGCCTTCAACGGTTGATCAAAGTCATCCTCGTTGAACACTTGGACATAGTTGGTTGCCAGACTGGGGAGAGGCCATCTCCAGAATGGCATGCGCTTGACGGCAACGGAGGAAGACGATGTGGCGATGAAGATGTCCGCACCGGCCTCTTTGGCAGCAGCCAGGACGTTGGCGGTACCACTGACGTTCACGCGAGCGACACGGTGATAGGTCTTGACGCTCCGCTCACCGGGACGAATCGCAGCGGCAGTGTGGTAGACGGTCAGGGGAAGGTCGGCAACAGACGCAGGCCATGGCTTGGAGAAGGCTGCCTTCACAGACTCGGGCGAGGTGATATCTGTCTTGATGACATCGACCTTGCTGGCCACACCGATAATTTCGGGACGACGAAGAGGGGCGAAATCGACAATCCGGATGCTCTCCGCGGACTGTCCACGAGCCAGCAAGTGTGCAACAATGTCACCTCCCACAAGACCTATCACGGGCGTGTCAGTTACGGTTACCCCTTTTCAGGTTTGCCGGGCACGGGGAAATTTGGAGCTGGCATGTGCTCGTGAAAATAACAAAAAAAAAAAAAACTGACCGGAGCCGCCCACAACGATGTAGCGTCTGTCCAACTTGGGCGGAATATGCTTCTTGATATCGATGGGGTTCTTCTTGACCCGTTCATACGTTTCCCGCATATGCTCCTTAGACCAGCGGTTCGATTCGGGCGACAGCTTCAGGGCTTCGGGTGGGACCGTGTTCATAGTCCGGTTGACTCCATAGATCCAAAGCGCACCGGCGACAACGACCACAAGGCCCAATGGCAAAAGACCAACACCCTCCGCCATGATTTCTCGTGTGGCTCGTGATGTTTGGCCTTGGTGTAGACCTGGTTGCTGGAGTAACTCCCGAGAGATGCGAGATCCCGCTGCCTGTCTCCAAAGTCGGGATTCTCAAGACGTTGTGCGTCTCGAGTAGCAGCCGTGGTAAGCAAAAAACGCAGTGCAACCAGGATGCTCCACTGCTTGCTGCGCACGAGAAAAAAAAGAATGAAGCCGTTGCCGGTGTTGTTTAACCAGAGATTAGGATTCACGCTGGTCGTTGCGGTTCTGCCTTCCCCCCTTTTATTTATCAATATCCGCGTATCCGCGTCCTAGGCCAACCGAGACTATTTGTCCCCTCAGTAAGCAGCAGTAGTTTGTTCCTAGTTGTTTGAGCGCCTGAACAAGGATCGGCCACGTAGAGGTAGATCTAGGGGTCGCTACCAGGTGGAAAATCCCTGGAATAATCCTTCTGAAGCCGCGCTGCCGCGGTGCATTCGGATATTTGATACGCTGCAAATTGCTGCTTGCTACGTAGTTGCTACCGACCGAAGGCGCCGTGGAAGCCCAAACCATTGCAAGCAAACATTGGACATCCTATCGCCAACATTGCGGTTTGAGTCCGTGGCGCCTTTCTGTCATATAAAAATGGGATATGAGTGCAAACATCAATGCGTAACGAAGCTTTGGGTCCTCAACGGTCATGTGAAGAGCCGCGTAACAAACTTGGATACACGAACATTTTCTCAAAGACCCTGAATATCACCACTTACATATGTTGGCCCGGTGACAGACAGCATTGCTCCCGAACGGCTGAGAGATGACATGGCGGCCACGCAGATGGGCGACGATGGTGCGTGTAGCAAACGACTGCCAGATCATGTTAAGAGGGCTTTTATCCGAACACAGCGCGCGGATGCCGTTATAACAGACTTCAGAGCGTCGTCTCACATTGCATGGCATGACGGAAGGTCGTCAGAGACACAGGTGGTAACAGGCGAGCCAGCGCGGCTGTTGGCGATGACCACCATCCACCAACACGTACCATGGCGGTAGGGGTGTGCGCACAAACGGTTGCAGGGTTGCTTTGCACAAGCACGATCTCCAGGGAGCCGAGCTCATGAGGAACATTTGCTCTTCTTCGCGAATGTCGCTGCCGGTTCGTCCAAAGGCTTTGCTCGCTTTGGCCAACTGCTCGGCGTTTTGACAACAGACATTGGGTAGAAGCCATGTCTCTGTTCGTCCGTTTGTTGCCCCCGAGATGAGGAATTGCAAAACGCTGGAATGCGTCGAAGACTTGAGACCGGTCCAGTTCGTGGCCCAGTTCGTGGCCCAGTTCGTCAGATCTTCCAGCGGCACATCTCGGCTTGCGATAGCGAGGTGAACCGTCGCCTCAAATACTCGCCGTTACGAATATGCACCCAAAGGCGATCATCTGCCAGGCCCCCGAACGGTGGGCACATGATAGTCTTGGTCAATTTCTCACGTCCCACAGCAGTCCGCACAAATTTGGCGAAGAAAATTTGTTGTTGGTGATGCCGACCCGACGTTGTGGAATCGCAACCCATCCGGATGATCCAGGGCTGTCAGGGAAAGCCGCGGGAGAGCAGAGAGGTACCCAACTGAAGTTACAGAACCATGCAATGCAAAATGAGATGGTCGTCGGGGAAGCTCCTTGGTGAGCCTCTCACTGCCCGCCGTTGACCTCACTTCACTTCTCCACAAACCAATTGCGACCTCTGATTGGTGCACCGCCACAAGTGTGCTTCAACACCGGTGTGTGCGCTTCGTGCCTGCCCGCCTGCACTGCAGAGCTGCAGCGCCGGAACATGCCCGATCACCTAGGTACGGGTGGGACCGTGAATGATGGACGTGCCTTCCGCCACGTGCATCACGTGTGGGGTTGGATCTCAACTTGAGGCTGGTGCTGACATTCGAACCGCATGAGAGACGGCGGAAGTAAATCCAAGCGATTTGAACGGCATCGGTGTCGCTGTGAAGGATTCTGCAGCACTAGGTACGAAACATTGCGGTTGATAAAGAACTGTGGCTTTCTGGTCTGCAGCGTCTTTGACATCTTCGGATCGATTTCTCAGCTGGGCAGGCAAGCTGGGTGCTCCACAACTGGATCTACGCAGCGATTGTGACTGGCGGTGACTTTGCGAGACGACGTCGCTTTGTACCGGTACATGTACAAATAAAAGGCACACACCTCGCCTCGCGTCTGCAAAGTTATACATACGGAACAAAAGAATATGGAACTCAGGTAGGTACATAATGCTCAAGTTCATCCCAAATTCGTTCGACGGACACATCGAAGAAATGCTTTGACCGCCCGCGCTTGGGCATGACTTACAAAGATGCCACGGCCATGCCAAACCGCGCGAAAGAGAGAAAAAAAAAAGAAGAAGGCGGGTTGTTGACCAACATTCCCATGGCATCCGAACAACAAAACTCCCAAGCGAAGGGATTGGTGCCATTGGTGCCGCATCTGTTATCTCTCTGGTTGGCCCGCGAACCTGTTGATGAATGGAACCCATGTCTCTTCGGGATTTCCCTTTCCTGATCCGCATTGATTGGCTTCCAATGCACTGTGATGTGACCGCCCAGTCGAACGCCCTGGCCCGCGTCTTGATGTCGGGAGTGGAGAGTGGAGGGGGCCTGTGTGTGTGGCTTGAAAGGCTACGGAGGCCAAGGAGCATGGGCATGATACAAGTTCACTTCTCCCAGGTATTTTTTCTTTCTTTTTGAGAACTGAATGAAAAATGTGACAATGACGCTGCTATCGCGACCAGAAGCCGTTTCATCCATCCTGCCATCGGAGCCATTTCCAATCGAGCAGCCGCGTGACCGACCATCAAGCCAAGGACGCCCGGGCCAAGAGACAACACCGAGGATTCATTCAGGAACACAGTTGTTTTGCATGGGCCTCATTAAACCAGCTGCACGCTAGCGTCGGTGCAAATCGGGTTCCTGGTGGCCGCCTCTCCATCGCATCCAGTTTTTGGGGAGTTGCCGGTGGATCGTGAGAATCGTGAAAAAAGTGTCTTTGCCCCACCGCCGAGAACGGGCTCAGGTCTTGGGCGGTCTTGGGTCCAGCACCGTCCAGCTCTCTCGTCCAGTCCGGCAGTCGCACCAGCCACAAGTCTGTCCACTGTCCAAGGATTGCCAAGCCAGCGTTGCAGCGGATTTGCAGGCGTTTTGTCCCGTTTTTGCGAGCGGAGCGCAGTCGGTGTCAGTCGCCCATCCGCCATCGTGAGTTCGCGCTTCCCGCCTCTGGAATTTCAACACATACACACACACACACCTCTCTCTGGGCGACGTAGCTCAGGCCGTGGGACGCGTGCCGGGAGCCGGGATCTATGACTCTCTGTGCCTGTCCCACGATTAACATGTACAGGTACCCAGGCTACAACGTTGACGATGTGCAACCGTGACCCGGACGCAGCAGGTGGAAAGGCCGAGCTCCAAAAAACTCGCAGAATGAAGCAGGAGCAATTAAACACTCCGTCCTGCGTGCCTTCCCGTTTTGGGCTTCTTTCAAGCAACCGGGGGTGCCTTCCCGTCCCAGAATCGTTTCATTTCAAGTTCTTGTCGACACCGACCGCCGCGGCCTTCCACTTCCCAGTGCACAATTAATACTCTCGCCTCTCGCTCCCTTCTTATCTCTCCTCCCTCTCGTCTCTTCTTCCGTCTGCTTGTTGTTTTGCGAACGCCACATATTCCCCGCCTTCACCCATCTTCTCTCAGATTTTAATAACTAATCCAAGCAATATCCCGTCCGGGTTTTCCGACATCGATACATAATAGTATCTACTGTACACCGCGACCACCACAACAACCTCTTCAACTCTTCACACACATTCACATCTATTCAACCGCTCGCCACGATGCGTCAGAACATCATCTTCGTCGCGCTCTCTGCGCTCACCGCTGCCGTTGCCGCCCAGTCGTCCGACAGCAACCTCACCGTCCCCGTTGGTTCCGTCCCCGAGGCCGAGAGGAGTATGTCACATCAGTCATGGAATCCGCGTCGCTTCTTGATATACTAACATGACCCTACCATTAGACCAGTGGTGTGTTGCCCAGTACAACACCTGCAAGATCCTTTGCAACAAGCTTGTCAAGACCAACGAGTGCGACTTTGTATGTTTCCACCATCTGGAGTACCGTCTAAAAAAGCGTTGCTGACCACAGCTTGTTCCCTCTTTATAGAAGACCCTGGATTACCAGTGCACTTGCACCTCCGGCGATACCCCGGATCTTGAGAAGTTCACCCAGACTGTCCCTACCGTAGGTCTCCGACGATCTTTTGCCATTGAAGCAATGTTACTAATGCGCCATTGTACAGTTCATGTGCCTGACTGCCTACTCTACTTGCATCGACCAGCACGCCGACGACGCCAGGGGCCAGGACAAGTGCAAGGAGGACATCTTCGATAAGTGCGGTACCCAGGACCCCAACAAGGCCGAGACTGTCAAGACCACCTCCTCCGCCGCTCCCTCCACTACCGCTGCCAAGCCCACTGAGACCAAGGGCGCTGCCGCCGAGGAGTCTTCCGCCGCCGCCGCTCCCGCGACCACCTCCAGCGAAAGCTTTGCTGCTCCCACCAACGCTGCTGCCTTCCTCGGCAACGGCGTTGCTGCTGTCGCTGCTGGTGTCTTCGCTGCTGCCCTTCTCTAAGCGCGTGCTGCTCATGAAGGAATGACGGACGTTTACTACCTCGTTGCTTTCCAAAAGTTTACTTTCAGGTTTGCTTTAGATGCGACGGCGTTGACGGTTATTTTCAGTTCTTTGTATTACATTCCATTCAGATGGATCCTTTAGGAAGGCTTATTTGGTCCGGCCGGGGACCGACCAGATGATCAGGCATACATCGCGGCGGCAGCATCCAACCTTGGACACAAGGCAACAAGCTGAAGGGAAGCATTAATACGTACTCATACCGCTTGATGAGGGGGGAGGTCAGGTGTGGTTGACGGCAGAAATGGGCAATTTAACGCATAATTTTGGTGGCAGGAAAGTACATGAGGGGACTTGTACGTGCGTGGTTTGGTGCCCGTTTGGTTTGAGGATGAGAGACAGTCAAATACCCTTTATCTTAATTCATAGTTGTGCCCCTCTACCCTTTGTCTTATCCTCATCGTGAATGCCATGATATAAAGCTGAACGTGTGGGATATATTTAGGTATGTCGCTCAGTTTTCCTTGGCTTTCTTTGTCCGTCAATTCTTTCTCTATACACCCATGTGTCTGCTTTGACTCTTGCTAATGAACCTTTCGGGACAGGACAATGTCTTTCAGAAATAAGGACTTCCCGCCTCGGAACAATGGAATTGTAACAATAAACATTCTTGTCGGCAACCTATTCTTGACAGCCCCTTGTCGACCTCGAGATGTTGCTGAAAGAACTTCGACGGACAAGATCTTGCTTAGTAGAAATGTTGGTTGCATTTAAAGAAACCGGTTGGCAACACAACATGGCTGTTCACGACACGTCAGTTTTCCCTTATTTGTTTTGTTGCGATCCTTTAGTCAGTAACATACACCTTTAGAACAACGTTCAAACAACAATCATTAGACTCGGAACCAATTATGCCGCCTAAAAGAAAGGCCCAAGGGTCGGCTCCCGGCCAGCCGGCCGCCCAGAGACAACGAGCAGCAGCAGAAGAACCTAGACTGCCGCATGAAATCATGACGGAGGTTGTGCTCGAAGGCCTGAGATGCAGGCCTCACTGCGCTTTCTCCTTGCTCTGCTCCCAATGGCAGATCTGCCACAACGACCGAGAACTTCCCCTACAAGACGCGATCCTAAGAAAGCTGAGAGTGGACGAGTACGCGCCAAGCGAGGAAGCGCAGGCACTGGACGAGTGGCCGGAATTCATGGAGGAGGAGCCGGTAGAGGAGGGGGGGCAGCCGGAGTCCATCGCCATCCCGTACATGGGAGAGGTCAAGACGTACTGGGCGGGCCACTCGATGAGGAAGGTGCACTGTCCACTCTACGACCCTGACGAGGCCGGCGCCGCCGGCGCTCCCCCCGCCACCGGGGCAAAGCACGCGTACGACAACAGCGAGTGCCGAGAGTGCGGGTGCGGGCCGTTCCGGTACAGCATGTTCGAGGAGGACGTGGCGCCGTGGGATTATGAGTATCCCGGCAAGGAAAATCCTTTTCAAGACGACAAAGTGGCGCCCGGCCCGCGAGAGATTAGAGGGATGGGAAGGTGGGGGGCAGGCTGAGGAAGGGGAAGGGTTATAAGATGACGCAGCAGCAGAAGAGAAGGGAAGTGAGGGGATGGCCGCAGGAGGGGATCGGCCGCCTGAGAGAAATCTGCCCAAACACTACCGGGTGGAATGGCTACCTGAATAGCCTCAGGCCTACGGAACGTGGGAGGAAGTTTATCAAAGATGTAAAGACGTGGAGAGCGAGTCAAGGGGACAAGCTCGTCCGGTTGCAGCAACGGCCGGTGAAGTGGCTCGGCGCCCTCGGCGTCAAGGGACTGGCGACGCGGATCATCTCCGCACAAGAGGGGGTGCTCACCTGGGGGGATGAGACGCTTGACCTCTTGCCTTTCATCCCCAGGTGGATGGATCGGTTTGACCCGAACGGGGGATTCCGGGAGACCACGGGTAGGCCGCCGCCCAGTGCTTCTCAGTCGGCCGTCTATATGGCGCCGTTCTCCGGGGTGAAAAAACATTATGCTCCGGAACCTCCCGGCCAGGACACGTTGCCGTATGAATACAAGCATATCCGACATCTCATGATCAACGCCTATTCGGTTTTCCGACATGGGGCTGCACACGACGTCAGTGAACGTTTCGGACATCCTCATCCTCACGATGACGGGCCGCAGCCATTTTCCGTATGGGCACAAACCCAGAGCGCGATCAGGACTCGAGTGAGGATGGAGTGCAATGTGCCGCTGTATGTCGACTATCAGGCCATGACCGCTCTCGAGACGCTCTATCTCGACTTGACCAATATTGTACGGAATGACTTCCAAGACCAAGCCCTCTACGTGAGAGAAGTGCTGGGCTTGGCCCAAAGGCTCGAGGGAAAGAAGCTACAACGGCTCGTCATTGCCGGCCTCAGAACCGATTTTCCTTTGTGGCCGGGGGAGAGAGACCTGGCCGAAGTGCAAGACGTCGCCCCGCCCGTCGCCAATCCCATGAGATGGGCTGAAGTCAACTGGATGTACGAGTTCAGGAAGGCTGTGAGACCTGGTGGAAAGGTGTTTCTGGTAGATGCGCACGAGTCGTTGTTTGGCGCTCATGCTGATCCTCTGGCGAGATTTGTCCCGTGGGTCAGTACCGTCGAGAGACGCCCGTCTGGATTCCGCGATCCACAGATCAATGTAGGTAATGAGGTGATCTGGATGGACAGGTACCCTTTGTTCATGAACACCGCTATTGATAGGCATAGGGAAAATAATCCGCCCGCCGTTCCCGAACAAATGCCTGACGGTATGGATGAGATGGAATAGTGCATTTTGTGGCTCTCCCTGATGTTGATGAGCTGATGAGGAAATGCCTGACACGATATCCTTGGGTCTGGATGGTTCGCCTTGAAGACTGGGCAAGGATCGGGACTGAAGCTTGACTACAAAGCACAAGATGACGGGAGAGACTTGACTTCAGAGTATAGTTAGTAGACGGTATATAGATATGTTTAGTTATAGAAAGACATGGGTGTTTATTCTTTAGATGGGAGCTTGCTCGTGGAACAATCGATATAAGCTGAAAGAACGAGGTCTTACGTAGACAAGACGTTGGAACAAGGGTGTTGACATCAACGTGGGTTTAGGCCCTAACGGGTGTACTGCTATACCTAGTTGGTGATCTTTTGTATGTCCGCTTCATGGGTATCGTCAACCACATATGTTGCGTCGTGTTCCTGTTCCTGTTCCTGACTTTGACATCCCGATCCCGGATTGACAGGCACCGTACATGAAGGCACACCATTTGCAGATGCTCAAGAGCCAGGGCGACCAATGACCATCAACTCCTGGATTGTCAACCAATTTGGACATACGTACCAAAGAATTCATCTCGAACATCTCGGATGGATGCCGTATAACTTTCTGGATGCTGCTCAATGATCAACCATATGTGATAGGTGCCATTTCACTGCTGGGAACAGCATTGTTCAACCCTAGAGCAGTTACTGTATTCAAGAGAGGTATTGAAGGTTGGACAACAGATTAAAGATACCCAACCCTCGCTTCGGTTTGCGCATGGTCGAATCTTGGCGAGCGGATGCCTGACTTGTTTTTGAGTGTAGATGCCCAAGATAACTCGAAGAACACGATCGGGTCGGTGATGGTGTCGTCGAAGCGGTGGTGACCTGAGTGGTGGTGAGTAGTGGGGTGCGTCGAACTTCATTCGACACGATAATCAGGGCGGCAGTCTCTCACTCTCTCCTCCACTGAGGTCAAAGCCGTTTGGCGTGGATCGATTGGCTGTGGTGATGCCACTGGCCAACGCCAAAGGGGAAAGCGCATCCTGCAACTCTCATTGGCCAGCCGATAATATGCTGTAAGTCTTGCACTCTTGCCATTTGCGGTGGTGTGGGTTGGCAGTTGCTGAAGGTGTGTAGTCGCCAGTCGCTCCTGCCTTGGTGGCAACCACTCATGATACCGTATAATTTCGGGCCATTCAGATTCCAGGTCAGACCGATACAGCCCGCCAACCTAGCAGTAGAAATTGGCTTAGTTAGCATATACTTGCATCTATATATGCTGGCTCATGGATTGCCTTAACAATCCCCCCACCAAACCAAAGAAAGCCAGAGCTAAAGAACAGGCCTTTTTATAGGGCGCCGGATAAGAACATTGTACGTCTACTGTTTTTACTAGCATTTACATGGCAGAAAGCGGCGTTTTGCTTGTGCAGCGGGCAGAAACTGACACTCCTTTCCAACTGGGGCCGGTCTGTATCGGTCTGACCTGGAATCTGAATGGCCCGAAATTATACGGTACACCAGTCGCACACTTTGCGGCAACTGCCATTGGTTTGGAACGTTTGGACTGGCACTGGGAGAACAAAGTGGAAAGGTGCTTGTGTCTGCCCTACTTCATGCCTTCCATTGCAAAAGAACCAAGCTTGCATTTTACTCAGGGCAGCTACTTGCAACTTAGGCCAGCAAGCGGTGCCGGGCATCTTTCGGTTCGGTTCCAACGTCCTTCCGAATTCCAATCTTCGCCTCGCCATCTCTCATCCCAAGTCCACGGTGCCAAGTTGATTCGAGGTCCAAAATGCGTGTTCCACGCCCCTCTGAATTCTCATTTGGACTTTGCCCTCACCTCCATTCACTCGTCGCGCCAGCCAGTGCCCGAGTTTCCCTTGGGGCGCGCTGCTTCTCTCACCCGCATTCCCTAACCCACCAGTCCTCTTCGTGAAACCTCAGATTCATCGGCTGACAAAGAATCGCCGCCGCTTACATTCCTCTCAACACAAGGGGTCTTCAAAGGGTACAGCAGCTGTGATGGAAACAAGTTTACAGCCGTCTCAAGGAGTTGTGGTTCATCATGGCGCCTAGTAAGGATTCAAAACGGGGTTCGAAACCTCCAGAAAGCAGCATCAACAACAGCATTACATCAAACTCTAACGGCGGGGGCGGAAATACCAGCAGAGAGTCACGCCATACCGGCCTTTTCTTGCCTCTGTTTGGCTTGCGCCTTTCCCCTCGCCATAAGCGCCGTCCTGTCGAGACCGACCGAGATCGCCTAACATCAGATCATGAACGACACTCACACCTACGTCGCGGCCGGGCGCCACCACCAGTGCCGACTGTGGACGTCGAGTTGAAGCCTTTGGACGACCGGCAACCCAACATGAAGTTCAGCCTTCAATCAAACTCTGCTGTCGCTAAGCTGGAACACCTTATCCGCCGTCGTTATCAAGACAAGGGCCATCCCATCGCCACGGCTGCTCACTTCGCTTTCTACGTGGACGGCAAGCTGCTCAATCCCGAGGATCTACTTCGCCCTTCTGCCTCTTCCAAGATCTGGTACCGTATGTCCAGGTCTGCAGCCGAGGCTGACCAGTGGAAGTTCAGCCAGTACGCGGATGCGAAAAACCAGCCAATTTCTCCAGAGCTTGCGACTCAACTTGTCCAGGCAATCGATACAGGCGCCACGGTAGGCGAGCTGAGACGCAAAATTGCAACATTTATGGACATCCCCGATCCGGACAGGGTGTTGCTGGTGGCTCGAGGCGGAACACGACCTGGTCAGTTGCAGGGAGACAGTTGGGTGGTCTCTGAAGTCAAGCAGCACTGGCTTTGTTGTTGGATTAGTTATCACATTGCAAAGACGAATGCGTATGCGGTGATCAACGGTCTTGGGAGGCGCTACGTCTACCACCCCGAGGCACATTATTTCTTCGACGGCATGAGTGTAAGGCGCTGGCAGCATCACCTTGATACTCGTCTCTTTCGAAATGTTCGCTCACGGGGGAAGACTGGCTTCAACTCCCACTGGTCGGAGCTCATTCTGACGCTCCACGGCATCCGTGTCAGTAAGACTACACGAGTGTGTTGGGGAAAGACGTATGAGCTTGAACTTCCTAATCAGGCAGCTAAAATCTTCTCGACCGAGGAAGCCTGGCTCCTACCCGACGACACCTGCAGCGTCTGTCTCGACAGCAAGAACCTGAGCCTCATGGCTTACAAAATCACACCTGGTTGCAATCACAAGCCAACAGTTTGCAACGCTTGCTTAGGACATTGGATCACCTCTGAGCTGGAGACCAAGATGTGGGATCGGATTAAGTGTCCAGAGTGTCCCAAACCTCTCGAGTTCGCGTACGTGAGGAGAAACGCACCTAGGAGCGTTTTCAAACGGTACGATGAATTGGCGACCCGCGCAGCTCTCGGTAATATTCCCAATTTTCGATGGTGCAAGTCGGCCAAATGTAACTCCGGCCAGATAGACGACGTCAAATGCGTACGCTTCAAATGCAAGGCATGTAGGGCTTCACACTGCATCAAGCACGACGTACCCTGGCACTCCGGCGAAACATGCGAAGAGTATGATAAGCGTAACACCCAAAAGAAGAGAGACGAAAAAGCATCCGAGGCAGAGATCACAAAGTCCAGCAAGAAGTGCCCATCTTGCAACAAGGCCGTCCACAAGTTTTCTGGCTGCAATCACATAACGTGTAAGCTTGGGCTTGTTTGCCATGCCTATTCCTCCAGACGACCAGTTACTGACGGCGATTTCTGACAGGTATCTGTTCTCACGAATGGTGCTATATCTGCCTTGCTCCATTCCAAAGGAACGAGCATGGTTTTCTTTACTGTCGTCATAACCCGGAGTGTACGGAGCGAGACCCCTTCGTCGACCTGATAGACCCTCAGAATGCGAACGCCGATCCCCGCAGGGTATTCGAAGTCGCCCACGGTCTATTCCCTCCACAGTTTCTCAGAAACCGCCTCCGAGTCGTTCGTGGCAGGGCTGCCCGACAGAATATGGGGGTCGGAGTCAACGAACCAGGTCCGGAGCCTATAGGACACAATCATAACCATCTCCACCAGGAGTTGTTTCCTTGGTTGCAGGAACCAGAACATGGAATGTTTGCGGGTGTTGCCGGCATTGCGGATCATGTCGCAAACGGTAACGGCAACGGTCGCGATCCTATGCATGACCTCGGGTTGTTTGCGCGAGATATGAGGGCAGCACGGAGAGAGCGGGCTTAGGTACTCCTGCTTAACGGACCTGGGCCTCATGATTATGAAATTACTCTCCACCGCTTCAGTGCCATGATACTTGCCCCCGGAGATACATGGGCCGCCTTCATTGCCCATGAATGGACGCGCAGGACTGGTCATCCTTACCCGCCCCCTCCTGGGCCCGACACAGCTCTGGGGAATGATCTTGAGGAGGAGTATTCTGAAATTCTCGTGGAAGTGTGGGCAGATATCCTTGAAGAGAGTGAAATGCTGCAAGAAGAAAATAGTGAAGCGATCTTCTTTGGCCCACAGCGACCTCCGGCTTGGTTTCATTGGGTGGCTGACCACGATATTCCGCCAGTTTTCCCAACTAGTCGCATACCGGAAGATGCAGTATTTCTGATGGATGACATTATTTGGGACGGCGCATTCATTATTTTGCCCCAAGATCCGGTTCCCGAACCACGCGATGCTAATGATTCGCACGGTCCTTTCTGGGCCCCTCCTCCGCCGACTCCTCGTCATCATTATTTCTTTCCCCGAAGAAACGAAGAGTTTCTGCGAGGGGTAGCAGATGGAAATTTTGACCACCCCGTTTTTGGTTCTCCCGGCAATCTCTTACTGGATCGCCCTCCAAGGGCTCCTCAGTCCCCTCAACCTGCACTTCCACGAGAAGGGACGGTCCATGATCTCGTGAACTTGGTGGCGTTAGAGCCCCCTCGTACTGCCCCAGGCTGGGAAACTATGCTGACCCTACTTCGGCCCATGTTTCACGACGCACCATGGCGGCTGGAACCCGCGACCAACATTCCGGAGCACATTCTCGGACGGGATCAGCTAGAGTGGTGGGTAAATGATGCTGTGATGGCCCTCATCAGGCGCAACAGGACATTGTTACAGTTTATAAACTTTGACATCCGCCGAGCCGAGGATGCCGCAGTTGCAGCAGCGGAAGCGGCTGCGGGAGGCGTACCACAACCGTGAAATATAGGGTGGGGAGCAACGCCTACCAGCCTGTTGTATAGTGCGAGGCACTCATCGGGTTGAGGAGATATGATTGCAGATGCCTTGCATGGCTTTCATGGCATCGAAGCCTCGGCTTGTTGTATCTGAACCTGTTATATGGTATCCGCAAGAGAATCCTAACGAGTGTGTGGGAGTTCCTGTATGGATTTGGCTGAGGACCTTACTTGCTCTTGTCCTCTGGCATCTCTCGGACAAATACTCGGACGAGATATCGAAGATACACTTACCCGGTAATCATGTTTCTGTTGGTTTTCTAGTATCTGAGGGTGGAGTAGTGGCTGGAGACTTTTTGGCATCTATTGTGCTGAAGTTTGATGATGGGCATAATGGCGACCGCTTCCGGTTGCAAACCTAAATTCTAGACAGTCTGTCAAAAAGACGCCCAAAGTTTTAGCGAATAAGTTAGTCAGTCATATTATTGTCACTGCCAGCTAAAGACATATGATGTTAGAATCGATCTAAGTATTTTCCAAGATGCCATCTTGCTCCCAGCTTGACCAAGGCCAAGAAGAATGGATATGAAGAACCGGAATCACTCACACGCAACAGATCTATCTACCACTATTCACATGAATGTATGTAAGTGATTTCGTGCTGCAATTTATGTTACTCCTTTCAAGAGCAGAGGCAGATGTCTTCCAACATACGAGAGGCTTATACTTAATTATAAAAAAGAAAAACCCTCTGTGTGTCCAGCCCCAGGTCGTTGGTCAACGCCAAAGGTGGCAATAAGTTACCAACTCCCAGAAACCAATACCTGGTAATTCTCAATTAATAAGTATCTCGTTAGTAATGATAATCACATACGACCATACCCACTGGAAAACTCGGGATCCCGTCCGCTCTCCCATAGATAAGCCAGTGAGGGCCAGACTAGTAGTTGGGTCGGTGACGACCAGCAAATCCCTGGTGTTGTATGTTTTTTGTGCTCTTTTTTTGCCTCCCTGTGTCCGAATCCCTTCTTTATTTCCTTCATCGTCTATTCTTTTGTGGTTTTGTTTAAAAAAAAACATCTGGACGAACATAGCCGCTGCGGCACACGAGGCTCGCCTTGTAGTAGAGAGGTTGTGAACTCCAGGGCGATGTCATAACATGATTAAAACCAATTGCAACCAACAGAGAGAAAACAAAGGTACAGTACGGGTAACGAAAGACAGAGGGCCAACAAGGTATTCCGCGTCGGCATTCCAGCAACAGCCCCAATCAGCCCACGCAACCCAACATCTGCTGCTTGACCTCAAGCTGTAAGAAAGCTGGTCCAGTGGTCCCTCCCTTCTTAATGTTGTGATGAAGTGTCAAAAATCCCGGGAAGGCATGACCCAGCAGACTCAGGTTGTTTGACAGGACAGTGGTACCTGCACAAAAATGACGCAAGCAGCTTGAAGGAATTAAGGTCCGAGCATTACTCCAGGGACAACCAAACATTGGAAGCGTTCAACGGGAATTCATCCGATGCCCAGGTAAAGACCATCCAAATTGAATATGCTGTCTACAATCTATGGTACTTGCAAGTTGCAACAACGAACAGCCCTTGCTCTACAAACATGGGATCATGTGTGCCCTGTGTCACCGGCATATATCACGGCTGGGATACCCGCAAGCTCAGCCTTTTGACAGTACGGTTTTAAGACGAACAAACACTCCTTTGTCATGGGCCGAATCAGGAGTGATGAGGGTAGTACCAATAACTAAAGCTCAAAAGTACCAGCGGGTTCTTTCAAACTGCGTCCACTTATTGAAACGTCTCGTTTTTCATTTTTTTATTTTTTTTTTTTGTCTCTTATATTAAGCCGGAGTTCGCTGTGAGGACTCACTGCTTCTTTCATCCGCTATTTCCTTGCCACAGATTACCACTTCACGTCACTTAACACTCAGTCTATTCAGATATCCGAACTCTCGAAATGAAGCAACCTCTACGTTCTTCAGCCCTAATGGCCTTTTCCCTTCTTATCATCCAGACCATCATCGGTATCACAGCCCTCCCGAGTGCCGAAGTAACCGAAAAGCCCTTCTCCTTCGCTTCATGGGTTGAGGATCTTTCCAGCCCCAACATCGTCGCTATGACGCCTGAACAGGTTCTTGATGCCTACAACGCTTCTAGAGCCCGTTCTATTGATGAATGGGACGGGGCCGAGCGCCGTTTCAAGCGCGACGTCACTCCGCCTCTTGATGTGGCATGCTGGACAACTACCTGGAACCACGCCACTTCGATTGACGAGGCAGTGACAATGATTGCTCAATTAGTAGCAAAGGGTCAGGAACAGGTTTTGCCTATTGTACCGGGCATCAAGAATATGCAGGTCCATGTGTACGGGAAGCTTCACCTTGAGGCCAGCTGTGGAGGAAAAGGATATATGAAATGCCCTGGGCGTCCTTTAATCTAGTACGTACTCTGTTGCTTTATTCTCTCCTTCTTACTCTCATTAGGTATTTTTGTTCTTTGTCTTTGTTATATACCCCCCCCTCAGTTACATTCCTTTATCTATAATAAGAGTGTTTGTATTATCCGTGTGTCAACCAGGGAACTTGCGTGCAAGAAAACGAGAATGGGTTTGACAGAGTCAAAACTAACACGCGAACAGTCTCGAAATGGCTCAAAGCATGGGCCAAATTATGGATTGGTGCACCTGGGACAATCTTACAGGAGGATGGCGGTCGGTGATCAGCGGGGAGTTTTACATATCGATGAACTCAACAACGGACAAAGATTTTAATGGGAACCCTATAAAGCCCAAGAGGGATCTCGAGTGATGAGCGTACCCTACAAGTAATCTGGTGCATTATTTCATGAAAAAAAAAGGGGGTGGCTAAAAAAGCGGTTCAAGATATGTGGGCTTATCCATATCGAAGTCGGATTTTGTCGCTGTCGGATATCCCGCTGCCACTATTATATGATCCACGGTACTCGAAATCTGAACAAGCAAAGAAGACGGGCCCGGAAACTGGGGAACCAAAATGCATAAACAATTAGAGGACCTTCAGCAGGTAAAACCCTCACATGTAGGGCAAGCCACAAGAGAATACTGCAGGGTAAAAAGTGGTGTTAGTGTTGAACCATACGGATGAGCATTATGTGAGGGAGGCGAGAATGTGGTGGTGAAGTTTAATTAATTAAAGAGAGAGAGAGCAAGAAAGGAGGGAGACGAAATCTAGCTATATATATAAGGGAAACTATATATAGATCGTATCCACTATACCAAGACATATAAATAGCTTCAATACTCCCCCTCAATCCAAATATAGATTGCCTTATATAATAATAAACGGGTAAACGAAGAAATGGAGGGAGTAATTATTAAAAGTAGTAAAAGTGAGGTTATTTATAAATAGCTCTCTTCTTCGCCTATTACGGTCAATATTAGTAAAATTTAATAAGAAAAAGGATTATTACCGGAGGGGATATATAAGGAAAAAAATAATTGAAGGGAGAAGTTCTTAAGAGAGAAAAAAAATAGTAAAAAATATAAAAATAGTAAGAACTTTTGATATAGTAGTCGTAAAATCTCGTAAATAGTACTAATCGATTCGTTTTATCGAAATAAATATAACGGTAGTAAAAATATAACCGTAGGGCTACGGGAAGGTAAGGAATAGCCGTGAATCGATTTTTAAAATTCCTATATAATAGCGAATTTCGCGGAGCTAAAAAATTGTAGGTTTAATTATTAGGTCGCATTTTCGATAGATTAAAGGGTAGTAAAATCGTAAAGGGATTAATTAAATATAGAATAAACCGAGAGATAAGAAGTATAAGGGGTAAATAAAGGTATTAGTAGGGTAATAATTAATTAAATAAATTAATATAATAGTATAGTAATATAAAGTATTAAATTATAATAAACGACGTAGCGGGGAATACCCTAAAGGACCCGCGGTAGCGTTAAAAGACGTCCTTAGGTAGGACTTTCGTAAAAATATCGGCTATTTACTCGGTTATAGGGATATATTTAAAAGTAATTTCGCTACGGCTTTACGCTTTATAATATTATATATATTAAATTTTAATATATTTTATTCTAAAGTAATATTAAAGGTTATTCGTAAATTATATAACGTTTTAATTATTATAACGAATAAAGGTAATTTAAATAAGTACGTAAGTAAAATCGATTAATAATTATTTAAATTACATAATTTCCTTAAACGTTTAAATTTATATTATAACCTCTATTTCGTAAAAGGATAGAATAATAGTCTATTAGTATTTAGAAGATTAATTAATAGAAATATTATTAATTTGGAAAATATATCCTCTAATAAACCGGTTAATAGCGTTATATCCGCCTTAATTAGAATTAAAATAATTTAAGAAAATATATTTAAAATTAAAAGTAGAATTAAATATATAAATAAAATAATAATCTAAAGTATATTAAAAGTATTAAAGGATACGTTTTACGGCTATAATATACGCTTTAATAAGTTTAGTAAAGTAGCGGCTATAAAAAAATATTACGAAGGTAATATTTAATCGTATACCGAATATAATATATATAAACGAACCGATAGCGTAGGCGTATTAATATTTATTATTATCGGAAGTTCGAAAATCCTTAAAAGGTTTAAATATTTTATTTATTTCTATAAATATTAATACTAATTTACCGTTAAATATACCGAAATCTTCGAATACCTTTTTAATATAAGCCTTCTAACTAAATTAAATAATATAATTTAGCCTATTATAAATAATTAATATATTTAAATAATATAAATACGGATTTATATCGGTTATTTTAAAACGTTAATTAAGGGCGCTTTTTAAGGCTTAGATTTTAAATTTGGAAGGGCTTATAATAAATAAATCGTCGACGTAAATAGCGATAAAAATTATTCCTTTATTAAAAATAATAATATTAAATAAAAGTAATTTAAAATTAAAGTTAGCGAAGAAAGTAGCTAAAGTATTATATTATACGCGGGGATTCTACTTTAATTTATAAAGGGCGCGATTAAATTTATAAAACCTTTCTAAATTACTTATAATAATACCGGGTAATTATATTATATAAATTTCTTTTTTAATAAAGCTATAAAGAAAAGCGGTTTAAACGTCTATTTATTCTAATTTTAAATCGAAAGTAGTAATAAATACGAAGATAAATTTATAACTTATAGGCTTTATAACTAAAACGAAAATTTTATTATAATTAATCCCTTCCTATTATTCGAAATTATAAATTATTTAACGAACTTTATAACGAAGGATTTTATTATTAAGACCGGTCTTAAATTTATAAATTTATTTTCTAATTAAAAATCGTTAATTGATATTAAACGGGATAAATATTTAAATTTTATTTTTAATAAAAAAATTATATTCGGCTTATATAATTTTGAATTATTATAATTAATCGGGATATTATTTAACCTCTTAAAGTATTTAAGGTTTTATAGTAAATAAGATAACGAAAATAATAAGAATTAATAAATCGGGTTTCTATCTATTTATAATTATTAATAATAATTATTATTTATTAAGAATAATAGGATTTAAGGAATAGAATTTAAAATAGCGGTTTATAATAGAACGTAAGTAATTAAGGTCGAAAAAGCTTAAATTACTATTAATATAAATAATATTAAATATAAGTAAAAATTTAAGCGGTATTATCGAAGTAAAATATTATAATAAATCCTTTAGGAAAGAGGGTTAAAAGGATTAAACGCTAAAGAATAATAAAGGGAATAAATCAAAAAACGTAAATTAATATAAAAATAACGTAATGAAATTAAAATTTCCCTTTAATTATAATATTAAAATTCCTTTATAATCCGTATTTAATTCGGATTTAGAATTTAAAAGAATTCCCCTTAATTAAAAAAGTAAGGAGGAAGTGGCGGGAAGGATATTTAAGGAATTTAGGCACTTTTCCGCTATAATACCGGGTACGTTTAATTTAGGAGAGGGGGTTATAGGAAGAGGGGAAAATATAGGGATTAAAGGGTTATTAATATTAAAAACCGTAATAAAGGTATTAGAATAATTAAACGTTAATACGGGCGTAAAAGGGGAGGGTAATAATTTTAATAAATTTTCTTTATTAATAGTAATTAGGTTAATAAAAATATATATATACATTTTATTAATAATTATATTATTAATATTAATAATTTTATTATTATCCGTAAGGACGATATAATTAATTAATTTTTTATAATTTAATAATTTATTTCGGCCGGTTATAGGGGTTAATTTTCCTAGAAAGTTTATATTAATAAGTTTATAATAATAGGGGGTATTAATAACCCTAAAATAGGAGAAATTAAGTTTAAGGCCGAATTATATTTCGAATAGAATTTTATTTATTATTCGATTAAAAAATTTATTCTTAAAATATACGACCGTTTAGAGTAAGATTGGCTAAAAGCGATAATAGAAATTTTTAGCGAAAAGAATAATAATAATACGTTCTTATAGAACCCTATTAAAATATTCTATAATATTATTTTACTAATATTAATTAACCGTAGAATAATTGAATATTATAAAACAATTCTAGTATTAATATTGAAATTTCCCGTTAATATTTTCGCCAACCCGATCTAAATATATATATTATACGGGGCATTTAGGCCTATTAATTTTATAATATTATTATTCAATAACGTTTAAAAATTCATTTTTCGTTTTAATAGCGTAATATTATATAAATTAAATAAAATTATTCGTAATTATAATTTAATACCTTTATCCCTTTAAACCCTTAAAGTAAAATAAACCGTATATATTAATATAAATATATTCGAAGGGCCAATTCCCTTTATATATTATTATTTTATAAGGAATTTATTTAAATCGCTTTAGGGTATATTTATTATAAAAGTAGGAATCGGAGACGGGGTAAATATTAATAATTATAAATTAGAGTATAATAATATTTAATTTATTAAAGTAAATTAACCGTTTATACTAAATTTTAAATCGTTTACATTCTATAGCGTAAATAATAAAAGTAAAGCGTAATTAAGGGTTAAATTTAGAAGTTAATTAATTTAAAATATAAATATTATTAATTTTAAAGCCTTTAAAGCGGATTTTATAATTATATACTCCAATAATAATACTATTTCTAAATATTATAATAAAGTTTTTATAATTTAATTATAAAATAGAAAAAAAGTTATAAATTATTCTTAATAAATAGTAAATTCCTTCGAGGAGAATAAACGAAGCGTCTTTATTTATAATAATTCGAAGTACGTAGGTGCCGGTTCCTTCTAAAGTAATTTCTATATTGCCTATCCTTATAATCGGGGGGTTAATATAAGGATATAAATTCCGAAAATTGGTTTTATTATAAAATATATAATTAATAACGCTTAAATCGATAATAATAATATATTAGAAATTATATAAAAAATTATAATAGGCTTTAAATACGGATAAAGTAACGACCTTATTAACGAATTTAGAATTAAAAAGGGGTAATATATTTAGAAATTAATTAGTAATTAAAATTACGTTAATAAAAGTTAAAATAATATTTTAAAAATTTAATATTAAAAACGTAATTAAAATAAAAATAAAAAAAATAAAATTAAAAGTAAGTAAGGGGTTAATAAAAACTTCGGCCGGAGTTCCTTTTTATTAAGACGTAATTTTAAATATTACGGGAATAAATAAAATAAAATTAAAAGTAAATAGCGGAACGTTATAAAATAATATTTAGGCGTTCTATTAAGAAATATAATTAAATAGTATTCCCCTTAGGAAAATAAGAAAAATTAAAGATAGTACAGGGGTAGAAAAAGAATATAAATCGGTAATAATACTAAATATTATTAAATTTATAATATTCGAAAAAGGGGATTATAAACCGGGTATACCTTAATCGGTACGCAAACGTTTATTAGGGCGAAAGTTTTTTAAAAATTTTTTATTATTAAATACCTCGTTTAAACCTATTATAATTAATATAATAGTAGAAAATTAAATATTTAACGAAATAACTTTAAAAACATCGCTTTAACTTTTATTAACGTACTTTTCGGGGTATTAAACGCTATAACGCTCGTTATTATAATTAAATATTTTATAAAGGGAATATAATTTTTATTTCTTATTTATAAAACCTAAATTATAGGTACGTTTATTAATATTCTTAAATTTAAATAAAGAAAGGTTTTAGGAAATATAGGCGATTAAAGTAATTTATAAATTAAATTAAATTTCTTTCTTTTCTTTATCCTAATTCTAACGTTAATTAATTAATACCTCTTCAATTTTAATAATATATTTAATTTAGTCGAATATAATAATATAACGAATTATAACGCTTAAATTATCCCACTCCAATAAAATAAAATAATTTTAAATAAACCGAAATATAAAAATATTATATTTTAGGCTTAACCCGAAGAAAAAGTAATCGATTAATTAAAGGATTTGAAATTTAATATATTTTAAATTTATTTCGGCTAATTCCTCTTAAATAATTTAAATTTTATTTACGAAATCTATAATAATACCACTATAATTAATTAAAAAGAATTTACGGAAGCGCGTAAAAGTATCGTAATAAACCTTCATATTATATAAACGGTATTTATTTTAAGCCTAATCGAAAGCTATATAAATAGTTTCGTAATCGGTATTCTTAAAATTATTATAAATAGTAAAGGCGAATTTTAGAACGAAGGTACATAATTATTAATATTATTTAATTTATTAAGTATTATATTTTTCTTTATTCTTTTAATTAAAAATGCCGCTACGAAGCTTAAAGGGCGTAAAGTTATTATAAATATTAAAAATCGAATACGATATAATAAAGGCCGAAAGGGACTTACGTTACACTATATAATTACAGCTACCGTTTTCGAAGAGCGGGACGTCGAAAAATTCTTCGAGGGATTTATTAATTATTTTTATAATTTGGATAAATAGCGGAATTAAATACTTAAATACAAAAAAGAAATAGGAACCGGAGGAATAGCGGGAATTAAAGGAATAATAAAAATCGGGGGAATAAGTAATTTAATAATAAAGCCCTAAATATCGGTAGAATTTAAAAATAAAAATAGAATAAGATTAATAATAATATTAAAAAAAGAAGTAATAAAAGTAGGAAGTAATAGCGTAATAAATAATAAATCCTAAAATAAAAAATAGAAAATATATAATATAATAGTAATTTCTTTTAATAAATATATAAAATCGTAATATAAATACTAATACATAATAAATAATTTTATAGAGCACGGCCGGAAATTATACTAATATACTCTATTCGAAATTTATTAAAAATCTTTTATAAAGTAAATATACCGAACTTTAAATATAAATATAAATATAAATATTTAAAGTATTTAATAATTACATCGCGAAATATAATAAATATTATTATTAACGGATAGTAAAATAAATATAGGAGTTAGCTATATATTACGCATTAGTAAGGTATTTAAATAATCGAAAACGGTTTTTTCGATAAGAAAATCGTATTTCCGTTAAAATAAAACGGATATTATTAATAAATATATTAATTTTATTAAATTATAAAAAAAACGTAATAATTTTAAGTAAAATCTATAATAAATTATATAATAGAATTTATAAAAAATTAATATATTTATAATATAATATTTCCGCGTTTTAAATTGCCGAATTTTTAACCGCTAAGCAGTCTATACGTTAATTTAGGTTATAAACCGCGGTTATATTAATAACGGCGTTTTATATCCTATAAGGGAGGTAAAAACCTTTCGAATATAAATTACATCGAAGTAATAGAAAGATAAAAGAAATAAGGAAAATTAAAGGAGGAAAGGGAAGGAGGGGGTAGGCAAGGATCTTTTAATTTAATTGAATCGAATGTAACGCGTAAGCGTTACCGGGCTTATAACCTATTAAACTATACAGATAAGTATTACGTAAGGGAAGCGAAAATGTAGTGGTGAAGTTTAATTAATTGAAGAGAGAGAGAGCAAGAGAAGAGGGAGACGAAGTCTAGCTATATATACAAGGGAAACCATATGTAGATCGTATCCACTATACTAAGACATATAAATAGCTTCAACAGTTAGCATGTGCCCACCTCCTCTCGCTAACCCGATGCATTTGGTAAATTTCCACGTTTCTTTATACGGACTGAAGGTCGCTCGGGGCCAACCTCATGGCTCTGGCACTATACGGACCCTAAGCCCTATTGCCAATGGTAGGCCACCGACCACAGCCGACCGGGACAATCGGTCTTTTGCCCCGCTTTTAACGCCGGAGGCACGGAGCCGGTGGCCGTGCAAGTCGGGACACGAGTAGATGATATTCGGAGAATCGGATGTGGAACAGTTTTTGATGTTAATAACACCCGTATTGCGGTTTGTTTGTTCTGCTTGTGAATTCAATTTCTGTTACGTTCTGCAGAAATCGTCAAGTGGCGGCGACCTAAACAGATGTGAGTTGAAGAACTTGAAGGTAACTGAGGAAAAGGTACAGCATCTATGGTTGCAATAGAAGGTGTTTCACGCAAGTTTATCGCTGCATATGCTTCTTGGGCTACATTTGTCTATGTGTGCGCGAAATGTTAAATTTACCTGCAGTCCTCATCCTTCGTATTATTAAAAAGTGGAATTCCCCCCTCCATTTTGATCTCTTTTCTCTATCCTTCATCAATCCGTCAACCTTCTTCTTAACTTTGAGAAACTCTCACCACTAAGTACTACGCAAATTTTTACTCGGTATTTTACTCTCTACAGCTCAGACGCCATAAACCCATTGAGTTCTCTCCCAGCTTTGAACCAGTCTTCCTGTCCACCATCCCAAGTCTTGTCCCAAACCCCCGCTCAACATCTCGCTTTCTTGAGCTCCGACGGACTCAAATAACAAAAGACTCTACACAAAATGTCTACTCCTGGACACAACGACACGGCTATAGCTACTCTTAGCAAGCCAAAGACTTCCATCTCGTCCTCGTCATCTGTAAAGGTAATTCTCCTTTCTCATCCTGTCCTCACACAAGTAACTTCCCTGTTTCTGACAGTCATCCCCCTTTTCCAAGATCGGTCACACCACAATGCCGCGAAAGCCCATCCGCAAGAGAACCACTCGGTGGCACGTCGTCAAAAACTACTTGCTCTCCCGTGCCGAATCGACCCAAGACCAAAGCACCGTCATCCCGCGGCCCATGTGCGCCTTCTGCGATGACGCAGAGCTCGACATTGCCGGTGTTCCCGTCAAAGTCCCCGACTCCGTCCGTTTTGAAGCTGTCGTTCTGCCCTGCGGACACATGTTCTGCGTCCCCTGCTTTAACGAATACAAAGACGAGCTCCCCGACCCCAGCCCGTACAGCTCCGCTTACAACCCCATCTGCGGCCGGGCCAAGTACAATCGGGGGTACCGCTGCCCGGTGTGCCGTGCCGATATGCACCACAAGGAGTGTAACTGCGAGGTTGGTGCTTGGAAGCTTCCCTCTTCCGATCTCCTCGATTGTTCTTCAGATTCAAACACCGGGGAGTCCGGGGAGTGGGTTTCCGAAAACATGCACCCTGGGGACAAGACCCACAAAGAGACTGAAGCAGTGATTTGTGTCAGTCACCACCCTTCTGTGATGGACCAGCAGACCCGTAAGAGACTCGTTGAGCTGGTGGAAGCTGTTGGGATCACCATGCCCGAGTACAATGACAATTTCTCCGACGATGACGACGACGATGACGATGACGACGATGACAAGAGCGACGATGATGACGATCAAGAAGAGGACGACGATGACGAGAGCGACGATGATGACGATCAAGAAGAGGACGACGACAATGATTATGATAACGACGATGAAGCGTCCGATAACGACAGTGTCTCCTATACACCTGGTAGCACCAATGATGAGCCATCCGACGATGAACACGAACAAGAGGAAGCTTCAAGCGTAAGTTCATTTGTGTTCCACCGTTTAGTCGTCTTCCAAACTTCCCACACCAAGCCCACAAACTAACTGAGCTAACAACAACCAGAACCAGAACAACACCACTCACTCCACCTGCGGCCACTCCATTCCCGCCCAGAACAACACTTACTCCTGCGGCCATCCCATCCCCATCCCCGCATCTGTGGATGATCCCTCCAAGCTTCCTTCGGGCACCCGCCCCTTCCCCACCGCTCAATGGAACCGAATCGTCCTCTCCGTGTGCTACAACTGCCGCCACGAAGCTTTCGCTCGCAAGCGCAAGGAGGAGATTGACCGCGAGAGGATGCAGAACCTTTTGCGTGCTGAGAAGAAGATTTGGTGGCTCTCTGTTGAGAAGGAGGTAGCTTGTTGATGATGGCTGGTGAAGAAAAGGGCAAGAAAGCAAGGTGAATAAGGGAAAGAAAAGGGGCATTGCTTGGTGTTATCGGTGCCGGTGCATTAGGAGATACCTGGGACTTCTCATACTAGTTCGCCTTTTGGGTCCCTTTGAGCATTGGTATCATGGAAGCTTGGTTGGAGGTCAAGGATATCGGTGATGACGGGCATACTGGAAAGGATTGGAGTATGGCGTATTGGGTGGATGTTTGGCATGGTTGGAAACTGGCGATAGGTAGATGGACTTGGGAAAGCCCGCGGGCCGGCATGGAAACTACGAGCGTGGGTCACAAGGGACTCGATCAATTTCCACGGCTTAGACGAGCAGTTCACAGCGATTTTGAGACTTGGATAGACAAAAGCGTTTTCATTCTCCCCAATCAAATCTTTGTTTGTGCATACCGTAACGTGATTAGGACATTGTCAGGGTAATGCAGCTGTTCAGACTGCAACATCAATGAGGGAGCGGACAAACCACCAAAACACAACAAGTCTTCGAAAATGGATAACGAAGACAAGCTGAAGATTTCGTCCAAGTGCAGTAGAGCCAGCCATTCCCTCTTTATTATCCTCTTAATTTCTTCATAACCCCCAGATGGTCACGCATTCAATGAGTGTCCCTCTCCCTCCCCTCTTCCCATTCGCGTTCTCAGAACTCAACTTCCCAAAACGGACATGTCCACTTACACAAGCACCCCCACCCTGACTGACACCCTCTCAACCCCCCCCCACAACATGACCCCCACCAACCCACCCTACATGCAAAGCACAGACCATGCCCACTACAACCACCCAAAAGTCCTAAAAAAAAATATATCAGGGTGGAGGAACGAAAAAAGAAGAAACGGAAAAAAGAAAATCAATTGCGCCAGCCGCGAATCGAACGCGGGGCCCATCGATGGCAACGATGGATTTTACCACTAAACCACTGGCGCTTTTCAACTTGTGGTAATTGATGGAATATTGAAGGATGGGAGGTCCTTATGAGTAACGATACCTATGCGACAACTACCTCCATGAGCCTTTCCAAGTTGGTGCCCCAAGATTTTACGTTGGCGAGCCACAACCAAAACTGGCCAGACAGCGCAACCGCAAGGGGGCTTCCGAAGATACGATAGTTACCTAGCGGACCTTTAAGTGAGCTGTTCGCAACCAAACCTGGCCAGACAGGAGCAGCCCATCCATGTATGTAGGCCGACATAAACTTCAACCCATAAGGCACAAGCGCAGCACAAGCACAGGCAACCATGGACTCACTCACTCTACTCTACAATCTTTTCTACTCTAACAATTCTTTTCCACGCTAGCCTCCCAATGAGGCAACGATGACCTTAAGCCCTTCTAATGTCGAAACACCAGTATGCCAACCCAGATCGATATTTACCTCGGTATCATGTACCTCAGTAGTAGCAAGCGCAAACAACGCCCAAGTACCAACCGGTCTAAACAGTCTATATGGTCAACCTGTGCCCAGGTTGAGCATGCGTAAGCAAGAGAGAGCAAAATGAAGTAAGATCTACCGCAAGAAGGGCGAAGATGGGTAATGCAAAGAAGCCAACAGTCAACAATGTTCGAGTGCCTCGATAAGACTATGCCCTCCGACCATGGACAGGAAACTACATCCAAAGGCAGTAAACCAATCACCTCTTCTTCCGTTTGATGAACGGATCAACAGGGGGTCTCTTCTTCACGATAGGTGGCGGCCTCTGCTGCTGCTGACCTGGTCCACTACCACCACCAGGTCTCCCTGGACCAGTGGGAGGACCGGGTCTCGCAGGACCGGTAGGTGGTTGTTGGCGACCTGGGTACGGGGGCGGAGGTCCTTGTTGAGGACGAGGTTGGTACTGCGGGGCCTGCTGGGGTTGGTTGTACTGGTGCTGGGGAGCTGGTGCTCTGGTAGGAGGCGCCAACCCCAAGACTTGCATTGCCGAGGGGTCGCTCGGCGGCAGGTTGTGGTTGTTGTTGTTGTTGTTGTTGTTGCTGTTGCTGCTGATGTTGGGGTTGTAACCTCTTGGTCCCTTGGGCGCTCTGCTGACGATGGGGTCGACGTGTTGCTGTGGGTGGGGGAAAAGGTTAGCAAATCTGGACTTCTGACACCTATCTGTCTGTTGAGTGTTACGTACCTTCTTCCCGGGCTGCTCATTTCCTCCTCCCTCATGCGGCCTCTTCTTCACCCTCGGCGTGAAAGTCGTCTCTTGAATGACTGGCAAGCCTTCCCTGTGGGGGGCGGGTTGGGGCGGTTGTGGGGCAGGCGAGCTTCCGTATCCGTTGCCGGCATGACTTGGAGTACTGCGTCCCGAAGGAGGCCTAGACGAGCCCATTGCACTACTGCCACCAAGAGCAGGGGCCGGGGGAGAGGACCTATCATTCATCCGTACATCACCGTCTTCGTCCTTGATCTCCACCACCTCTCGCTTGGGACCTCCTGGCGTACCCTCCCTGCTGTTACTGATCGCCAAAGCCTCGAAAGCCGCAGCAGATAGCTGAGGGCCCCGCTGGCTCAGCATACCCAGGATGTCACCCGTGGTATACCGGTCACGCTTCTTCGAGTCGTCAATAAGCTTTGCCCAGAACTCACCCTGCACGAGGGCGCGGGAGTCACCAAGAATCCAGAGCGAAGATCGCGCACGCGTAAGACCGACGTTCATACGACGGATATCCGTCATGAAACCGATACCGCCCGTAGGGCTCGCACGAACGCAAGAGAAGATGATGATCTCGCACTCTCGACCCTGGAAGGCATCGGTGGTATTGAACTCGATCTCGTCCGTGATGGCGTCGCCGAAGCGCTGGGCAAACTGCGACCGCAGTCGGTACAGCTGGGCCTTGTAAGGGGTGATGATACCAATCTTGCCCTTCAGGTCGACATCGCCATAATCGGTCTTGAACCGACGATAAAGTTGCATGGAGACCTTGACTTCTTCATCGTTGACCAACGATTGGTTCTTTGGCCCACGCTCCTGCGAACCACGGACATCAAAGAAGCGGTAGGGCCCAAGCAGAGTACTACGATGCCAGGGCTGGAGACGCGACTGGTTCATGTCATCGCCATCCTTTAGAAGACCTTCATAGAAGGCGGCTCTAGGGAAGGAACTGATTTCAGGATGCATACGATACTGGGTATCAAGAAGATGCACATCCTTCTCGTGATTCTTCTGCATGCGGACGAACAAACTCTGATCATAGCCGTAACGCGCAGCAGACTGGGACAGAACGGTAGGTGGCAACTGCTTGGGATCACCGACGAGAATGCACTTCGAGGCACCGTACTTCAAGGGAATGAGCGCACTAAGCTCCACGCACTGCGCCGCCTCATCGATAATGACCGTCTCGAACTCGACGTTCAAGTTCTTGAACATCTCGTGACCGCTACCGCTGAGGGTGGCGCACAGCACCTGAGCTTTGTCGAGAATCTGCTGCTGAACCTGTCGGCGCTTGATCTCGGTTTCTCTAGCGAAGGTATTTCCACTAGCTTTGTCCGCGTCAATTCGCGCTCCGATGTGCGCCTGGCGTCGCTTGAGCTCGTCAAATTCCCGTTGATACTTGTTGACAAGTTGCCAGTCGTCAAGCGTGCGCGCCGCTTCCAGTTGAGGTCTGAGCTCAGCAATCTTCTGCTTGATCTCGCCCGCTTCCTGGTGCAGCTTCTCCCGGTCAGTTGGACCCTGATCCTTGTTCAGCTCAGCATCCAGTTTCGCCTTGACCAGCTCATCAAGTGTGACGTCCTTGACTGCGGAATTGATGGCATCACTACGACCGAGACGGACTACCTCAATCTTGTGCAATGTTCCATTCTGTGTCTTGACGCCGTTCTTCAGACGCAACACCAGTTCGTCCACAGCGGCGTTACTGGGCGCGCAAACAAGCAGCTTTTTTGCTGGGGCATTGTTCTTCCCAGCGCCAAGTCCCGGACGGCCAATGGCCACCCCAACGGTAGCATTCTTGAGGACTCCGGTCAGAAGACAGCCGACCATCGCTACAATGGTCTTTGTTTTACCGGTACCTGGAGGACCCTGAATAAGAGTGAACCCGTCGTTCTCCTTGGCGTTCAGGATCGCCTTCGCCTGACCTGGGTTGAGATCCCAATTCTTCATGGTATTCTGGATGTTCTCCTCACCAAAAGACAGCATAGGAGAGGGTTCCGCTCTCAACACCTCGTCCATGAGATCATAGTACTGTAAACTCTCAAGGGCGGCATACTCGCGTTCAATGGTCGTCATGTTGGTAATCTTGACGACGTTAAACTCCGAGCCAGGTAGGAGGGCAGGCAGGATCTGGTTGCCCTTGGCGTTCAGTCTGTAGACAACCTCCACGTTGTCTTTCTTATAGGTTGTCTTCCAGATGCGCGAAAGACAGTGCAGCTCGTTTGATTCATGAAGCGGATCTTGGCCCTTGGAGATCAGGACAATGTCTCCTTCGGACAGTTGGCGGTCCTTGTTGATGGCAACTGGAACTGACGCCGTGACTTCCATGAACTTGTCCACAGTCATGCGGCTGAGAACCTTGATACTGAAAGGCTTCGAGGTAGTTTCATCTTTTGCCGTAACAAACGAGCGCCAGGCTTCGTTGATGAGAAGCGGGAAAAAGGTCTGCTTGTAGGTGACCGGATCTTGGTAGGTGTCCGAGACGTGATCACAACGGTACCCATTGGGCGGGTCGTTGCCCTCGTGGAAGATGTCCCATTCCAAGATAGCCTGGTGCAAAACATCCATAGGAGGAATAAGACGAGCACGCATATCCTTGGCGGATCGCTCGATCTTGACCTTCTTCACGGGCCCACGCATCTTCTCGGCCAACAAAAGATGGGCGCGACGCTCAGCATCGGTCATGTTCTTCTTTCCAGCGGCGTGGCGATTAAGCAGCTCGTCCTCGTCAGACTCATCTTCGTCTTCCGAAGATGATCCAACCATGATCTCGTCCTTGATCACTGGAGCGTGGTCTTTGCCGCGAACTCCAGCAACACCGGCAAGGCCTGAGCCTTCTCCTTGGACTAGCTTCGGTGGCACACGCAGAGCCTTTGCTTTTGCGATGGCTTCAGCATCTCGTTTGGCCTTGGCCTCTTTCTCAAGGCGTCTTGCCTCCTTGATCTTGTCGGCAGCTTTTGTGTCGACCTTGGGTGGAGCTTTCACCGGAGCCTCTGCCTTCATTGTCTCCAGGAAGGCAGTCTTCCGCCTCTCAGTGGCCTTGTCAAAGGCAGGCGTAAGAGAAGCGAGGCTGTCTTTGATCGCAGCCTTCGAGAAGTCAATCTTCGCCTGCTTCATAGCCTGCTTGACCTCTTGTTTCACTGGCTTTCCACCAACAAACTGCTCTTCGATGGCAGCATCATCCCCGAGTGCCTTGAGCAACTCGATCCGTTGCTCATTGGTAAGATTCGTCTTTATGACATAGTCCACCCGCCCATCGGACAGCTTCCTCTTCTTCAGCATGTTGTTGAGATGAGCGATTGTCTTTTGTGGAAGCCCCATGCTGTTGTCTTGCAGTCGTTTGATCAGCTTCTTGATGATCTCGATGATGCCAGCGATCAGGTACTTGTCGCGGAGCTGCAACATCTCCACCAAGGGATTCGACCACATCCTGGGTGCCTCCAAAACCAACTTCATGGCCTCTGAGCCGTCGTCGCCATTCGTTGCCGAGACAGTTTGGTCTTTACTGAGCGCCGAGGCCACGAGACCGTCTTGTGAGAGGAGCTTCTCTGCAAGCTCCATCACATCACGACAGAAGTCCTCCATGACCTTCTTGTCCACCTTGACGTGCCAGACTCTCATGGATCCGAACGAGTGGCCGACGGCTCTCCATTCGCACTCCCACCATCCCTTAACGGCAGCATGATCCTTAGGGCTTAGGGTCTTGCGTCTGAGTTGGCCTACGGACGGATCACTTAAGCCGTTGAGAACGAATTCACAGCATTTCAACAAGTGTTGCATGTGGCTCCATGGATTATTGGAGTCTCTGGCGTTGGTGATATGGTTTACTGCGCCAGTGAAGGCCTCCAGGAACTGGCTGAAGTACTCATCAAGCATCTTACTCACGGCTTCAGCTGGCGTGACCTCACCTGTGATGGCTTTGATCAACTCAAAGCCGGCTTCCCGAATGGCCTCCTCACCGTGTATCAGCGTCGCCACGATAGGCTGGATGGTGTTACTCTGCGGATCCGAGCAGAAGCTGTCGAGGTCAGCCGGGGTGAAATCAGAAAGACGGCCTAGCATCCTGCCGATCGCCGTTGTTTGCTGTTGGAAGCGGCTATTGAACTTGACGTGTTCCTTCTTAAGCTGATCTTTGCGCTTAGGAATGAACCGTTCAATACTCCTGAGAGGCATCGTCGCTCTCAACATGGCCTTGGCAAGATCTGTTTGACCGTTCCAGATGAGCTCCAGGAATGACTCCCACAACGCGCCAGAGTCTCTGTTCACAGCTTCCTGGACGGGTTTTTCCTTAACGAAAGCATCCCATTCCATGAATGTTGCCTTTGCGTCCAATGCCAGTGCAGCCTGAATGATAGCTACAGCAGCTTGGGAAAGGCCGACGTTGTACTTGTCAGCGGTTTTGAGCTTGGTCGCGCCAATGATGACTTCCTTGTACTGAATCACTCTGTTCAGTAACTGATTGACCATGATCAACGCCGTTCCTGTATCGAATTGGGGAAGGTTGAGATAACCGTCCAAACATTCCCTTAAAGTCACCAGACCAGCAAGGACACAGGTAGCTTTCGCTTCTTGGGTCGCATTAGGGTCGACCCGGAAGATTTCGAAAAGATGCCTGAGAAGTGATTCGCAAACATCTGATCGCCGCGATAATGGAAGGGAACGGATAAAGGCTCGCGTCCAATCCGCCAATGCTGGTATTTTCTGGCCATTATTGTCCTGGTCCTCAACCATCATGTCCGGGTCGAGGGACTGGTTCAAGAAAGGCCGAAAAGCTGGGCTCTTGAAGATCTCCTCTACAATTAGACTGGGAGTGACGGAGTCATAAGCATCCCAGAAGGCCTTTGACGAGCGCTCCATTAGCGTACGAAGTGCTTTCAGGATCATGCTCAAAGCTTGGACGCTATTAGTGCCCAGATTTTCGAGGGCAAGGAAGTAGACACTCGGTTGTACTTCCATACCACGGAGGTTCTCCAGGATGCTCTTTTCGCTCATGGAGCGCAGAATGAGGAGGAAACCGCTCCAAAAGCGGCACAGCTTGGCCGAGTGAGGTATCCCCCTATGGCCCATGATATGGGACTTGAGGCCACTTGTGACAGCCCAATCCCACTCCTCGTTGGTAAGGCTTTCTGGTGACATTCGTTGCCATTGCGCCTCTGCGAACGCCCTATGAACCGAATACTCTTCGAAGAGAAAATATGTCATGGTCGGAATGGCGCCTCCCACCATCTTAAGCGGCTTCTTAGGCTGCACATTTTCGAAGACATAATTAAATAGGTCGAGGTTCTCTTTCCCACTGTTCAGGTATGCCATGCAACAGAGCGATTCGAACAGGGCGAGGCAGGGCCAAAGTTCGATCTTGACGAGTTTCGTGGTAGGCATGGGACCATCCCGCTCGAGAATGAATTTAGCTCTCTTTAAGCCGCGAGTTATGCGTTCTTCGTCGAAAGCTTCGAGGTTTCGTTGCAGGTTGCGTAACAGCTCGGTATTATCACGGGAAATAAACCTGTAGGATTTGGAAATGTCTTGGTCAGCAGGTCTATGGCGGATAAAGTTGGAGTTTACGTATACGCACTGGTCGATCGCTCTGATGAAATGCTGGCGTGCTCTATGCCATGCCCTGGCACACTGGTCACATTTTGTGAGGCAGGAGTTGACACGTTCTTTCCACTCGGTAATCCATTTACCCGCCTCTGGCATTACCAAGAGGAGCGAAAGGCCGTAGGTGATGCGACGTCTTTCACATCCGTCAGCGATTCGTTTATGCTTTTCTGCCGCAGTTGTTCCGTTTATATCGGCGATGTCTGGAAACGCATAGTCTGTATCATCCACGTCGCTAATTATTGGGCAGAGTGGATGAGCATTGGGAGGGAACTCCTCGAAGGCGTGATGCATCTCCAGCATAGCCTCTTGAACGTCCGTGGCCCCCAGCTCTGGGTACTCCATTTTCTCCGTCATGTTGGCGGCCGATCAACGAGTTTCTGATGGTTGTCGAGGAAAACAGAGCTATAGGAGCTGGAGGGGAAAATAGGTCGGCGCTCAACGGTCGCAAGAAGCATCCGACTTCAGCAGAAAGCAAGCGGGGTAGTCGAGAGAAGCTTTCGCATCGGCGAGCCGCCTTGGTCGGGGTAAGAGATCGAGGAGCTGGAGCAGCAACTTCTGTGGTAAAGGAAGGACAAGAATAGCCGACGGTAAATTCCCCAGACAATAGATGACAAGCGTCGATGCTGAGTTGTCAAGCAAATGCCGCGATGGCGATGGATGGCGGGTGTCTTGGGCCCGCGGATTTGCTGATGGTGGAAATATGACAGTACAACAGAAAAGAGAAATCCGCACTCGTGCGATTTATGGTCAAGAAAACGCCCGCAGTGAATGAATATAGGACGGCCCCGTTCAGTTCATTCACCAGGAATCAAACGGTGAAGTGGAAGCGTCTCCTTTGTAGGTAGGAGCCGAAGTTGCGACTGACGGTCCTCCAGTGCCTTCCTGGACTTGTCAAAGAAGGAGGGTCGCTGTAAGGAAACCTCGATGCGCGTCAATCCAGGTGAACAAGGAAGGAACCGCGTCAGATCCAAAGTGGGTGGGGCCCTCTAAACGCTGCAGGGCTTCTGCGGCAGGCAAGGAAGCTGCGCTCTCAGCCAGCTGCGGCGCAGCTGCCAACGAAGTTGAAGGAGCTTCTAAGTAGAGGTACCTAGGTACATCTTTCTTCTCCAGAATCACCACTTTTCAGATCTTCCAAAGTTTTGCCTAGGTACGCAAATGTACATGAAGGTGTGAACTTCAGTGGTGGAAACACTTTGGGATGATACAACATATGCCCTTACTAATCACATTCCTACGGTGTAGTAGTGGTGGGATGAAATCATCAGATAAAATTAAAGAAGTGGTTCGGCTAGATATGACTGCTTGAGAAGCTTTCATCCGTAACGACAAACATCCACAAGAAGGAGGTGTCAACGGAAGCTATCTCTCCTCGTTTGATCGATCTTCATGATGTGACATGCCCTACTCTTGTACCCATACAGGTATTTCCACGCCAAACCAGTGAATCCATTCTCCAACAACTCTTTTCCCGGCCTTCTATCCCATCTGTTCCATCACAACTTCTCCTTCCCCCTATCCAGCAGCTCCTCCAACGGACACTCCGGTGCCACCATCCACTCCTTCGTTCCCGGTCTCGTCGCCTTTCGGCATCTGAAACACTCCTGCCCATGGCGGATGAACAGCTTATGTAGCCCGTACTTGAGGTGATCCGGCACCTTTACATCGCAATGTTTGAAGCAGTCCTCCGGGCTCGCTTTCTCCGGTACCCAGCCCAGCCAGCGACAGAACCGGTGGACATGCGTGTCAACCGCAAAGCAGGGCTTCTGGAGACAAAAGAGAGTAACACAGGCGGCGGACTTGATGCCAATACCTGGATAGAGGACAAACCTGGCCATGGCTTCGTCCTTGGTGAGGTTGTGCATGTGGTCGAGGTTCAGCGTTTCTTCTGATGGGGAAGTTTTTCGCTTGTTCCTGTTGCTGCCATTTCCACTCTTCTGCTCTTTTGATACCGTACGCGCCATTTCAGCTGCAACTGATTCGAGAATCAGCTTGATGTTCTTGGCTTTCTGGTTCCCGTTTCCCGAAACCTTGATAGCCTGGGCCAGTTTCTCTACGGGTTCTTTGGCTACCTTGTCCCAGTCGATACTGCCAGCGCCTGAGCCGTGTTCTCGTAGACCATACTCCTGGACCACGTTCTGAATTGCTTTGTCCGCCATGGCCATCAGGGTGTTGCCGCTGATCAGCGTCCGGAGGAGGGCGTCTAGGACGCAAGGTACTTCGCCACAGCCGGCCTTTTCCAGAGAAGCTTTGGGTACCTCCTTGGGCTGCTCTACGTTCCCATGCATGGCTGCTAGAATGCGGTACACGTCTTCACATGCTCGAGGGGTGGGAACCTCACGATTGGGATAGGGCGAGAACCCAGGCGCGAGCCCCATGGGATTGTCGAGTCCTCTTTTTATGGGCATTTTGTAGTCAGGGCTGTCACGGTCAACGGTAATCGATTTGGTGGTAGCGACTTTAGTTGTCCATGCGGTAGTCTTAATAATAGTCTCTCTATTTCCGGTTGGGAGGTTCTCGTCGGATTCTAGATCTAGCTTCTTGGAAGACGACCTGGTGACACGTCGATTCCGTGTACTGTGTTCCTCGTGATTGTCGTGATTGTCGTTCTTGGGAGGCTTCGCCTCAGCTGTCTTGTGTGTCTTCACATCCTCGACCTCAGCATTCGTAGCCACCAGTGGAGGTTGACTCTGGCGTTTGGTCACACTTCGGGTTCGATATGTGGGCGCATCAGGAAGGCTGATCAACTGATCTATTGTCTCTGGCGTTGTATCAGAGGTTTGCAGATCTCCCATGCCATGAAGCAGGACTTTCGGAGCATCTAAACAGCAGTTTTAGTGTCTGGTATCAGACAGGAAGCAAAGGAGAGGGGGCGAACCTTTGACAGGCTGCGTGGGCGTGACATTTACCCGTTTCCGCTTTGCTCTGGGCTCAGTCTCGATCTCAATCGAAGCGACAATTGTCTCGGACGCAGGCCCTGGAGTAATCACCGGGTTCTGAAGGGGGTTCACAACCACGATGTTATCATCAGCGACAACCTTGACCCTCTTGGCGCCTGAGCGGGTTTGGACACCCATTTCAACGGTTGGGAGAGGGTTTCTTTGCCAGAAGAATGGACAATGACTGTATGCGTGTACAACAAGAAAGATGGTCAAGTAGATGAAATGGTTGTCGGAGATGAAGAACCAGATGCCTGGAGCAATGCACGTTTAAGTAGCGGCCACAAACTACCCCAAGGTGGCAAAAACAAAGATACAGGACGAACGCGCATGAACAATGCCTTGGTGGGCAGGATCGGGAATGGCACCGTGGTTTGCAACAGTTCATCTCTAATGCCGTCTTGATTCATGATGGATTGACTAAGGTATCGCTAGCTAGCGTGAATGATGACAGGAAACAAAAAAATGCACCAACTACTGTGCAACGGCAACGGGCGGTAACCGCTCTCCTGGGATGACTTCTTGACAAACTGGATGTCGCACCATGTTAGCAGAAAATCCAACAATGCAAGTGCTGATTCATTGTGAATGAAGTGTTCAAAAATTCAGACAACATTTTTCTCCGCAGCAGAATGCTAGGAAGTCAAGGTTTTGATAATTGTCAAAACATCATGGAAAGGGTGGAAGATATGGTGAGAAGTGAGATGGGAAGCTTACCCTATAAATTTCTGGCTGTAGAAAAGGATGCCATCAACTGCATGTCTCGTGGCAGCGCGATGAATGTCGCTGTTGTAAATCCAGAGCCCAGAATTGCGAGATTTGCATTTGCAGAGAAGAAAACGAGGAATTGCGACGACAGGAACAATGAGAGCTTGCGAAAATTGAAGAACGCGAGGGTGGAGAACGATTTGGTGGGGCCGGCACCGGGATGTTCCGAGACAGAATCGGAGGCTAGGTATCTCAACCCTAACCCGCCCGGGCATCGACATTCTTTGAAGCATCACGACATTCCCCTCAACTCGACATATGGACGAAACCTACTACTCAACAGACATCCCTATACCTATCCACTCAGCCGTGGCATCAATAATTGAGGATGGGCCATGATGGTTCTTCAACATTTTTACTCTATTTATGCGACCGCGGGGGGGGGGGGGGGGGGAATCTTGCTCTCTGGTGTTACGGCACGGATGACTTCAATCACTACCATGACATGGACCGCCACGGTCTCGTCCCCTCGAGTCTCAGTGACCTTCAATGAGCAAACATATTCGAAAATATGGCAAGTCAGTATCCTATCTGAAGCTCAGAACCACCGCACATTACTTGTTCGGCCCGAGTACCTTCCATCCGGTATGGTTCGGTTTGCGAAAAGCCTAGTGATGAGGCCATCGGGCCAGATCATGATTGCTCCGGCAACGGAAAATGAGCCTCGATTTTCCAGTTAGATTCATCCCATCTCTGATATTTGGTCTAGTGCCTGCCGACTTGAGTGCTTTTCCCCTCGGATTCTTTGCGATGGATCATCCATCTCCTCTTCTCGCCGTCTATAAAACCTCAGCCCTCTACACTCCTCCCGATTCTTTTCTTCCCCCAACATACCGCCTTTGCAACTCATGCCTCTCCAATATCTTTCAGTCCAGCCGTGATCTTTGGTTGTTTGCTTGACCACTCCCACCATCTCAGGGCTCAGGAGCGACGAGTCTTCCGCAATTTTCTCCTTGGGGCGGTTTCTTCATTTCTGTATACCGAACTTACCCCTCCTCCGCGTCCTCGAACTCTGTTCTCATCCACCCTGTCCTTATTTCTGCACCTGGATCGCACTATTGCAGTGGAAGGAGGCCCTTTTAGCTGGAGAAGGGAATCGGGTCCTACACAAATCGAGACTGGTAATAGCCGCTGGTATCGGTTTTGTTGCAACATTTGAGCGATACCAACGCGTCCTGCTTTGGTGAGTTTGCGCGAGATACCCTCTTCCTTGCTCTCTCATCCTCACCACATCCTCACCACATCCTCACCACATCCTCACCTTCGACATCACTTCGTTTATGGAAACTTCGAGTACCAACAGGCCTCGCCGTCCGCCGTCACACTTCAGTAGTTGGCTTCAGTAGCTAGCCGCTAACTTTACTTTGGTTCCTAGTCCAAGCGTGATTTGACGCATCATCGCCAGCCACGGTTTTCACGTCTCGTTATCAAGTTCCTCTGAGTCAAGGCACCCCAGCGACCCAGGCAGCTAAGATGGCGGAAATGTGGGAGCCCAACCTGGCGCCAGGACACCAAGAAAATCCGTGGGTGGTTGACGACGAAAAGGACGTAATACATATTCACGATGAAGAAGTCGTCGAAGCAGAAGTCGCGGAAATTATAGACCTGACCAATGATCTGGACCTACATGAGGAGCACAGAGAATCCGATATATTGAGACCGGAAGAAGAGTCTCTTCAGCACTTCCCACTGGACCAAGGATTCTCCGTCCGACAAGGACAGACAGTTGAGCTGAGAGAACCCAGACCAGTCGGCAAATTTCTCCTCAGCTTTGTTCGTATCCAATCCATAATACGACACACGAACGCCGTGGTCACCATCAGAGGCCACGGGTTCACGAGGGCGAAAGAGATGAACGGATGCTTACCAAAGCAACTGAACGAGTGCTGTTTAGTTGCAATGGTTAACACGCACGACCCTCGACCCTGGAAGGAGCAGGCTATTATCGACATTAGGCCCGACGACGTGTTGACGATACGAAATCTCCGGGTGACAAATGCCCCATTTCCCCGATACCGGGACAGTTCCTCCGAGGCGGCTCGACAGCAAGTAAAGGACACTGGAATATTGGTTGCTCGATATGTTTATATCGAATACCACCAAGACCACGACCATAAGCCGCGCGAGTGGGCCTTTGTTAGGGTCGACGAGGAAGAAGCCGACGAAAACTTCCGTACGCCTTCAAGAGTCTTGGTCAATGACTGGAGAGGCGGTAATGTCAAGGGAGGGTCGTTCATACCAGGGGACTCGAGACAAATTCACGATCTCGATGCTCCCACTATACCAACAAACGAACCTACGCATGTGCCTTTCGAACAGAAATACACGGCTGGGGATACTTTCTCCGGGGCTGGTGGGAGTTGCAGGGGGATCGTTGAGGCTGGTGTTCACCTTGAATTCTGTGTGGACAATTGGGAGCACGCGGTGGAATCCCTAAAGGTTAATTTTGAGGATACTAAAATCCACGTCATCGATATGCACGATTTTATTGTCGACGATAGTATTCGGTATCGCGTGGACATTTTACATCTTTCGCCACCATGCCAAGTATGGTCTCCAGCGCACACGAGGCCTGGACAAAACGATGAAAAGAATTTGGCGATACTTTTCTCTTGCCCGCCTCTAATCAAGAAGATCCGACCGCGGATCTTCACTGTTGAGCAGACCTTTGGCATTCTGCACCCTCGGTTCGATATCTTCTTTCAGAGCCTGGTACAAGGATTTACCGATCTGGGCTACTCGGTACGTTGGAAAGTCGTTAATTTCTCACATTATGGCCTTCCACAGCCTCGAAGGAGGCTTATCATGATTGGAGCCGGCCCTGGGGAGAGGTTGCCGCCCTTTCCAAAGCCCACTCATAGCCCGGACGTTAAACCGAACCAAAGGGGTGGAGGGCTCAAGCCCTTAGCCACAGCTCGACAAGTTCTCTCCCAGCTTGATGGAAGAAGGCAGTACTCGCTTCATCAGCCATACTTGCAGCCGTTTCAAAGTCGGAAAACACCTTGGGACCGGAACAAACCACTACCCTATACCGTCACTTGTGGAGCAGCAGAGAACTACCACTGGTCAGGGTTAAGACAGTTTACACCTCAGGAGTACGCCCTTCTTCAAGGCTTCCCGATTCACCACAAGTTTGCCGGAAACTATATCAAGAAACAAATCGGGAATGCGTTCCCGCCTATCTTCGTCAAACTGCTGTATCAGCATCTCACCAGTTGGCTGGACGACCAAGACAATGTGGTTCGTCAGGCCCCGCGTGTCATACCGCGGGTGGACAATGATGTGGCTCTCCGGACACCAGTAGCGCGAAGACAGGAAAACATAGTGCCAAAGGGAGAAGATGAGGAGGTCACATTCCTGAGCAGCCGGAAACGACGAGCTCTCGCGTCGAATACGATAGATTTGGTCAATGATGACGATGGCGATGGCGATGGCGATGGCGATAACAAGTATATCCGGAAAAGGGCACGACTGAACATATCGCCTATTCGAGCCAAACAACAGACCATTATTGATTTGGACGAAGATATGACGGCCTTGGATTTAGTCCAAGAAGCTGACAATGGCCGTGACGACGCCAGATCCGACACAGCAACCCTTCGGGGACAGTCTCCGACGGACATGGATTCACCACCACGATCCCCGGTTACACCCTTTCCCACCAGGTTAGCGCCTTCACCGCCATCGTACCACCTCTCCGCACCACCATCGCGGACACTCTTCTCCCACCCACGACCCAGCATAGCAACACCCTCCTCAAGACACCGACCTGGTCAACCAGGACAATCTTCACCTCTTCCAAGTCTTCTGCGCTCAAACAATACGTCCTCATCTCGAGCTCTCCGCTCGATATTCGACTCCTCAAATGGCCAACAAGCCGTACGTCGAAGACTGTTTTTTACCGTCCCCCCACCGCGTGCACAGCCATTTAGTTCGCCCAGCTCTGGTTCTACGAGCTCCACCACCACGACCAGCTCTTCCAGTTCAGGTTCGGGTTCCGATTCCGTAGAAGGTTCGGGCTCCGGAGAGGGTCAATCACCATCTTCCAACGGTAACGGCTCGAAAAGCCCAAACTCTTCGCAGGTAAAGAAAGAGGACCAGGACCAGGGCCAGAACCAGAAAGGCGGAGGGGGTAGAGGTACCGGCACTGGCACGAAGGAAGAGCCGATGGAGTTGTTCTCTGACTGAACGGACGACTTCTCTCTCTGTGTGTGCTCTTGCGAGGTTAACGGGTCTCAAGCTTTTGTTTCTTGCTACAACACCTTTCCTATATGGATTTATGGACACATACCTTGACAACCAGCTTCGAAGTTACTGACAGAGCCAGGCGACTAGGCGAGAAGTGGATGGAGCTGGAACCCGGGATCGGCCACGGGAGTGATTATAATACACTAGTCATGTGTGTTTGACTTACTATTCCGCCGCCCAAACTGGCCATGTCGATCTCACTCGATGCTTCCCTTCGGATTTGCTACCACATTTGTATTGTGCTGTACCACCAATTTTACATATACATACCGGACTTGTTGCCTGGGGTTAAGAGATTCGAACTTGCGGTTCTCGACTTGACTCGGTCATTTCATGCCTCTTCTTATCACGAGGGCACTACTAGTACAAACTATGGCATGGTCTACTATAAATGTCTAAGGCTATGCAAAGCTTCGGCGATACCTAACCCGCCTTGATGGGAAAGCAAGGAAACAATGAATTAGTGCTGGAAATATTTGCTTCTGGTTTTCGAGAAGTTTTGTCGTCTTTTCTTCTGACCGACCATGGGTGGGGAAGCAGATCTTGAGAGCAGCATTGGTTGCTGCTGCTTCATTATTCACGACCGAAATGTGTTGCTCCGCCTGTGCCGTGAACACAGGGCCTAGGGGTTTGAGTGTCATGGAGGAACGAGAGTTTGTAATCTGGGGAATACGGAAGGAAGCATCCGTTCAGGCCCTGGGCTGAACTTTATTTGGCGTTTACTGTATTTGTACTTGTGTATGTTTGCGACTACGATGGACCAAGCAGTTTTGTTGTTACGAACTCTTACCAGCCAGAGAGAGAGGGAACCAAACAGTCTCCCGTTAGCATGGAAGGGGACGAGGAAACAGAGACGAGTTGAGCATGTCAGAATGTAATCAAATTCGCTGGTATTGTGTCATTCGACGAAGACTATCCTGTCCCAAAAACGGTTGTACCGCATCCTGTATTCCATCTATCGATCTTTCTTCCACAAAGCAAATATGCCTGACTCGTTGCTGCCTCAGAAAGGCGAAGACATCCAATCCACTGCCTCCTCCAAATTCGACAATTCGCTGCTTGTTCCCTAACTCCTTAATAAACCAAGTCCAGAATGCTCCGTGAACCTAATGCCAGCTCACCATGGCTCCCAAAACGCCCCAATCAATAGCAGTATGCCGAACCAAATCAGTAACCCATAACCCAGATGCCGACGTATGGGCAAGAGGGACTACTCTTCCTCGCTAACGTCGCTCTCCATTTCCTTCGCAAGTTCCTCCTCCATGGCAGCAATCTCGGCGTCATCAATACCATCAGCGGCGTTAACCTGGTTGTTATTGGACGGGATTGCTTCCTCAACATTCTCGAACTCGGCCTCCATGTCGTCCATGTCGGAGCCATCATCGAAACTGAAGCGGTCAGGCGGAGGCAACGGGTTCTCGTGGTAGCTGTTGGTCCTTGCCATAGTTGTGGGTTTGTTGATGGGGCTGGGTAAGGCCAGGGCATCCACCATGTCGTCGTCTTCATCCCCCTCATCGTCGTCTTCGTATCCACCTCCTTCTCCATCGGCATCTTCGTTGAACCGAGACTCGAATTCAGCGGTCATATCGACATCCTCCTCTTCATCGGGATTGTAGGCGGCCGCAAACTCGGAAAAGCGCCGGCTCAGGGCGAGGGCAGGAGAAGCATACTTGTTGACGGTTGGCTTGAAGCGCTCCGGTGGGGGGCCATCAGGGTATTCGATCGTCAAGCCACCATCGTCATCATCGTCATCCTCGTCTTCGGATTCGGCATTTGATGGCCTTCCGCGCTTGGTTGGTTCTGCACGCGGAGGCGAGGCAGGCTTGGACTTGGGTATTGTTGCGGTGTTCTGCTTGTTCTGCGCCGCCTTTCCTCCTCTTCCCCTGCCAGCAGACGCATTCTTGGCGGGTGTTTCCTTGTTCTTGGATGCAGCTGTTGATGCCTTCTGCTTGGGAGCCGGCTTGTCGAGAACGGCACCCTTGACCTCCAAAGGAGAAACCTGCTTGGCGATATTGGTATCGGGTGCTTTGGTGATGTTCATATTGAACATTGAATCCACCTGGTGGAGGACAAACGCTTTGCGCTCTGGGTCAAAGACGAGCACATATTGGCCATCTGCTGCAGTGCGAACGCCATTGTACTGATACTTGTCTCCGTTGTCATCGAAGCCAAGGTTGTAAGAGCCGTCCTTCGCGGACCGCTTAAGCCTTGCTTGGCCTGGGGCAGTCTCTGACGAGAGAGCTGGCTTGTGATTATCTGCACAGTTCATTGTCAGCAATGAATTGGTGAGTGTTGTCAAGAAAGGCAGCGAAGACTTACAGCGAATGCCGCTAACTGTTTCTTTGGATGCCTTGCCCAGCAAAGCATCACTGAGGATGATGGGGTAATTTCCTTGCTTGAGGGGATCCATACCGGCGTCTGAGGGGGCTAAGAATGCCGACAGCGGATGGTTGTGGTTGATGTTGACCTCTCCAAGGTCCTGGTCCTCTCTTTTATTGGCCGGTATCACCTTAGGGGTGAGTAACGGGCTGATTAGAGACCTCGCCGCGTTATCTGCTTCGTTCGCTTCTTTGCTGGTGCGCTTGGCAGCGTTTGCTAGAAGTCTTGCCCGTGACTGTTTTGTAGACGCGGCTTTGCGAACGGCTTCGACGTTCTTGGAAGCTTGCGCCTTTTTCTCGGCAACAATCTCTGCTTCTCTCTTCCTTTCCGCGGCTTCACGAGCAGCTTTGGCGTTCCTGGCAGCTTGTGCCCTTCTCTCGGCAGCAATCTCTGCGTCTCTCTTCTCTTCCGCGGCTCTCTGAGCGGCGTCTTCTCGAAGCTGTGTTTGAGTTCGCTTTCTGGACTGATATTCACGCGCCGTCTGCTTGAAAATTTTGCTCAGGACTGAGCCTTTGCTCCTGACAGTTCGAGCGGGTTTTGATGGCTCTTTCTCTTGAATGCCCGGAAGTGGAGAATCGCCAAACAGAGAATCGATGTCGTCCGAGTCAGAGTCGTTCGAGCTTTTGGCGGGTTCGTCGGTGGCTTTGGGAGGCTGCTTCTTGGGCTGAGCCTTGGTTGAGGGGACAGGGGCACGAGAGGATGATGCCGGTGCCGAAGTCGTAGACTTTGAGGCAGTTTTGGTAGTGGCGGGGCGCTTCTTGGCTGGAAAGGGGTTTCCAGAAGTCTTTTTGGTCTGTTGCTTCCGGACAGGTGGTTTGGAGGAAGATGTGTCAGGCGTAGAGGTAGAGGTACGGCGGTCGGAGGGACTGGGTGGTCGCGGGTTGGTTAGTTGGATCGGGAGGCGTGGAAAGAAGGCCGTGAGACACAATGAAGAAAGAGGGAACAATCAAGGAGGCAAACGACAAGCACGATTGCAAGTGGAAGGTGGAGGCCGAGAACAATGGAGTGACGGCAGTGAATGGATGCGTGAAGGTCGGATGTTGAATGAAAGGAGGAAAGAGGGATGATGCGTGGATGGAGGTGACGGAAGGCTGGCTGCTATGGCGCAGGAGCCCGCGATCTGGGCAGGGCAGGGCAGTGGAGGTTCCGGGCTGGGCATGTGCGATGGGGCCTTGCCCAAGCGGCGATCACCTCATCGGACAGCGGCTGGTCTCAGTGACCCCTTGCCCTGTCCCGCAGCTTATCACAGCCTATCACAGCGGATGGAGGCCCGGAAGGTGCACAGGGTTCAGCGGCTCAGCAAAGTGACAAATGAACGAACTTACCCCGGGTTTTGGTTCGGCTTGGCGAGAGGATCCGCACGGGCACTGGTGGTGCGTGGGGTACGGGTGGGGCCGGTGCCCTGGGGCTTCTTGGGCTGGGTGGGGGGTCGAGACCCGCCGGCGTTGTTCCTTGCAGAAGCAACGGCCTGCTTCTTGTCGGGTTCAACATTTGAACCGGGACAACTTTCCTTGGAAGGCTTCATGTCGTTGGCACCACGAGCGGGCCGGGACAAAGAGCCATCTGTGATGATTTGGGTCGCAGGAGGCTTCTCAAATTTCTCAACAAGGGGACGATACTGTCTCCCCTTGTCGATCTCGTCGAGGAGGTCGGTGATTCCCATCCTGTCTGATGTAAAGGTATGCTTAGATGAGGGTATGGGAAATTGTTATTGGCGTGTAACTTACTCTTGTGGTGGTTGTGATTAAACAAGCTTGATGGAGGCTTGGTTGGTGGTGATGTTGGAAAGTTGCTGGATATGGAAGTCGGGGTCTTTCCAAGTGTTGGGAGGTTTGGATTTTACTGGAAAGAGAAATGAACGAGGGAGCCGGCAACTTGAACTGAATTAATTGCAATCTTATGAGTAGAACCTCCCGGACAGAAATCAGTAATTTTGCGCCTTCCTGAATCACTCCGCAAGTGAAGGTTCCATGCCGCCCGTTGATGCGGGTGAATCTATTTTTTCTGGTGTTGTTCAAATTTGTTAGCGTTCCCATCATTTTCCCCGCCAACTCTTAACAGATTAAGGACACTCCGATTTCATCCCAACTTGCCGCAGAAAAAAAAGCACCAAAAAATAATTCCATTGTACATGAACAGCAGAAGGTGCTTTTTTACTGATTGGTCACACAGACTTTCCGTGCTGGTTAGCTGTGGATGTGGGCGCACCATCGTCACCTCTGTTTGCAGGCAACACGTGAAGTTCCCAACTTCCACTTTCGCAGACGTGATGCACCAATCTGTCCCAGGCACTGCAGTCTTACAAGTTACAAGTAGCCGTCACCCGGGCGTCTTTCCCATTCCCGTCGTCGTGGGGCAGACCAGATGCGTATCGTCGACGCATTAAGCTTCAACATGGAGAATCCAGGTTCGGCCCAGGTAATCGAGAAGCACAGACTGCTCCATTCAGAGTCCCGGCTGATGAAGGTAGACCGTGACGTCAGTTATCCTTGAGAGAGTCTTGCTGCCCTTTCCTTTGATACAGGCAAGACAGCTCCTCAGGCTCACAGCTAGTCACTGCCGTGGCGATGTAGAATACTTTTACACATCGAAATCAGTTAGAGGTAGGTCAGTCGCCCTCCTGTATATTGACACCATAACTCTGTTCCCTTGTAAACCGTGACGATTAACCGCTTTCACGGCACAGATGCTCTTTCTTGCCTACGTCGGAACTCGATACTCAAAATTACCCCTGGTCAAGAGCCATTTCCTTCACGAACACGTGGACCTTGCCTTCTAGAATTACTCGAAGATGACATGATGAAGAAAAAAAAGACCGGAGCCATGTTGGGCTTCCCAGTCAGCGGGCAGTTGTGGTTAACCACAAGCCCCGTCTGGACACACCTACTTCTTCTTCTCAATTGTTGTCCACTGTCTTTGCATACATCGCCGTATTTCCACATCCTGGTATCGGGGATCTCTCTTCAGGTTCTGGTGTTTTTGGTTTTTTTTGGAACTTTTTGGACTCTAAGTCTTTGGATCTTCTTCTTCGTCATCACACTATCGAATTGGATATAACTGTCCCAGAATGAAAAGCTATGGAACCGACGGCGGCTTTCTGTATGCCAGGCTTATAGCCGCCCTGCTGATGGCAACCAGTATGGCTGCAGGCTACGATCTTGATCTGAGCTCTATAGGTTAATCCCCACAACCCCTCCGGTTTACTTCATAATTGCTAATACCTAAGCTCCTCAGACTCTCTCAAGCATGCCGCCAGCTTCATGGCTCAGGACATGATGTCCTTTTACTCCGGCGACCAACCTGGAGGCATTCCCGGCCTGCTGCCACAGCCATATTACTGTTAGTAAAGCGTGTAACAAGTAGGACCTTCAAAGCCCTCTACTAACAAATTTGATGATTGATAGGGTGGGAGGCAGGCGCTCTGATGGGCTCACTGATCGATTACTGGTACTACACCGGCGATTCACAATGGAACGACCTCATCCAGCAGGGATTGCTTTTCCAGGCTGGCCCAAACAGCGACTACATGCCGCCCAACCAGACCATGACAGAAGGTAACGATGACCAAGGGTTTTGGGGAATGTCGGTCATGTCAGCCGCCGAGTACAAGTTCCAGGATCCGCCGAGCGACAAGCCGCAATGGCTAGCTTTGGCACAGGCCGTCTTCAACACGCAAGCTGCTCGGTGGGACACGCAGGAGTGCGGTGGAGGGCTTCGTTGGCAGATCTTCACCTGGAACCAAGGCTACGACTACAAGAACTCCATCTCCCAAGCGTGCTTCTTCAACATTGCCGCCCGACTCGCTCGCTACACGGGCAACCAGTCATATGCGGACTGGGCAGACAAGACGTGGGATTGGATGGTATCGTCCAAGTTCATGGATACACAAACCTACTACATATACGATGGGGCACACACGAGAAACTGCTCCGAAATCACTCCGTACCAATGGACGTACAATAGCGGTGCCTTCCTCCTGGGCGCGGCGGCCATGTACAACTACACAACCGGCAGCACTCAAGAGATCTGGCGGAGTCGAGTTGATGGCCTGATCACCGGCCTCCATGTCTTCTTTACAGGCCCGCAACATAACATCATGACAGAAGTAGCATGCGAGCCCGTCGGTCTTTGCGATCTCGACCAGCAGAGCTTCAAGGCTTATCTCACACGCGCCATGGCAGCTACAACCAAGTGGGCTCCATGGACGTACTCTCGCATCAAGCCTCTCCTTGAGTCTACCGCCATCGCTGCCACATCCACTTGTCTTGGCGGCAGCAACGGCCGCATGTGCGGGCTGAAGTGGACAGAACCAGGCAAGTGGGACGGCACAACGGGTGTTGGCCAGCAGATGGCGGCGATGGAGCTCGTCCTGGCCAACATGATCCAGCACGTTACCGCTCCCGTTACTAACCATACGGGCGGTACGAGCACGGGAGACCCCGGGGCCGGTGGCAGCGACGTTGGTAGGACGGATCCCTTTGGCATTGTGGATCCTTATCCGCCGATTACCACTGCTGACCGAGTCGGTGCGTGGATCATCACGGTTGTCATGATCTTGGGCTTGGTCGCCGGATGTGTCATGATGGCTTTGGACGAGAAGAGCAACCTGACGACATGGCAAAGGCTTTCGACCCTCCGTCCTGACGTCCTTTACGCATGTGGAAAACACTGGCGGCCCGGTCATAGTAGGAAGAACGGCGGCGGCCGTGGAGGTGGTCCTGGCCATGGAGGACTCAATGGGGCAACTTGCGACTGCAAATATCGACCGCGTTTCGACATTGATGATACGTGCGCTTTCCAGAGCGAGTACTACTACGATGGCGGCTATGGCCACATTGCCGATGTCAAGGAGAAAGACACGGTGATTGAGATCCATCATGAGTATGCCGACAACAGACATAGCTGGCATGGGGTTCCTCCTCCTCCATCACTGCCATCTCAACCATCAGCAGGTGGTCATTCATCTTCTACCACCTGTGTAGGAAGCAAGAGTGGAAGCAGTGGAGGAAGTGGTATCGGAGACGATAGGGTGCCTCCTGCCAACAAGAACATAATCTCCAACCGACTCAACCATATGAATCACCGCCGCAGCGTGCTCCAGAAACTGCAGAACCAGCGTCTACAGCAGCAGCAGAACCAACATCATCAGCACCAGGAGACACGTGCGCATGTGCAGCAGCAAGTCCCGCATACCCCTCTCCACCACCACGACCTCTATACCCACAGACACATGGACCACCAAACCCCCTACAGCGCTTCCAGCAGCCGCGGCCGCCGCCACAACCACCCCAGCACCCGGCCTTCTTACTACTGGGACCTAGATAACACCAACGGCATCGATCCCGCTCGGCACGTCTCGCAGATCTCAGGCATGTCTGCGCTTCCTGGAGGTGCGGCGGGCTTGGTACCTGATGGTGCGACGGGCTTTACTCCGCATCATAACAGATCTGAGGGGGCGGCAGCTCAACGTGACCAAGACCTTCATCGTCATCATCATCATGTTGGGCAAGAAGAGAGGGTGGTGACCAGGAACGGACACGGAAATGGGAATGGAAACCGTACAGGTAACGCTGCTCCCATTGGTGACAGGATTAATAACTGGAGAGAGGCAGACAAGGAGAGAAGGGAGGTGAGAAATAATAGAAATGGTGGGAATAGGTTTGCTTGGGAGAGTAGTGAGAGTGTTTATTGGGGGAGTTAAATTCTTTTCTTTCCATCGGCAGAGATGGAAAAGGGTATCAGGGGTGGTTAGAGGCTAATAATAATGTGGTATTTTGATGACAGTGTTAGGGAGGGTCTAGTATTTTGTATTGATTTTGGACTTGTTTTGTTTGGGAGAGGTGGAGGCTATCATTATAAAGGCATGTCCTATGTATCCTTTGTGGTTTATTAGTCGCCAGTTGGTTATAGTCTTAAACATCTTCATTCTGCCTTAGTCTCTTAGTTACAATGTTCAAAGTTAGGTTTCCCAATTAACACAAGTGTTTATGCTTCGCGAACTATAGTAAGCAGTCAAAGTACCTCGACCTGACGCACCCAAAAAAACCGTGGTGTGTTTGTATCCCCCGTCTGTTTATATGAACTCCTGACGCCGCCCAACCAGTTTCTGGAAAGTATTGGTCTACATCAAAGCTGGAAACCCAAAAAATGAAACAAAAAAAGGCTTAAATCAAAGGCCCAGTCAGTTCCCTTAACACCATAACAGTTATTAAACGCCAGCATCCCCCCCAAAACATCACGAAGGAAATAAAGAGTTATTGAAAACAGGTAATTGTACAAAACCTCCAGAACGAACGGAGCTTTACCAACTAGCATAACCCACCGGGACCCCAGTCCCAGTTGGTGTCGGTGTTTGAACAATGAACTCGAATTGCTGCTGCTGCTGCTGCTGCGTTTGCGTCGTGGTCTGAGGGTGGTAATTGTTAAAGTCCAGTTCCAGCCCGTTATGGCTATGGTCGGGAGCAATAACAGGCATGTAAATCCCATTTAGTGACAATGAAGGTGGTGGTGGCGAAGAGGAGGATAATGATGATGGTGGTGAAAAGGAAGAAGACGTAGACATTGATGGGGAAGGAGATGCAGCTGGGGTGTTATAGGCCATAGATGTAGCAGTTAAAGATCCCGCTGATACCGCCATCATCACAGGCGCATAAGAGTTCCAAGCGCCACAGTCTTGAGAGAAGGAGTTGTTGAATGGAAGTATGTCAAAGTTGGTTGACATGGTAGTGGCGTCGGTCGTGAATGAAGAAGAAGTGGTGGCGAGTGACATTGCTGATGGAGGCAGGATGAGACCTAGCCCTACACCACCGAACCCAGAGGAAGAACACGAAGTAGCCTCCATGTCCGTTGTATCTGACAGCGAAAGAGGAGAAGGAGTGAAGCACTGTGCTACTAGCTCGGGGGTGAGTTGGTTCGAAGTCGGCGGGGTGGGTGATAAGTATCGTGATCCTTGGCTCGTCATCAACATGGGACTTGGGGTTGCCGTGGCCGATAACGTAGTAGCCCTACTTCTGCTATTACCCATGTTGTTGGGTCCTCGACAAGCGGGAGTTGATGATCTCGATCGAGAGCTTGGAGCCGGGGACGCAGCACCGGCACATGCAGATTCTTGTCTCCGACGAAGGATGCTATACCGGTTTTTGGCGGCCAGAGAGGTGCGGTTGGGGAAGTGAGTGTTGACGATCTCGGTCCAGTTGCGGCCTTGTTGGGAGACGATTTGGAAGAGGAGGATATCCTGAAAAAAAAAAAAAAAAAAATTAGTGAAATGTACATGGGAAGAAAGAGGGGAAGCGGCAAGACGAGCAAAGTTGTTGACATACCTCCTCAGGTGTCCAAGGACTTCTGTCAATCTTGGGATCAAGACAATCATACCAACGCTTCCAGCACTGATCTCCATTGCGTGACCCGACTATCTGGGCAACCTTGCTCCAGCGGGGACCGTAAATGTCAAAGGCCTCGCGAAGCCTTTGGTCTTCTTCTAGCGTCCATGTGCCCTTACGGATATTGTGAGCTACGTTGTAGTGCCACCGCTTTCGGCAGTCCTTGTTGTTTCGGCGGGAGAGATGGGAGGCGACTTTGCACCAGTTGATGGAGCCATTGGTTGGTGTTTCTGTTAAATATTACAGTTAGCAAAAGTCATCAAAGCCTGGAATGAAGATGGGTTTGAGGATCTTACCCTTCGCCACAGCTTCAGCGAGCAATCTATCCTCCTCTGGCGTCCAAACCTGCCGAGGTTTTGGTTCAGCCTGAGGACATGGGGAGACACTGCGCGACGAGTACGTGGGGAACTGGGATATGCTGGACATGGTGGTGGTGGTGGTATGAGATTATATGCCGTTATTGTGTTGATGGCATTTGATCTTGTATCCTGTGATATGCTTGGTTGATGGTGAAAGAATCGGTGAGTGGCAAGAAACAGAGTTCGCCGAGAAGCCATATACTTATACAAGAATAAGACGAGCGATCCTCATGTGCTCATATGAAGCCTCAGCTGGACCCCATCGAGCGAAAGGCTCCGGCCGATCAAGTGGTAAGATGACCAGACCCCTGGTGTGTAAGTGACACGACGTCGTCTATGATAGATCTGCCGCACAAACAACACCAGGCTGTACCTAGCCTCATTCATGTCTGCCAGAGAGTGAACACACACCTCAATCCCTCAGCAAGATCCCAGCATCGGGATATGCAGCCCTATAGTTCAGGGCATCATTCCTAGGCCCATTCCTCCTCGTGTCGTGCTTTCCCGTTGTGCCAAACATCGTCGCCGTGTCGTCTGTAGTAGTAGAGTCGCATGTAAGTCATTCCATCCCACCTTGTCTGTGTGTGGTGTTACCCATGAATAGATCTGCCACCGAGCGTTAGCATGAGATCTAGCCAGCGGGCAACGCTAGAAGAACGTGTAGCGGGTAGTTACATGGTGAGTGTTCACGTCAACAAAGCTTGTAGTCTTGTATATTGTCTGAGCTCTCCCATGGGCCATTCAGAGCTCGAACGTCAAGGTCCGAACCGGTCTGGCACGTTGAAGTTGGTACTACCTTCGATAACAAAGTGTTACATGAGAATGCCCCAGGCAGCCGGATATTCCAATTAGAGCGACCGAGTAAGCTCCCATTGGCTGAGAAAGGATAATCCCGGGAGTGAGAGGGCCAAGAGAGTGAAGCCCGATGGTCCCCGGCCGATGTGGGTGTTTGACGCTCCGGGTTTCAACGGCGGTATAGACTCGGATGGGCGTCTGGCTGTTTGGAGATGTATCTTGCGGGCGAAAGTCGGGAGAAAGTATACACAGAATGAGGCGGAGGCGCGTGGGAAGGGGGGCTGTGGCTCTAGGTAAGCAGGCAGGTACCACTAATGTTGTGTAACGTTAGCAAGCCGGCGGGAAGGAGACGACGTAAAGCCCATGAACCTTCTAAGTATGTACTCTAGCTGTGCTTCCACTAGGCCCGCCTTTTTGTTCAACGTAAAAGCTCCCAGGGGATCAAACTCAGTGGACGGGAGAGGAATCTTTATTCGGAGTGGCGGTGACCTTAACTATTCCACTGCTTTTTTTTTTTTCGTTCCCCTTAGCTGCAGCAACTACCCTCGATTCTGTGCGGGGGGACAGCCGAAGCCGAGCCAGCCACATCGAGCGCCACGAGACAACAAGGGCCGACTTGAGAAACAAGACATGATGCCATTGAATATCGTGAGATACCTCACTAGGGCCATTTAACTCCAAATTTACATGGTCGGTCTCAACTGCTTTGCTAAGCACGGACAGGCCTGGCGACTGTTGAAGAAGTCCCCTCCTATAAACCCCATATGGTCTCTTAATTCCGTGTCTCAGTCAAATATCATCGAGTCTCTCTCATGATAGAACACGAGACGGGCGCTGGCTCATAAGGATCCCCCACTTGCCTCAGACCCATGAGGGTGTTTCCCTGCGGAATTTGGGCTGGGTCTACCCGCCTGTCTTACAGAGATGTCGGCTTCTCGTAGGGCTGGAATGTGACACAAATACAGGCATCGTCCATTTTTTTCGTCTCCGCGGGTCGCTTGATCGTTTTTTTTTTTTTTTTTTTTTTTTTCGCACTCTGGATGGGGGGGGCCATCTAGCAGTGACGGACGCTGTGACACAGTAGTGAATGAGGATGCCTGCTACGCGGGCAAAGGCCACTCAAATTAGACTTCCACAGAGAAGCTCCCTGCATTGTGTCTCGTGTTCCTGTGTTTCTTTGGTCTTGGCTCTTGATCCTTTTGGGGGTCCCAGACGGGAGGGTACTTACATACCCCAGCCTCATTGAAGGTCTCGGGTTTGGATTTGGATCCCGAAAGTTGGACACGTTTATCCTCTTTGCTCCCAGCTTGCACGGTTGTCGGTGCTAGGAAAAAGATCCTCTTGGTGTCATGGACGCGTCTATTCAGGGCCCTATCACAACGAATGCCGCGTCAACCGATGTGTCCGAATGTTCAAAAAGTCGGGTTTTGCAAGAAGTGCCAAGGCCATATTGACGTTGACATTGACGTATCCGTTTGGTCGGCGACCACGTACGACACAAGGAGAACGTGGGAAACTCGAGGAGGCCTTACTTACCTGAGTGACACTGTTGAGCCATTATGAGGGCGGCAAGTGAGATAAGGAGCAAGAAATCCGAGGACCTCGGCAGACTTCGACTTGAGACCGACTGCGCCACGACCTGTGTTGAACATGAGATGCTGTGTGAGAGATTGGAAGTGGGATGTTTACCCCTTCGAGAAGGTGATTGAAGATGATCATTGAGCGTGTTGTCAAACCACTGGACGGAGGCCGGGCCGGTTGAGCCATTGTGCTTATTTTCGTAAGGACGTAGTGGATGATGCACAAGTGGAAGCAACGAAAGGAGAATGGAAGCTGTGCCGGCAAAGGCAGAATCAATGTAAAGTCTCAATGAATAGTAATGGAAGGTGTTGTCTCGCACTTGCCGTTATTTCCTCTGAATCGGATCATTCCACTTGCTTGCATTTCAAAGAGGGAAGGAGCAATATGCTGCTTACCATCTTTCATGACCTGAGTCTCCATCCGAACCCAGTCCTTCCTTCCCGTCCTCTCAACATCCATCCCCTCCTCCACTCCCTCCACCTTACTCATAGGTATAGCAAAAAGGCCCATCAACCGTACTAACAAGATCCCTAATCCTCCACACCCTGCCCTCACCCACCACTCCCAAACCCACCACATCATCCAACGTCGCCTTAGGACTATTGAACGGATCAAACATTAGCGTACCGCCCGCAATAACCTCGGTCCTGTTCTCCAAGTCCAGCCACTGCCAGATCGCCCACGTCCTATCAATGCCCGAATGGTGCGCATAAAATGCCGGGTCATTGGGACTAGTAAAGAAGTCCCCGGCGGGGTCGCCGCCGATGGTATGATGTCCGGCGGCGTGAACGCCAAAGAGCGGCATTCCGTTGTGCTCGGCCGGGTCGTAGGTGGCTTCCTGTTCCCAGGGCCTAAAGGTCACGGTTTGCATGCGGTCCTGGAAGGCGAGGATGTCGGGCGAGTCGGCGATCAGGGTCACAATGTCCTGGGTGCGGGTGAAGCGCGAGGAGAGATAGTTGTGGACGTCACGGCTGAGGCAGCGCGGGTTGTCGCCCATGCCGTTGGGGAGGGGGTTGCGGGCTGGAGGGGGGTTGGATAGAGGGGCGAGGGGGCCGAGGCGGACGGTCATGCTGAGTGCGATTAATGGTGTTAGCAGAGAACTTGCTTGGAATGGGTGAAATAGACTGAGGAAAACACCCACTTGACGAATGGACCAGAGTAGATACACCCTCCTCCTGGCCCAGGTGGGAAGTAGTCGGTAGGTCCATGATCAATCTGGCGACCATTGCCGCTCAAGCTCGTGTCGCTCCCGTCAAAGAGAGGAGAGCTCGCTGGGTCAGCCGCCCATCTTCCCCAGTTCCAGTACTTTTTTGCAACGCGTTAGCATGGAAACCATGACCATGGAAAAGGTTTCACTGTAGATATCATACCGGCTGAGTTCCAGTGTATCCACACTCTTCACGGAGGACTCTTTCGAAAGACCAAGTAAAGTACCGATGCCATGCAAGGAATTGCCCCTGAAGAAGAGGAAGAGATCAGTCAGTTGGTCTTTTAAGTTCCTAAAGAGGTCTAGTCCAATACTAACAGTTCCATGGATGAACATTGTCTGATTCATATGAACAGCGACAAAGTCATCAAAGCGTGTCTGAGCTCCAGGATATTCTGTCGGGTTCAGATGGGAAGGCTTGTTCATCAGGCATAGCATAGCATCAATGTACTTTCTGCGGTCGGCCTTTGAGATATCGCCCCTATGTTTTGTAAGAACGTGTTAGCAGCCTCCACGTAAGCTCTTTTTCTTTACTCATATAGGTTGCTTCTTACCATTCCCGGCGGACTTGAAGATTCTCCTTTGTGCATGTCGTGGACTTGGCAAGTCGAGCCTCGAGCTGATGCTTACCAGCCTGCTGCAACTTGTACACGTCATCCTTCTCGCAGCTTTTACTCGCATCCACGAGTGACGATGATGCGGCAAGCAACAATAACCAAAGTGATCGGGCCATCGTGGGGGGAATAGGGTTTGCAGAAAAGGAAGTAACAACCGACTGCCGTGTGACTTCCTTTACGCAAAAGCCCGGGGAAGAGAGGGGGAGGTTATATAAGCTCACGTCGACATCCAAGATTCCCACAACTCCCTGGTTTTGATGCACTCAAGCCCGAAATCAACCCCTCAGCATCCGAATAAAACTGGGGACTTTGTCCTTTATCCAAGAGTAAGAAGAGGTAATGTTCCTTTCGCCAAACACTTCAAGTTAGCTCAGACGGGGCGCCGCCCGCGATCAGCATTTAGCCTGCAGCTTCGAGGGTCGACTGTGTATGCGAAGAGTCTTGCTGGAGATACCGTGCCCATTTTTTTCTCTCTCGTTGTTTGGTACATGCGACGTACCAAGCAAAAAGACATATGTTTTCTATATTTGTATGGGCATTATTGAGGATGAACTAAGGCACAAAAAGAGGAAATCTCGGAAGGGCCATATGGTACTTGGTAGTATAACGCGGGCTTAAGTAGGCGAGCTTACTTACCGGAAGCGTTGCCATCGATAGATATATGCACGGCAACCAAGATGCCGGGAAAGGAGGTCAACAACAGGGCCGACGAGACTTCCCCACCTTTCATTAGAGTTCTGATGGGCGCCGCTGCGATGGGCCACGGGATAACCACTCACTTGGGCTTCAATTTGGGACGACGCAGACGTGCTGAATGGCTTTTGGTCTTTGTTCTTTCCACTGCTGATATTGCCCTTTAATTTTGAAGATTTGGTTAGCCCAATGAAAATGGGTTCGTGAATTAGATGTAAGCGAAGCCGCGCAACATACATGCTAATGCAACGTCGTCCTCGGACGTCGTGGAACCGTGATCTTGAACGTGGAGGCGGGTTTGGACGTGGATATTGCCATGACTCTGGAATGAACGTCGAATCATAAAGGTCCGTAAAACCGATATTTCAAGCTGAGATGATATTGAGGCGGACTTCTCGTATTGGTTGTTGTCCAATTTCAGGACAGGGGACGGCGGATTGAGGAGCTGCAAGCTGTGAGGTTCGTGAACTCAGACACTCGAAGGAAAATCGGTGAAAACAGCAAGTCAGGCTGTAATACGACCTTAATGAGCATTCACATCTGATATGATATCAAAAGAAGCCTTTTGCGGGTGATAATCACCTAGTTAGATGGTCTCGGATGGAATGTGCAGTTTGATGTTGAAGACGTGGAGTGTGAGCCTCTGTTTGGGCGCTCATGCATGGCGATTGGCGGCAGCATGGATGCCGTACCCACGGGCCACCCGGGAGTTTTCCCGACAACCAGTGCGTCGAACTCTCACAAACCCGCATCGTGAAGAAATCAACATGCGAGAAAGCTCATCGAATTGCGCCTTGAATTGAAAGCGCGCGCGAAGGTAAGGGTCGTCCCAATTCAACACGACTCACTGTGACTAACCAGCAAGCAGAGTGATGACCGAGTGGCCAAGTGTACTTGACCGTCGGTGAACCAAGTACTCACACAAACGATCATCAACCCGACTGGTACGATGTCAGAAATTCTTCACTACGCGCTATATAAGCCGAAGGGGAAATGGAATGACTTACGGCAAAATATCCTGCCCGACTACGTCTACGTCTGTCATCAGATCGCCACTTAGTACCTCGTCAAGCCTTGCAGACCGGCCTCACCCTGCAACTCTTCCTGTCGACAGACCAGTCTCCATCCCGGGCCCATCATCAACCAGAGGAACAAAATCTCGAGATCGATTCTTTCAGTTGTCCGCAAGGGCGCCGGTCAAAACGCCCTCATCTTGGCGTTTGCTTTCATCCCATCTGGAGAGGCCATCACCTATATCGTGGTGCACCAAAGTTCGCGCATCAAGGCGGTTTGTTCATCGGTACACAGCTGAGTGAAGCTGATAGACGCGACCAACTATAGAAGAAGGAACAACGTCCTTCTTCAACTGACAAGAGAGGCAAACTTGCAACTTGTTGTCTAACATCCCTTCAGTGCCTCGGTCGGTCGCGGTTTAACTTTTTTCCTTGCTGGGAAAAAAAATCAAAACAACCCGGTCATCGCGCTACAGCTTCTTTCGACGTGTCACCACAACCACCTCCAACTCCAACACGCCGCAACTGATTTGAGCTCACCACAAACTCACTTCGACGCGACCGAGCGAGGGTGGATCACGTACTTACCTTGATTTTTGTCGGTTACCACTTATCCCTGAACTCCATTTCACAAACGCGACTTCATCTTCGAAACCTTCACCGCCACGAGCATCACCGGTCCTTCACCATGACGCGCCCTAGCCGTGCAGAGGCGGATAGGATCCATTATCAGGGATTTACCTACTTCCCATACATGCCGCCATCAGAGCAATACCCCGCCCTCACAGTCACTCGGAAGTTTAGCAGAAAGCCGAGGATCGATCCAGAGGACGTGGACTTGACACAGCGCGACATGGTTGGATTTGTGTCAGTATACCCGCGACTGTACCAGGTGCCGAGAACGATGCAGGAGCGGATCGAAAGATGGTACCACGCCAACAAAAAGCTGGGGGACTCTTGGCCTCTGGACGGCTTTTGGAATTCTGCCGAAGATGATGCTCATGATGAGATCATTGTCAGGGAGCCGGGAGTGCCGCCTGAAGTGAAGCAGATGGCCGGGATCGAAGACGAGCCTAAGCCGGCTCCCAAGCCTCCCAAGGAGAAGAAGCCAAAGCCCGCAAAGCAGCCAAACACCTTGGTAAGTACCAAATCATGAATGATTCTGCATCCTGACATATTGGTGAATTTCAACATTTAAGAAGGGAGCAGGGAGAAATATACGAAATCAAAAACCCCCTCCTCATTTTGGGCGATCTACTAACGCTCCTGACACAGGCTCAACCATCGACTAGCAACACCAGCAAACCCACACTCTTCCCAGCCAGTGTTGTATCAAGATGCCAAGAGCTAGAGCACTGGTCCCAAGAAGAATATTTCGCCGCCGAGCTCAAGGCCGCGGAAAGATCCTTCAGTTACATCCATGGCTGGGTGGAGGATGCGCTAAAGACCGGACGCTCACCTTCAAAGGCTCAACTGGACGAACTGCTCGGTTTTGCCTCGAGTGCTTTGACGCGCTCGAAGGAGGCAGTCAAAATTTCTTCAGCGGTCGTGGAGGACCTTGGATCAACACCTACAGCTCTTGTACACCCCGCCTTTATGGCGTGGCAACAGCAACAGGAGCAGACCATGGGTCAAGAAGCGGAGAGCAGAAAGCGACCCTTGGAAATGGCAGACCAGTCGGGCTTGGAGGAGGGCGAACCCTCAGGAGGAAGCAAGGCCAGGAAAGTGTCGTCTTACAGATCAGCGCCAGAATCAAGATCAGGAAACTCGACGCCACTCTCGCATCGCGGTTATAATGAGACGGGTTCCAGTCTTCCAGGGTCGAGGGCTGTATCTGGATCTGCGCCTATTCACCCAGCTTTCCTCCAACAATTTGGGAATCAGCAGCCGGATACCACTGGCAGCATCATGCTGTCGTCGATGCACGGCCCAGCTGCGGGCTTTTTGCCAATGGAAGACATTAATGACAAGCAAGCCGATGAAGACGGTGAGGATAGCGAAGGTCATGATGACAGCGAGCACAACGATGATGATGGCGACTGTGAAGAGGATGAAGAAGAGGAGGAAGACGAGGAAGAGGACGATGATGACGACGGCAACAGCGATGACGATGCTTCAGACTAGAAATCAGGCACCGTGTCTCTGTCCTCAGAATCCCGCGCCGTTCGAAAAGAGAATGACCCGACCAACACATCAGAGAGCAACTCGAAGGAGAACGACCCGAAGAAAAACGACTCTCAGGAGAGCAAAGACGGAGGATCGACAGAGGGCTTGGAAAAAGACAAAAGGGGTGACGGGAAGGCGTCGATCCGGCCCATTATTGAGGAATCTCACGCCACAGCCGCCGCCCCGCTGAATGAGCGCGAAAACATGGAAAATGGTACTGGTGATGGTGGTGCAGGTGACAGCACACCGCCGGGCGTCGCCCATGATACAAGTGTTGCAGAGGTTGCTGTTGCGGATCATGGCGTTCGTGGTATTGGGTACCTCGCCAAAGTCAAGACATGGCTGGGAGCCTCTTCGGGTGAGGAGTGATTACCTGTTGCCAATATAGGCAAACACTTTTTTTTTGGTGGTCTCGAAAGAGGCCAATCTCGTCGGTACCTACGATTACGCGACGGAGTGCGTGACAGACTTGCGAAACCGTTTGGGATTATCGTGTCGAGTTCAAGGGGGAATGAAATGCTGGGGATCCTTCTCGAGACCATCAATGTCTCTTGAGTCTTAGACGTCGTGCCTTGACATAATGGAAGGCACTGTTTGAGTATTCTGATCGTACCTTCTGTATAGGTATCTGGTAGAGGCCAGACCCACGAGATGCTTTCCACTTTGAGCTGTCACATGCCCTGGCTCCCGCTGGACAAGGTGCCATCGGAGCGGGCTCCAGTTTGACGGTAGAGGGAATCAAGGACATCGGAGTCGGACAACGGGCAGTTCCAGGCCGAGTTCAGTTGTGGATTGTTGGAATCAAAAAGTCAGCCCTATGTGCCACCGGTCAAGGGCTTCATAGTTCATGCTCCATCTATGGCGTGGTTTTCATTCGCCGCGCTCCACTGTGGTTGGGGTTTAACTGAACTTTCAGCTGGTTCGGACCTGAGGCTCTTTGTCGTTTCCGTTCAGATAGTTACTTCAAGTCATGTGTAGGACGGTAGTTGTAATATCATGATGGATGTGAGAACACATTCCAGTATTCTCGGTATCATTCAAATTTGTGCCTTCCATATCTTGGCCCCTGGCAGGTGCTCATGCAATTCCATAAAATTGAAGAGGAGACGGCAGCCGGTATCACGGCCCGAGGTGCACAACGGTACAACCAAATCGGCAGGCGCTAGTCTAAATGCATGCCGGAAATGGCTGGACGCACTGACCGCCGACCACCGGCTGGAGCACTTAGAAAGGAACCTCGGTGTGTGAACTATCAAACGCCGAGCTTCTACACCCAATTTCATCTTCTTTCCCTTGTCGCCGTAAAAGTCCGACCTTGTGCGTCTTGGTTAGTATTGATACTCGTCCCAGTATGGCAGCGACAATCCAGAAGATCACAACCCGCCGTAATCTCCGCAACAGAACTGCGGAGGTGAATCGGCACATCGAGTGAGAGCCTGCCCAGTGCGGGTGCATCATTTGTTCCACTGGGCTCTTCAGTTCCTTCCCGTCCTTCAAACCCAACTGATATCTCCGTCGTGGGATATTCCGCAACGGCAGCACGGCTCCTTCCATGATTTTGCTTTTTGATACATCCATACATACCTCTACCAGTTGATCCTTCCTTTTTTTTTCGTGCCTCTCAGTTCGCTCTTGCTTCCGTTGGTTGTGACTGGACGACCTGTCAGACTGTCAGACTGTCAAGAGCCCGGTTCGGACCGGCAAGCGCAACACACAGACCTCCTTGAATCTCACTGCAGTCGTGCAGCTCCATTGGGAATTTCTTCCTTTTCTTGCGCAACGATGCGCTTGCATATCGATGTATCCAACTGGAAGTCGCTGGCTCGCTGCAGGCAGCAAAAAGACTATCCAATTCCTGCGCGCTTGAGACGGCACGACTCCAAAACAATGCCAACCATTCGCACTCCGCCATTCTGCGACCCCATCTTTCATTTCCCCAAAGTTGCTCACCGGTCCGTCGGTACTTAGCTGTGTCTCTTCCTGATCCAATGCCACGAGGAAGTATCGCCATCTCGAATTGCCCTACCAGTACCAACTAGCTAACCACCCAACCTCCGCATCTCCTCCCAGTACGCCGGAGACATTTGGTTTTGTGCGTGCACGGTGACGGCGGGCCTAGGCTAAATGCACTTTGACCTCATGGTTGTTTCGTCGTCCATATCCCGTCCCGTCTCGTCCCATCCCACCGTACTGGGAGCAAGTTGCGCATGGTATGGGATGAGGGGATGAGCACCCCAGGAATAGGAATAGGAGTTGGCAAGTATTTGTGCGCAAGACATCGATCGTCCTCTCTCTGCAACAGCAGACACACAAGGCACGGCGGTCGGTGTTCGTTGCACGCAAGTCACCAGCACGCCCAGATCCCAAGTGGATATTTCCCGTCAAGGAGAGCGGAAGATCCTATTGGTTGGCAGAGCCTCGAGATATCTGGACCACGAACATGGCTCGAGCAAAAAAGCCGAACTTGGGTTTCGTCCTTGGCGAACTGCACGCAAGCAACGAGCGAAAGCGAACGAACGCTAGGAGATGTTGTCACTAACGACAAGACGTCCGCCGTGGAAGTGGATTTTACAGAGTACATATTGCTTGTTTCTTCAGCGCCGAGGGTGTGGGACACCAGGGTACTCCCAGGGGGGCGGCCTTTCAGCGCCGACATCACTCTTTCTTTTTTCCGTCTAGTTCAGACTGTCGTACCCGCTCCGCAATTCGCTCGCACGAGACACACTCAACGGAGGCCGGTCAACCACCCAGCCAAGTGCATGATGGTGGCCTGCGGGCGCTGATGACCGGAAGCAAACCCCCAACCCAACCCCAAAACGTCCTGGGCCTCGAGAGATCTCGGTCGAACCAAGCAAGGCCAGGGGGCAGAAAGGCGCGGGTTGGCGTTCGGGGCCTGGACAAAAGTCAGGATAAGCCGTTGCGGATTGACATACATAACAAACAACACCATACCCATACCCCTGGCTCGAACCCAGCAGTCGATGACCGGTCAAATCCCGGGGTTAACGCTCAGACACATTTGACTTCGTAGCCACTTGTTTCGACTGTCTTCTTCTTCCTGTCTTGTCCATTTCCTCTGGGTTGGTTGGAAGATATCAAAGTCACGGTGGAAGTTGGTAACGCTTTTCTCTCGATTTGATCTCATTTTAGATCTCTCCACTCCTGGGTTCAACACACTTCTCACGCAACCCACCAAGACCGAGAGACCATACCCTGACCACCACCACCCACTCCGCTTCCATGGACTCTGGAGAGTAGCACAACCAAAAACTACTACGACTTCGAGACCCTTGAACAACAGCACTTTCTTGACCGGCCATTATCGAGCTCAGTCTGGCAAGCGTCCATCCAACAGAGACGAAGCGAAGATATCGACAAGAGAGGATATAGCCTCCTTGAAGGCTCACAAGCGGCGGTGTTGGTACTCCTCGGAGATGTTTATCATGGTGGTGGATTCACGGTCTCGATTCCAATAAAAAGTTCTCAACGGAAATTCTCCTTCTTTTCGGCAGCGAGATTCTGTGCTTTGGCCTGCCTATGCTTCAACAGCCCTCCTCTTGAAGCCGTTCAGCAATGTCAGTCTTTGTTGCTCCGTCTACCAACCCTCAAGGAGCGGCATTGTTGGCTATATTTTGGACTCTCCAAGCTATCTGCACGGTCTTCGTAGGCCTGCGCTTGTACTGCAAAATCATTCGTGGCCGCAACCTTTGGTGGGATGATCACTTGCTGATTATATCTTACGTATGCTTCTTATTTCTTGTCTTTCGTTACTTCTTGGATCTTCAAGTCAAATAGACGTTCCTGGGTTCAGCAAAAACTTGCCTCGTGCGGATAAAAGCTAACACAAACCCAACACGCAGGTTCTGCTCTGCATAAGCACCTGCGTTGTCACTGCCACTGCCTTGCTGGGATACGGGCTGCAAACCAGAGATGTTCCCCTTCCAAATTGGCAATATCTGGGGATTCTTGGTGCTGTCACTGGCACGACATCAGTCCTGCACGCAATGCTCAGCAAGGTATCCTTTGCCGTGACACTTCTCCGCCTCACGGATGGCTGGATAAAGCGATTCATATGGTTCATTATCATCACTTTGTCGGTCGGCCAGGTCAGCAGCGCCTTTATGTTCTGGCTACGCTGTCTCCCCGCAGAGGCAACGTGGAACCCTCATATCGAAGATAAGAAGTGCTGGGACTCCAAAGCCTTCCTCGCCTACTCCATTGCCGGAGGAAGTGAGTACTCAGACCTAAAACGTTACCTTGATGAGCACTCTATTGACTAACCATGCTCCTTCCTCTCTAGTCTACGCAGCCCTGGTTGACATTGTGCTTGCGTTTCTCCCGTGGCCAATCCTGTTGCGATTCCACATGTACCGAGGCGAAAAGGTCGGCGTGGCTATAGCCATGAGTATGGGAGTTTTGTACGTGAAAAAGCTTCAACCCACTGGGACCACGGATAATTTACCGGAGCTCTGCTAATAAATGTTGAAACCCTTAGCGCCGGGATTGCAGGCTTCATAAAAGTGTCGACAATTAGCCGCATGGAGAGTGATAATTGGAACTGTCAGTTCCGCCATTCCCGCCCTCAGGCCCCAGATTCTTGGTGTGCAAGCGTGCTGACCGTTTGAACAGACGACGGCTTTCCTCTGGTAGTTTGGGGCTTTGCCGAGGGGGCTTGCACCATCGTGGCTGCCTCGATACCCACGCTCAGGGCCCTGTTTATCCACGCCTTCAAGACTCCAGAGCGACCGAGCATTGATATAGTTGTCGACAGTAACCGATCAGCGGGGGCATCAGCACGCCATGCCCGATCCGACTGGAACGAAAGAAAGCACGACAACAGAAGCGAGCAAAGTATCCTAGCAATACCGCCGGCAAGCAGCAGTACTATGGACCGATCGATCGAAACAGATATCGAACGGGATGCCGCGAGACCGCTGAACAACCGGTTCGAAATGAAACACTGGCAGTTGGGAAATGGTTGAGGGACGACGACACGTTATGGAGAAGAAAAACGAAATACTGCAGCGATTGATGCCCGTCATCGAAGTTATCAATCCTCCCGCTAAGGGATACCCTGGCCGAATCGACGACAAAGCCCTTTTCAAGTTGGAGGACGAAAAGATGGCGCAGACAGGCCATGTAACGATAACATCCCAGCCGAAACTGGAGGAGAAGGCACACCGCGACTACAGCGACCGATCTCCAGGGCCATAGCTGTCGACGTTGACACTCGAAGATGGTCGACGCAGTGTTGCGTCTGTCATGAGATACAGCCATGGCATACACTTGAATGACGCCATAGCATTCCCGATCATGCAAGCGGAGGAGACAGCCTGTTGAGAAAGGAGCTCTGTGGTGTTAGAGAAGGAACAATTTCAGCAATGAGCTGTTTACTGCGGCACGAACGATTGAGCTTCTACAGTCTCGTTGACGACGTTTCAAGAGCGCGGTACGAGTACCCGCGGAGTCTTCTGACACAAAGTCGCTGATTGGAAGGTTCTTTCCAAGAATATGGGTCAAGAGGATTTGAGCGACTAAACTGTCTCTCGCGAACACGCCAGCATCCACCTGGTAAAATCCAGGGCCGCTCGGAACTCTGGAAGGCGATATGGGGGGGCATGCATAAGGATGTTTGCGATAAGGCATATATTCACAGCATGCCGAGTCATTTTGCCCAACAGCTTGGGACTTGATGGCCGGCCTGGCCTTAAGAGCAAAGTGAACGCTCAGGATCCAGTCACATTGCAGCACAGACCCAAGAAAAAGCACCAGAGATAACGAGCGATACGCAAATGGGATGTTTCTCGCCAACGACGAGATACTGATGATATACACATTGTCGTCACCTTCTCGCGTTGTGGTTATCCTTGAGGTTACTTGGGACAGAATGGGCCTCATTCTTGTTGCTGTCTAAGATGGGCTCCAGATAGTTGGAGACGAAGTTCAGTCGAATCGAAGTTCGGAGCGAACTATCAAATCAGGGATGACCTCTCACCTTTGACTCAGCTCACAAACCGCCGAACGAGAATGGGAAGAGAGATGACGAAAGAATGCAGATGAGCCGCTTCGCAAGTCTCCTTTTTGGGGGGAGGGAAAGGGAAAAGGTTGGCCAACCTGGTTCAGCCTGGAAACAGCTGGACAACGGACAAACCGACCACTGATATCGACGAACGGCACCGCGGGGTACAGGGACAGGACAGGAGACAAGGGCCTTGCCAAGCGGGTCCCGGGGGTGGGGGAAGGGGTTGGGTTGAACGAACGTCCCCCTGGCCGCAGGGCCATCTGATGCTAGCAGGTTCCATCCTTAAAACTTCACGTGTTGTACCAAAGTTGTTAGTACGTAGACATACAGTAATTATCCCTGCAGTTGCAAGCCCCCCCTTATGCAAAAGCACCTCCTTTTGCACAGGAATCTGGCTGCACGGATTCCGTCCGCGGGGGAGGATTGCTAACTACTATTGCAATTGTTGACGGCCCGTTTTTGCATTTAGGGGGGTGCTAATAGCCCATTTAGGACTTCTAACAGGTGCATTCGGGCCGTCAAAATAAGGGTTAGGGTTATAGAAATTTCCAGATCCTAGTATATTAATATAGTTATTTCCCCTTATTTCCCTTATTTTACCCACCCTCTTTTGCCCACCCTTTTTCTTTTACCCACCTCTTTTAATATAACCGTTTTGCCTACCTTAAAAGTATATTACTTATAACCCTATTTCTATACGACCTACTCCCTATATAAATCTATTAGTAATTTAAATCCTCGTTAATTATCTTTATAGTACGATACCTAAGATTAAAAACCCTACGTTAATTTGGGATTAACGGCTACAATTCTAATAATAGGCTAATTAATAACCTACAAAGCCGTTATTTAATTATATTGCCCATTAAATCTAAGGGAAATAGAGCGTCGATATCCTATATTATTCTATTTTTCGATATTTCGATAAAATAAAAAACCCCGCCGCTTTTACCTACATTAACGAATTTATAATATAGCTTAATATAAAATGTATAAGGGTTGGGTAATAGCTAGTTTTCGAAACTATTTTATTTCGTTAGTAAATTAATTTAAAGAAGTAAAATATAAATACTTCTATTAAACTTTTATAATAAAAAGTAAGGGAGATATAGATAGAGTACTTAGAAGCCCGTAATAACGAGCCTATTAATTAAAATACTTATTTTCCTTTTAGAAGAAAATAATATACTCTTTTTAGGGTACAATATTATATTTACGAACGAGTTTTCTATAGAGAGGTAATAGAAATACCTAAAAATAATATTAAAATTCGTTAAATTATAAAGGAGATACGAATTCTTACCGCTATTATTCCTAAGGGTAACCGATATAATATAAATAAAACCGGATTATTCTAGCGGCGTACTACCTTTTATTAACTTACTTCAAAGACCCGCCCGGGCGTAAAGAAAAATAAATTACGAATTTCGCTAGCGTTTACAATAAATAATATTAGGGATGAGTTTTATAACGTTTAGGCTATCGGCCACTTTAAATAACCTTGTACGTTACGCGGGTTTAATTTTACTACTATACGAATTATTTAGAGAATTAACAATAACGCGTAAATAACGGGCAAGGTTATAGAAAAATAACTCTAATCGTTTTATACGTATATCGTACGTAAAAAACCCAGGCAACGTATATTCTTTCTTTTCGATAGCTTATTTATTTACGAATTTAGCGTTAAATTTATATTTCTTCCTTCCAATATTATTATTAAATTCTTACCCTCTAACGTTACATTTATATATTAGCCGATAAATTAAGGTATTATTAATATTTTTAAAACCTATTACCGTCGTTTCTTTTTATATTAGATATATAACCAATTTATAGAGACTTCTACCGCTAAAGATTATATTTTTGAGATGAATCTTAAGATTGCTCTAAAGTGGACCTTATAGATTTGGTTCTTAGAAGTGAAGAAGGAAATTATCTATAATTATTAGATTAAATCTATAGTAATTATAAATAGGTTAGAAATAATAGGGGCTATTAAAAATATATTAATAGACGTAAATAATTTCTTTGAGCGCGTAAATTATTTCGTACTTATTCGAGAGCGTATAACGTTTTCGAATTTCCTCAACCTAGAAGACGAGAATAAAGTACTTTAAGAGCTAAAAATAACTAATAAGGTACTTTACGTTATCATTTTAGATTGGCAAGTTGAAAACGGTAAGAAATAATTAGAAGAAGAGGACGAAGAGGATTGTAATATACCGTTACCCGTTACGATTTCGAGCAAAGAGGTAGTGAAATATATAGAGGATATCCTAGATTAGGCTTTTGAGAAAGATTGTCTCAAATTTAAAGAGATCTAGTAATTAAGGAGGATGAAATAGATTGTAGAGGGTTGGAGAAATAATAATAAAACGTAGGTGATAATCGATAGGATGTTGGGATGTAAAAAAGGGTAAAAATGTATGTGTTTTTAGCTATTTAAGTATAAGGAACCCCTTTTTGCAAGTCACCCCCTTTTGCTAGAAATTCCGGCTGCACGCCCCACTTGCAACTGCAGGGATAATTACTGTATGAAAGTGAATGCGATGAACTGTGATGGCCCAGAGGACAAGCTATGGTACTAGATAATAAGCAATAAACCTGCACTATGTCTTGGTGCAAGTCAATGTATGAATAAGTTTAGGAGGTCCTTCTGATAGCCTTGATGCACCTAGGCTGGTTCTATAAATATAGCAGCTTCCTGCCATTGTTTGTTTCTGAATGTTCGGCATCTCGACAGCAGCAAGGCTTCCCATCCATTACTTGCTTTCTTGTGACAAAGGATCAAGACGGGATGTGGAATGAGAAATGGAGCCAACCTGCGCACGCATAGACAGCTCCCGTCTATTTACGAAAGAAAATGAATCGGAGCTGGGCACCTCTAGGTGTCGTGATGTGAAACAGAATAACGGGCAGCTGTGACAAACTGGCCCGAACTCTGAACCGGTGCCAGGTGCAAGACTATGTTTCCATGCTAGTTCGTGTGTTAGTGCGGTTCTCACGACAAGGTCAGCAAAAATATACCCCAAATACAACGAAATAGCTACGTTCAAAACAAAAAATCGGCTAATGCGTATAGAGGGTCAGACACGTATCGGGTTGATACCCAATTCTTTTATAAAAGTTGGTAGACAAGTGGTTGAGTCGTTCAAAAAGCGTTGCAAAATCCCGTGCTAACAATCAAACTACGTAGTAGAGGTGTGATGAACCCCGTTGGCTACCAAAATAGTCACCCGCCGGGTCGCGAGAGATCAAGATGTTGTGACTTGCGACTTGCGACGACAGACATGGGAAGACGGATTGGTTGAAACGTTTGGACTGACGGGACCTAACCTGACTGTGCACAGCCCCTGGATGAAGAAGAACCGTTACGGGAGAACACCCTCGACGGCCCCTCTTGCAAAGATCAGAAGTTACATGGAGGCAGGTGTATTCGGGCAAGTCACGTTGGACGAACGTGAAGTTGGAACTTACCCCTACCAACCTTGTTAGTGTAGGTACATCTGAATACGTCGCAAATCGACATATCGGAGGCGCAACCTAAACTTCCATGCGGTACAGGCATATATCTGTTGGGTGCGCCAATTTTTGCATTGCGTGCTTTTGCGCTTGTCTTATGTTCTGCTCGAGTACTGCTAGGAACCTTATACTTTGTAGGTAACTTTGCGCTCTATGCGACTTATACCCAACCTTCCAAGTCTAAACCCATGATACCGCGCCGACCAGGTACCACCCTCCCGGCGCATTGTCATCAATGCATCTTACCAAAGATACTTGCCTGTACCACATGGACTGAGGAGGACAAAACGATCTTCTTCTGAACAACTACCAACCACCCTACTGTCAAGATAAGTGTAGGTATCTACATACTTGTATGACAGTCTTTATTCGGACATACCTAGCATGGAAGCAAAAAGGAAGAGGTTGTTGATCGCAACCAAGCAGGGCCAGGCACATTTCCCGTCTGGCTGTCCTACGGCGGCACTGCAGCAAGTCTTGCAGCAGCGCTGCGGCATTGGCGGGCAGCGGCTGGGTTTATTACTAGATGACGTCCTTGTCACGTTGCGGCCGGCGCGAAACAAGCTCCGACTGGGCTTCTGTTTTTCTTTCTTTTCGTTCTACTTTGTCTTCTTTTTTTGTCCACTTCCCGCACTTGAAGATCGTGAATAATTCGACCGACACGGGGAATCTTGTCCTTTTTGACCAACCAACCAACCACCCGACACCGACAAAGATCTTTTTACTCGTTCAACCAAAAGCCGTAACGATAGTACCCTCTGCTACTCTTTTCCCCCCAGTCCATTTTATCACGAGCCAAGAGAACCCTTGTCTCCATCTATAGAACTAGGCCCATAGAGACCCCAGCCCTGACTGCTTGGTGTTTTGAACAACGACAGCAACGAAACCCACTCGACGACCACTTGGATCGATATACCGGTATTGTCGATTGTTTGACTTGCGACGACTCGACTATATTCCTTCTAGAAGAACTAGAATATCACAGGCGTCTTTCTCCAGGTTAGTCATACAGAAGCTTGTCGTTAGGTTGTGTTGCTTGGCGCGGATTTTCACAGAGGCGCGGGGTGCTACTGCTGCTTCCACGCTTCTTGGCCTGAAAATCCGCCACTGCGCGATCCATCCATACACATCCATCATCTTCGCTTTTCAGTTTGCCAGGGGCATTCGGATGGTCGACCGGCGACGAGAGACGATTTCACTGGCGCAAAACAAAATTCACTCGATTGCCGCAACAATTGGGCTACCTCTTGTGTCTCTCTGATATGCGCACCACTACGACACACACAGCGACCAGACAGCAGCAAGCTAAGAGGCGACTCGAGGGTCGAACGCGTACCTGATTTTTCATCCCGTTGCCCCATCGACCTGGATTTACACGACTTTGCACCCGAACCCTTTCATCTATCCTATGATACTGGACGCCAGATCAGTCGCGTTTCGTCACCTGAACCTGTTTTGATGACTCAATGCCCCCAAGGCATCAGGAGCTAACAAGGGAAACCGTCAGACCAGAGCCAGACAGGGCAGTGAGATTTGAGACTTCCACTTCCACCATCTTTGCAACTCCACTGCTAGCCGCCGTCGCATCGCATTTTGGGCCTTCACTTGCTCCAGTGCTCCCCACAGCCATCGATCATCAACTTTGAACCTTACAGTACTCACGGCGACGACCTTTTCGCAAGTTCGCGCACTCCTCACCACTATCAACAAGCCTCGATCGCGACTTCGAATTTCCGTTTCGTCCTACCGCGCTCCGGCCCGCATCGTCGAGACAATAACCTGCCTCGTGCATACATACTACTACAAACAATGAACGGATCGCAACAATCCAGTAGCACGGCGCAAACCTCGGCTCAGGCAGCTTCATCCCCCGCGACGACTGTCTCCAACGGCAATTCGAACAAGAATACCAGCAGCAACAATACCCAACAAAATAACAAAAGGAAAAAGGACGGGTTGAAGCCTATCGTTACCACAGAGTAAGTCTATTGCGCTCGCTTCCCTTCTTCCTCTTACACTCTCCCCCCAAAAAAAAGTCAATAGTCTTTCGGCCGGTTAGTTGTTTGCCCGTTCTTCGCGCTGCCCTGGTTCCTGGTTTTGTTATATCAGACCAGCCCAGCCCACTGCAGTAGTGCACAGTCATGTCATTGTCAATGGTGTCAGCCTTCCCTTTCTTTGGTTCTTTCAATGGTCTTTGGTTCGTCGGGCAGCCGTGTCGCTAGGCCAAGTGGCGGGGTACGGTAGGCCAGGTTCCATGGAGGGGAAAAGCATGCCATTGGATTCGTCCTGCCCTGTCTCTAGCCAGGTTCTTTGCGCGCTACGAGTTACGACAGACATGACCGCAACGTGCATGGGTGCATCACTGGCAGCAATCAGCCCAGCAGAAAGCAGCAGAAAGCAGCTTCGGCCTTCGAGCGAAGAGAGCAGCAGCAGCAGAAAAGAGTGCATGCAAACAGAGCCCCAGCTGAGGACTCAAAAAGGACTGGAGTCAAGGGTTGAGGGCAAAAACTGGAACCTGGAACATAGATCCTCAAACAGTGTTGTGGCTGGCTCGAAGGGTGGGTGTGGCATCACTGCCGTCACTTTCCACTATTCCCATACTATGTTGAGGTCACGGTGTGGTTTCCTTGGTGCCCTTCTTGGTTCTCCTGTGTGCATCACGCAGCCATCCTAGCCCCCCTCACGTCTCTCCAGTCCAAAAAGACTGCATCATACCGCTCCTCCTTTCCAGGGCCGATGTCCTAGCAACATTCAACTATTTCCCAAAAGCCAAAACCAACCCAACCCCAAACAAGAAATCCAGGTTATTACTGCCCATTCTCTTATTGCTTCTACGTTCTACATATCGCGAACTACCTCTACATACTACTCCTCCCCCCATTGCTGCCACCCGAACGGCTCCAACCCCTCTCATACCTTCCCGTCCCCTCTAGAGAAACCAGCCCCAGGGCTACCGGCGCAAATCAGTGTAGACCAAAAAAGTCGACGACATCGCAGTATGAAGACAATGTTCAAGACAAGGTCCCCCCCGCTTTTGCGATTCCGCTTTGTGCACAACCCCCAAAACCCCAGTCCCGAAGCTTTGCTGAAAGTTTGGCATCTTGCGGAGAACAAGATCTAGCCCACCCAACCCTGACCATTCAAGACCCCGCCACTTCTTTAATCCCCCCAGCCTAACTCCGCGTCACTTGTCGCAACATCTCCCACTACTGCACCACGCTTCCTAACCCTCACGGCACTTCCATACTCTGCGCATACACTCATACCGATATAAATATCGTATACTTACCATTGCGCTTTCGACAGGGCTGCACACCTGGCATCAGCTATGACCAACTCACCGACCTCGTCCTCTTCGGCAGCAGAGGACATCGCCGAGAACACTGCCGATGAGGAGGATCAGGAGGACTATTGCAAGGGAGGATACCACCCGGTCACCATTGGCGAAAAGTTCAAGGACGGAAAATACACCGTAGTGCGCAAGCTCGGATGGGGCCATTTCTCGACAGTCTGGCTATCAAGAGACAACACCACCGGAAAGCACGTAGCCCTCAAGGTGGTACGCTCCGCCGCCCATTACACCGAAACCGCCATCGACGAAATCAAGCTCCTCAACAAGATCGTCCAAGCGAATCCGAACCACCCTGGTCGCAGACATGTCGTGAGCCTTCTCGACTCCTTCGAACACAAGGGACCGAACGGCACCCACGTATGCATGGTTTTCGAGGTCTTGGGAGAGAACCTCCTGGGCCTGATCAAGAGGTGGAATCACAGGGGTATTCCGATGGCGCTTGTCAAACAAATCACAAAGCAGGTCCTTTTGGGTCTGGACTACCTGCATCGCGAATGCGGCATCATTCACACAGATCTCAAGCCCGAAAACGTCCTCATCGAAATCGGTGACGTCGAGCAGACCGTAAAGAGGGTCGTAAAGGACGAGCCCAGCGACAAGGAAAACACTCGGAATAGCCGCAGGAGACGGAGGACCCTGATCACAGGCAGTCAGCCGCTGCCTTCGCCCCTCAATGCCAGCTTCAACCACGGATCGATTTTCCCTTCTCCAGGACCCCAGTCGCTTGGTCAGATGTTGGCCGAAGGTTAGTAGACTTGGCTGTGTGTGTAATTCTTGTTTAGTAACCCTTCCTTACTGACATTCTGTTCACACAGGAAATGCTCAATCGAAAGAAGGATCCCCGTTCCACAACAAGAATGGAGAGGACGATCAGAGTCGGCGTGAGAAGAGCACCGATCTTCTTAGCAAGGAGGTGTCAGGAATCTCGCTAGATAAAACCGCGACACCCCCCGCGACCTCAGACAAGCGCAACGTGGACGACATGCAGTTTGACATTATCAGCGTCAAGATTGCCGATCTCGGAAACGCATGCTGGGTCAATCACCACTTCACAAACGATATTCAGACTCGACAATACCGTTCCCCCGAGGTCATTTTGGGTGCCAAGTGGGGTGCAAGCACGGATGTCTGGAGTATGGCTGCCATGGTATGTAACATTCTCGAAGTCTGTTAACAATTCGGTGCAGAAAATTGGTTGCTAATGTTAAAAATTTTTTTTTACAGGTATTCGAGCTCATCACGGGCGACTACCTCTTCGACCCTCAGTCCGGCACCAAGTACGGCAAGGACGACGACCACATCGCGCAGATCATTGAGCTGCTGGGCCCCTTCCCCAAGTCCTTGTGCCTGTCGGGCAAGTGGTCGCAAGAGATCTTCAACCGAAAAGGCGAGCTGCGTAACATCCACCGCCTGCGGCACTGGGCCCTGCCGGACGTCCTCCGCGAGAAGTACCACTTCAAGCCGGACGAGGCCCAGCGCATCGCCGACTTCCTCACCCCCATGCTGGAACTGATACCCGAACGACGCGCCAACGCGGGCGGCATGGCTGGACATAACTGGCTTGAGGATACCCCCGGTATGAAGGGCGTCAAGATCGATAAGGTGGAGGTTGGCAGTCGTGGCGAGGGTATAGAAGGCTGGGCGAGTGAGGTCAGGAAGCGATAAATTTCTTGTTTGATTTGATTGTTTTTGCTTGTTTATACGTGGACGGACCGAGTGACAACCACTGGGATGGACTGGGCTGGACTGGACTGGACAGGGTGGTGGATGGTGGATGGGTGGTAGGTGGCGGGATTGATGAGGCTAAGGTTCGTATGGAGAGAAGACAGGAAGAGAGGGACGGCGGGAGGTTAGCTGAGGTGAAACGAACAATGTGAAAGAAACCATGGATGGCCCGGAGGAAGAAAGCGAGCTAGCTAGCTGAGCTAGGTGGTTTTTATATGGACACTACTTACACTTACTACTACACTACCAATTCCTGAGCGAGAACACCCACACCTACACCCACATCTTGGAGAGAGACAAACAGAGAGGCGGAGGCGGAGGCAGAGACAGTGCATTATTTTCTCTTTACTTTTTTTCACATGTTTGTTTGGTATAATGCAGCGAAGATGTGGACGGACGCTCATTCTGCAGGCAGGCTTTCACATTTTATAAAGACTTTATCACAAATGGGTTTTACTACCCGAATTTTTCAAAAATCACCTGAATTAGACTTTCCCAGATCTTCCCCTGTTCTATGATACTGCCCGGCCATGTATAGTGCACATGACAAAGTATGATACTGTCTGGAGAGTGATTGATGGTAGTCTTCGAAGGCATGTGCAAACGATTATGTAGCGTAACGTACAACTTACTTGCCCATATGCCTCCTTCCATTCCTTCTATTTGTATCCTCGAAAACAGAAAGCCCACACCTGTTGTATCGTCGGTGAATATAACCATAAGAGGAACCGTCCCTATCTAACCATATCATTTTCCCCATTGAAGCAGTGGTACTGAACTGGTCTTTTTTCTGTTCCACGTGGAACCCTTTATGGTCCTTCAGCCCTTCCACCGCCGATAATTCTTGATTTTCCTTCCCGTTCATCTGTCTGCCCGGAATTCGGTTGAGCCCCAGCCATGATAATGGAGGCCTGACCAAAGCAGTGCTGCTCAGAGTGTATCATATTGTGTCATACTGCTACCGTCTCAAGCGATTACCGAGAGCAACAAGATATCAAGCATCCTTCTAGCGCTTTCCCTTGCCCTTCTGGGTCATCCTTCTGAAAGCCTCGTGACCGCTGTGGCCAATGGGACGATGATCGGTCGGCTGCTGGCCGGGGATATAAGTGCTCTTAGGAGCAATGGTGTAGCTGGCGGGAAGGCCGACGGGTCTGGCGCGGTTGTTGTTGCGCACCTCGGGAGCGAGAACCCGCTCGCGCTCGATCTCGTAACGGGACTTGCCGGCCGGACGCTGGGTCAGCGTCACTTGGGAGCCGCTGGGATCGCGCTGGCCTAGCTTCACGGCACTGATTTTAAGAAAAAGGAGGTATTAGCAATCGTGGTGGATGAAAAGAAGATGGATAAAGGGAGTAACATACCCGACATCGATCTCACGCATCTCAATATGACGCTTCTTGTAGTCGTCAGTCCTCTTCAGGATCAGGCGACTCCATTCGCCTAGCAACCGCTCCGCATCACGCTTGATGTCGGCGCTGGGGCTCTTGCTCTTGTTGTAGTAGACGATGACCTTGCCAATGCCGCTGCTCAGAAGCACATCCTTGTTGATGGGCAGCTTCATGAGCGCGCTCATGATGGCACGCTGAATGTTGTATGCAGGCAGACTTCCATCGTTCAAAGGCTCGAGGAAGTATCTGACGGACTGGAGGAAGTTGATCTCGGGGTCGAGTACGGAGTCCTGAATCGCGGTCCGGTTGAGGATGGCGGTAACTTGGGGTAAAAGCTTGAGCTTGTGCACGGCGGGCTGCTTTTGTTCGCGGGCTTCGTTGTCGGCTACGCAGGCCTTCTCCATGGCGACCTTCAGGTTCGCGATCTGTTCGTCCGTCTCCTCTTCCAGATCCTGTTCAAATGTCGGTCAGCATACCTGCACGAGAAAGCTGCACAATGTTTGCATTGGTGAATCCTCACAATATCGTCCTTCTTTCGCCTGCGCTTGGTGGGGTTCTTGACAGCAGCATCGATGGCGCGCTCCAAAGCGCGTCGTCTCCGCTCATCTGGGGTGAGGTTCTCTTCCGCCTGTGCTGCCCGATCCTCTTCCTCCTTCCTAGCACGCCTCTCGCCCTCGGCGCGAACCTTGCGTGGTCGGCGCTCGCCGTCGTCATCCGCACCATCGACGTCATCGTCGCCACGCGACCGCTTCTTGGGCCTCCGTCCTTCTTTTGGCTTCTTTGTCGTCTCTGTAGTCGTCTTCCTCCTCGCCTTCAGTTTCATGGCCACATTTTCGTCGATGTCGACGGGCCGTTCTTCCTCATCACCAAACTCTTCCTCGTCGATCTCAGACAGGACATCAGAGTCCTTATCATTGTGTTCTCCGTCATTGCCTTCATCATTATTATCTCCATCGTCGCCTCCGTGATTGCTGCCGTCATCCTGGTTCGTCTCGTTGACCTGTTCTTCGTCGCGATGCTCAGTGGGTTCGGCAGTAGGGGAACCCGCCGGAGAAGCGGCGTCCGACATGGCTGTTGCGATAATGGGTGCTGACTCGATGGTTCAACCAGAATGATTCGTTTGTGAATTTTAAGGGCGGGCTTTTATCGTGAACGCTGATGCTCGTGATGAAAAAGAAGACGAGTCAATGGTTCAGAAAAATCTGATTTTGAAGGGTGGTTTAGTTGTTTGAGAAGATGAGCAAATGTTCAAACTCTCAATCCATTCGGCCTCCCAGACAAGGCAACTGGCTGGCCGCTTGGTCTGTGCGCTGTTTGGCCACGAGCAATTCTATCGCGCCGGGCGTCGTACGGTCACTGCAGTCACGGTGAGAGCGTCAGTGGTTGCACGGGGTGGCTTTACACGCTATAGGGTGTCCTTAGAAGGTCACTTAAAGACACTCAGCCCCAGCACTCCACCCAAAACTTTCTGCCCTGCAGACTGGAGGATGCAGGCACGCAGCAGAAGCCAGGGAGCAGAAGACGGTCACGACTGGGGCCGAATTATTTGGGACTGAATTCCAGTGTTTACTTTGGCGCGCCGTTGCCACCGACGACCGAACTTTATCCTGGGCAACTTCCTCACGATCCCTAAACTTTGAAAGCTGTGTCCCCGGAAACCTAACTTGAGCACCATCTGACGTCGTCCCGCCCTCCTACTCTCTACCATAAAACTTCCATCCACCCATCAACCCCTCAAAGCAAATGTGAGCTTCCTAACGCATCAACATCGACACACACGTCGACTGCCCGCCAACATGGAACGCCGAGGAAACGAGTCGCCGATGGAATGGGAGTTCAGCGGCAAACCGCCCGTGGACCATACGAGCCCATTTGCTTCTTTCGTGACAAACCAGAATCAACAACTATGTAAGCCGTACCCCTCTACATTACGCGAAGCAATCTACACTCGCCGACATTTCCAGTAGCCGCTTGCTGACAGGACGTTGTTGCGCCGACAGCTACATTCAAATCCCCGCCATCAACGACTAGCAATCCCACGTTCGGAGCTACGACACCTGCCGCCCGAAGCAACCTCGTCAACGAGCATCGAGATACCCTTAAACCTCCTAATACATCCTTCAACCCGCAACTACACAACAAGCCGACTGCACCACAGTTCCAAAATCCCGCCTTCACGACGAATCCTCAGACCCCACATACACCTCAAAAGCAGCCCGATGAGCCGACGTTAGATCCGTCTTTGGAGGCGAGTCCCGCCAGGACAGACATATCCGAAATTCCGCCGTACACTCCGGATGGTTCGTTCGATGATAGTTTCAAGATTCCTTCGGGCGCCTATACACCACAACCAGCGGGCAAGACCCTGTTCATGAGGGCCTATAATCAGTTGGGGAAGGGATCGTCAAGTGCTCGGCAAGTGAGAAAGCGAAAGCGCCTGCGCGGCGACCGAGACGTAGGGAGCGTACGATCTCGCCTCGACCATGCGTCCGACGAATCTGATAGTGATTGGGAGGAGGGTGTGCGACCGGGAAGGAGGCGATCATCAACTGACAAGAACGCAAATCCTGGCTGGCTAACCAGTTTCCTCGACACCGTCAGTAAATACCCAGCTGCGCCGGCGGTTCTCTCGAGATGGCTACAGTTCGTCATCAACATGTTTCTGATTGGCGTGGTCCTTTTCGCGGTCTTCAGCTGTGTGATGGCTGTACGTAACGATCTTGCGCGTGCCGCCGACAAGGCCCGGTCAAATTTGATGCACGAGATATCGCAATGTACAAGCAATTACCACAAGAACCTTTGCGCGCCCAAGTTAAACCGGGCGCCGGCTTTGGAGTTGCCCTGCAACGAATGGGAAGCGTGCATGAACCAGGACCCGTCGACCGTGATGATGACCCAAATCTCAGCAAGGAATATGGCTGAGATTTTGAACGAGTTCTTCACCATCATATCCTACAAGACCTGGGTAAGTTGGATATACTCATTCACTTGCATGTTTGGACTCAATACTAACATTCATGAAAAGGGCTTCATTTTGTCAGCATTCCTGGTCGCCATCATTGGCACCAATGTAGGATTCGGCTCTCTGCGCGAGTCTGGAGCATTGAGACCGTCCTCTCCCCGGAAACACGCCGAACCAGTACCGGTAGCAGCGCCTCCGCCGACTCCGGTTCATCCGATTTTCAGCACTCCAGCGTTTCATAATCCACAACAGGCGTACATCTTTGCGCCCATTGAGACGCCGAGGCGAGCTCGTCCGCAGTTCTTTGACGATGCGACCGACACTGACAACTCGCCCGATGTGAGGATGATGCTGCCTCCGCGAACTCCACGAAGAAGTCCGAGCAAGGGAGAAAGAAGAAGAGTCTAGGGTGGTGTGTGGGTTTACAAGTAGGAGTGATTGTATGCTGGGCACTTTTAGGAATACATGTCACCATATGTTTAAGCAAGATGCGACAATATTGTCATTTTACTCCTCTTAACCACTACAGATGACGAACGTGCATGTTCCCCAGTCCTTTGTCCTTAAGAAAGAGTGAACTAGAAGTGATCACGAAGTTCTGTCATAAAGTTTTTCAGGATGAGTTGAGATTATCAGAATCGATGAAGTCAACATTTGTCGTTCATCGACTCTGATATACCATGATGTGCTACCAATAAGGAAGTGAGGTTACCCCAACCCCACACCTCAGCTCGTGAAACGTGTAGATCACCCAGATCAGCAACGAACCAGGCCCAAGATGCCGTACATCGAAATGGCACGTTCCTGGCACGTGTATTCCATCATGGTTCTTTTTTTCTTGGTTGACAGGTTGCCAATTGTGTACGCGTGTTCAATTGATGGACGTTGAGGAGGTGGCGAATAGAGACTGTTAGCTATGTAAGAAGTTGAAAGCACTGTCAAAGATGAGGTGGAGGACGAAAAGTGTTTACATCAGAGCCAATTGCACTCATCATATTAAGAACCGTTACCATAATAGGCTTCTTGCTCCTCGAAATATCTTGAGGATAAATGCGTTTGATATTGGACATTGACGCCAAAAGAGCCTCACTCCCCACAAGTTTTCTTTGACATCTTTGTCTTTCTCCAACTTCGGTTCCGACCTTTTTTTGTGTCCAGTGTGACGTCAGTGGAGATATCACTTTTCCAGGGTCCATCCACCACGTCCACAAGAAACTAATTCTGGAAGCCGAACTAAACGGACACAGGACACTACATGGCATACAAACACGGGGCAGCAGGGCGGGTTGGGAGATGACAATTCAGATTTCAGGTGCTCGGTGTCGGATCTGAGATTTGTATGTACATATGCCTGAAGTTGGCTTTGTAAATCCGTTGCTTTTATGTGGGAAGATATATACCTGGCCGATGGATCTGTGAAGGTTATGGTCCCTACTGTACTCTTTGCCGTGTAAATCAGCTTTGTTAACCAATAGTAACAAAGCTGAAGAGGGCGAAGACTTGACGATCATGCTCTTTGATCCTTGACAATGGAAGGAACCCTTTAAGGATCGTATACGGTAACCGGGTTCCTCACAATGCTCTCCCCGCCAGTTCAGCAGTTCTTACCCGATATCTCGTAATGAGTTGACTTTAAGAGACGGTAATGTCAACTCCTCGCTAATACTTGCCAAATCTACACTTCGATGCCTGTTTGTGGTGGCCCCGTAATGTGAAGCTCGGAATATTTGCAAGGGGGGTGCAAGTGGTGCCAAGACCCCTTGTCTCCTCAATCCGACTTCCCCTGCTTCTTGCCGTGTGGGTTGAGGTTTGGTTGATGGCCCCACTTCGTGGACCGGCCGGTGGATAAGACCGCGAAGGTCCTCACAGAATTCGAGATCTTGATTGGATAGAAGTTTCCCCATCACGTTCAAGTGGTTCAAGTTCTTGAATGACTTCTCCAACTTCCCTTTGTTGTTTCCCCATCTCGCGACGGGAGCTTCCAGCAACGGGATTCGCCAGGCACCACCCACGCTCGCCCCGGCACGCCGTTTCCCGATCTCACCATTCATCAATTCCCTTGTTGCACTCCTCGGTTGAATTCCTAGAACATCTTTGTCCGGAGTCTATCAGGACCTGGACAGCCTCAGCTGGGAACAGCATCGCGACATTGTCGCAAGAGCAAGAGCACCCGACTATCTTGGTCTCGGCCGATTCTTGTACCCCATGGGCAAATTGCCATTGGGGTTCCGTGATTCGCGGTTAAAGAAAAAGAGGTATGGGGAAGTTAGCTCATCAGTTTCGTCACTACTACAACCATTTTTTATTTCCCTAGAGGTATGATCCCAAGCTCCAAAGCTTCCAATATACCTAGGTACTACAGGGACAGCTCTTCACGCCTTTTTCAAAAACATCATCCGGGCGCGTTTCCCCATGCCGTTTCCTTTCCTATCAATTTTCTTTCTAGCTTTTAATACAACTGGATCTCCTGTTCTTTTCCCTCCCTGTGCTAGCCAACACGTCCAATTCCTTGATCGCCGATGCCTCCAGATTCCCGTCTCTAGGTGCTAGACTCCAGTCCCCACTCATCGAAAGGCATGGAGCTGTCTCGACGAGCACCTTTGCAACCTGCATTGCCATGTCGTTGACGAATCGACGTAATATCACTATCATCCCTGTCGCGACCCAGGCCCTTGTGGCAGTCAATGACTTTTATGTCCCCGGTCCTATCTAAGAAGCCATACACACGCATACATTGGTAGCTCTTGAATATTCACGCATATCTCCAGCTTCAACCCATCTCTCTCCTCCCTGTTCCGTTCCCTCGGAAAAAAAGTGCCTACCGTCCGACCGAACGCACCCTTCTTCACCTTGCGTCGCCCCTGTCCCCATCGTTCGACAGTCGTCCTTGGTCCTTCAGCACAGCATGTTGGTGCGCGTTGACCGGATCGTCTCCAAAGTTTACCGTTCGGTGCGCGGTGTTTGAACAAAGGACGGCCGCCTCGAGAGATGGATCCAATGGACACGGGAGGAGGAGGAGCAGGAGGAGCAGGAGGAGGCACCCCAAGCGCGAGCGGAAGCCGCCCGGTCTTACCTGCGATATCGCCCGCCCCCTCCACTACAGCCGGCGGAAACCGTCCTGCCTCTGCTTCCGCCTCTCAACCCGCATCTCATCCCACGCCCTCCACCTCTTCCTCCGGTCCGCCAACCGGTCCGCCTACGGGTGCTCCCACGGGTCCGCCGTCAGCCACACAGGGTGTCTCGAAACGCAAAAGAGGCCTCGGACTTGTCACTCCAACTGCTTGCACCGAGTGTCGAAAGAAGCGCGCAAAGGTGTGTTTGTTTTAACCGGCCCTCGGTTTCTGAGCTCCCCGATCTATTACACAATAGATGCTATGCCCTTTGGCGGCCATTGGCTAACTTCCTCACGTCTCCTACGTAGTGTGATGGCCAAGACCCTTGTGGCCGGTGTAAATTTCAGAACACCGAATGTAAATACGAGGTTCCCGTCCGCCAGTCGAAAGATACCCTTCGAAACGAGATCGAGCAGCTGAAGCGCCAGCAGCGGAATAACGACCATGTCATTACCGCCCTCCGACGGACGGATAAATGGGACGAGGTGTTACAACGTCTGCGCAATGGCCAGAGCGTTGATATGATATCCTCGTGGCTGGACGGGACACTTCCTTCGGGTGGCGGCACACTTCCCTCCATCGATCTGTTAGTCGGCTCAGCTCCGGGTGTTTTCAACTTCTCGGGCGACCCATCTGTATCTGGGGGTTATAGCGGTACCATTCCAAGTTTGGCTTCCATTGGCCGGTTTCCAGCTCAACAGCTGCCAGGAAACCAGTACACCAGCCAGTATCCGAACCAGCATTTTAGCCAGCTCCCTACGAGTCCGCCTCAGCTGGGCCAGTTTCAGCCGAACCAGTACCAGCCGAGTCCGTACCAACAAACCCCAGGCCAGGCAGGCCATCTTCCACGCGCTATCCGACATGAGCCCGAGCCTCCTCACAGTCCCTGGAGCGCCCAGTTCTCCTCCCATTCTCGGACGGTGCGCAGCAATTCGCTATCAGAGCACGTGAGCTGGGGCTCGGAAAGTGGTCAGCAAGCGCAGTCGCAGCAGCCAAGGGGGAGTCCTGGACTGAAGCCCAAACACACGTTAACTCGGGGGGAGGCCGGCGGTTTCACGGCCTTGACCAGGTACTCGCGACCGAGCTACCAAATTCTCGGGCACCTGCAACTACGTGGACAACTATCACTTCGGACAATGGTCTGGTTCAACACCTGTTGGCCCTCTATTTCTGCTGGGAGTACCCCACGTTTGCATCCCTCAGCAAGGAGCATTTCCTCAAGGACTTTATGGACGGGCGGCCACGCTTTTGCTCCTCCCTTTTGGTGAATGCGCTCCTAGCATTGGGCTGCCGGTTTTCGAGTCAGCCTAATACCCGTGCTAACCCAAACGATCCGTACTCGTCGGGTGATCACTTCTTCAAGGAATGCCAGCGGCTGTTTTACCAAGAAGAAAACCATCATACGTTGACCACGATCCAGGCTTTGGGTATCATGTCCATCAGAGAGGCAAGCTGTGGTCGTGACTCGGAGAGTTGGTACTACGCCGGACAGAGTATTCGACTGGCGATAGAAATGGGACTGCATCGGGTTCAGGACGACGGCAAGGACGACGATGAAAGCGCCGTTCAAGCAGCCACCTTTTGGGGTGCTTTTGCGCTCGACCAGTAAGTCCAGTACACTCCGCTTGATGGCCACACGGCTTGGGTCTAATGGTGAAATTGTGACAGCGCTTGGTCGTTGGCCACTGGCTCGCTCCCCCAGTGCTCGTGTTTCCCGCAACTGCCTCCGAAGCCGGCTATCATTGATGACATTGAGGCCTCGCTCTGGATCCCTTATACAGACGATGGTAAGAATCGATCTTTTTTTGATGTTATACGAGAAGGTAATCTGACAAAATGTTCAGGCGCTCCTCTGCGCCAGTCGTGCGAACAACCATCTAACGTTCGGTCGGTGTACAAATGTTTCTGCGAGCTGAGCGAGCTTGTTCACCAGTCGCTATACATTCTTCACTCGCCGGGAAGGCCACTTACTAGCAGAGATTTGCTCAAGATTTACACACTATATTTGAATTGGTATGATAGGATACCGGAGGTGTTGCGGCTTGGACACAACTTCACCCCCGCTGTGCTGTTTGCGCAGTAAGTTCGATGGTCTCGAGTGTGTTAAATAATCTGGGACACGTGTTCTAACTCTGGGCATAGCATGTATTACCACTATGCAATCCTTTTACTGTTTCGACCACTGATCAAACTACGCATCGTTGGATCGAGTATTTCTCCGCGCGATGTGTGTGTACAGGCCGCCGATGCAATATCCGGGTTATTGCGCTCGTACTCGCAACTATATACGCTGAGACGAACGCCGTCATTCGTCCCATACTTTGTACTCACGTCTTCGATCATGCACCTCGCCATCGGGGCCACGGCCACAGTACCGGCAGACCCAGCTGGAGGCGAAGATCAAGGAGGACCGAGTCAACAATCTCACCCTAGCCTTGACCCCCGCGTAGCCGAAGCCATTAGTCGAGGAATTGCCGACCTAACGGAGATGACGCCATGTCATCACTTTGCCGAACAAGCGCTCAACATATTGAAGTATTTGGCCAAGAAGTGGAATATCGATGTGGACATCAAGACGACAGGGGGAGAGCCCGGGCAGCAACAAGTTACGATCGATCGCTACCAGACCACCCGACCGGTTACGACCAGCCTCAATTTCTTTGCACCCAACATTTCCGAGGACGACATCGACTGCAAGTGGGGAGAAGGAGTAGAGTCCGGGCACGGCTCGGCGAAGCGCGTGGAAGTTCAGCCGGGCAATATCAAGCATACGGCCAATGCGACGGATAATCCTTTGTTTTGGCCGTTTCCGATGCAAGGCCGTCCGATGCTGCCGACGGGGCCGGAGTTGTTGGAGGCGGGGTTTGAACTGATGTAGAGTTGTGAAGTTCAGCTTCCGATCGGGGATGGGTGGCTTGAGCAAATTTCCTACCCAAGCGGGTGATGCTTGCCCGCATTGGTCTGGGGAGTGGTGTTTAAGGGTTTTCAGCGGCTGAAGAAAGGCATTTGAAAAGCAAGAATAACGCTGCGCGGTCCAGACAGAAGACCATGGCCAATTGCCGGGGAGGGATGGCAAAAAAAGAATTGTCGGAGAAAAGGTTGTGTTTCAGATGGTTTGTCCATGACACAATCTCACAATCTTACAACAGAAAGGCTCCGCGCTCAGAGAGGCACCGAGAAACTCAAACGAACGGGAGGGAGAAACGGGAAGGAGCAGCAGCGAAGAAAAATAGTGAGGCTCAGAATTTTGTGTCGCGGTATCGAAAAGATTATCGTGCTGTATCACAATTGCCAAGGGAGCAACCTACGATATCCTAGAGAGAGGCTGGGAGTATAAGTTTGAGGATTTGCATCGAGAGGTGTTGGACATAACTACGCATACAGCGCACAAGGGGGAAGGCGTGGAAAGACGCCAAAAGTCAAACACGTGTGTGGAATTCACAAATGTGTGTACAAACTTGCGTCATGTAAAGAGAAGACGGGAGTTTGAGGTTTGGGGGCACAAACGCTTTACAGCTGGGCTCTCTCTCTTGGGGGTTATAGACACGGAGAGTTTGGAAAGTTGGAAGCGTAGGGTGTTCTCGTCTTACCTAGGAGACTTGGATTCGATACCCCCCGTGTCGTCATAGGCACGCGAAGAAATCGTACATACATACACTCATATTGTTGTTGATCAGCATCAAGGCAAGGGAAAGAAAGAGAGTATAAGGGAAAGTTTAAAGAGATGATATCCACTTCTAACCGCTGGTAAATCAGTGTCCTGCGGTGATGAGAGTTGCATTTGGTCATAGAGGTAATGATGTGCAAGAAGTTGTAAGCGCGTCTACCGCGGCATGGTTTCTTCACATTAATGATACCTACCAAGCTGCTGAATACATGCTTGGTCTAAATTGAACATCTGATAGAGATGTTAATATCAACTTCAATCCACTTTTTGCGAGCGATGTGTCGCACATTCTCAACTCCAGGGACAGATGAGACGGTGACAGCGAAGAAAAGGCCACATTAAAGTTAAAAAAAGGGAACCAAACATTCGACCAACAGGATGTCGGAACTTCTCAGGGGCGGCATGCATTTGAAAATGATGGTTGGTCGCCTAGGGAAAGGGGTCCATTTCTACGGTAACCCTGCAAAAAGAGTGAATGTTTTGAAACAAGCTGACGCCTTGCAGAGATCCGCTTCCCCTTGCAACCTCTTGGAAGCTACCACGACTGACCAATCGCAACGTAGAGAGGCGTTCTTTAATCCCTACCACGCCTCTCCCTCCCTTCCACTCTTCGTTCCTCTCCAAAGTGCTGGATCCAACCCTTGCCGAGCGGAGGGAACTGAGAATGTCTTCTGCAATCTTCCTCAACCTCTTTTCCTCTTTCGTTCTCCAAATCCCGTCGGTCTGGATCGATTTGTTAATGGCCTGCATTAAACCTTCGGCTTCTGATCGACCACTCAAGATGCGCAGGCCTCTCGACGCCTTGTGATCCTGACACACCACCAGATATACGATGATCTGTATGCCTTGTGAGGACGAACGGGAGATGTGTGGTTGTTTGTCGAGTGTGTTTCGTTGATCTCTTGCAACTTTGGAAACACACACATCCCACCCGTCAATCACATCACACCTCGAACCCGCCCGCAGCACACAAGGCAACAAGGCTTCTTTCTAACCCGAGGAGGTGAGACTGAACGATAATCATTTCCAGTTCCCCGGCTGTTCGACCCGTTTTACCCGTTTTCGCAGGAGTCTTGTTGGAACGAAATGTGTGCGAGTGTGCGCAGGAAGTCAGTTCCCGTCCGTCTTCGTTTTCATGTTAATTGCTGACATGACGCCGACGATTTCTGACATACATGCTTCTATGCTATCTTTGGGCAGGCTCTTCACCCGAAAGTTCAAGCGGCGAGTCACATCGATCCAATCCAATTCAGCAATGGATGGACGTGATAGTTAATGATGGACGGGACCATGGAAAAGAGCGTGCTTGAGAAACCCGGAATATGCGTGAATGGGGCGCGCCGCCGTCTCACTTTCTTTCCGTTCAGGCCAAGCCTCCAATTCGCCGGACTGTCTCATGGAGATTGCACCCTCTTTCTAATTACCTCTTTACAGGAATCTCTCTGGTTGCCTGCTTCGCGCTTTTCTTCGTCTCTCTCTCTCTCTCTCTCTCTCTCTCTCTCTCTCTCTCTCTCTCTCTCTCTCTCTCTCTCTCCTCTCGTTTTCGCTTTTTACGTGACGGGGTCCTGTTACCCTTCCCCGGCTATCTGATCATTTCCTGCTCCCCTGTCCTTCCCCCATCTTCCCATCATCTCCCCATCCTATCCCACATTCTTCACCACCTTACCAACCCCTGCTTGGTACCCTATCTTTGCCGCAGCGTTCCATTGCTTTCGCGTCCCTCTTATTAACTTTTCTACTTGTGCTACCAACAAGGGGGTATAACCTCTTGCTTATCCCCCCTCCTTCCCATCCTTTCCCTTCCCGCGCCGCCCAGATCAAGCGCCTGCGCTTGACTGCCGAACCTTCTTTTTCTAATATTGTCTCTTGCGTTATGTCTGTGTGGTGATCGTTTTCATGGTCGTGGCAGGCCCTATTTTCATCTCGAAACACACACACCGGCACATCAACCACTTCTTACAGTGGTCCATTCCACTCGTTTCTGATCGACAACACGCGGCGTTTCGTTTCTGGCAGGTCCAGCAGTTCAATTTCTTCAGCCATTCGAACATAAGCAATGGATACTGCTTATCCCCGTGCATCATCAACCAACAGTCTGGCCGCGGCTCGACTACATATTGACGCCCTGACTAAATCCGGGATCTCGCGCGACGAGCTACTATCCGCTATCTTGGAGGGTTATAATAAGGCCTCTAGCGAGGGTGTGTGTTTCGCTCCGCTCTTCAACAGTAAAGTAGCCCTCAACTGACACTATACTAGGTGTCCCTTCGACCATGATGACACACAACACTTCTTCCCTTTTCACAACACGGGAGCAGCACACTTCAACAATGAACGACATGAGCCGTCACAACTCGGTATCGACTACCAGCTCAGGGTCATCAGGCAGGGCAGCAAGCATTTTATCCGTGGCAACCACGACCAGCTCAGTCTCATCACAGAACATGTACGACTCGTCGACTGCTACCACTTCACCATCACTCAAGGCGGCACTATCAGTCCCAGGAGGATCATTATCGAAAACCAGCAACCGAGGTGCCTCAAAGCCACAGGGTCCTTACTGGTGCACATTCTGCAACGTCAGTTTCCAGCGCAAGTTCGACTGGAAGAGGCACGAAGACGAGTTTCACGAGCGACACAAGCGGTACCCCTGCCCGGACTGCAACAGCGTCTTCTGGGGCGCCAACACGTTTAATCAGCATCATAAGAACGCGCACGGATGCACGACCTGTCCGCACGCCGAGCAGGTGGTGCGGTACACGCAGCGGAGGACGGCTTGGGCTTGCGGATTCTGCGGTGCATTCATGGGGGCCCGGGACCGGTATTTCGACCACGTGGCGCGGCACTACGAGGACGGATGCAACAAGAGCCACTGGAATCACTCCCTGGTTATCTATGGCTTGCTTCACCAGCCGGTGGTCAGCCAGGCTTGGAAGGAGTTGTTTGCGAGGATGTATGGGCACTTGATACGCGACCACCAGCCGATCTTGGGATGGGACGCGCAGGCGACGGGACACGCGCAGGGGTTTTTGGAAGGTGAAGCTCCGGGGAAATTGCAAGATTTGCTCGAGTTCTTTAAGGGCGGACGAGAGGAAGCAAAACGGCTTGCGAGGTTGAGCCATGACCAGGCTATCATTCGGTCGCGCCAGGGAGTGGCTATCACGGCGATTCGGGTACCGGTTCCGAAACCGAGCGTGGAATCTTTGAGGCCGAGGTCAAAGCAATCAACGGCTTCTACCGAGTCACTCAGACACAAGTCCATACTTCAGCACCACCAGCAGCAGTCAACAAGACACAACAGCGCAGCCAGCAGCAGCAAGACCGTTTTCCCTCAACTGACCACAACCTCCAGCCCTACACATACTTCCAACCTCCACCACCCACCTCGCCACCACCTCCAACAACCACAACCACAACCACAACTACCCTATCAACAAGCCTCAGGACTCCCCACATACGGAGAAAAACAACGATCCCCCGCCCTCCCCCCTCCACCCTCAACCTCACCCAATTCCCCCTCCCACCCACAAATAAATACTCCCACCTACACTCCCACAACCTGAAATTTTCTTTGCCCGTTGAAACCATCTACGAAACCCCCGAGGCAGTCACCTTTTTCGAAACCACACTAGCTGCTACGACGAACATGACTGCTTCTTCTAAGCAGCTGCTGCAACAAGACCAGAACCAGAACCAGGATCAGATCCAGAATCAGTTTATGATACCCCCGCTTTCTTTGCCGGCTGAGAGCCTTTTGGATAAATTTGAGTTGGATTTCGGAACGGATTATGGTGGAGGAGATGATTGGAGTAGTATCACTAGTACTGTCGTCATGAATGCGGGTGTTGGAGGTGATGATGGGGCAAGTGGGTTTTCTGTGCCTGGGGTGTTGACGGCGAGTGGAAGTGGGAGTAGTGTGAGGGATGTTAGGTGGTGAATTTGCAACTGCAGATGCTATGATGGTGGTGAGGGTGAGGGTGATGGTGATGGTGATGGTGATAATGGGGAGGCGGAAAGCGCTGAAGAATGAAGAGATGAAGTGAGATGAAATGAGATGAGATGAGAAGAGGTCGCTTTTGGGATGCTATACTGGATTATACCCCCTCTTTCTTACCCTCTTAAGTTTATGAAGAAATTTGAAAGTGGTCTTGATGATGATCACATTTTGCTTGTCTACTCTTCACTGCCTTCATCGTGATCCGTTATGACCGAGTTTGGGGACGAATCTGGATTGTACAATACTCCAGATCCGTAATGCTGAATAAACTAGGCAGGCGCGACTGCCTAGTGTCCGTCCGGTTCTGCCTTTCGCTCGTACCTTCCTTCCTCTTTTTGCTCCCCACTCCCAGTGGCCTGATGAGGCTCTCAAGATGCTCACTCTCTGACCAGGGCGTGACCGCATGGATGGCAACTCCCGAAAATGCGGGTGGGTGGGTGGGTGGGTGTGCGGGTGATCACCACTCACCCACCTGAGGATGAAACGCGAAAGCAAGCCAAGCCAAGATGCCAGCCTCCTTCCTTCCTTCCTTTGAAACGAAACACTCGAGAATGGAAGTCGCCACCCACTGAATTGCTCAGCCTGGTCAGTACACTGATAAGGTACCTCTCTGTGTTTAACGGCGATGGGAAATTGACCAATCCCGTGAGAGGCTCCATTGCTCGTCCAATTCAAGTTGTTACGGTACGAGGGTAATCGTCAATAGCAGTCCAGTCTCTCATCGTTCTTTCCAACTTCGAGTGTCCACCCAGCCAGAGTCATGAAGTCCGGTGACTTTCTAACTCCCCCTCCTTCGGTCCTTCCACTGCAGCAGACTTCAAGACTCAAGTTGGGTACCTCTACGGCCACCTCTACCTCCCCTCCCCTCATCACGTCATACGAGCACATTTTAGTACACCAAACTCAAGAAGACCCCTTCCGTTTCAGTTGGCAACTGAGATGCAGCTACCACTTTCAGGCTACCTCACCTCGATTGCCACTGCCTTCTTGGATTAGCTTTTGAGGTTCGTTCACGTTTTGCCCATGTGGTCCATCACGGATCCTGGATCTAGGTAGCTCATCGGGCCCAATCCAATCCCAACAGGCCTTCCCGTAGATACGGAGGAGCGTGGGGGCTGTCAGCCTGAGGTGCTCTGATCGGCCGAGTCGGTGTGTAGAGATAGGTACCTACTCGATGCAGCTGTAGTCGACTGAGTGACGTCTCGTCTCGGGTTGGCCGTCACGATGCGGGTAGTCCGTCGTGATGCGGGGTTAGGACAAATTTTTTGGAACTGCTTCGCTGGCATGCCTGGCTTCTTCGGTCCCGGAATCGGATAGTTGGTGCCGTTGATTCTTGGGATGAAAGAGGGGAAGATACATGAAATAAGGTTTTATGTTGGCCTTGGCTGGCCTGATAATAGCGTCCTGCCTGCTGAGGTGCGGTCGCTGCTCGAGATGAAGATGAACGGAAAGGCTTGAATAGGGAACTAGATAGGGGAGCTTCAGTATCTTCGATTGAGATAAAAGGTTCAAGAGTCCCTTGATCATAACCTATTGTTGCAACTCACGAAGTCAGTTCCTTCTTTTCCCGACGGTTAAGTGTCCCAAATACTCCTAGGAGTACGAGCATATCAGCTTCCAAACAGAAGACAGGTAAGCATTTACACCATTTGTTTATCCCCTCAACAATACCTGAACCGTCCACTGACATATCACCCAGCCTCATCTACCTACTGCACGCCTCATCAGACACTCAAGCCCATCTTCTTAGGCAAATCGACATTCGACTCATTTATGATGTCTCCATCACAAACCGTTCGCTCCACCGAGAGCAGCAGAAAGCACCCGGAGTCAAGTCAAAGTCAAAGTCGAAGAAACAACGGCCACCATCACAGAAACACTGAACCCAAGACTACCACTACCTCATCTTCCGTCAGCAGCCGAGGAAGGCATGATGAGCAAGACCAAAACAACAAGCAACGACAATCCAAACAACTGAACGACTACCTCAATGCCAACAGAGGTTTCAAGCCACCAACGTCTCCAGTCGCAAGCTGGTTGCAAGAGCCGGCTCGGGAACAACCTGGGAATGAGCTTCGCGTTCACCTTCTTCCTCCAAGAGGGGAGTTCGATATGGACATGGACATGGACATGGACATGGAGCCGAAGGGTCAAGATTGGGGAAACCTGCCAACGTTTTCGAATTTGTTGTTGGAGTCCTCCTATGCAGGAAGGACTTCACTGCCATCCATGGGGGCTTCAACATTGTCGCTAGAGGTACGCTCTCGGTCCTATACACGGTCCTCCTCGTCATCGTCGTCACAGCCAGATGAGCGTACAAGCATAGGATGATCAAGGTGAAGGAGAGGTTGAGTGTATGAGAAAAACTGCTTGACAGATTATTTGAGAGGCGTTTGACGTATGGTTTAGGTGGTGGCATGATGGGCGTTGTTTTTTTGAGTTTTTACATTCTGTCAGTGTCTAAACTTAGTCAGCAGCTGGTCTGTAAAATATAACACAAAATCATTTCAGTCTTATCTGAAATTCGCTACAATGTTTACATCTACATGTACAAAATAACGCTGACACTTTGTTCATTCCATACAAGTATAATCGATGGTGCCCCTTGCCCAATACAACATTCACATAACCGGACAAGGAAGCCCCTGAGAAGCCGGCTCCAAACCCCTCCACAAATTGTCCTCTATCACCTGCTCCTCACTCTCCTTTTTCTCCCCGTCATCATCTGCTTCGTCACCCTGACCCTGGCGCCTTAACATATAGTAGTTGCCTTCATCTTCAAACGCTTTAACGGTCACCTCAATCGCTGTCTTTGTCCCGGGCGGTTTCAGGCTTCGCGTCAATAGACGCTCAACCAAACGCGTGCGCTTGGCAAGCAAGGCAGGATCGGGCTTCTTTTGCTTTCCTGCGCTCAGAATATTTTCGCCATCACCGTCCTTTGACGTCTCTTCCTTCTTGGGGGTCTCTTCCTTCTTGGGGGCCTCATCCTTCTTTGGGCTATCTTCCTTCGCTGGGCTCTCTTCCTTCGTTCGAATTTCCTCCTTCTTTGGGGTCTCGTCCTTCTTTGGGGTCTCTTCATTCTTTGGGTCTCCATCTTTTGTTGCTGAGTCCTCATCCTTCTTCTTCAAGTCCGGATCTCCGTATATTTCCAGGTACAACGGGTCCCTCAAAGCAGCTAGCTCACGTTCGATGGATTCAAAAATCGTGATTGCCTGTTGGGTAAACACAATCTGGATCGCAGGATTAATGGAATAACCGCCGTGCATGTCGATGGAGAACTCGGCTTTCAGCAGTTCAAGGATATCAAGGAAGTTCACCATGACTTTGTTTCCATCCGGCCCTTCGAGCACCTTTCCAGGCATCAATTTCTTGTAATCATAACCAACGTCTTGTAGACCCTTCAGAATTATCTGTGCACGACCACGGCCGGATTTGATGGTGTACTCAAGGTCCTTCTTGGAGCCGTTCTCCTTGACTCGCGGGCCTCGTTGTGTTTCACCAATGGTAGTACTGGAATTTTCCAGGAACCTCTGAAGGTTCTGCAGGTGGCCGTTGCTCCCGATCCCGTGCTTCCCATCCCATAGGCGACCGAATGCCGATTGCGGGACTCCCTCACTGAGACACTTGAGGGCCTTTCTCAAAGCCCGGTCGTATTGTGGACCAGCTTGACCGTGCTCCGGGGTCTTCGCCGCTTTCACCACCAGGCTGTTGAGATACTTGCTCAATTTGAGGTCATGAGGAACGGGCTCTTTCAAATATCCTTCAAGAACCAACATGTTGTGCAAGTGTACCAGGAGCAGGGGCTCCTTGTTGAAGCCGAAGTCGAACGAGTGGCTGACATGGGCAGCATTCCCTAATGCCTGCGCAAGAACTAAACCACATTCGAAGGGGGAGAACCCCCACAGGAAGGCTGCAGAGACGGCTTGATGCTGCTGTTCTCCGCTTTGGAATTTTCGAGCGAAACTGTAAGCTTGAGCTGCATCCTTTAGGAAAGAGAGCTCTGCACGTCCGCCTTCAGCGGTCTTCTCAAGTCGCAACTTTGAATCCAGTTTCTCGAGCTGGTCGGTACGCTCCCCCAGTTCGACGTCCGAGCGGCATAATAGAGGCAAGAAAGAATCCGACAAACCGAGGTTGCCATCAGCGGTAAAGAGGCACTGCAAGTCTCGCGCTGGGAAAAACATGTTGTCCGAAGGAGGTCTCTGCAATTCATGACCCCGGATAGGATCGAGCGTCCAGCCCCTTGAAATAGTAAAAGAATCCACCATGTGTTGAAGTGTGAAGACGGTGGTGGCCTTAATGCTACGTTGAATCATGCCTTCGGTGACTGGCTCCTTCCCAGGCATGCCGGCAACGGAGGCCATGCTTGACCACAAGTTTTCATACCAATCCGAAACCGATCTATCCGGATTGTGTTTGTTTTCCCCCTCGCTGGCGAGAGGCTCCCCAGTAGCTTCGGCGAGACGTTGTTCCACAAAGGTGCGATAACCATACTTGTAGAAAAGGGACCAGAGAAGCTTGATGGTATAGATATGGCGCCACTGTAGCAATTGTGCATTTGGGATCAACCTTGGGTCGATACTGGGATCCCATCTTCGGAGAATTTTGTCCATGTGATCGGTGGGCTTTCCGTTTTTATTGACGTGAAAGTCGGTGAAAAACTCCACGAGTGACTCAAACGTGTATATCATGAGCCGTTCCTTCATGTCCACGTAGTGATATTCAGCCCTTGAAAGGGCACCGTCTGCGCCAACGCCGAAGACGGAGACCGCAAATGGGGGAACATAACTTCCGGGCCCTTGATAGTCGGTAAAACATCCGATAAGGTCGATGTACCGTATTTCTTTGGGAATCATGTCATGATGATATGTGTTGATTAGACTCAGAGCCGTATACCCAATCCTGGCGGCAATGGCGCTGTTCCTGCCATCAAGTACAGTTTCCTCCCAATTGTCTTGAAGAAACACCCTGAGACGCGCAAACTCCTTGAACAGGTCGTAAGCTGCCATCCTCCAGGTATCTCCGTTGGCAGTGAAACGACCGTTGACATAGACAGGGTCGTCGATGTCATAGCAACTCAACGGCAAATCCTCAGGGGGAAGAGCGGCTCTTCCTTGGGTCTTTGATGTGCTGGAAGTTGAGAACCGATGATGGATGGAAAGCATTCCAGGGACCAGACGATCAATGTCTTCTTCGCTCTTCGGTAAAGAGTATTCCGAGAAGGCTCCTAGATCTGCACAGGCATGTTGCATGTTGTCAAACCCTCTGAGCGTATTAAAGGCGCTCCAAAAACTGTCGAGATCACAGCTAAGGACAAAGTAATCGTTGGTTTCCGCGTTGCCTGAGCGCCTGACTGTGAGCGCTTGCCATGTGGTATGAGCAATGGCTCTTGCGTCAATGATATTCAGAAACAAGGCCACAATTTCAGTGGGTAAGGTGTCCAGATGCTTGCTGATGAAATTGCAAAAGTTGTAGAGTCTGATCCGGTTGAAATATCCAGTACGGGATGGATCAGAGACCAACTCCTTTGGCCAATTCTGCCCTGGGAGACCAGCCACAGGCTTCAACATTCTCCAGTCAAGTTCATGTTGATGAGCTGCATCCCTAGAATTGATGATTGCGTGAACAGTGCGGACAATCCAACGGAGAAGAAGTCTTCCATTTCGCTTGTAAGCCAGGTATGATCCGGGCGGTGCGTATTGAATATCTTCAGTGGGTGGCATCTTGGTGTTAATGATAAGAGGTTGTGTGAGATCGCCGTCTTGCGTGGAATCGGATGCTGCAAAGCTGCGGCGAATGTGGGACGGGAAGTTTGGCAGGTTGATGGATGCGAAAGCCTAGGTTGAAAGAGCATAAACAGGCGGTTTTACATGTTTCGGTTTGCCAGAGAGCAACACAAGTCCTTGCCTTGAGCTTGAGTGTGATTTCCGCCTCTTGTGTATCGATGATCGTAGCTTCTCAGAAATCGATTCGACGAGTAAGGGCTTTTCGTATGCCATGGCATAATGGGTCAGGAACAGCCGGCTGTCCAGGTATGGCCGGCCGGTTTTTTTTTTTCTTTTCTTTTTTTTTTTTTTTTTTTTTGTAAAAAAAAAAAAAAAAAGAACAGCAAGAACAACAGTGACGCCGTGGAAAGAAGCACCCCTTTCATGATCGCACCCCAGAGATCGATCCAGCAGGTGGCGGCACCTGTGCGATGTCGTGGCCTGGCTCAAGCTCCGTTTCCAGAGTAAGATATCCGACGTGCAAACTCGACAAAAACTTCGAGTCAATTGTCCGTACCACGGGCCTTTCAGATTTACTTGGCAGGAAGTGACAGGGGAGGCTGCTCAACAGCGTAGTTCAGTCATTATCAAGAAGAACCAGCAACAACCGCCAACCTAGAGTCTATGCCGGTCAGAGCATGAGGAATAACATGACTCAAAAGCGTGCCAGAGGTGCTGACGAACCGATGGTATTGAAATGACAAAGATACAGTGACGATGCGTGAAAGTTCAGGGAAAAATGGAACGCTGACAATGTCTCCTTCACCTCTACGCCATGCTCCAAGCCTTCAAATACAAGAAACAGAAATTTTATATGCCATCCCGATCAAAAAAATGCAACCAGGAGATAAAACGAAGATAAAACACGAGAACAGAATCAAATACCAAAAAAGACACCCATCACATACCGTTACCATATATTCTCATTAAACCCGTAGACGCCCATTCCGATTTTCAAAGGTAGGCCGTGTCTTCCATCATATGCGTGTCGTTTGCTTCGTATGTTGGAGAAGAGCCAGCTCTTCAAGCGGTACCGTGTGTCTTTGGTTCGCGTTGCGGCGAGTAAAGCCTGAACTGGACAAAGATGATGCAGTCTTCGACCATAGTACCGAGCGAGCCCAAAAGCCATGGCAGGGCCCTGACAAAGTAGTCTTTCTCCTGGGAATAGGCGATCACGCTTGCTCCATAGGTGAAGTTGCCTGTAAGGGAGAGCAGGAAGAACAATAAAGCAAGACCCTCGCAAGATTTTTCACGGTAGTTCTTGATAATTTGAGGGATTCGAGCGCTAGGACGTTGATTAGCTTCCTTGTCTCCAAAGAATGGTCGCACCGGGTCAATGGCCTGAAACAAAGGGTCGTCGTATACGTACCACAAGTAGCAAAGGGCACTGAAATAGCCCAGGATCATGCCAATAACGGCCTGGGGCTCTTGGGAGATTGTGTTATCTCCGCCATCGGGTAACCCGTCCTCGACATCCCACGCACCCATCTTGTAGCTGATGAACCAGCCTGCCGCGCCAACGACCCAGACAGCTACCAAGCTGAGGGTGTTATGCAGCCACGGATTGCTGTCGGGGGTATCATCTTCTCCTGTAACGATCCTGGTCAATGGGTCGAGAGTGCTCTCCCTGTGGCGCATCGAGTGTCGACGATGAGAGCCTGGCAATCCGGTAGAATCGCTGCGCGACCGGCGCGGGTGTTGATGATGGTGGTGTTGGTCATGGGCCAGCAGGGGGTCATGTTCAGAGGGGTCCTCTACAGCCGTTGTGTCGGTCTCGTGTGTCTCGGTAGACGAATGTCGTGCACTCCGGGCGTGTCTCTCGCTGCGGCTGCGGCGGCGTGCGTTGACGGCGTTGTAGTAGCTGCATTGGCCAATGAGCACCTAGATTGGGATATTGGTCAGAATAGGTTCAAAAGAGGACAAGGAACTTATTAAACCCAAAATTGATCACTGACCAGATCGGCGAAGCAAAAGTACAACGCAAGTGCTACGGCGGTTGGTGCCAGATTTGTCCAGAGTGCGCCTGTTTCGAACAAGATGATGGTTAGTCAGAAGCGGAACAGAAACCGGATGGAAGTACCGCCTCTATTCGCGATACGACATCGGCCGATGGTAGGTGCGGGTAGGTTCCTTGGTTGCCACTTACCAGACAGATTCGCTATATCGCCCAGCAGCCAGATGATGAGGAAGTTCATGGACAAGCCATCAGCGCTCTTGGCCTTGTAGTTGGTGATCAACTGCGGAAGCTGTCATGGAGGTCGACTGTCAGCAGCGTAATTCGATCAGGGAAAGCAGCAACTTGGCTATGCTCACCAAAAGACATATCCACGCCGTCAAGCTGACACTTCCAAACACTCCCGATAGTGCCTCGCCCACGTCGGGCGCTTTGAAGAGGGCCTCCATGTCGCTTACGGGTACGGAAACCGACAAGAGGTCAAGAGATAAAACTGGCAAGAATTGGAAAGTTGGATGATGGAGAATAATAAAGTCGTTGTTTGTTTCCCGGGCGGGGATGAGTCGTGCTCCAATGTCGAAACGGACAAACTTTGAACCCGCCGAATGCAATCGATGTCGGTTGTGTTTATGAGTTGGAGAAATGGCCAAAAGAAGATGGCAACAGGAAGTGGAACTAGGCAGGTATAGATAGTTTGGTTGTAAGAGAGAAAAGCCAAAGAGTCACAAACACTGTTCCCTTTCGAGTCAGCAGGTCTCGTTATCAAGAGGGTGTTGACTCTAGAGATAACAGAAGGCAAAGATATGGCCGATACCGAAAATGGCAGTAACCAAGCCCTCCAAAGTGCCATTCAAAAGGTATCACGAGTGTCACGGTATGATCCGTGCTGCTGCGGGTTGTTGGAGGTAGTACCAAGATACGCTCGCCCTGCGCAACGGAAGCGTACTTAGGTAGTAGGTAGAGGTAGCGTTCACTCTTCACAAACTGAACTTCTTATGAGCCTGTGCTCGCTTCAGTTCTTTGCTGTGACGGATTTCTCTTTTCTCGCGTCAATGCGGTTTTTCCTTCCTTCTGACGGACCTGACCTTGACAAATTTAACAGGAAGGCACGATTGCATCACAAAGAGCCCTGATGTATCCCCCTGCAGTTTCGCCGAGATCGCCTTGTGATGGAGAAATATGGGGAAAATGGGGTCTTTGACAGCTCCACTATCCAACCAGTGACGAGCAATTGAAAACCTCTTTGTGGGAGTCCCCTCTTTTTCGGCGGCACGGGTGGAGACTTTGTCATCATGCCAAGACCCAGCCTCAGCGCACCTCGACGGCCTCTTCTCTCAAGTTGCTCGAATTGCAAGTTCGAGCCTGCCCTGCATCCGAACTGCGTTGCGTTCGCGTTCATCACATTCGAATTTTTGCTACTGCATGCACGGGCTTTCCCAATTCAACCTGAATGTCTGCAGAGCCTTTATATCGAATGTGGAAACTACTAACACAAATGATTTGAGATAAGGACGAAGAGAACAAGAAAACATCCAGTGACGGTCTGGAGAGAAACAACGAAGTCAAGCACTGACAACACTCACTCACAAGCCCACTTCAAACAGGCAAGTGTCGCACCAGAGTGATAGGCTCACGCGGGGAGTTTATCGCCCGCGTTCATTCGCTGCAAAGACGTGTCCCCGTAGCAACCCATTCGCGTGTGTTTTTGCACCGTCGACACTATTGATCGGCTATGGCCCAAGCGGATGGATGGCGTCGGTACCTACGATAGGTATGACGCCCGCCCGCCCCAGCTGGCTGGGAAAGGGCGGTATCGAAAGCTGAGCTTATCGCCATCGGATCAACCACAAGGGCGGAGCAGAGGGGGCCAGCTGATCATCGACTGGGAGACATTCATCAAGTGATGAGCTGAGCGCGTGTTTGGTTCTCTCAACTTCACCCTTTCATCTGATCACAGGGGCTTCATTTGTTGTGCATCACCATTTGATATCCTGCCAGAGTCAGTGTCTTGTTGCGGGTTCTTAACACACGGCGCATCACAGTCTCTTATCGAGTAGTAACACAATCGACACCAATACCATACACACCATGAAGCTATCAACAGTCACAATAGGCACTTCCGTCTTTTTGGCCGGAGGCGCATCAGCATGGGGAGGTATGTGCCATAAACCCACCATTTTCATCCCATATCCCTCCAGCGCAGAGCCAAACATAGACCATCACTAACACACCGCTTCCACTTAGGCTTCGGACACATCACTGTCGCATACCTAGCCTCCAACTTCGTCTCCAACTCCACAGCCGCCTACTTCCAAACTCTCCTCCGCAACGACACATCCGACTACCTCGCCAACGTCGCCACCTGGGCCGACTCAATCCGGTACACCAAATGGGGCCGCTGGACCGGTCCCTTGCACTACATCGACGCGAAGGACTCGCCCCCCTCATATTGCGGAATCGAGTACGCGCGCGACTGCAAACCCGAGGGGTGCGTGGTGAGCGCCATCCAGAACTACACCTCGCGGGTACTCGATCAGTCGCTCCACGTGGTCGAGCGCGCGCAGGCCGCCAAGTTTGTCATTCATTTCGTCGGTGATATCCACCAACCTTTGCATACTGAAGACGTGGAGAAGGGCGGAAACGGGATTTCGGTGTTTTTTGATGACAAGAGGTTCAACTTGCATCATGTGTGGGATTCAAGTATTGCGGAGAAGATCGTCACGCACAAGAGACGTGGAGTGGGAAGAAAGCCGTTCCCGGCGGCGAAGAAGTGGGCGGATCAGCTTGCTGAGGAGATCAGGGAGGGGATGTATAAGGAGAATGCAACTGAGTGGGCGAAGGGACTGGAGCTGAAGGAGGCGAGCGAGGTTGCGCTGGGGTGGGCGGTGGAGGGGAATGCGCATGTTTGTACTGTTGGTAAGTTGTGTCTTTCATTCTTCTCTAGGATCTGTCTAGGGACGGTCAACTAACTCTGTTTCGTTGCGACTAGTCCTCCCCGAAGGCCCCGAAGCCATCCGCGACCAGGAGCTCAGCGGCGCCTACTTCGAGGCTGCCGCGCCCATCGTCGAGTTGCAGATCGCAAAGGCTGGTTACCGTCTGGCTGCTTGGCTTGATCTCATCGTTGAGGCCATTGGCAAGAACGAAACAATCAGCCCGCCGACCCTACCAATCCAGAAGCCCGAGACCGATGCCGACGCAGTCGCCGCCGGCATTCCACCCATCGCGGAACAAAAGCCCATGGGAATGATGTTGGGCGGAGACGACCTCTAGAAGAGGCCCAGTCAGTGGAGGAGCGTGTTTCTTGTTGGTCTTGGCGTTGGGATATGTTTTGGGTCATGTTCATGACGAGCAAGCGTTTCGCATATTGCATCCTTGCAGCCATTTCGTTGGGTAGGTTGACATGTATCGGGTTTTGGGATGGGCCATTTTCGCGGTGATGTTTGGACACAGATTTAGAATAGGGATCAGCGCACCAAGTGGTCTTCGGTCGTGCTGTTAATGGGTAATGTCTTGTTCTCAAGAGGTCTTTGAAATGACCGGCGGCAAAGACGTCAAGTCAAGTACGTTTAACCCCAAACTGCATGTCCATTTCTGCAATTTCTTGCCTCATGTAGGTTCGAGGTATGCCATGCACTCCTCCTGGCACATGTTTGTTTAGAAAGCACATCAAGCATACCTGCAATGTCCCTCGGACACCACCTAGTTGCTTGATCTGAAGCGATGGTATGGATAAAATTTTCCTCATCGGATAAAGACTCAACCAGCCCATATTCGCCAACTGACTGCCATGAACGACACTCCCAAGATTTTCTCTCATCCTCGCGTTAGTCAACATTGCTTACTTCCCTGCCAAGTCGGCCAAATATCATACTAGTCAAGGTTGTTGTTTCGTTCTGATGATCTTCCTTTTCAGCCAAGCGTCTCTCCACCTGAAAGGGGATATGAAGCCCGTGCAACAATAACCTTCATGTTAGATCAGTCCCTACGGATGGAGCCGATTACCCGATATCTCGGGGTTCACTATCAGGAGAATCATGAGGAGCACTGTGTTCAGAGATGAGACCAACAGTTAGTAGGGCAATCCAAACTGGGTATCCCGTCAAAGCTGGAAGCGAGTCGGGGAGAGAGGTCAAATTGTTCCGGCGGTGGTTGAGATGCTGTCTCTGTCTCTGTCTCTGTCTGTCTCCGTCATCATACTTGCTGTTGGTTAGAGATGAGTTCGAAACAAGTCCGGAGTTAATTAGACGCAGTACGCAGCACACCGGTTCGACATTAAAATCAAAACTCCTAGGTAGGAGGCTTGTGAAGTCAAGCTGCAGATACTCATTCATCGTGACAAATCCAGAAGATTTGAGGGGAAAAGATAAAATGCCTGCTTCCACGTGAGTATGTGTTGAGTCCCGTTCGGCTCGACGGCGTAGGGTTGAAACGCCACGGAAAAGAGATTTGAATGAGTGTTTTAGGTTTGGAGGTGTAAAGTGTTACCCTCCGGGAGAAGTTGGCATGTCTCAGGATGAGCATGGGACCGACGTCACATCCTGGTTGCGAATCGGTCTTGGATAGATTTTTGCTATAGATTTGGGTGAACAGCAGGATGTTTCGAATCGCGAGACCCAGAGACCGATGGTAGCCTAAATGGTCAGCAGCACAGACAGTGATTTGTAGTGGATATAGAGAGGTAAGGTTTGACATCGAGGAAAATGGAATCAAGTGACGATCTGTTTCCTTTCCAGTTGGGATATAACCTCAACTTATGTATGGCATGGACGGCCTTGTTGCCAATTTCAAGACTTCCACTTGGCCCAGATGGAATTGCCGTCTTAACCGTATTGTCGGGTGAGAATCTCGTCTGGGCGCTACCTCAGACATCATGCGGCTCATTGATGCCAATGAAGAAACAAGCATATGAAAATGGCGCGGTCTCAAAGCTGGCCGTGGCCTGGGGGTGACTCGTTTGAGTGGACGAGATGGGAATCTCGTCCGTGTTGAAAGACGATGTGGGCAAAGCTTATGCTGGCTGACGGTATTCTAGCAACTATCGAGTTCGGTCTGGCGCTGAAATATCTACAATTCCAAGATGTCAGCGAATGAAGAACAATGAAGAATGGAAGTTGTTCTCCTGGTGGCCGTCGACGGGGATGAAGCGGAGTCCGGATGGGAGGGGATGGATGTCCTTGTTCTAAAATCGGAATTAAGCTCTCGTTCCTGCATACAAGGGCGTCCACAAGGGACGCTAGCCCAGAAACAGTGGGGCATCTCCAGTGGGCAGGCGCCAAGGGGGCCTGTAAACGACAAGTCTCAAGCGCTGTCAAGGTGAACGAACATTGGACAACAGTATTTCCACTTAGTCGACGAGGGCGATCTCAACTCACCGTGATCTCCGGATAGGTGCCTTATGAGATGAAGCAGTCGAATGATATGACGTCGATGTTTGGTTCCATGTCCCTACCAGAGACCACTGGCATCTGTTTGACTGTTCCTTCTAAGGAGATATGAAGGCTAGAGATACTGTGCCGTGAAATTCGAGCCTCTTATGGCTCTGATGATCGAAAGGTACTAGACTCCATAGTTCACTCGTCCAGAAGCTCAGGAACCCGTGAAGGGTTCAGGCAGATGAGATTAGATGGAGATAGTTAGTCCGGCATGGACTTTCCGTAAGACCGTGTCGACGACCAAGAAGCCGGATACCGGACGAGGTTGAAGTCGGCAACAAGACGGACATAGAAACATCGGGTATCGGCTGCATTCTAGGTCAGCCAAGGAAAACACTGCAAGTTTGTTCTGTCTCGTTGGGTACGTTTTGTTTCGTGCGAGTCCCTCCACTGGTTCTTCACGATGCAGGAGCTTCCATCAGGAGTCTTGGGCTGGCCTTGGCCCAATACCAAAAGCCGTTATTGAAGCGCATTCGGCTCCGATGGAGTTTTCCTCATAGGCGAGCATCGGTACCTTGTGCTGTGTGGATTCTACATGTTCCTGATAGAAATGTTGGAAACTCCTTGTCCAGGTGTCAGGGACGGGACTCGGAAAAATGTAAAGAAGTGGAAGAGAGGTCAAAGTTGAGGGGAGATTCCACTTGTTGCAGTCTCTCGGCCCGGCATGGGATTGAAGTTCCTTTGCCTGGGGCAAGTGGGGCGGGAGTGTACTAGCGCCTCGCTAGCGCTTCATCCCGAGACGCCAAATGCTGGATCGACCCTTATCCGCTCCTGTGATTGGCCGAAGGTAAGACGAACAGGACCCTCGTCGCTTCTGGCACACAAGTCGCTTCATCAACCTCACCTCTTCTTTCCCACTGCACACACTCAAACTTTGCTTTTGTCCCCAAACACTCGTCGACAATCCTCCGCGTCCGTTGAACGAGATTGAAATGATTGAATCAACAGCTTCAACGGTATTTGGTATCAGTGTACCAGCTTTTATTTTGATGGATATCCACTCTTCTCGTCGTTCTTGATGGCGGTTGTTGACTCGTATTGGTCTCTAGAACTCTCAAGTCAAGCGTGATATCTGGCGTCAATATCACCATGGGATCCTCGATTTGTTCTAGGAATGGCCCTTGGGCCAAGCGCGAACGCCCCATGTACAATGCCTTAGAGCCCATCCAGTCGGTTTGAACTTCGGCAGCCCCTTTCTATGCTACCACATTACATACTGCTACTACCTCCTTCAACAGTCCGGCGCAACATGTCCTCCCCTTGTGGTACCCTTGTATCACGTTTGAGATCGTGGAGACACACACAACCCCCAAACCCCTCTCCGTCTGTTCCGACCTCCTGTCGCCCAATCCATGATGCAGTGCGGTACTGGTTCCACGGTCAGAGAACGGCTTATACAGAAAGTTCGGTTGACGGACTAGGGGGGAGGCTATCCCAGAACACATTCCTACCCTGGCCGGCCACCCCGTCGGGGTCTCGTGGGAAGAAACTTCTTGGCTGGCCAGGATATAAGAAACGATGACCTTGGTGTGGTGCCTCAGCATGCCCAGCTTTCTTATATTACTCCTCCAGTTCTCCCTTCTCTTCCTTTCCATGCTCTATTTTTGCTGGTCGTGGTGGTAGCGTGTTTCTTTCATTCGTTCCTTTTCGACGCACGTTGTATATACCCAATTAGCCGACACCGGGTGTCAGTTCATTCATTCTCTTCTTGCAGTCAGCTTTGATATTACGGTCTGGAACCAACTTTCAACGCTTTACGTCTTACGATTGACTTTCGCCTCCCGTCCGCTCCAGGAGCCTGGTTATATCCTTTCGAAAATCCCTACCGAATCCGATTTCCCGCAAGCGAAGCTTCAAACTCAATCATCAAAATGCTTGTGAAGACTGCTCTTACGGCCCTCTTGGGCGTGGCCATGGTTGCCGATGCGGCCATCATCCCCAACACCGACTCCTCATCCCTCGACCGAAGGCAAGGCAGCAAATTCAACCCCAACTTCAACAAGAACCGTGCCCAGTTTAACGGTCAGTTTGGAGGCGGCAACTTTAATGGAAATGCTGGCAACAATGGCCAGAACGGAGGAAATAACGCCAACAGGGGAGGTAACAACGGAGGCAACAATGGAGGCAACAATGGAGGCAACAATGGAGGCAACAACGGAGGCAACAACCAAGCCGCGGCCAACACCTGTCTCGCTGCGGGCGCCATTCAGACTGGCTCTGCGCAAACAGGCCAGAACGGTGCTCAGGCGGCGGATGGTCAGGTCAACTCCAAGACGTACGTTGAAAGCAATATCATGAGTGTCTGTGATATCATCACTAACCTTTTGACAGCGATAATGCCAACTTTATCAACTTCTGTAACGGCCAGACCTTGACGAACGGTCAACAAATCAAGACTGGCTCCTGTAATGGCATTCGTACGTGGACTTCCAAGAGACACTCAAAAGAAAAAACCAAACTAACGCCTTCACAGCCATGGGCAAGATTCCTTCCACCGACCGGATGGTTTCCACCGTCGTCCTGTTCCCCAAGAACAACGACAACATCGAAGCCGACAAGACCTTCACCGTCCAGGTCAAGCTCAACAACATCGCGCTTGGTTCTTTCACCAACGCCACCAGCACATACTACTCGGCTCCCCAGGATCTCGACGGCGCTGGTCGGGTTATCGGTCACACCCACGTCACTGTCCAGAACACGGGCAACACGCTGAACCCTACCGAGCCGCTCGACGCCCGTCAGTTTGTCTTTTTCAAGGGTATCAACGATGCCGGCAACGGAGCCGGTACCTTGTCGACTGATGTTACCGGAGGTCTCCCGGCGGGTAACTATCGTATCTGCACCATGACCTCGGCCGCCAACCATCAGCCTGTTCTCATGCCTGTTGCGCAGAGAGGTTCTCAGGAGGATTGCCGTTACTTTACTGTTGGTGCCAACGGCGGTGGCGCTGGCGGCAACAACGGCGGTAACAACGGCGGTAACAACGGCGGTAACAACGGCGGTAACAACGGCGGTAACAACGGCGGTAACAACGGCGGTAACAACGGCGGTAACAACAACAACGGTGGCAACAACAACGGTGGCAACAACAACGGTGGCAACAACAACGGTGGCAACAACAACAACAACAACAACAACGGAGGTAACAACAACAACAATGGCGGCAACAACGGCGGTTTCGGTGGAAATAACGGCGGCTTCGGCGGAAACCGTGGCAACAACAACGCCGCCAACGGCCAAGCCATTGCCGGCATCACCGCCCCCGCCGTCACCAACTCGGGCAACGGCGCGCGTCCCTTCTCTGTCAACGGCGACACTTTCGTCAACAGGGCCGCCGCCGTTCAGCGCGCCTGCGCCATTCAGAACAACGCCTGCTCGGACGCCGTCAACCGCGGCAAGGCGCCCGGGGCCACGCTTCAGCAGTGCAATGCCCAGGAGCAGGCTTGTAGGGCTGCTGGTGGTGCTTAAGCCCAGGGTGGTAAGGTACTGTTGAGCAAGTCCAGAGCTTAATTCTACGGGCCAAGTGAGGCGTGCCAAGTTGGAGTTTGTGTTGAAGTCGGTTAGTTGGGTAATTACACTCATTACGACAATAGTTGGTTGTTGCCTTCTCGTTGAGGTGGAAAGGAGTCCAGGGAGATGAGACGGGGAGTTTCTACAAAGTTTTTCGTGTGTATGATATAAACCGTTGGATAGTAGTATTTTCACAAGCTTTCACCTTTTTTTCTGCATGCCATTTTTTTCTTCTTTGCTTTGTTCCTACATACATGCGTTAGATCTTTTGAGGGTTTCATTTCATCTACTCTCGCAAAAGTCACAATATCACGCTATAGCAGTTACCACCTCTTTTCCCCTTCAAGTTTCATCCACACCCGGAACCTCCTCTTCATTCGCCCCAGGTGGATGGATAGATAAGCCGAGGTCGCATTCACCTCAGCCAGATCTTTCGATCTAAACTTTTTCACCATCTGTTCAGACGGATTCTCGAATTAGGCCGCGTTCGGATCTAGCCTTTCCCATCCTCACCCCTAGAAGGTGTTACACCTGCCGTCTCATGTTCTCGACGAAATCCCTGGGAGCCTTCTCGAACCCCTGGGTCCGGATGTTTCGAACCACCCAAGTTCAGGGAGTTCAACGCAACAAACCAAGCGAATGGCACGCGCTGAAACCTGGTTCCGATCCGTTAAGTTGGTTACGACGAACTGAAAAGTTCGTTTCTCGTTGATATTTTAATTTTCGTCATACAACTCAAGGTGGGTACGTAACTCTAGTGTCGTGTAGAGACTGGAGCCTTCCCTGTGATTTAACGAAGGAACAAATGCCGGTTGTTGCCCGCTCCTTCTATCCTTCTTCATTGTAAGTTGAATCTGGGGAAAGAGTAGATCGATAAGGGGTAGCCCCCTGGACCCCCGGCAGGACACGCAGGGACACTTCATGAATGGACGTTCCTCGGCTGAAGATTCTCTTGAGAATTGAATGAATGGTATGCCTAGTACAAGTACTACCTTTAGGTTTAGCTTAAACCACTGCATCGCATGAAGATTATAGACCTTGTAGAATCGTCTTTTTGTACGATACGTTCGATTCGGTTCATATCCGCGGTCAATCTTCACGAGGATGGCCCAGACCAAGTGGAAGCAGGCATCTAGACTTAACATACAACTCGTCACGAGGTAACCCCGTCCTCCGTCCTCGTGGTGCCAGAATGTCATGAGGTTATATACTTACCTATACGTACCGAAGGTGAACATCCAGGCGTTCTCGATACTGAGCTAGTAACTTGCATTCCTCATCTTCTGGTTAACTTGAGAAGGATATATTTGCCTTCTGTCAGCTAGCAGAAATGGTTATACCAAGCCTTGTCCATCGTGACAATCATCCATTTCTCTTACGTTCGACTAAATCTTCTTACAGGAAGAACTACATGAATGCACCTAGATGAAAGAACCAAGAAACCATCAAAAGCTTTTCAACAGGCCAAAAAAGCTTCATTATGTAAATAACCTCCCGACCAAACCGAACCGCCATCCATCCATCCATCCATCAGTCCTATGCCACCCAACCCAGCCGGAAGAACCATGCCCATCTATATCGCACCACAGATCATATCTATCCTATCATGCATCTAACTTCACTGGCCGACCCCGTCGACCAGCTAACTCTCAACATCATCATCTCAACAATCCTCTAACAACAACAGTATCCCCCTTTTCCAATTACAACAAAAGTATAAGGGCCCTTTTGCGCCAACCATGAAAAAAGCCGGACTGCCGGTTTCTGAAGCCGGCGAAAGCCCAGGATGCAGCATGGGTGGACACTTGGGTAGGAAGAGACTTAGGTGGGAAAGTTGAGCTGCCCGAGCATCTCTAACCCCCTGTCCTTTTGTCTCTATCCTCGAAGAATTACAGTAAGAATTCTCTTCCCCCCGCCCAAAATGTCAAAAAAAACAAAAACAAAAGGCATTTTAGCGGGTCTTGTTCTTCCTGCGCTCCCTCCTGGCCTCAAGGTCGCCCTCTGCGAGCCACCTGCTGGCCTTGACGAGTTGGACGACGTTGATGACTTGCTTGAGCATCATGACGGGGAAAGAGACGATTGCGATGATCCAGGGGAGGGTGGAGTCCTGAAATTGCGAAAACAAGTTAGCGAATCATTCGAAGTTGACCTCCAAAAGAAAGAGAGACAAATGACGGGCTTACCATCTTGTTGGCACGCGCCAGCTCAAGAGCAGCGGCGCTGTAAGGGTTGGCCTGCTTGATCTCGGGAACCTGCTCCAAGAGACCGGGAGAGAGGAGAGGACTCGAGAAGGAGAGCAGGTAGAGGGCAATAAAGAAGACCTCGTTGAAAAGGCAGCACAAGAAAAGAACGGTCTGTAGTACACCAGAGAACGAATTGTCAGCTCCCATGTTCCATTTTCCGAACCAAAGCCTCAGACGACTTCAAGAATAACGCACCCTGTTAGTATAGTAGAGATTAAGAATGTAACTCCTGGACTTGTCGACGTTCTTGTGGCTCTCGTCCGAACCGCCCATGGCCAGAGTCGCGTACATGTGCATGTAATGGCTGGCCATGTCGAGGGCGATCAGGCCCTGGAAGACAATGGACCAGCGGGGGAAGGCGGAGGCGAGGAAGACGAGCAGGCAGGCCGTCGTGCAGCGGTCCGTCACCATGTCGAGCACGGCGCCGAAGCGGGTGGACTGGTCAAGGTAGCGGGCGGCATAGCCGTCGAGGGCATCGAGCAGACACGAGATGCTGTAGAGCAGCGAGCATGTTCGTGGGTGGAGGGGCATGTAGTAGAGTGAGGCCACAGCAAGGACGATACGGGAGTAACCTGTAGAGTAGGTGGGCCAGGCCCTGTCAGCAAGCTATCTTCCACGATCTGATTAATGCTTTGGGGTTTACGTAGGCGTAAGGCGCATGGGAGTTCCCGCGAGACAATGCCCATGGCAGCGTAGGCAATGGGAAGCGGTGGAAAACATTTAGGATTGGCGAATCGTACCGATCAAGTTTGGTGCAAATAGGTAGACGTTCTCCTGTGGCTCAACATCCTGCCCACGGCTGACCTTCTCGCTGGCCGGCATGATTTCAGATCTGGCGGTTCCTGGGCTCTGACACCAGGAGACTACAACTGCGCAATATTTTTTTTCGAAGTTGTAGGCAAGGCTACTATAAAGCTTGCAGCTTGCTTGGCCGTGGTTGTTTTAGTTTATCGAGCTCGGCGCAGTCAATTAGAAGAGAGTCCGAGGGTTCCGCTCGTTGGAATAGTCAAGTAGAGAAACGGAAGAGGTTGAAAATCGGAAATTCGGTGAATTAAAGACGTTATCGTGGGCCAGTTGTCCAAGTTGGCAGTAGCTGCGTCTGAGGTGCACTTGGTTGCGGTAAATCGGCGAACAGGGGGGGGTGGTCGTGTGCCGTGCGGACAACGGAGATGAAGTGCGATTAGAAAAAGGAGGGAAGATAGGGGAACAAAAAGTAAAGTCCTCTGTGAAGTGAAGGTCAAGAAAGCTGATGGTAATTCCCAAGCTTGAAAACGAAGCTGTTGAAGATGCTCACGCAATGGAGTGTAAGCTGAGGTGAGGCAGTGTGATGGGAACAATGTGGTCAGGAGAAAAGAGCCGGGTTCGGGTTCTAGTTGCGGTGCGTTGCCAGGCCGGAATTCTGGATTCTGGAAGCTGGGCTGGCTGGGTGGATTGTGATGATGGATGGATGAGGCGCTGATGCCCGTGTACTTGGACGTTGGCGAATGGGGCCAACCACACTGGAGCGGACTGAAGTGGATTGGAGCGGCCGACTGGAGCCCTCCCAACTCGGAGTCTTTTGATTAATCTCTGGGAAGGGCCGTCGGCACGGCGTCCATCATCGTATGGAAGGTATCTTCTTGCCTGCCGCCGTCCGCCGCTCCTGCCCGCTATTTCATTGCTGCTTCCGCGGTCACGGCGCCGACAATCTGCCCTCAGTAAGACGTCAGTGGTCCGTGCTTGTCACATTGAGTGGTGGGGCCCTGCATTGGCAAGAGACTCTCGTTATCTCCTTATCTACCCCTGAGATCATGCGGTCTTCCCGATCTGTTCCTGTCACGACGGCACGGACGGGTTGTATTGAAGCTATTCCCGTAGCCAGTGGGCTGGTACTCATGCGACATTCATGGTGTTTGACTTCGGTATTTCTTTACAGGCTACCTAAACTCTTTATATGTAGACCATTTCCTTTAGAGTCATTGCTTCACCTTACCTCACTACGTGAAATGCCTAACCACTGAGCTCCTGCACCATCGAATATCATTGCGCTACCGTACTTCGCTCAACTACAAAGTCTGTTTATGCAAAATCACGCCAAGCGGCTTCTCCTACCAAGTCCACCGGCTATTTCTTCTTGCCCCTTCCTCCCTTCGCATTTCCTCCTTTGCTACCACCACCGCCTCCCTTACCACCGCCCTTTCCAGACCCTCCTCCGCTGGCGCTACCAGCGAGGCCACCAGACTGCATCACAGTGACCTTGCTCACAGGCACACAGTTGAAAGCCTCTTCGACCTTCAGTCCCTTGATAAGCTCCACCTCTCTCGGCCAAATCTTCTCCGGATCCGACGACGACTCATCGATCCAGCCCTTCTTGCTGCCCGCCAACCTCCACCGCTCAACAATCTCCTTGACGGCTTTACCCTTCTTTGTGTTTCCAGGCTGCAACTTCGTCTTGTACTTGACCTTGTTCAAGGCCGTCCACGGCGCGCAGATTGGCACAACCTCCAGGATCTCGTCGCCCGCAAGCGGCGTTCCAACGAGCGTCTCGAGCGGCGCCATCTCCATCGCCATCTCGGTCTCGTCCAGAGGCATGTCCTCGCCTTCCTCCATCATGAGACGACGGACCTCTTCGTGTTCAGCGATTTCCTTCTTGACACGCTCCTGTTGTTGACGGCGGCGCTCGCGAGCGGCAGCAGCCTCGGCTTCGGCCTTGGCCTTCGCGGCGGCTTCGGCTTCGGCTTTCTGGCGAGCAGCCTTGACACCCATGAGCTCCTCCATGAGGGCACGGTCCTCCTCATCTTGGTCCTTGTACTTGGCCGCAATCTTCTTTTGCTTGCCGCGCTGGCCACGCTTGGCGGGCGCCTTCTTTGCAGGCTGTTGCTTTTGGGGGGCGGTTGATGTCGACGGAGTGCTGGTCTGCGCTGAAGGTGATGGCTGGTCTGAGACATCCTCCTCATTGTCCTCCTCGTCCTCGTTCTGTTCCGCAGAAAGTACCGGCTCCGCTGGCGACTTGGTCTCCTCATCAGGTGTGTTTGAGGATTCCTCCTTGGAAATCTCTAGGCCTGCCAGCTCTTCCGTTGGTGGCTCGGCAGCTTGGACAGCATCGCTTTCAACAGAATCGTCTTGTCCAGCACGCTGCGAGTAAAGAGGGTTAGAGCGCGCCTCTTGGTTTGCAGCATCCTCGTCCTCGTCTTCACTTTCAGACTCTTCACCAGCCACAGGCTTCTGCTCGTGGGGGCTCTCTGCGCGTGCTGACTCGGCATCTGCAGACTCAGCACAAGTTCTGCCCTTGACATCTCCGAAGTCATAGACCTTATGGCGAGTATGCTTCGACTTGCTGTCATCGGACACTCTGAAGAGCAAACCGAAACCAAGCGTCAACAGCGCCGGAGGCAGAAGGTTACGCTTTCCGCGGACCATGAATGATCCTACGGGGAGGTATTCACCACTAGGCGCACTTTTCGACACCTGGTCGGCATTCACCCAATACGCTCCCATACCGGCCTTGGAATCCCAGGCAGTAGAGCAGCACACTGACAAGTTGCCAGCCTGGGCGAGGGTCGACGGCGGAATTGGCGCATCAGGTGTCTTGGGGTTGTTCTTGATGATCACACTTGCAGCTCCGTGGACATCGGCATGGACATAGACGTCGCCCTTTCTCAGATACCGCTTGTACAGCATCTCGTTCTGTTGGGCATCACGGCCTCCGAGAACGAGGTAACCGTCTGAGGAGATGAACCATATGAACTTCTCAAACCACATTTGCTTCCTGATGGGCTGCAGAACTGGCTTCTCCTGCTTGAGACCCTTTCTCAAATCCTCGGCAATCTTCTGCTCGGCGTTCTTCAGGGCAATGACCGACTGTTGGACGGTCTTTTGCGCTTTGTCGGCAGCCGTTCTCTTCTGATCGTAATACTCTCTAGCATTGTTCCAAACGCTAAGTGTCAGGTTGATGTCGACTTGGAGACGATTGACGGGAGCCTTGTCCTTCTTTGTTTCTGCCCCATCGGCGTCGTCTTCGTCATCGCTGTAATCAAACTCATCGTCTGCTTTGTCGTCGTAACCCTCATCTTCATCTTCCTCCACGCCTTCTCCTAGCAGCAAGGTAATGGTGTTTTCCTTCAACTTCATCGGCAGCTTGATGATTTCTGCGACAGGGTTGCCTGACTTTTGCTCCTTTTCAATCAGTTTCGTGATGTCAACCCAGTCCATGCCTTCCTGTAGCAAGCCATTCACAGCATCCATGGCTTCTTGGACACGTTCGATATTGGCTTGGATGGTCGCTGCCTTGCGGTAGTTGAGCATCTCCATTTCTTGCAGTCCTTCTATTCGCTTGGCCTGGTCCATACGGGCAGCTTCGAGCTTCCTCTTGGCAGCAGCTTCGCGCTCGTTGAGCTTGGACTCCAGTCTTTGCCCCTCCAGAGACGAGAAAAACTCATCCACGGTCTTGTTGTACCCGACGAACGGCAGAATGCGATACGCCTTGTTATCTTCGAACTGCTTGGGCAGGAATGGTTGGAAGTCTTCGTAAAGGAGATTCTTTGCCTTTTCGGCCGGTGGCGCATCCATGTCTATCTCTGCGTCCTCAAACCCGGGCCGAGGCTTAGCGACGATATAACCGTTGGAGACGGAAGAATCGGTGACCTCGTCAAGAATGTCTCGCGCTTGCTGGAGGGTATCGAACAGCTTGTCTAGGAGGGCATCGTTCTCCAGAATCTCGGCAGGCTTGGTAGCTGGGTCGAAGTCGGTGAGACGGAAGACATGTTCGACAAGAATGGGCGGTAGCTCTGTAATGGTGGTCGCAAGGCTTCTTCGTAGCTCATCAGCGCCTTTCTTCTTGATTTTCTTTCCGGCAGCTTGATCAGCAGCTGCCTTTTGAACTGAGCTCTGCAGCGCATCTCTCAAGCGTTCCTTGGTCAGGGCAGGAACACCCCCAAAGTTCTGTCTGTTTTCAAGCGTGTAGGTCAGACCAACGCGCTGGGGTTCCTGGCCTTCGCCCTCTGGAACGTTTCGGAGCAGAGCCAAGATCTTGAGGTCGGAATCGGTAAGAATAATATTGCCGCTAGCAAAGAATTCGAGGTAAAGTCGAAAAGCGCCATCGCTGAACTGGAACTCGATAATGCGGTCGGTACCAATCTGCGAGACGGAGGTACAACGTCGGGTCTTGAGGTACTTGCGAAGCCTGGCGACAAACTGGCTCGGGGCCGGGGAAGCTGTGCGCACAAAGTCGGTCAAGTGGCAGCGGAAACCGGATTCGATCAAAAGCTGTTGCCTGTTGTCGGGTTTGGCGAACTTGAGGAGGAGGATCTTGGAGTTGAGGTCGTAGATGTTGGCCAGGCGCAGAGACACCAGAGCTTCCGACAGCTCATGGGCCACGACCCTGACGTCGAGAGAGGAGAATCGCTGCTTCATCTGGGATTCAGTAGTGTGTTGTTTATACCCAGTTGAGCTTGATTCAGGTGCTGGCGGTAAAGATTGTCAAAATACCTATGGTGATGGCGACAAGGTCAAGTATCTGAATCGCATCCAAAACAATACGACAAGATGTCATGGCGGGGTAGTGGGGTACCTGGGTACTTCCATAATTCCATTGTCTGCCAGGGGCAAGCAGTCATTCGCCGAACGCCTTACGTCAGCAGGCAAGTCCAAAGTCCAAGCTCTTCCACTTTCGTCCATGTTAGCAATGCGACAGCCAATCACAGTGGTCGGTCGCTGCTCACTGCCGTTGGCCCGTTGCCCTGGTGATGGATGTTGAGGTTGAGAATGGCAGCAGTTATCATCATAGTCATTTCTCTGTTGACACCAATCTTCGACATGCGATACGACATTCTCAAACCTCAACCGGAGGAGGTCGGTCTGTATCTCGCGGCAAAGTACGACGACGACGTTGACAGTCGCGAAAGCATTGGTATGTGAGGGCAAAGGCAAAGGCTCCGGCGACCATGCCGATGATGATGGAGAAGGCGATACGGTTCTGCCAATGCATTTTGGGATGTTCGACTGCTTCCGCGAAGCTATGGTTCAGGAAGACCCAATGTTCCGGTCGATGGAGAATATACAAGAAGATGGTTAGCCTCAGAGGGGGGGAAACTGAATAGAGTCTGAGGGCGCTTTGACTGGAACTTCATGTCATCTGAACTCCTCATCTTTCTCAGTGTATCCATTCCAGATTGCGGCATTCATAGGTTCGTTGCTCATCACAAGGACACAGGTAGGTGAACACGGTGAGTTGCTCTTCACCACCTATCTCCACGAGCCCATCATGTACATGGAAAGACCTACCGTTACCTGTCTGTCATGAGGAGACGATCTACCCGGAAGTACTTTCCTTGCTGGCAAATAGGAGGAAAGTCCATCCTCAATGCTCGACCTTGTCGACATACTCATACTCATCTCCCATCATCAGTGAAGTCCAGAGTCTAGTCATTCAGTTGTTTTCGGCACCTGCTCACTCATTCTCACAGTCAGACACACTCGGTGCAACAAATCACAAATGAACAACGTCTGACCCAGAGAGGACTACCTGGAAACACAGGGCGAGACTCTGTTTAACAGCTCTCGATGGCCGGTCTGAGATTTGGGTCAAGTCGAGTACACATTGCCTGCCGCCAGAGAGTCAGAGACATGGCTTGGGAAGGGAGTGATGCACCGTCCTGATCGCCAACCGCCGGAACCGCCCGCTGTCCTCGCCTCATGAACATCAGCGGTTGGCTTTGCTTGGCTTGAAAGTGACGGACTGCTGCTACACTGGAGTACGGAATGCCATCTGGTCCATATGTCGCTGATCTGTGGCTCCTGTGGACAGATACACCGAAAGTTGTCCTGTCGTTACTATGGTACGGTGGCCACGATCACAATGTGTTGGTGTTGACGGTGCTCTTGGTGTGTCCAAGTTGGTGGGCCGTCCATCCACCACCTCACTCGACCGCCGCCGATGTGGTTCTTGGCCGTGCATACGCTAGCCAGCAGCACCGCCAGTTGTTCACTCGTTCCTGGCATGCTGTCTGCATCACGCAGAACGCAGCACCAGCAGGGAAGATGTAGGGGACGGCACGGGACTCGGGACTGCAAGGGGTAAAGAGAAGATCGGTGCCGTGACGTGCGCAAGACCCGCAGCTACAGCGTACACAGACGACGTATCGCATCAAGCCTCCGAACCAGGAAATCTCGCGGAAAACCTATGCCATCTGGGTCCGGGGTGGGAAGGAGGTGCGGCACCGGTCGGTCGTCTTCCTGCCATTGCCCTCTTTCCCAGTTCCCCTTTCCACCGTGCACTGCGTATCCCGAGATCCGGCCCTCCGGAGTCGTGCTTCCTACATCGTACTCGGTGGCAGACGTCAAAAGAACCATCTCCTTCTGCCGACCTTCCATTCCGTCAAAAGGCTTCTTCTACACGTGTAGATCGGGAACGGAACCGGCCCCTTCGATACCCGTCGGTGAGGCTCTGTGGACATGTGCCACCAACCATCACCAGGGAAGGAAAGGAAAGCTTCCGGGCTGGCGGGTTAGACCCTTCTGAGGCTAGCGTCAGGAACCTGCGGACCCGAGGAGACGTTGCCGGGTCAACATCTGCAACCAGCGACAGGTGTCCTCTCTGAGAGAATGAGCTAAGCGAGCGGACAAGAAAGGACCCATTTCAAAGGGCGCATCGCGTCCTTTTCCCTTTCGCGAGACAGCGTTACAACGTGCTGATCCAGAACCACAAAAACCAAGGCGGCAGAAAGGAGAACACGAAGACCAGACTAAACCAGATACCAGTGGAAGCAATTCAATTGATTCTCCCTCACGTTGACAGCATACCAGCTTTCCACGTTCCCGACGGCGTTTGTCAGACAGTAAACAACGTTGGTGGAACAGAACACCACGACGAGGTGAAAAACCGCGACAAAGCCCGACAACACGCGGTGATGCCGTTTCCCGTTATCCATCGGCCTCCCACTGGCCTGAGGACGTTGGGGTAGGCGGCTATCCCAATAAAAACACACCTAAGCGGCTCATGGAGGAGGGCTGAACCTCTTAAACAGCCCAATAAAATCGTCCCATGGTTAATTTCGTGTGCTTGCTCTGTGCGCTTGCTTTACCATATTCTGACCTTTTGCCTAGAGAATAGCCGCACAAGAGGGCAGCACTGGGAACGAAAACATTCCGCAAGGAATGATGGAACGCAAAAGAGGCTGGGAAAGGGGTCGAGACTTTGTCGGAAACGCCAACTGATACCCACAGCTTCCATTGATCCACCATTCACGTCTTTCGGCTTCTAGCCTGCAGCTCTACTGCAGGTTCGCTGCTGCAGCCGAGGGTGTCGCTGAAGGGTTCGAAACCGCTCATCAAATTTCCCAGCCACCGTGCCACCCTATCAAGGAGCTGGACCACACCTTGTGTTGCAGCAGCTGTTGCAGCAAACCCGAGATCTTTCTGTGGTGTCCCGACTGGCCTGACTGGCTCTGTCTGTCTCTGTGGTGATGAAGGTGGTGATGGATGATGGAATGGCGCTGGCTCGACCTGGCGGCCTGCTTGTCGTGACGCCCACACACGGCCCCGGGGCTGATGCCCGGCCATGCCCTTTCCCATGTTTTTCACGGATTCGCACTCGAAACCCTCCATTCCTCCCCTTCGCTCCCCTCCTTGACGACCTGGGGGGCTTACCAACCGACATGAGTGGCGTGCAGATGCAGCGCTGAGCAGTGGACCAGTCGAGCCACTGTTCCAGTCCGAACGTCGCCTGTCACAACTCACAACTGAAAAGGAATGGGAGCATCAATGGCCATCCAATCTCTGCCTATCCATGACGAACCTCTGGGCGACTATTGAGGGCTGGACCTGTCTTCCAGGCCCTACACAGCCCGTGGTACAATCTCTGGAACAGGTCCTGTCCTGGTGTTTCACCTAGCGGTTCTAGCACTCGACCTCTGTTACCTGACTGCCGGAACCTTTGCAAGCACCATGGTAGCTTCAGCGGAGCTGCTGAAAAAAAAAAAGGCCATAACCTCGGGAGAAACTGGCGGTATATGAACGCGAAAACGGGGCACGGAGCACGGATCTGTCGCTATTCAGATTTGCGGGAGGTTGGCACTTGGCAGGAGAAGCAACAAGTCATGGTTCGGCGATCGAATGGGTCAATGGGTCGGCCGCGAAGATTTGATCGAATCGATGGCGATGTAGGTAATGCCTGTCGCTGCTCCGCTCAACTTCAGCTCTCCTCGAGCTCCCATCGTGGTCGTTTGGGAGCTTGGACCTAAGCTCGATTGGGTCTCAGGCTTCGCTGAGCTCGGAGCTGACTGATCCCAGAACGAGATTCGCGAGGGGGCTGGGGAACTGGCTGGGTACTTTCGCGGAATCGGTATCGGGCAAGACCTCAAATGGTATTCGGCAAGACTTTCAAACCGCAAAGTCTTCAACTTCCAAACTGCCACAACTCCATCAAAATAAGGGTTTGAACTGCGCTTCCTTTTCGAACGTCTGAGAAAATCAATACCAAGGTCAAACGCAAGCTTCGAATTTCGTTTTGACACAAAACCACCCATAAGATCTCGAGTGCAAATGACACTTCTCTTGTCAAAATGGTTTTGGGTCAACTTAAGCGGGACCTTTTTTCGTCTCGGCCAATAAGAAATGCCCTTAGAAGAGGTGCGACGTCTTTATTGGTCAAATGCCTTCAAAAGTCTTGCCGAATACCATTTGAGGTCTTGCCCGATACCGATTTCGGTACTTTCGGCCAGCTGGGGAAGGGGACCGGGCGGCCGAGCAAACAGAGACGAATCAGGAAGCAATCAGGGTCAATGGCGTGGGGATCAATACGGGCCCCTGGCGATGCACTAAGCCCCTTTTGCTTTCGATAAACAAGCTGTTCCCCACACCATATGTGCGTAAACAGATGAACGGCAGAACCGCCGCGGCGCCGCAAACCCGCCAGGAAAAAAAGAGGGCAAAAAAGGAGACGAAAAATGGTGGATATTCGCACAGCCGGGACCAGGAAATCCTACAATTTCTCTTCCTCGTCCCATCTCCGAAGCTTTTATCAACCCTTCGGTACCTACGACTGCCCCAGACATGACACTCTGACCGTCCATCTTCTGGCATCTCGGCTTCTGTTTTGGCAGCCCTAGCAACCTACACTGGCTTGATACTGGGTCAATGGGTGCTGTAGGACGGCTACGACCCCATTCAGAGGCTTCCCGGTGCTATGAGATCCACGCTATCGGCGTAGCTGAAGCCTGGGGTTGAAGTGAGGTTTATCCCCCAGGGGCAATTCTGCCCAGAGCTTTTCGCCGTGACGAAGCACCAGTTCTCACGCCAGCGAGCTTCCATTCTGCCACACACACCGCTCGCCAGCGATCCCAATGGAGGACCCCCTCTTCTGCTGGAGTGCTATGGTAGACCCCCCTCTCCATATTCCCCCCAAGAAACTCTCCTATGTACACTTCCAGACGCACATCGCCGTCGTCAACGCCCACACGGGCCCAGCGAGCCTCCGTCTCCCTCCGTATCGCCCTGTTTTGCTTGTGATTCTCCCTACAAGGCCGGGCCAACCACCTCTTACAATCGGTAACGGTGGTCCCGTAGTTCCCCCAGACGGACACTCCGCCCATTATTTGAACCGGCCTTGCTCGTGGTAGCTTTGCCTGTCTTGATCTTCTCCTTACCATCTTCCCCAGTCAGCATCCGACCAGTCACAACCAACCACAACAACTCCGGAATCCCCATCCTTTTCTCTACCCTCTTCGCAGAGGAAATCGACTGAATCCGAGTCCAAGAAGACGGGTCGCACAGTGACCGCCTTCTCCTACGTTCATCGACTTCTTTTCATAGAGAAGCCAGAGTCATTCTTTTCGTCAATCTTTCGTATATCGAAAGGTTGATAGGAAAGACTGCCTCTTGCGCCGTAGAAAACCGCCAAACTGGATTTTGAGGCCCGTGTCCCGGTCCCTTTCAGTATCTTCCCGGGTACATACCGGGAGCCTGAAAAGGGATCGCAAACTCATACGCACGTTCACGAAAAGGTTGAGGTGAAGGTCACCAAGCCGGCCGTTGCCGCCGCTGCTGCTGCCGGGCTTGCTGCCGCTGCTGCTCATCATCATGGACGTGAGGATCACCACCATGCTCCCGTCCCTCCGGCTACTCATGAGGCTCAGCCTCCCCGTGTAGAGCAGCGCATCGTCGAGGAGGAGATCCACATTACCCGTGAGGAGGAGGTTCACAAGGGCGACCACCACAAGGAGCATCACCACCATCGCCCTGCCAGCACTCACTCGAGCCACTCTCACCACTCGCATCACTCTCACAAGCCTCACCTGCCCCATATCCCTCACCTTCACCTCCACAAGCACGACGGCCACCACCACGAGGAGGACCACAAGGAGCACAAGCATCATCTCATTGACCACCTCACTGACAAGCTCCCCCATATCCACCGCGCTCACTCGGCCAAGGACGAGGAACACCACAAGGACCACAAGCACCACCTCATTGACCACCTCACTGACAAGCTCCCTCACATCCATCGCCCTCACTCTCACCACTCGTCTCACCATGTTGTTGAGGAGCACAAGACGGAGCATGTCCATACCCACAAACATGACCACGGCTCTCACCACGGCGGCTCCCACCACGGCTCCCACGTTGGTCCGGTGATCGTTCCCGAGCCCAAGCACAACGACCACCACCACGCCGCTCCTCACTATCCTCTGGAGCCGCAGGAGCACCATTCGCACACTCATGTGCACTCGCACACCAGGTGAGTTGAAATTTGGCCTTTTCTCTGAAGCAAGATCCGTTTTCTGCGTTTCCGCTTTTTCACACACCCCGTCACCGTTCCCTTTCCTTTCAGCCATTCCGTTTTGAAACCGAGGCCCGCTTCTTGGCCGGGGAGGGCCCAGGTGGGATTGCTGGCGTTTTGTTCTGCTTCCGCGGCGGTAACGTTCTGAGCTGCAAACCAGTCCAGCTGGTAGACCCCTGACAGAAGCGGCTGGTTCTCGCGCGCGAGTGCGTTGCAAATGGCTAGCTGGAGCGGTCTAGGGGCTGGCGAGCTCGTAAACCAGCTGGTCTTGCTTTTTTGCTTCACCGCTCATGGTTAGGCGCGGCAGACCCCCCCAGCCTCTCAAAGCATTCCCCCTTTTGTATTAGCTCCATGGTCCACTTACGATCAAGGGATGGAGCGAGAAAAAAAAACACTCGATGGTCGACACTGTACCAAATCCCCTTTTCGGATGACAGCACTACCCAGCCCTCTCAAGCCCTCTCTCGAGCCCTCTCTTGTGTCTGTTTGTGTGCGTCTCTGCTGTTTTCTACGCGTATATCTAACCCAGCAAATCTCCCCTTCAGTGGTCACAACTTTTCTGAACCATCCTTCGAAAAGCCTCATCATCACCACTCGTCTTCTCATCATCAACAATCCTCCGACAGCGCCAGCGCTATCGACATTGCTGAGCATCAATACCGGTCCAAGTTCCAGCCCGCCTACCACAACGAAGGTCACGTAGTCGGTTCCACCGTCGACGTCGCTAGCTACCGTCCCAGCCACAAGGAGTCCACCCACGTCGACGACACTACTGTCGACTTCCCTGCACTCCCTGCACCCCCTAGATCCACTTCTTACAAGGAGAAGATCGTTGTCGACGAGACTACCGTCGACTTCCCCACCTACCGCCCAGCTCATAAGAAGGCTCCCAGCCTCTACAGCGAGTCCACCGTCGACATCCAAGAAAACGAACTTTCCCTAGTCAAAGTTTCTAATAACAACACATCCTCCAAAATGGCCTACTACGACGACGACGGTAAGCACACACCCCCCTTCCATTTATATATCCAACCAACCCTCCATCCATCCATCCATCCTTTCCTTTCCTCCTTCATCATCCTTCCTTCCGACACTTGACTCTTTTCTACTTTCTTTAATCAACAACCTCAACAAACAATCTCTAATCATGCCTTCCTTCAAATCAGCTCACGGTGCCGAGGTTGATGCCGCTCCCCGTGCCACCGGCACCACCGGCACCGGCTCTGCTTCCCAGACCGTCACCATCCCCTGCCACCACATCCGCCTCGGCGACATCCTCATCCTCCAGGGCCGCCCTTGCCAGGTGATCCGCATCTCCACCTCCGCTGCCACCGGCCAGCACCGCTACCTCGGTGTCGACCTCTTCACCAAGCAGCTCCATGAGGAGTCCAGCTTCGTCTCCAACCCCGCCCCCAGCGTCGTCGTCCAGACCATGCTCGGTCCCGTCTTCAAGCAGTACCGCGTCCTCGACATGCAGGATGGCTCCATCGTCGCCATGACCGAGACCGGCGATGTCAAGCAGAACCTCCCCGTCATTGACCAGAGCTCCCTCTGGAACCGTCTCCAGAAGGCTTTCGAGTCTGGCCGCGGCTCCGTCCGTGTCCTCGTCGTCTCCGACCACGGTCGCGAGATGGCCGTCGACATGAAGGTCGTCCACGGTTCCCGCCTCTAAACAAACAAGTTGAGAGGAGTGTGGGTTTCCGTCATCAACCGTTCCAATAATACGACTTTCACACACACCCCCAATCCCTCTTCCTGAAATCGGACACAACCAAACGACAGAATGGAAAATTGGGGGGGCGTGGATAATAAGGGCTGCTTGGATGTTATGATATGGTCTCTCTGATGGGATGTTTAAAGGGTCTTGCTTGGTCATTGGCTTTGCTTTTTGCGCGTGCGTCTTAGAAGAATTTGATGGGTTGGATAATATTGTACTGGTAGTTTTACTCCCTCCCCATCCATGTATATGAAAAATGTAATGGAAGGAGTCGTCAGTAATACAACCTTTTAAAAACACAACATCATCCTCTTTTCAATTGACTAGATCGTGAACAGCAATTGATTGAAATCATTTCGAGTTTGGAGGTCAGTTCACTCACCTTCAGCCCCCCTATAGTTCACAACTGAGCTGAGCTTCCTCACCTTAGCTTGGGACGGAAGGGATGTCAACTAACATTGGCGCATAGACTAATGATGGCTTCGCGCTCTGATTGGTAGAAGCTTGGTCGATCATTGTCCTAACCAATCGTTGCTTGTTTCTTTTTGTAAGTCAAACTATTGATACGCGCCGACGAATGGCAGAGCTAGGACGTCATGATGGAGGGTGGCAGCCGGGGATGAAGCTGCGTGGTGCCCGGTCAGCCCGGTCTTCTGTTGCTTATAGGTACCTTATTCATCCTCTGAATCGCGTTGTTGAAAGGACGAGACGAGACAGGCAGATCGAGGCAACCACACCACACCACACCACAGCAAAAAGAGGGTGGTTAGTTCGCTCCTCCTTTGCACGGAAAAAAAGAGGTTGCTGCGCCGTACGACCACTGCAACTCGGACGCGGGTCATTGATAAGCAGCAGCAGCAGCAGCAGCAGCAGCAGCAGCAGCAGCTACCAACCCCTCACGGACGGCATGCGACGCCCACAAACACGAATGAACCACCACCTTCTCAATGAGGAGAAAGCCTTGACCTCCTTCTCCAACATTGTCCATGTACCCCCGCGTTTGAAAGGGTGACAGTGGGCAGGATGTGGTACCGCCTTCGGGCCATCAAGGGACTCGGTCCTATCAGTTCTGTGGCCAAACATCGGATGACTGTGTGTAATACATACAGGTGGAATCCCGAAACAATTTGCATGATCGTGACCTTTCAGCTCTTGTCCTGCATCAAACACTTCACAGACTGAAGTCCATTGGTGCTGACAATCTGAAATCCGAAACTCGAAGAATACCTCAGTACACCCCAAGTAAACAGTACATACAACCAGAGAGCACCATATTAGCCGCAGTCCTCATTATGGGTGCTTCACAGTCAAAGATCCCTTTCGAGGAAAAGGTTGTTATCGGCACAGATGATGAGGAATACGTCCATGTTGAGAATGAGCTCACAGGCTCAGGTGAGAAGGGAACAGCCATCAACATCGCCAAAAGCCGTAAGCCCGAAGGTCTTTCCTCCTCAACGGTCTCCAAATGGGAGAGTACACTGCTAGAAGATCCCAAGAACAGGTTAATGATACCCCTAAGGCATCATGAAATGAGAGTACGTTCACTGACATTATCGCGCTCATCAGGTTGGCCTTGTCGGCACTGAGCGCCGCCAACCCCCGTGGTGTCCTCCTCTCCCGCGCGGCCAAGATCGCAGATCAGCAGGTCTTCAACATCAAGATCCCCTTCGAAGGAGGCCCCATCACCAACCAGCGACAAAGCGGGCGCTGCTGGCTCTTCGCCAGTACCAACGTGTTCCGCGTTGCTCTTATGCAAAAGTACAACCTGGACCAGTTCGAGCTGTCTCAGGCGTACCTCTTCTTCTGGGACAAGCTCGAGAAGAGCAACTGGTTCCTCGAACAAATCATCTCCACGGCCGACCAAGACCTCGATTCTCGTTTGGTCCAGCGCCTCCTCCACGAACCCCTGAGTGACGGCGGGCAATGGGACATGGTCTACAACCTCGTCGACAAGTATGGTCTCGTGCCGCAGTCTCTCTACCCGGACTCGTTCAACGCCAGCTCCAGCTCTATTCTGAATAGCATCATCTTTACCAAGCTGCGCGAGTACGCTTTGGTCTTGCGCGATCTCATCTCTTCCTCCAACTCTCCACCAGCACTCGAACAAACGCTACGCGACACAAAATCTAAAATGATGAAAGAAATCCACGCCATCCTCACCCTCACCCTCGGCCCTCCCCCCTCAGCAACCGAAGAATTCACCTGGTCCTTCGTCGACCGCACCAACAAAGCCCGCACCGTCCGCTCCACCCCGCTCGACCTCGCAAAGGACATCTACTCCTCCCAATTCCGCATCACCTACACCGGCACCATAAGCCGGATGGTCTCCCTCGTGCACGACCCGCGCCACCCCCCTCTCACTCTCCTAACCGTCGACCGGCTAGGTAACGTCGTCGGCGGCGCCTCCCGCAATGTTACTTACGTCAACGTCTCCATGTCCACCCTGAAGCAAGCATGCGTCAACATGCTCAAAGCCGGACAACCCATCTTTTTCGGTAGCGATGTCGGGAAATTCAGCGATCGCGCCGCTGGCGTCATGGACCTGGATATCATCGATTACGAGCTGGGGTTTAATGTGTCTTTGTTGGGTGCTGATAAGGCGAGTCGGCTCAGGACGGGAGAAAGTCTGATGACGCATGCTATGGTTTTGACGGCTGTGCATGTTGATGAGAACGACGGGAACAAAACGGTGAGGTGGAGGGTGCAGAATTCGTGGGGGGCGGATGTTGGGGAGAAGGGGTGGTTTGTGATGAGTGATACGTGGATGGACGAGTTTGTTTATCAGGCGGTGGTGGATGAGAAATTCTTGGGTAAGGAAGTGAAGGAGGTGTTGGAGAAGGAGCCGGTGGTGTTGCCGTTGTGGGATCCGATGGGGTCTTTGGCTGCTTAAGAGTTTTGCCTCTGGTCGGCTGCTGAATGTCTTGTCACTTGAGTATGATGATGTTATGAGGTGGTTGATGGTTTTGATGAAATGTTATGACGGGTGGGAACTTGAACAGGGATGGCGTCGGATGGATGAGTGGACCAGTATTAGCAATTGATAACATATTAAATATACCTGATTCAATTGCAAATTTGTCAAGTTATTCATCTAGTATAGTAGGGTTACTATCAGGTTCGCTCCTCACAATTCGATCTGATAATGGGACTTTCTCGTCCTTCACTAAGACCCCGTACAAAGTGGAACTCCCAAGTTCAGGCCATATGATGACTTCTACGCAGCCAAGTGGCCCGGTCTCTGGCTGAAGTATAGGATTGGAGAGCGGAATGCTTATCGCCCTATTCTCTTTTCGACATGGTGGTTGAAGACACTATAAGAGCAAACTCATATCGTAGCTGTACCACAACTATTTAGGCTCTGAAGTACATGGCTGAGTAAAGAAGAGGACATCCATCGTTCATGAAAGACAAGGAAAAGGATGAAGTGAGCATCCTGACACTTAACTGATATGTGCCATCCCCAGTAATCGGTTGGTTCTATCACGTTCCGTCTCCTTGTATCCTGGTTAGAGATGTAGAAGGTTGATAAGACGCTCAGGAGATAGAGGACAAGAGCTTTGCGATGATAGCTGTTGCAACGTTTTTTCGATAATTTCGGTTGAAAGTATTTCTAACTTCCCACTTGTTTTTTATCTGGTGAAATGAGGTTGACTTTGCTTGCTGCCTAACGTATATCAAGCGCAGACCTCGTCTCTACCCATGCCCGTCTTGACTTTCGTTCCAAGTAGTTTGCTATAATATCGTATTTATGCAGCCTGGTTACAATCCTCGGTCTACACTCACGAACCAGGAACAACCTACCCACTCAAAACCCGTCTTCGCATAAATTGAAGATGTGTATCATCAACTGCGCCGCAGTCGTGCCTCTTGATCTCCTATCGTCAGCCTCATTTACCCAGTTAACCCAGCTATATCCATGGCGAGTAGTGCCAACTCACTCAGATCAACAGTGTCGGCAGAAGAAGCTCATGAACATTGATGGTTCCTGTGTGGTTCGCTACTTGGACACTTCTTTGCTGTTCTGTACGGATGGCTGATGAGATGGATTAAAGATACGAAGCTTTTCCTTCCTGAATAGGCGTACTAGCATCGCATGGTGAACTGTGTCACAAGATACCTGTACTAGGATTCAAGGCTCGGTTAACAACCGATGTCTTCCCCAAAGCTTAAAAAATCCATCACTAATGCTATTAAGCGCAATTCCTCAACAATCAAGTTGCCTGTAATGTTGGGAGCTAAAAGACTGCCCGCATAGGCTACGAAATTAGATGCTGGGCTCAAAGATTTGATTACCGCCTTGCTCAACAGGGTAATAAAATTCTTGAATCTCTGTTCACATGATTTTGGGAAAAAGTAGCACAAGAAGGTGTCTATTTCTTGTCAGTGACTGGGCTAACAGTAGAAGAACATGCTTTCTCTGAGTCATTTCAAAATGCCGGTCTTTGCGTGAGTACACGTAGGGCTTTCTGAAGACCCTGAGCGCCGACAACTGAGGTACACAATACTCATTGGATATCAAGATCATCACCCAGGGAACAAAGGATAGAATTTAGCCGAACTGGAAGAGCAAAAGAGTCCTGATAAGCAGCCATGTCATAGCCCCATGCCATGTAAATGTATTTCAGCGAGGACAACTAGTCGGTCCTGAGATCACTTGCGTCTAGCAGACTCATGGCCACTTGAGAGACAGGCAATCACGGATGACTGGGAACAGGGCAGTGGTCACCGAGAGACGATAGCATCATTTAGAATGTGGTTCTTCAGGAATAATCCAAAAGACAAACCAACATCCATGCAAAGATATGATTTCGGCTCACCTTCACCCTCGTGTTTGCTTCGGTATAATTCGCGTGCCTGAAGAGCAGAACATGGCCGGAACGGATAACCATGTGTTACCCCACTCGGGATACTTGGTAAAAGACGTGCATGATAATATTCTGGTTGCCGGCTGTATGATTTCGATCACTCATGGTGTGGTCGGGTTTGAACGGATGGCTGCCCAATGCCTCAAGCAATGACTGACCTCCGTTGAGGAAAACCTGAAACCTAGACGCCGTTTCTGCACTTGAGAGTCCACTCAACGGGAGCATCGGTATAGGAAACGGGAACGACGGGCCCTCGCATGCGAGAAGAAAAAGAGAAGGTGGCCATGAAGAACTTAGAGGGTGCTGAAATGATCGGCGTCTCGAAACTTGTTCGCTTCCATGCTCGACTGCATAGAAGGAACGCCCAGAAGGGAGGAAGAGGGACGAACTGAAAGTTGGAAGGGAGAAGTCGTGATGGTGGTGCTGTGCAAACCGGCTCAAGGTGAGGGAAGGGAAGGAAAATCCGGAAACGGGGGCGAAAAAGAGCTTGATATGATGGAGGGTTATCGTGTAACAGCTTCGTCATCCAGGGCCTAAGGCAAGTTGATGAGCAAGTAAATGGCCTCTATCTCTCCACATTGCGTGTGAAGCGAGGTTCGTATACTATGCCGTGCTCACCAAATCGACACAAGATGATGTCGCGTCTCACTGAGACCAGAGAACTCGAGAAATGGCAACATATAAAGGACATGTTAACCACAGGGAATTTCCCTGAATGGCCGGAAGGTCGAACAATGGTGAATTGCTCGAGTCGTGGCGGGCAGACTATACTGCTGCGACGACATCAATCATCAGCATGGAATTCGAAAGGGTGATTTATGTTGTACTTGGTGATTTGGTGTTTGGTGTTTGCCCGACTCGAGGTGCTGTGTGACAAGAAGCAGATGTGAAGAAGACAGCTGACGATGCTGACTGAAAAGACAGTTGGTGATTTCCGGTCTGAAGAAGGGAAAGACGGATTTGGAGTTTGGGGACGTCATCTTTTCTTGATTTCTTCACCTTGACGGCCTAGAAAGTGGATCCCTGTTAGTGCCGTGGCCCCACCCATCCCTAATCACTATCACCAACATCAACCAGAACGAACCCTAGAGGTAACCTCAACCACTCATCGATATGGTGTCATACAAAATCCTTGAGGTCAGGAAATAGATGGGCTTGTGTACCAGTGAGCATCTTCCTTTTCATCTTCAAATCGACTGTCGCTCACCCAAATAGTAGTGAGTGAGAACCTTCCATCTCGTCTTGACGACACGAGGTTCATCCGATGTTACTGCCCTGAAGCGCCGGCTCCAACGCCCCGGCACCCCGGAGACGGGACGGCGGGTATCCCCACCCCTATTGGAACCCAAAAGTCCACCTTTCCAGGAACTCCAAGGCACAACTACGCGCTAGGGCATTGGTCTTGAAGCCCAAAACCACAAAGTTGAATGTCGGTCAAGCCATCACGGGAATGTTGGCTTATTAGTTCGGTGGACGGGGGACGGGAGCTCTTGATGAGATTGGTACTTGTTGAGGGTTTCACCGCTTGAAACCAAGAGTGTGGTTGTTAAAGGACACAGGATACATGCTCTGTAAGACACTCTTTCGAAAAAAAAAAAAAAGATATCGAATGGCAGCCTGTGGCCGATCGGCTTTCACTATCCAAATCTCAGATCACTCACAAGATCCCCGTTACTCTCTGATGTGCAGAAAGTGGTGGTTCGGTACGAGGGAGTCACGGTAGCCTCCTCAGGTACACAAGAATTTCCAGGGTCCTGCCAACAGCCGAAGGTGTGAGAGAAGTGGGGTGTTCACCGGGAAGCATTCAGCAAGGTTGACCTGAATGCCGTGACATGGGTACCTAGATGACCGAGGATGTATGGTATTGGAAGATGTGAAAACGAGGAGACATGTTGGGCGTCTCGTGAGGGTAGGGTAGCCAGCTCGTATGGTAAACGTGGAAGAAATCAGGCTGACACGCCACCAGTGTCGAGACTCGAGAGCACTTGGCCGGTATATAGTAGTGTTACTGTACACAGCAAAGACTTTGCTCTGTCTGTCCGTAGGCCACTCTCATCTGCCTCACGTTACCTGGTAGACTGAACTAACACGGTATACGAAATTTTGGAGGCTAAACACCTAGAAAGAGTATACAAGTCAGCTGTTCGCTGTCACAGAGTTCCACTTGCTTGCTGTTCGACTCATCTGAACTCAGCTTCCTTTCATGATCTGATCTCGTCGGATGGTAAAGACCAAAATAGATCGAGCACTTGTCTTCGGCCGAGGGCATATCCGCTCGCTTCAACCTCCACCTAGTCACTAGCCTCATCGTCTATCTGCCCAATCGTGTTGGAAGTACATGCTCTCGCGGGTCCCTGGCGAACAGTCTGAGGCGAACGGCCAGTCACGGGTTTTGTGGACAAGAGTTCCATGGACGTCCCTCAAGCTCTTCCCAACTTTCTCATTAGCTGATCCCGGCGTTTCCAACTGCGTACCCTGGCAACTTCCTGGCCTGCCGGGCAACTTGGCATCCCATAATCCCTGCCAACACCCCGCCATACGCAATTGCCCTTCTGCCCGTTCTCGAGTCCCTCTTTGGCCCCGCCTGCCCTCACTCATCAGCAGCGCTCCTTCCTGCCTCCAAACTTCTACGACACCACACCACTTTTGCCTGCTTTCTTCTTCCTACACATCTCTGATTCTTTCCTTCCGTCTTTTCCGCAATCGTACCCGAGAAGGGAAACTCAACTGCTCACAGCCGAAACTAGAGCCGACTCTGACAACCGTGACCTTGGCGCTCGAGTATCTCGCCCTTCCTTCTTCAGACAGCGCAACACCCTTCCGTCTGATTGTTGCTTTTCTCACGTGGCCATCCCGAGTATACGACTTGACTTTACCGAGCCTTCCATCCCACCTTTTGACTCATTTCATCCAGTCATCCCTCTCACGCGACATCAACGCCATCCTGAACCGATCTTCCACCCTCCAAGAACTTTTGAACGTCCGTCGTCCTTATACTTCCCTCGAGCACGCCGGTCGTCACAATGACCGATCAAGGCAGATACAGATATCCGTCTGCAGCACCACCAGTGGGGAGACGGTCCCCTCCCATGTACAATCCCGCACGCCTTTCCATGCCCATAACTGGTGCTGGAACATATCAGTCACTATACGGAGGCGAGATCCCAGTTCTTCCTACAACTCATGAAACGCTTCCACTTCGATCGCCAGTATCCGCTACTACCGACTATCGCCCAAGCACGATTCCTATCGATTCTGGTAGCTATGCTGTCAGAAAAGAGCCCATCCCACGGAGCACCAGCGTAAAGGACCATGGCACCAGAAGTCACCGATCTGCTACCCTCGACGCAGCTTCTAAACGCCCCATCATTAAGCATGTGCCCGAATCGCCCATCTGCAGCAGCATCCGATCGGGAAGCCCATCACGCCCTGTCTACAGAGGCAGCGATGAGTTCTATACACAACCTGCCTCATCCATAAACCGATCACGAAGCGTGGCACGCGCTCCGTTCAGCGCCAACATGGATGATGCCGAATACCAACGTCTAAGGGAACGCACCGACCGGGACAGACCAGAACATGAAAAGCTGTATGGTTCCTCAAGAGCTGCCGACTTGTATCGTGCGTCACGCCCAACAGTGCTCTACTCCAACACCCCTCGCGGCGCTCCAGGGTACGACGAAGAAGCATTTGTCGAATATACAAAGCCAGGTGAATTGGCTCGCTGGGATCTCGAGCATCCTAGGAGGAACCGACGCGAAAGCATTGATCACTACTATCGACCAGCAGTCAGTGTATCGTCAGATGTAGGACGCCCGTTCGATACCATTGACCGACGGCTCCACGACCCGCTACCGAGTGCTTTTGGTTATGACAAACCGGCGCGAGATGCAATTTCTGGACTGTATGACCATAACAGCGCCCGCAACCCACCGCCTTCAGAAGTCCTTTCTGATACGGCGGTGCGTCGACCTCCTGCGCTACTTGACTCTCCGCTACCTCCAGGGTCATCGGCTGCTACAGAGCGCAGTTCACGTCGTGCTGCCTCTCGTCCACGCCCAATCTCTCTTATCCAAGATCCGCCAAGCCGTTCGGCCCACCCTGATGAGTATTATCGAGCCCGGGATGACGGCTACTACAAGGACGATGATGTCTCACAGCGTGGATTCGGCGTCCGGCCTGCTGCCAAGGATCATGGAGAACGCCGAAGGTCACCTCGGGAGAAGCAATATTATGATGAGCGGCGGGACCCGCGCGACCCGCGTGAACCGCGTGAGCCCAGGAGAAGGTCTGACGAGGACTTGGAGGTTGTCAGACATAGGCACCATGATGACCGTGAATCACGGGATTATCACAAGCTGCCTCCCACCCGAGATTACTTACCAGACGACCATCGAGAAGCCAGGCGTGACAAACAGGTCCCCGCCAATGACATCCCAGTGGCCGCAGCTATCAACGGCAGAGACGGTCGAGTTGATAGGGAAATCGAGTCTCCAAGACGGCGGTACGACGACGACTATGAGCGCCGTGATCCAGATCCACACGCTAGGACCAGTCGTCATGCGGACGATTATGAGCGCAGAAGGTATGAGGACCCTGAGCCTCGCCGGCCCAAAGAGGACGACTATGAGCGTAGGAGGCTTGAAGATCCTGAACCCCGTCGGCTTCCGCCCAAGGAGGATGATTACGACCGTCGGAGGAGCGATGTGCCTGATACATACTCCCGGGTGAGCCGCAACGATGACGATTATGATCGCAGGAGACCTGATGACTACGAATCCCGTCCACGAACCGGCCATAGAGACGATGATTATGATCGAAGGAGGGATGAGGACCTTGAACCACGCAAACAGATCGAGTACAAGGACCCAGTTCATGATCGCAGGCGAGATGATGAGCTTGATCATCATGCACGAGCTGATTACAAGGACCAAGACCATGATCGCAGGAGACACGAGGAGTTTGAGTCTCACAAGCGAGCCGATCCTAGAGATGCGGATTACGACCGAAGGAGGGTTGATGATCTCGAACCTCATACACGGACTGCCGCTAGAGATGAGGATCGTGAGCGACAGAGAACCGACGACCCCGAGCCCCATCCAAGGGACAGTCACAGAGATCGAGACTATGACCATAGCCGAGTCGACCCTCGCGACAGTCACAAGAGAGACAGCCGCGATGACGAATACTACGAACGCCGAAGGGAGACCGATGATTATGAACCCCGTACCCGACCTAGCCGTGAAGAAGACAAATACGATGACCGCAGAGCAGCCCATGATATTGAGCCTCACACTCGACCTGGTCGCGAGGAAGAGCGTTACGATGACCGCAGGGTTGATGACGCTGAGGCTCGCGGCAAAGGAAGTCGTGATGAACCTCGCAGAAGCCACGAGAGCTTCCAGATGGTCGACCTGCCCGGCGGATTTCCCGACGAAAGGGAGACTGGCGACGAAACAGATACTGAAACCCGAAGCCGTCATAGACGTGACGCAGAAGCGCAACTCAACGGGGAGTCGGCCCCCTCGCCACCAAGAGAGCGCTCTAGAGAGCCCTCCAGGGAGCACTCTAGAGAACGCGATGGCAAGGACGAAGATACGCACCGCCGACCACCTCCCGCGGCTGCCTTCGATCCTAACGACACTGCCGCACTAGAACAACTGAAGGCTGAGTTGGCAGCACAAGAGGCCAAAGAGAGTGCCAGCGAGGGCGGCCACACGCCCCATGAACATTCACCTAAGCGAGAACGCTCACCCGAGCGGGAGCACTCGCCTGAGCGGAGACCTGCGCCTGTTGAGGAAGATACCAAGCCCAGGACTGAACCTGACAACACAGCAGTGGCTGCTGAAGAGGACGAGAGCCGAGGACGTGAGCTGGTTCCTCACGGTCAGAAGCAAGTTCGCGTCGTGTCTCCTCCAAGAGAGAAAGAAGAGAAGAAGCCTATCAAAGGCATCCTCAAGCAGCCAAAGGCCCAATTTCCAGAGCATCCCCCTGCTGCGCGTGAGGGAGTGGCTCCTCTCAAGGACGACAAGTCCAAGCAGAATGTACCCCAGGGTGCTAAATGGACAAAGATCAGCAGAAAGCTGGTCAACCCCGAGGCTCTAACTCTAGGCAAGGAGCGTTTTGAGGTCCGGGACGACTTTGTCATCGTCCTCCGCGTCTTGGACAAGTCGGAAATCCAGAAATACGCCGCCATTACGGCTGATTTGAGAGGTGGGTTGCTGCATTTTCCTTGTCTCCGTACCCGATCCCATCCCTGCCCTTCGCCCTTTTCCGATCCTCGACCGTGATTCCGCCGTGATCCGCCTGCATACCGAACAACGACGTCAACCAAACCGCGTGCGTGTCATTCGATCCGAGTCTCCATCGCTTGTGTGCTTTCGCCTGTGGTAGTGCTCGCTGCTCGTCCCGTCCCGTCGTGCCCTTGCGTCCCCGCCTCGCCGAGCCTCAGCCAGTCCGCATCGTGCCGCATCGTGCCGTCTTATTCCGTCTCATCGTTCGAATGTCTACCCAGGTGTCTTTGTCGAAAGCCTACCTATAGCATCCCCGCTATAGGACTCAGCCCCTTTGTTTTCTTCTCTCTCCTTCGATCTTCGTGCTGGCACCCTCGAGAGACACAGGATATGCTGACAACCCACTTTCTTACAGAGAAACGAAGAAAGGAGTACGAGGATGAGCAAAGCGGCAAGGCGCTGGTTCGCCATGAGAGGAACGGGTCATATGATAAAGATGAGGAAGAAGGCAGGCGCCGCCGTCACCACCGCAAGGATAGGGAAGACGAGTACGACGACGATAGGAGAGAGTACAGACGCCATCGCGCGACGGATGAACAGGATGCCTTGTATGACACGAGGCAGCCTTCGAGGTCGCACCGCCGCGACTGAATTGGCTCAAGAGATACCCGATTGGTAAAGGCCGTATAGAGGATGCCGAAAAAGATTTTGTGTTTAGGGATGTTCATGACACGATATAAGCAGTAGATGATTGTTGCATATGACCTTTTTTTGGGTAGGGGAAAGAAAAGCTGGTGGGTGTTTGCCTGATGGCATGGCGGTTCTTAGGTGTTAAAGTTTAGGTGTCAGGTGGATTTCTTGTTTTGACATAGCATCGGGAGGGCCTTTGCTCTGGATGTTCAGATACCAAGATTATGAGAAGTCATTGCTTTGTTGATTGCATGTTTCATTCGAAACCGTTGCTGGCTCTTCGTTCGGCTGTCCGCATTGTTTGAATGACACGGGCCTCGACAGTAGGTTGCTCGCCTTTTTGAAGGACCAAGTTTGCCAATAACTGATGTATTCCCGTAGATACGATACATTCTCAACATCTATCGAGGCTCATCAATAATTGTAAATGTAAAAAGACCGTGAGAAGTCGTTTCGTTCAAGAAAGGAATCCTTACGTTTTGTTCGAGAAAGGAATCCAGCCCGTGATAGCTTCAAGAAGACAAAACGTCATCACACGCTAGCTCCCTTGTAATGGAGGGTAAGGAGGGGAAGTGATACATACCGTAGAAACTCGCGAAATATGCCACTGGTCCGTCTCTCTTAGGCCGCTGAAGTCTAGCATATAGAAGTAGGTTACTGCCAAGAGCATCTCGCGTCCTATCCATACAAATGTATGTAAATTAAGAGAACTAGTCAATATGAGCCTCTTTTACTGTGTAGTACTTTAAGATGCCAGAGCAAGGCGGGCTCATGTGCACCTATATCCTGCCAGCCGATGACCTATTACCTACCTACCGCTAAACTTTGAAAGGTATAGACCAATGGCATATTTCGCGAGTTTCTATAGTACTCGTCGGTTAGGTGTTAGTGCTATAGGTGGGTCCAGCCAACCTCCTCTCTTAGTCCCCTTCGAGAGTCGGGAGTTTTACCTATAACGCGCAAGCTCTGTAACGCTCTAGAACGTTCGTAATATAACAACTCTACTAAAATATACTCAAAAAATACGATGAAATATGTAGATTACTCGTAAAGATTGGCTCTATTTGGTAATACTATTTTTTTATTGAAAAAAAGGTCGTAATATATTATTGTAGTATTGAGAAACTATGGGTGGCCCGTATACGCTACTACTTATACGATAATTTCCAATTCAAATTTAGATTTCTTACCCTTATTTACGTTAATACTTTTAAAATTATTAGAATTATTTGGTATAATAATAGTAACCCGTGTACGGTTGGTAGGCACCTCTAATTTCTTGCTTATTATTGTTATGGTTACTATAGTAACCTTTTCCTCTTTAGAATTTATAATAGCTTTTTCCTTCCCCTTTTTAGAAGGGGGGGGTTTAGCCTTTTTGTATAGAGGAGGGTAGGGTATTAATATGGCTAATTTAATAGAAGAGGGCCTTATTTCTATTACCCTCTTAGTAATTAAATGAGGGTATTTTAGTATAGATAGTAATTTTAGGAGGTTATTTTTATTATTTAAGAAGATTTCGATAGAAGATGAATTCCCTTTCTTAATTTTCTTGGCTTTCTTTTTACTATAAATTTTAAAAGGTACGTAATTTTTATATATTAAAGGTAAGGTAATTTTCCTTATTTTTTTAAACCGTTAGTCCTCTTCGTTTTCGAAGCTGGTTAAGAATACTTTTATATCCTACTTTGGTTATATAGCCTTTTATACTTTAATTTTAGGGATATAGTATTCGAAGTCTTCTCCTTATAAGGTAATTAAATAATTATAGTAGGTATTATTAATTATATATTTATTCTATCCTTTTTTAACTTTAAATACTTTATTATACTCTAGGTTATTTATTATAATAAAAATAAAACCGTTATTATTAAGGATAGGAGGAACCTTTTTAATAATAAGGCCCTTTTTTTTTTTAACTTAGTTTTTATATAGCGGCCACTATTTAAGGTTAGGGTTATCTTCGAGTATAACTTTTTTGATAAAGGTTATATTTGCTCGCTGAATTTCTTTTAAACCTTCTTCTATATCGAGTAATATTTTGGCGGCTACTTTGGTATTTAAAACCTCCTTCGTATGCGCCTTATTATTAATAGTAATATAGCGCCGCGGGTTTTATTTCTATACTTCCGCTTTAATGCGGCGAAATTACAATTTTTACTAGTCGAATAGTATTTATTGGCTATTAATAGAGATTTTTAACGCTACTTTAGCGTTAATGACGCTCCTTCTTAACGGGGAGCTAGCGATATTAAAGCGCTTTTAAATAATTAGCGATTCGAAGGTACGAAGTATTTTACGTAGCGTAATAGTTTCAAGGCATTCTAGAAATAAAGGTTCCTATTATACTTTTATAAACTCTCGTAATTAATTAAGGGGGATATTTATAATAATTTACGTATTAATTTAATGTAAGAGGAGTAGTGCATATGTGAATAAACTAGTAATATTGATTGTTCTAGGAAAAGAAGGGCGCGCGTTCAGCGCGGGAAGTATAGTAGTCTTATACTATTATGATTCCGCAATGCGAACCTTCCGACGATTAACGTACTAGCTAATCTCCCGACTGGCGGTTGGTCGTAGAAGGTGCCGCCACAATTAGTATAGCGGTTATTTTATAATACCCCCTATTTAAAAATGATTATCCCGATTATTATTTAAGTATACTTTTATCTATTAATCCTTTTACTAAATTCGCGCTCGCCGTTACAATAATATTATTTATATATATAGTTTATATTTTATTTACATTTACGTTTATTATATTTTATATTCGTTATATTCTATATCCGTTATATTTATCGACTTTATCGTCCGGTTTATTTAATTCCTATAGGTTATTTATTATCTCCTTCCTCGCCGATATATTTTTCGAAGCCTTCTTAGCGGTTTAATTTAATAATAACGAAACGCTTACTATTATATACAGTAATAGCGAATTCGGCTTTATCCGTATTAAAGGTCTAAAGGGTATTAGTATTATCTTTTAATATAATTTTATCCTAAGCGGCGGTGAAATTCTATTCGTTCTCGAAGGTCGGGTTATTATACGGGATATTTATAATATAAGCGAATTTAATAACGGCTATGATATTTATTTAGTAATTAATATAATTTACGAATATTAAGAAGTATATTAGGATATAATTACAAAGGATTTAGTATTATTAATTTTTTTAAATTATATTTTAATTCTTTACGATTTATATTTCGGTCGGCTTCGTTTTAATACGCTTTTCTTTAACGTTCTTATTTTTATTTTCGTTAGGGCGTTTTTTCTTTACTTCGGTAATAAATACCCCGTCGAAATCTTCGTTATCGCCGTTATTTATATTAGAATTAGAATTAGAACCCTTTAAACCGTTTATATTATTACCTATACTATTACCCGTACCATTAATACCTTCGCTATCGCTATTATTCGTACCGCTAGGCGGAAAGATAAATTGGATTTTAATTTATCCGGTTAATTACTTTCTTTAAATAATACGTATTACGTTAATTTCTATAACGGCCTTTTTTAATATTCTTTTCTTCTTTATAATTATAGCTACCGTTCTATAGGTTCTTAATTTTAATATAATATAATTAATTTATACTCTTTTATAAAATGGGCGATAATTATTATACTATTTAATAATTTAATTAATAATTAATCCTAATATATTAATTATTTTCTCTTTAATAATTTCCGGTATATACGGGTCTTAAAAGGCTAGGATCGCCGAATTAAATATATATATACGCTTTTAAACGGTCTCTATTATATTAATTAGGTTAATAATTTTAAAGGCGGTAATTTATTTTATTTTAACCTTAATTACGTTGAAATTCTCGGCTATTATTGCGTAATAAATTCTTTATACGGAGGTCGGGTTAATAATTTTATCGACGTTTTTTATTATTAGTACGTTATCGATTATAACGGTTTCGGTATCGGCGATTTATTTAAAAATAGCGTTAAAGCGGGTTTTTAAGGAAATATAAATATAATTAGCCAAAAAAGTAGTAGCGAAGCCTTAATTAAATAGGAAGGCTTTAATATAAGTTTTTTCTTCTTTAGTAAATTTATTATTAATAAAGTTTATAACCGGGGGAATTTTATCGTTATCCGTAATAAACGTGCGGTCTTTACCGCCGGTATAATAATCGTTAAACCGAATAAAATATTTAACCCTAAATTTATATTAAATATTAATAATAATAATCTTCTTTACGTCGGTAATTTCGTTATCCTCCTTAGGGAATTCGATATTAAATTTAAATAAGTTATTAATAATTATATAGATTATAAGGGTAATAGGGGGGTTAATTATAGGTTTAAACCCTACGACGAACGTTAAGTTAAACGTTTACTTATTTTAAATTATAATTAAAAATATCTCCGTATATATTAAATACGTTTATAAAATTATTATAAATTAACGGCTAATTAACCGATAAAGTAAATTAAACGAATATATTTATAGGGGTATTATAAATTAATAATTAATTAACCGATAAAGTAAATTAATATTAAGAAGTAATTTAATTCGCCGATAAAATTATTATTATTAGAGAGAAGTTTTAGGCGGGGGGGGGTAGCTTTTAAATATTTTTTTAATAGTCGTAATCCTTTATTTAAATTTTATAATTATTTAAAACGATAATAAAATTGTATTTATTATTAAAGTCGTCGATTATTTCGGTTTCGATAAGATTACGACGATAATATTTAATTTGGGTATTTCCTTTATTTCGATCTTTTCTTTTAATATAATTAATATATTTACTTTCTCGAATAGTTTAGGATTAATAGGGTATTGTATTTCGTATTCCCGAACTAAATTTTATACGTTCTCTATTAGGTTATTTATACAATTGCCGCGTAGGTATTATTCGTTTGCAAATATATTATAATTTTTATATTTTATTTAATATTCGATTAATAATTTACTACTATATTAAATTATTTTCCTATTTATAATTCTCTCGATTTCGTATAATTGCTAATCTTTTATATCCCCTTTAATAACGATTTTACTAGGTAATTCGCTAATATAATAAAAGGGGTTTTTATTGTAAGGATATTCTCGTAAATAATTTATTAAAATAATAGGATGAATTTTCTATATTTTGGGTAATTTTAATTCATATACGAAATCGTTAATTTTGCATTTAATTTTAAATAATCCCGCTCTTTAATTTATATATTTGCGAAATTTCGTCCCTAATTTAATATAACCTTTATATAATTGAATTATTATTTTATTATTAAGGACGAAATAGAGGGGGCGATAATTTTTATCGAATATTAGTTTATATTTTATTATTATTTAATTTATTACTTCTATTACCTTACGATTATATATTTTTCGGATAATATTAAAATTGCCGATTATTTTATTATTTAATTTTAGGAGATTTAATATTGTATTTAGCTTAAAACCTAATATTAATTCGTTAAACGTACGCTCTAATAATATAAATAAATTATTATTGAAATTATATTAAAGGGTAGGCAAAATATTTAACTAAAGGATATTTAAATTCTCCGTTATATAATAGCGGATTCCTATTTCGACCTCCTAATTACGGCATTCGATTTAATTATTAGCCTTTGAATTCTATACGGTTATATATAATAATATTACGTTAAGTTTTAAAAATAATATTTTTTAAAAGTCCGAAAGGAATTTTAAATCGCGGTCGGTTATTACGATACGAAATAATCCCTAATTGTAAATTAATAATATATTAATTAATCTTTTCGCTTATATTTTTATATTATAATTAATATACCCGGGAATAAGTAATATTTTTTTATTAAAATTATAGACGATAATTATTAGCGCGTTATATTATTTATTACCTTATACTATTAATTTATTAGGTTATCGGAGAAGGCCGATAACGAAGTTAATATATACCGTATAGTAGGGGATAGGCGTTTATTTAATTAACTTTAATATATTTAAAGTAGTTTTTTAATCTATTTTAAATTTAATATATTAAGGGTAATATTTTATATAATAGTATAATACCTTCGTTATCTACGGGAAGTAATAACCGTTTAATTTTATTATTATCCTAATTGGTTTAAAGTAATAGCGTTAATTATATATTTAATTTAGAATTATTTTTAAATAATTCTTTAGTACGTATAATTTTAATTTTCTAATTTTTAGGTAATAGTATAGAAGGTTATTATTAAATTTAAAGGGGAACCGTTTATTTATATTAAATTTAAATTTCGAATTGCGTTAATTATATTTTATTAATTTTCGGATTATTATAGCGTAATATTTATTTATTTTATAACTTTCGATAAATTTAAATTTAATTTCCTTATTTATATATATATTCAGATTGAATATACTATTTCCTTTTATATATTATTAAATTCGCTAATATCGGAGTAAAGTTCCTATTTTGCACTAAATAATTATAATAGCGCGTTGGGTATAATATTTACTTTATTAAGGATATAACGTATATTAAGGTTAAATTGTAAAAAGAATATAAAAGCGACGATTAATTAAAAATTGAATTTAGTAAAATCGGTTATATTAAAGCTTATTTAATTAATAATATTAATTAATATACGATAATTAGTAAGGATAATAATAGGTTTAGTATATAATTAAATTAATTATTATAATAACCGATAAATTTAAACGAAATATATTATTTTTAATTCCGTTAATTAATAATTCTTTTCGGTAATTAATAAGCGTTTATTATAGAAGAGAATAGGTTAAATTTTATAAATAGGGATAATTTTACCGTTTTAATTATTTCTTTCGATATGAAAAATTATTATACTAAAGCCTTATTTTTTTAATACGTCGATTTTTACGAACGTAACGCGCCCGGGGTAATAATAGAAGACGATAGTCTCTTTTATTAATTATTCTTAGAGTATTTCGAATATTTCTTTTTCTAAATTTGTAGATTCGAATTTTAATATACTAGTGAATATTTTTTTTACCGCCGGTAATTTTTTTTCGGGTATTTTATACTTTTTCTTATTATTTTCGATAAGTTTAGCTTTTTATTCCTTTAGGGGCCCGATTTTCTAAGCGAATTAAAAGATAAATCTTTTTAAGAAGTTTATTAAATCGATATAATATTCGAAGGATATTAAATTTATAAATTATTAAATATTTTTAATTATTATAATTTAGTTAATAGTAGTAATTATATTTAAATTATTTATACGGTAGTTTAATAAGCGAATAAAAGGATATATAATAAATAATTTTTTAGCTATAATATTAAAATTAATTTCCTTAAATAATTTTAGGATAATTTTTAAATATCGGAAATACTCTTTTACTATATTATTAAAGATTACGATATTATTAATATATCCCGTAGTAAATGCCCTATAGGGATAAAACTTCTTATTAATAAATTATTAGGCGTATATTAGTAAATTTTTATAGTTTATAAGCGTTACGTTTAACCTTTCTAATCCGCGTAAATTAATAATAATTATCCTATTTTTATAGGTTAAGTAAATTCTAATTTAATAGAAAAATATTAAACCGTTGAAATAATTCGTATATTTTTTACTTCTTATCTTCGCGATAATTGAATTTTACGTTAATAGTAGGTAAGAATCTTTAATAGTTATACAATTGAGCGGTTATAAGTTAATAATAATTCGGCCCTTATAGATTCCGTTAATTATTTTTTAAACGATAAAATATAAGTACCCGAATAGGGTGGCTTTTATTATTTATTTTAATTTACTATCTTCGTATATTTGCTTAAACGTAATATTTAATAGTTTTCTATTTTGAATATTTAATTAATAGGAATAAACGCCTATTTTATATTTATATTAATTTTTAATGAAATTAACGCGAAGTATTTCTTCTTTATTTATTTTAATAATACCCCGATCGTTATATATATTATATTTATCGATTAACGCTTTAATATATTATATATATTCCGGGTTATAGTTATAAATTTTTACGTTATAAATAAATTCAATTTCGGGAAGATCTTCGTCTTTATTTATTTTAAGGAAGGGGTTATACTTTTATAATTCGTATAAGAATTTTAATAAATTTTCTTTGGTTAATTCGCAGTCCGGTACGTTAATAATTTCTTTATTAAGCCGGGCGGGTTTTAATTAATCGGGTATAAGGATAATATTTTCGAAATTAATTATAAAAGCGAATTCTTTATTAAGTTCGGCGTTTACCGCCTCGAATAACGCTATAATTTATTTAAATAAAATTATTTAATAACCGTCGGATTCGATATTTTTAATAATTTTTAAGCGTTAAATTCGATATACCCTTATTAGTTTATTTATTTAATTTATTACGGAAATAAATTTAGGTGTAATAGTATTTAGAAGATAATTATACGTTTACGAATATTTAATTTCGAAAATATATTCCTTAAAGATTCCTATTAGAAATATATTAGTAATAAATACGTAATATATTAAAACTAATTTTTATAACTATAATAGAATAATTATATTGTACGTCGCGGCTATTTTACGATACGTAGGCTTTGCGTTATAATTTATTAATACGATTATCCCGCCGTAAATTGGGATTTTTATAATATTGGTTACCGAATTGATAATTATTTAATTAAGTTATATTTATTATATACCGAGGAGTAATCGGGCCGTAAAACCCTTTATTATTTAGGTTATTAAAATAAATACTTATTTAATTAATTAGCCGTCGATAATTCCTTTAATAAATAAATTAAAAGTTACTTAATAGGTAAATACTACGCGGCCCTTTATAACGTCGAACGCCTTCGTTTCCGAATTATTATATTAAATATTAGAATTACTTTTAATTTATTATTCGTCGATTAGGATATTAAAATAATTTATATTAATATAAATAGGGAATCGATTTCCTTACGGATTTAATCGGACGTTTATTTTTAAATAATTATACCGAATTAGTATTTTTAGGGAGATGGACGGGCTTAGTTCAATTTATTCTATTATTTTAAACGCTTCCGTTTATTCTTCGTTTTTTATAACGACTATAGTATTTATTACGAATCTAATAATATTCGTTAATTAAAGGGTAATCGGAATAATAATTTCTTCTTCTTTAAATTAGTAAGGCCCGGTATTTAGTAGCGTAGGGTTAGTATAGGAATTAGTAAAGATATAAATAAATATTTTATTACGGTTTAGGAAAATTTTATTATACTTCTTATATATCCGATAATTAATTTACTAATTTCTTATATACGTAATAATATATATAATAGGAATAGAAGAATAAGCGGAATTGGTATTATTATTCTTATTAGAATTAGAAGTAATAATATTTATAAATATATTATTTAAAACCGAATCGAAGGTAAGATAAACGTTTTCTTTATTAGAGTTGTAATATTCTCTAATTATATTATAACCGTTAGTTTTTAAACGTTTACCTTTAAAATTTTTTATATTTATATTAATATAAATTTCGCGTTTATTATTAATAATATATATACCGTTACGGGGAGGGCCGAAACGAATATAACGGCGATAAATACGCTTATAGGGACAACGTTAATATTATTAGGCTCCTCCGCGAATTAATTTATTACGAAAATTAAAGGAAGGTTTATTATAATAATAGTAGCCGGAGTACGAATTTCGACCGAAATTCCCTCTCCCGTATAATAATCCGCTTTACGAATATAACGATAAATTACTTCGGTTAACCGATGAATTACCGCAATTAAAGAAAGATCCGTTATAATTAAAAAATAAATTACTATTACGGTAATTCTTATTCCTAAAATTATTATAATAATTATCGCAAGTTCCCTATAACGTAATATTTATCGATAATTTAGTTTTTTCCTCCTCCTATTTTAAGAAATTAATTATTTTAATCGGTTTAATCTTTAGGAGTTTACTATTAAATTGAATTCGAAGGATTCTTTTATTGAAAATAGAATTATAATTATTTAAATTATCGATAATTTTCTATTTATAAATTTCGGCGCGACGATTAATATAAGTTAATTATTTATTAAGGGTTATATTATCGGCGGGTTCGGTAATAGAATCCTTAAAATTAAAATATAAATAATTATAAATGTAAGTTATATATATCCTTTTATCCTTTTCGCCGAATTCTTTAATAAAACGAATAATTTATATTATTATATTACGGGGGGGTTTACCGTTATAATAATTTTTATACGTATATTTTAAAGCGTTAAATTTAATTAACGTTTAAATTCGAAGTATACGGAATTTCGTTAAGATAATTTTTAATTATATTTTTAAATTTTATTTAAAGGAAGTTCGTTTATAGGTATTAAATTAATTTATAAATTAAGTTTTTACTATACCGAGAAATAATTAATAAAGATTCTTATATAAAAATTCTACGCGAAAATTACTTTTTATAGTAGTATTATATATAATTTCTACGAATAAGTGAGGGGAGACGATATACGTTTTATTTTTCTTTTAGAAGTAGTTTTCGTTATTATTATTATTATTAATTTTAGCGTCCGGTTAAAAGTAGTTTAATAGTATAATTTTTTAACCGTTAAATTTAATATTATTTTATAAGGTGGCGGCGAATTAATTGGTTAATATTTGTAATTTAGTATTATTAATCGCCGTATTAGTTTTTATAATATAGGTAATATAACGCTCTTCTTCGTTAATAGGTATTCCGCTTTTATTATTATCGATTTCCTTATTATATTTATATTAATTACCGCTTTAATTATTTTTATTATTATTATAATAATTATTATAATAATTACCGGGTTGGTCCTAATCGGTTATTTTATAGTTAATAACCCTAATTAATTTCCGTCGCCGTTGAATAATTATTTATAACGCAGGTAGTATCCGATTCTTTTTATCTTTTTGTAATACCTTTAATTTATCCGAAGACGTTAAATTCGATAGGAGTTTTATAATTCGTTAATCTTTTAGAAGTAAGCCTAAAATATCCGGGGAGACGGACGTACTAATAGTTTTAATTTTCGTTAGGCTATTTAATTTCGGTAATAAGGTTAGTATTATTTTCGGTAATTTTTAAAATTTTAATAGAAAAATTAATAATTCGAAAGAAAAATTTACAAGGGTAGGCGTTTTAATTAATTTAATATCCCTTCTACTAAATTAAATAATTCGCTCTTTCCCCTTTTCTTTATTTACGCTATTTATAAATAGCGGTTAGGGACGAATAGCCGGTTCTTAAGTTAATTAGGAAGGAATTTACGCTAATATTTATTTCGATAATTTTTTAAATAATTTTAAGGATATTAATTAATTATATAGTTTTTTTAAATTAGGTAGGGTAAATAACGGTTTTAAATCGTTCCTATTTAAAATAATTACTTTATTTGAGATATTTTTAACGCCGCGGAGTAATTTATTCGCTAAATTCTTTATTTCGGGTTAATTTTCGGGATTAATCGGGTTAGTTAATTTATTAAGCTCATTAATAATACGCTCGTTTATCGGGTCCGGTTTAGGGATAAATTCGTTAAAAGTAGAAATTAAATTTAAATTAAAAGAAAATTTAATAATCGTTCGGGTTTATATTTATTATTAAGACGATTATTTAATTAGGGATAATTAATCGACGGGTTGGGCGTATTTTTATTTTAGTAAAGTAGGCGTTTAGGGGAATCCGAAATTAGTAAAATAATTAGCCGTATAGTCGATTAATACTATAATCGCGTTAAAAAGTAATACGTTATATATTATTATATTAAATAATAATGATTTAACCCCTACCGAAATGAAATAGTTTATTATTTAAGGATATTAAAGTTTTATATTTAATCCGTATTAGTTATAATATATTAATGAATTATATATACTGTTTATTATTATATCCTCCGCTTTTATTTACCGATTAAAATTATATTAGATAAAATTATTATTTATTTACTAATTTATATTATATTGGGGGCTAATTTCCGTCGGAGTATATTTAACGACGTTAGGTATTTCGGTATCCGGCTATTAGGTTATTACGTCCTTATTCGAATCCTTTCTATATTTTTACGTATAAAATAATATATTTAGGATATTTTACTTTATAATTCCTAAATTATAAATATATATTATTAATTAGGCGGGTAAATTAATACGTCCGTTTTATTAAATAGGATAAAGTTGACCGCGCTATTATAATTAAAATAATATATATATATAACCGCGAAAAGTTCTTATTATATCGGCGAAGTTTAATACTGAAATAATTACTTTATAATAGGGGATAAATTATTTATATAAAATATAAGTCTCTATTAATTAATAATTAATTAGAAGTCGGGGTAGGTTATTAATAAACAAATTAGCGATTTACTCGCGATAATTGTAATTCTTATTAAATAATTCGATTTTTAATAATAAGAATAAATCGGTTATATCGATAAAATTTCTATTTTCGAATTCGAACGAAATTTCGTTACCGGGGATAATTTAATTATCGGTTGGATTTTTAATTAATTTATTCTAATATAAAGCCTACGAATTTTTAGGTTAATCGCTTTCGACGGGTATATATTAAAGTATTAGGGACGAATATAATTTATCGCCGTACGGGAGATAATTATTTAAACTATTCGTCGAATCTTTAACCTAATAACCGTTTTAAATAATCTCGTCGCGTAGTATAATAATTTGGTTGTGGTATTAAAAGTGATTTAGCAATTAAATTATTAGTATTTTAAGGATATAATTATTCGTTTCGCAATATATACCTTCGAAATAATTTTAACGTTTATTTAATAAATAATTTCGATATTAATTTTATTCCTAAGGGTAATTTAAAAAATAATCTCGATTTTAATTTAATTCTTAAAATTAATCCTAAGGATAATTTTAATTTTAATTTAATTCTTAAAATTAATTTTGGGGATAATTTTAATTTTAATCCCATTCTTTTACGATAAGCGGTAATTAAAACGTTAAATAATAAGTATTATTTATAAGTCTATTAGCGTTAACCGTTTTAATAGCCGCGTTAAAGAATTATTTAAAGATATAGTAATTTAATACCTAATTACTTAGGAAGGGGGATAAGTTAGTTTTTTATAAACGCTACGTTACGCGTACCGTTATAAATATTACAATTAATGCCGTCTTATTTAATACGGGTAACGATTCGATAATTTAATTAAACGCGTTGCGTTTAACCGCGGGTATACGGGTTACCTATTAATATTTTAAGTTAAAGTAAATAAAGTCTAATACGTATTGTAGATCCTTAATAGTTACCGGGTCGGATAAGTCTATTTCGGGTATAGTTTTAATATAAATCGACGAAATAAATAGGGATTAAATAGATTTGATAACGATGATTAGTAAGTTAATGGTTAAAATAGGTTAGGTAATAATATAATATAAAGGCTATATATAATTCGCCGGGCGAGGTATAGAGGTAGTGTATAGCGGTTAACGCTATAGTAATAATAAAAATTAAAATAATTCTAAAATAGAATCCAAAATAGTATTATATTATATTATTAACGGTCTAATTAGTTATTATTAGGCACTATTATAAGAGGAGTAGTATATGTGTGAATAAATTAGTAATATTAATTGTTCTAGGAAAAGAAGGGCGCGCGTTTAGCGCGGGAAGCATAGTAGTCTTATACTACTATGATTCCGCAATGCGAACCTTCCGACGATTAACGTGCCAACTAATCTCCCGACTGGCGGTTAGTCGTGGAAGGTGCCGCCACAGTTAGCGTGGCGGTCACTTTATATTTAATAATCTATATAATAATTTATTTAACGTTTTATATATTAAGTTTGAATGGCTAGAGCCTTATTTTTTCTTACCCTTTATATATATTATTGCGTATAAACTTAACCTCTTTAACCTTTTTTTAATTATTTAAAAAAATTGTACGATTGATTATTATAATGCTATTAGTAATCTCGTCCGTTAAGGCCTTCTAATAGGCCTTCTTTACCGCCTAATATACGCTAACGTTTAGGGGTTGAAGGACGTAGCTGGTATAGGAGGGTAATATAATAAATATAATATCGAAGGTATTATAATATTATAAGATATTAAAGTCCTTATGCGCTTTAAATCCATTTATAAATAATATCCTATATATCTTTAGTTTAGTCGAAATAACTGTGATACCTTTAGCTCTTTCGAATAGCGGGGGGTAATTTAGTAATAGACTAAACTAATTATCAATTATATAGCCGTCGAAGGAGGGGGATAATTTAAAGGAGTATTTATTAAAGTACTTAACCTATTATATAATTCGATAGGTATTATTATATCTAATTATAGTATTAGTTATTATTATATTTAAATTAATTTTATAGTTAGCTTATACGTTCCCCTACACCTATTTATTAAATTTGTTAAATATAAATTAATGTTAATCGAATTTAAAAAATTAGGTTTAAATCTTATTATAATCTAAGTTTTAAATATTAGGAAGGAGGGTATATTCTTTATTACAATTAATATAATATTGATAGTAGTAAGACTTTCTTTATTATTAGGATTAAAAATAACCCTTTTTATACGTACCCTATTCTTTACCGATAGTATTTATTATTATAATAATTAGTAGGGAAATTATATTAAAATAATATAATAAATAGAATACCTTTATAATTCCTTTAATTTCCTTTATTTAGAAGGGAGACTCGTCTATATTCCAAATATTCTTTTCCTTAATATTAAAGCTAATATAAATAACTTTAACCTCTTTAAATTAATTTTCAAAGGAATTTAGTTAACCTTTTACGCTTATATATTTTATATCTTTAAAATTGGCCGCTTTAAATTCGAACTCTAAATATTATTTCCGCCATTTAATTGCCTATTATTTATATAATTGGGTAAATGGAGGAATTAGTTTTTAATACCTTAATTAATTAATTAATTTAATTAAGGAGGTATTAATTATAAGGAAGTAGTTATAGTTAACGATTTAAATTATAATATTAAGAGCTTTATCCTCCTTTTCGGTTAACGTAATTAGGCGGTAAATATTTATACCTATTAGTAATAATCTTTTATCTTTAATAAATATTACGTATTTTTTAATAATAGTTTCGTTAACGTTGAAGAATTCGCCAACGTTTTTATAAATAATCTTTCTTTTATTCTTAACTTTAATATTAATCTTTAACCTAAATGTGGTCGCGCGTATTACGGTAGCGGTTTAGCGTACCAAAAAGTGGCGGGCAGCTTTCTCCGCTCGAATTGTAATATCGGGATTGAAAATAGGTATAATGAAATATATAATAAATAGATTTCGACGAGACGAATAGAATGAGGGTATTTACGAAAAAATTAATAAAGATTTGGTGGAGTTGTTGTTGTGTATAGATTCTGGAGCGTTATAGAGCTTGCGCGTTATAGGTAAAACTCCCGACTCTCAGAGGGACGAGGAGAGGAAGTTGGCTTGGCTGGAAGCGGGCCCCCAAAGGTAGGCCCCACACGGCCCATGGTCTGTGCCCCTAACCGACGAGTAGGTACTTACCTGTACCAAGACGGGCGTGCCGACGAGCCAGCGTCTAAGAGTCTGGGCGTTCTGGCAATTGCATGGAAGGTTCCGTGTGTGAAAATGAGGAAGTTCCATTGCGCCACTGACTGCACTTTCAGTGAAAAAATGCCAAGGCGTCATTGAATATCCCAATGGAGGGGCGCTCAGCGGTTGGGGGGCTTGCATGCTGCGCTGCGAAGCCCCAATGTACACGCGGCCTATGTACATGAAACTTTTTTGGTCTTCCCATCGTTTCTAACACGCAACCTCAGGGCTTGTGGTCGTCAGAAAGAAAGCGAGGAAAACTCTTTGAATAGAAAAAGATGACTAGAGTGACAGATGAACGGGAGTGCCGGAATACTTGAGCTGGACATGTGACGAAGTCTCTAGCCTGGAGGAGCCACAAACCGAAGAACTGGCAACTTCCTGGACCGCTGGCGTCAGCGGCAGAAGACCCTGAATTTGGGAACAACCACGAGGTCTATGTACTACGTCTAGACTACCTACCTTATCTCTTACACCATCTTTATCACACCTTATTATTGCCCTTTTCGTCACGTACCTTTTCTGTTTCTTGTTGCTCCTGGTTTTTGGCTTCAACCACGTTTTTTCGCCCTTGCTGCCCCTCCTTCTGCCAACGATCACCTCGTTTCCAGGTACGGGTGAGAACAAAAGTGGCCTGGGATAGACGGACGAAACAAGCGAACCCAACGGTCCCTGTCATCTGTCATCACCAACTTGAACCTACCCAGGTCTTTCCCTCTCTTTTACTGTTACCCCTCGTCACCTCCTTTCCCCTTGTGCTGATCAAAGACTCTTCTCGTCCCGTCACCTAACAAAAGCAAGTTGGGACGAGCCTTGCTTGTCCGCTGTTGGTGTTGAGGTTGCCAACCTTTTTTGGTTGTTCCTACCAGTTCTACCTGTTCACTACTGTTATACTTTCCTACCACCAATACACCGCCTTTCATCCATATAGGCTTTTCGACCTTCCCATCTCTCTCTCCCGTCTGGACCAATCTTGACCGACTTGTATTCTTTCGAAGGCCAGTCAGCCTCCAGTGGTGAAGCACCTCTCTGCATACGCATACGCAGCACCGTTCAGTTCGGAGTTTCTCCTCCCTGTCTCCAAATTCCAGTCTACCTACTTCCGACGGGAACAACCACTGCCAAGCAACGGCCCAATCCATCCGATATCTTTCTCTCGCGCCTCCAACCAACTTGAAGTGAACACTTTCGGACACCGGCACAACAAAAAGAGCTGCGCCGAGTATTACAAGAACGGCAACTTGTCAGGTGCTCACTTCCAAGCACCCGCACGCGCAATCAGCCAAGAGTCTCAACACTGCCTACAAGCCTGCGCGACCCATATCTTTACCTTGGCTGCCCCACCAAATCATACGTAAGGGACACCCTACGAGGCAGGACAGGACCCGGTTGCTGCTCCCCTACCAAGTCTCTCCTTCCTCGCCGCAAGCATACCTCTACGTCTACAATACAAGACGATTTGTCAACCGTATATAAGACAGGAGATATCTCTTGTCTCTCCTTCTCTTGCTTCGAAACACCAAAGAGGAGTCTCCAAAATTGACGATCGAGGGTTCTTCTTCCAATAGCGCCAACCGAAAGTCGAACAATACACACTCAGTCCTATCCTTCCAGCAAGGATGGCATCGAACCCAGAAGCCGAAGTTACCAGCGAACTGTCACAACAGCAGCAGCAAAACGTCAACGAGGTGCTAAGCAATAGCATTGCTGTAGAGCCAAACAACACCGCCCCCAGCGGTCTTCCTATTCGCCCAGCGGTCCCAGCTCCGCTTACAACACAGGCCAACGACAGCCCGGCGATCGATGGACAGAACGATGCGTTGACATCTCCTCGACACATGTTGACAGGAAAACAAGAACACTGTAGGTGGGATTTGCTGGTTTATTTGGTTCTGGTCCTGTCGAGGAAGCAGCTTGTTGCCCACCGAAGACTAACTTACACATTTGTCTTTTCAAAATAAACAGATCTCAAACGGGAACTCGTCTCGGAGCAAGTAAAATGGGAGATCTCGGAACTCAACTCGCCCACGGCATTGCGACGCTTTGGAGCCCCCTTCAAGTCCGACCTCGGGGAGATTTCGCCCTTGGACTCTGAGCTGCCGATCCTACGGTACATCTTCGTTCATCATGTTCGCGAGTTTCCGTTCCTCGATAAGGCGAAGGAGAAGGAGTTTTGGCAGGATAAATTGCAAGTGGTATGACATGGCTTTCCTGTTACCTTTGGCCTCTGGGATGTGGGATGGGAACATTTGGCTGACAACTATGATGAATTCAGTTCCTCGAATCCTTTGCGAGCAAGAACATCTCATCATCCGAAGACCGCCTCGAAGAGACGAAGCGCAGGAAACTGGCGCTGAAAGCACAAAAGTTGGTCGAGTTGATGATGGTCTCGGGCGTCCGTACATCTTCCGGATTCGAAGAGAGGATACGTTTCTCCGAGCTCGAAATCGTGGACGCGAACGCTATCGATACAGGGGTTCTCTCGTCCATGCCCGAGGGCAACTACTTGCATGGGTGGGATGTCAACATTGCCGGAGTTCGCATAATCTCGATTAAGCGAAATATCCGGCACCACAAGCATGCTGTACGTTTTGTTCTGGGTCACTCAGAAATTGATCGTGAGATGTCCAAGCTGACATGATCTAGGAATTCCTGCTCCGTGTAAAACGAAAAGGGGAAAAGGAATACTTTGTCGGAAGGCGGTATGGCGACTTCGCCAAGCTTCATAAGGAACTACGGCTTGAGCTGCCCGGCAAGGTCCTTCCTCCACTTCCTAAGAAGAACAAGACGAGCACGACTGCGACGGGCCTCTTTGGCGGTGGGGATGACTCGGAGGTTTCATCCATCTCATCTGCCTCTACACAGAATGTGAACAGAGATGTCCCACTGCCGAGCGGAGAGAGCGGGAACGCAGGTGGCGGCGCGAGCGGCGTTTCAAGGTTCCTTTCCGTGAGAGAACATCGCCGTACGGGCTCTTCATCTTCTAGGCGATCATCGCCCCGACGATCTGTGGATGACCAGAGGTTGGACAGCCCAAGGAGGGAAGAGGTAGGCAAACCCTTCGAAACTGGTCAAGATTTTACGGCTAACAGATTCATAGAACATCACACTCTTCCGTGAGAGCCAAAGGATATCTCTCCGCGCCTTCTTGCGTACATTACTACAAAATCCACAGGTCGCTCATACGAAAGCCATTGCAGAATTTTTGACCCGTGAGCCTACGACACTCAAAGATGAGGACTTTCAGGACATTGCCCGTCGAAAGCAGATGGATGAGAAGAGGGTGGAGGAGCAGAAGAAGTTCTATGAAATTGCCAGGAAGCGGGCGGCGGATCTGGATGTCTACATGGAACAGTAAGTCCCACGAGGATGAGCTGGTAAATCAAATCACTAACACACATGATTGTTTAGGTTCCGACAAGACATCGTTGAGCACAACGGTTTGACCAACCTGTTCAAGGAAATCAAGGAGAAGGAAACGATCCAGGATCTGAGCATCCAGTACCAGAAATTCGCCGAGTGGCTGCGGATAGAAGTCGCTGCCACGATATACCATCTGTTCCTCGCCGAAGACAACTCGCCCGAACTGTTTGCCCAAGCGAAGAAGATCCATTCTCTGATTCCATACACGATTATGAAGAATGTCATCAGGATTGCCAACCCAGCGGCCGTCATGTCCAACGTTCTCGATATCTTCCTCGCCCAACCGTTCGGTGCCAGGTCCTTGATGCAACGCATCTTTTCGTTGACGCTGAACGACGGTATCAAGAGCGTACAAAAGTCCATAGATGCGCTCGCAGCTAAGATCGACGACCCGGTGTTTGTGGACAAGCTTAAGCAGTTTACGGATGGCGATGAGGCCCTCAAGGTTGCGATCAGGGAGGAGGCTATCCAAGACGACGTTGACATTATCGTTGCGATCCTGCGCTCAGAGCAGATCTATCCGGCTCTCACCGCTGAGCAGGTTACGCGATTGTACAACGCATACGTGGCATTCAACAATGCAGTTGAGAATGTGGATGAGGAGCTAAAGCAGGGCGCGCAGCTCTTCTCATACCTCAAGCAGCTCATGAAGCTGTATCTCAGACAGCGGGACAAGTTGATGATGCTCAATCTCATCGAGGAGCCTGTCACCTTGCAATTGTTCCGGGATCTGTTCACAATCTTCTACGAGCCGCTTGTTAGGGTCTACAAGTCGGCGAACGTCTACAACAGCGTTACTGATTTTGCAATATTCGTTGATGACCTGATCCAGGTCGTTGAGAAATGCCGGGATCAGGATGCCTCTGCAGATCCTAATCAGACCGTGCAGGCGTTTATCGACTTGTGTCAACGCCACGAACAGCACTTTTACAAGTTCGTTCACGAGGTGCACACACATGACAACGGCTTGTTCACGCAGTTGATGGGCTGGATTGAGGGCATTCTGGAATTCCTGCGCCACGGTCCCAAGAACGGCACCCTGGACATCAACGCCTTGTTCGAGGGAGCGGTGCAAAGCGGCGCAATCGACAAGGACAAGGCGATGGACGAGATTAACAAGCTGATCGCGTGGCAGGAAGCCCGCAAGAAGTGGCATCACGACAAGACTCGCCAGAAGATGGCGGCAGAGGGTAACATGAGCGTCGACGCGGTGCCAGGCGGGTTCAGCGCCAGCGACTTTGGCCTGGACCAGATGGACCTGGAGGACATGAACTACGAAGACGACCTCTCGGACTCTGAGGCCGAACAGGAGGTCCAGGAGGAGATGGATCCGATCGAGGCCGAGCGGAGAAGGAGGGCCAAGAAACAGGACCGTCTGAGGCGGAACGCCGGAGAGCCCACGAAGCCGGAGGTTTCGGAGGTCCACAAGCTCAAGGACGAGTTCTTGGCCAAGCTGAGACAGGTGCTTGCCCAGTAGTGCAGTGCAGCCCGGAAAGTGAAGGAGTGATACGGTGTAGTAAGGTCCGCGGGCGAAGACTCAACTTCCGCAGAACAGGCTACAATATCACTGTTGTAAGTTGTTGAATGACAAGAGCGATGATTATCGTCATCGTTCTCGAAGACAATGTGGTGGATGGGGATGTCTCGGGATCAGGGAAGGTGTGTGAAGTGTCTCCGGCATGAGCCGGACGAACCGGACAGGGATGCCGGCGGAAATTCTGATACCGTACAGTTACACGGATTTCCCGGTGTAGCATGACATCACTGGCGCTCCAACCGAAAAGAGACGGGAAGGAAGTATCATGATATCTCATGGAATGGAAGAAATGCGGGCTAGAGAATATGGTTGTCTTATACACTTTGCGATTGATTGTTTACACATACCCTTTTTATGAGCTTGTTATAGAAAGTCTTTGGTAACCTGCCTGCCTGCCTGCCGCAAGATGAATGACGGATGTTGTGCAGTTGAAAACAAGACGTTCAGGGGTTTGTTACGGATTTGGCTGTCTGTGAGTGGTTCATTTGCCATGCCGAGGATAAAGATTGGCTCTGGAGAGAACGGGCCCCACCATCGATGTACCGCCTCACATGCTTTTTGTTCTCTTCCAGCGAAGCCGGAGTTTGTTATGTACTGACAACTACAACAACCCCAACGATGAGATGGGAGCTGTTGTCATGGGTTCGACGACACGGTACAAGAGAATTGTAGAGAAACAAGAACAATAAAGGAAAATGTGAAAGAAAACCGAGAAGGTCGGCGCCAGATACGGAAATTTGCCATCTGGATCTCTCGGATCTCTGCAGGGAACAGAGATCACGGACATCTCATCCCGAGGCTAACACGCCATTGGCCCCTTGTGCTGATGCTCGCAGCGCGTTCGCGTTCATCCAAGTAGCTGTGAGTTCAGGATCAGGGTTAGGGATCTGTTGGTACGTTGTGAGGCAGTGAGGCTCGACAAAAATGTGGAGGGGGTCACGGCGACGGGCGGCGGTTGATAGTTGTGTGGAGACGTAGCGCGGGCCACATGCCGGCAACTCGGGTAATACGTTATTTGTGATTGGCTGGACTGGAATATCTTGGAGTCGAGTGTGAGTTGCGGATCGGGTCTTGGAATTCATCGAAACCGAAACTGCATGGAGTCGGGCAGTCGGTTTTGGAGAGTGGCTTGTCTGGCAGTGGTAGCCAGCGCCTTCTGAAAGAGTTCGGGTGTGGGAGAGAAGCCGGGGATGGATGGGACTCGTCGGATGGATCGAATGTGAGGTTGACTTTGTTGTCGGTTTTCGGCAAGCATGGGAACTGGAGATAGTGCAAGTACAACAGTTTAACAACAAGATAAAAGTAGCCCACTGCTGGGTCCTTGGTGGTGCCCAGTGAGTGTGGTGTGGAAAGCCAATCGTCAAATATTTCCTACGTGACCCGACTCCCGAACCCGTAGGGAAGTTCGCAATTGTAATAATCCAAACCCGGGCCACCCTCAACGTCCACCAGTCCGCACCGCACCGTCCACCACCACCGACCACTCGACCCGTCCCCATTCCCGTTCCAGTCCCGCCGTCCTACCCAATCCATCCATTCCTACCATCCGTCCATTCATTACCTACCTATTCCCCAAAAACCCACCACCCCGTCCCGCCCGACCCTAACCTTCCCTTCCCCCCCTTCGACACCTCACACCTATTCACACCCTACCGAACTGTTGTTGTCAGTAGTAGTGAAGTGTTGTTGAACAATGTCCTCTTTGGCTTGGAGAAAGTTGGCTGCGGCGCCCACGGTGAGTGCTTTTCTTCCTTTAGCTTTGCCTTGCTTGCTTTGCTTTGCTTCCAACAACCTCGGTGTTGCCGTCTTGTTGTCCGTCTGTCTGTCCGTTTTGCGCGCGCGCGCATTGGCTACCCTTGCAGCCGAGGAACAAAAGCGGGGAGGAAGAGAAGGACACAGAGAATGAAGCTCTTCGGGATAGTTCGCAACATGGGACGACAGACGGAAGGAGGAAGCGCAGCAGCAGCAGCAGCAGCAGATCTACAGAGAACAAGAACATCGTCACTGACCAGACCCTCTTCGTCATCAACAGCTTTCGCGTGCCGCCAGCAGAGTCCAGAACAGAGCCTTTTCCTCGACAAGGCCGGCCGGTGAGTCCGAAGCATCCCGTCACGCACCTCCGATTACCCTTCCCGCCGCCTTCCGCCGTCGCGCAAACTACTGCCGCCGCTTCACGGATACCGCAAGAGGGTGTTGGAGTCGTTCGAGAACACACCAGGCTAACCGGCGACATCTTCACAGCCCGCGTCATCGCTCCCGGTCCTCTCCGCGCTAAGGAGGCTTCTCCCCATCTCAGCAACAAGTACCATGTCATCGTACGTGATATATCCTATATCCCATGCTATCCGACCCCTCCCCAATGGGGAAAATCCCGCCAGAGGAAAAAACAAAAAAAAAGGTGTTGACACGCAATTCTTCCTCCCAACTTTAGGACCACGAGTACGATGCCATCGTTGTCGGTGCCGGCGGTGCCGGTCTCCGTGCCGCTTTCGGTCTCGCCGAGGCCGGCTTCAACACTGCCTGCATTTCCAAGCTCTTCCCCACCAGATCTCACACCGTCGCTGCCCAGGGTGGTATCAACGCTGCGCTCGGCAACATGCACGAGGATGACTGGAGATGGCACATGTACGACACCGTCAAGGGCTCCGACTGGCTCGGTGACCAGGATGCTATTCACTACATGACCCGTGAGGCCCCCGACTCCATTATCGAGCTCGAGAACTACGGCTGCCCCTTCTCCCGTACCGAGGACGGCAAGATGTAAGTATTTTTTGTGCAAAGACCGGGTGGGAACGCATCTTGCTTATACTTTAAAATCACAGCTACCAGCGTGCTTTCGGTGGACAGTCCAAGGAGTTCGGCAAGGGCGGCCAGGCCTACCGCACCTGCGCTGCTGCCGATCGTACCGGCCACGCTCTTCTCCACACCCTCTACGGCCAGTCTCTCCGCCACAACACCAACTACTTCATCGAGTACTTCGCCATCGACCTGATCATGCAGGATGGTGAGTGCCGTGGTGTCCTCGCCTACAACCAGGAGGACGGCACCCTCCACCGTTTCCTCGCCAACAACACCGTTCTCGCCACCGGTGGTTACGGACGCGCCTACTTCTCCTGCACTTCCGCCCACACCTGCACTGGTGACGGTTCCGCCATGGTTGCCCGTGCCGGTCTCCCCAACCAGGATCTCGAGTTCGTCCAGTTCCACCCTACCGGTATCTACGGCGCCGGCTGCTTGATCACCGAGGGTGCTCGTGGTGAGGGTGGTTACCTCCTCAACTCCGAGGGTGAGCGTTTCATGGAGCGTTATGCCCCTACCGCCAAGGATCTCGCCTCCCGTGACGTCGTCTCCCGCTCCATGACCATGGAGATCCGCGAGGGCCGCGGTGTCGGTCCCGAGAAGGACCACATCTACCTCCAGCTTAGCCATCTCCCCGCCGAGATTCTCGCCGAGCGTCTCCCCGGTATCTCCGAGACCGCCGGTATCTTCGCCGGTGTCGACGTCCGCAAGCAGCCCATCCCCGTCCTTCCCACCGTCCACTACAACATGGGTGGTATCCCCACTCGCTACACTGGTGAGGTTCTTACCGTCGACGAGCAGGGCAACGACAAGGTTGTCCCTGGTCTCTTCGCTTGCGGTGAGGCTGCTTCCGTCTCTGTCCACGGTGCTAACCGCCTTGGTGCCAACTCTCTTCTCGACTTGGTCGTCTTCGGCCGTGCCGTCGCCCACACCATCCGTGACAACTTCACTCCTGGTGCCAAGCTGAAGGCCATTGAGGCCGATGCCGGTGCCGAGTCCATCGAGGTCCTCGACAAGATCCGCACTTCCGACGGCCCCAAGAGCACCGCCGAGATCCGCCTCGCCATGCAGAAGACCATGCAGCGCGACGTCTCCGTCTTCCGTACCCAGGAGTCACTTGACGAGGGTGTTGAGAAGATCACCCAGGTCGACCAGATGTTCGACCAGGTCGGTATCAAGGATCGTTCCATGATCTGGAACTCTGACCTTGTCGAGACCCTTGAGCTCCGCAACTTGCTCACTTGCGCGTAAGATTCCCGTTTTCCTGAGAATGCGACTGAGTAGATACTGACAGACTTGCAAATACAGTACCCAGACCGCCGTCTCCGCCGCCAACCGCAAGGAGTCTCGTGGTGCCCACGCCCGCGAGGATTACCCCGAGCGTGACGACAAGAACTGGATGAAGCACACCCTCTCTTGGCAGAAGCAGCCCCACGGCAAGATCGAGCTCGGTTACCGCCGTGTCATTGACACGACCCTCGACGAGAAGGAGTGCGCTCCTGTTCCTCCCTTCAAGCGTGTCTACTAAAGAAACCTCGTTTCTGATTTGATACGACCGCGCGAGAGAAAGAATTTTATCCAAATGATACCAATTTTCGAATATAATGGAGAGAGTGGTGTTTCCTGTTTTTGCTCACGAGAAGAAAGAAAAAGCGTCTTCCCCACATTGAATGTCCCCATTTGTTTCGGAGTTGGGTTGTTTCCCGGTCGGTCGGTCGGTCGATTCGATGTTTTCTTTTCACACACACACACGCGACGAAAAATCATCCAACACCAAACGTCCAGCAATTTTGTCCCAATGTGCCTCCTATATGGTACTCGCTTAACGGGGTGCGATATATCAACATGGGGGCTCTTGGGATGAGTTGCTAGGCGGGGTGGTTTTTTCTTCGTGTGTTGTGTTTTCGCGAAATGTCCATGTGTGGTGCGAATCCATTGTACAAGATTTCATTTTGGGAAGAAAAAGAGAAGGACTGCAGCATACATGAATATTTGCATATAAGCCGGGGATGGATGGAATGGTAGGAAACGACAAACAAACGAGAAGAAGAAGGGTTTTGGGAAAGGTGGGAAGAATTTAAGGACGGCCGGAATAAAGGGGTTCTAAGAAACGTGGTGGTTTTCATAGAACTCAAACAACGACGGTTGGACGAGTCCCCTCGGACTGTGGTTTTTGGATTATACCTTATACACAGTCGAGAGGTAAAGGAGGTGGAGAGATGAAAGGAAAGAAGAAGAAGAAGGGTGATGGATTGCATGTGGATGGATGTTGTGTAAGCAAACTTAAACTAACTGTAGTCTTGTTTGTACCTTTAAAGGGCTTTTTTTTTTCTTTGTTGCGAAGAAGACCGATGATACCTTGCTCGTTTAAAATTCCATGTGAATGATTTGCATTTTGGTGCTAACGGCGTTGATCTGCTTGACCCGACTCTAACTCCGGCATGGACCTTTAGTGGTTTCGCCGAGGGATGTACCGACGCTCACGGTGGTTTGTAAACTACTTTCTTCGAAAGATGACAATTACCCAACTTAAACTGGAGGAGGTACATACCTAGGATATATTGTCGCCTTCAAGAGTAAGTCTACAAATGAGCTTAGATGTGTAGATGTTGATTTCAGAAGGCTAACGCTGGAGTAATAACATACAGACGCCAAAGTGCCGAATAGCCCCAAGTATAAACCGAACAAAATGATACAAGACACGAAACAACAAACACCAAAACACCACACGCTTTACCATTCATATTGTAAATCAATGATTTCGTTACATTCGTTCCTCTTCGACTCCCCATTCAAGGCCAGTCCTGTCAGCAACTTCGATCGACCTTTGTCTTCCCAACCAATACCACACTTTCCATTCATAACCCTCATTCAATCTCCTCGCTCAATCAAGCTGAAGAAGACTGCTGCTCGACAACAGGCTGCGGTACGATCTCCACCTTTTCGCAAGCGGTATACCAGATGGCCGCCTCGATGATTTTGCAGACGATTCGTAGGTCGTTTTCATCTGTTACCACCCAGTCTTGTGTCAGTATAACTCAACAACTACCTACTAACAACCAACAAGGCCCTTTCATCATTAACAGGAACGGCCCGGGAAAAAAAAAAGGAAAAAAACAAGGAGAAAAACTCACCCCTAGGCGCATAAACCATAGTAAAAGTCTCCGGCACCGGACTCCTAACCGGCCAACCTAACCACCCCCACAACGAACTCCCTGTCCCCCCTTCCTTCCCTTCTTTCCCTTCTTTCCCTTCCTTCCCCACCTTACCATGCTGCCCAGTACTCCAAGCCATAGGATGTCTCTCCCCCCACCCCTTTTGGAGTACCTCCTTGATATCATCCGGATGCAAATTCATGTGCATACTCCTATCGCTGTGGGTATGAATATGACAGATCTCGCCGTTTCCGCACACGTTAACGGGGTGTTTGGAAAAAAGCGCGAACCCGTGTTTTTCCAAGCAGGATGTGGCTGTGACGAACTTGGTCGGGTGTTGGGAGACGAGAGATTCCAGAGAAGACCGGAGGGCGTGGTAGATGGGTGAGGGCCCGGCTTGGTTTAGTTGACGCTGGGGGGCGAGGCCGGCGACGGAGGGGCGGGGGCCGGGGCGGTAGGGCAGGCCTGTTGCTACCTTGTTGCTGGAGGAGGAGGCGTTGGGGGAGGGAGATTCGGGGAGTTGGTTGGTTGCTAGGATGCCGGCGGAGGGAAGCTGGGAGGGGTCGCGCTCGGGAGCTTGTAAAGGGTCGCGGATGGTGAAGAGGCGGTAGAAGGTCAGGCGGGCGTAGCCGGAGGGAGTGGGAGGGGTCCCGCCGGGGCCGAGCTTGAGGAAGTTGAGGTAGTCGTTGTGGATGAGGAGCATGATGGGCACGGAGATGATGGTCGCTTCGAGCAGGGCGCGGTGGACGAAGTGCATGCCGAGAACGGTGAGGATGGAGACGGCGAGAAGGGCGGAGGCGTCTAAGGTGATGTAAAAGGGGTCTTGTCGGATTACCATGTTGACTTGGGAGGAGGACTGGGTTGGTGGCTCGTCCGAGGACGAGGAGGGGGAGGAGGAGGCCGTTGCAGGCTTCATGGTTTGGGTCTCGGAGGTTACTGTGAGAGACATGTTGGGTGGTTGTTGGCGACCGAGGCCGTCGACTGTTCGATGCGGGTTGGGTGTAGATGGGATACGTCTACCTAGATGGTCCTCTTGATTTTGGTTGACTAAAAATTGTTGGAGAGCTGCCGGGTCAACAGCACGTTTTTGTATGGTGGAGAGGGATCCCAATGACCAAGTCCGAAGGCTGTACAGGTGTGCACGGATTGGGTGCAGTGCGTATCTTCGTTTTCTGTCAAGACGTGCAGTTGGGATATGCAAATCCTTTGCGCAGGTCTGTTTCTGCAGATTGGATTGGTGTTGAGAATGTCCAACCAGACACAAATATTCTATCACAACACCGATGAAGTCCGGTGTGATGGCTAGTGCGGCTGTTGTGAGATGATGTGAGATATCGACGACGACGAACGTATCAGATGCCTAATAGCAACGACCACGGATAACCGAAGGCAAGTATCGTGGGTGAGGTATGAAAGTCGCTGACTTTTGAACAAAGTTAAAAGATGACGGAAAATCCCACAAAGCGTACGCCAAAGGGTACCGCAACCTACCTTTATGAAGGAAAGGGAAAGAGGGCCAAGGAGATCGACGATGTGGTCACCATTAAGCATGTAAGTCCCACCAATGGACCAGGAATGATATGACTGCACGGCAAGTTACACCGTACCTCTAATGTGCCGTGTTCTACGAGTAGGACAAAAGATAACAAGCTGCCGGTGTCCGCCATCCATTCTTCAGACTTGGTATTTGCTTGTCTTTCGGGAGAGATGACATTGATGTTCGGGTTGACATAGACCGACCTTGATGAGCTAACAGACTCCACTCCACTTATAGTAGCGGTCTATGATGTATATTTCCCCCACGCCCCTCGCGGTTGAGGTTGAAGTTTGATTTGGGTTTGATATCAAAGCCAATATAAGTACCACTGGAAATCAGTTTGTAGACTATTCATCGCTACCTATAGTAGCGGCATATAGGCGATTTCCTACCAAACAAAGAGTCCTTTAGGCATAGGGTATTGAAGATATGGTCAAACAGCAAATTTCTTTCAGAGAATTAACCCAACACGTTGTCGACCGTCGTCGGAACAAGTGGTCCGGGTGACCAACGGTAAGGGTAGCGAGAAGCCCTTGTTTGCTGATCTCGATGACATGACGTCTGCGGGGTGCCAGCGGGAGGCTGTTCGGTTCGGGATTTGGTAAACAAGGACGGACGGCTCAGTCAATCAGTTCTAATATGATGGAATTGGTGGATGCTCTAGAACATCCATCCGACTTTTAACGTTTGCCTAGTGTGTCAAACTGCCAGTCCTATGGAATGTCTCAGGGTCACGGCAGAACATTCCCGCTTCCAGCTGTTCGTCTCGTGGAAAGGTAGCGTCGAAGACCAAGCCGTTAGAGAAAAAAGAAACTTTGGTCTCCAATATGCTCGACAAGCCTAACGGCTAGACTGGCTGGACTTACATAGGTGGATTTAGACCACCAGTGTTTGCTGCTGGATCATACACAGACATGCAGATTTGTATAGAGGTTGTTGTCTCCAACACTCCCACGACTCCCAAACTTGTAGTCTAGACTGAATGCTGGCCTGTGTCTGACAACCACACCATCAGTAAAAGTAGAGCAACGAGTTATACTTCATAATTCGAATCAAACATCGTAGAGACAAATGCCATGTCGTCGTCCGAAGGCTGAATTGAAGTCGTCGATAGGTTATCGTGCTCCATTAGTCGACGTCATCATGGGTCCCTGCTCGCTGGACGGCATGCGATTGGCTGGTTGCTACCCGACTGGACGCCAGACGGGAGGCTCGCTTACCCCACTTCAGATGACACCTCGAAGTCCTTTGTCGTTGAACTTCGTTTTCCTTCACAACACACACACACATACATTCGAGTTTCACAATTATCAATTGACAGCACACACCACACAAATGGAAGTTTTGGCGTATCAACACCATGCCGATATGGAAAGGGCACCCAGAGGAACCCTAACCTATCCACGCCGCGAGATAGGGACGGCACCATCTTATCATCAACCCTCTTCGTCTTCTTTCATCTGATGGGCTGAGCCGCTGTCCATGGCTTGGCAGTCCACGTCGTGGAACCCGTATGGTCAAAATGGTCCATTCAGTCTCAGAAGATCAGATGCCGCTGGTGGTTGGGCGCTGATTCGCGTGAGACGGGCCCGTTCTCCTGAAGAAAAGCGCGTTGCTCGGTAACGGACCCTTGTCTACGCCCGCGTCAACGCAACCAATCAATGCGGGGTCTCCGCACGAGGACGCCCAAGGTTGAAGCTGGGATGCCGGCCCAGCCTCCTGGAACTCCATATCGCTGGATGCTAACATTTCGAGAAAGGGAAATATGATTCTTCGAACTGTGTTCAACATATTCACGGGCTTGTACTTCTTATTTGGTCTGTCAGTCAAACATAACCGGACCGATCAATATCCAGTCGCCATCTCGTTGTAGACTCCGGGCCAGTCCACGATACGCTACAGGACCCGCCATCTGCTGGTCTTACCCTGGGCGCATTCCTTAGGCCGACTTGCAGAACTTCTTTCTCTTTTCGAAGGATTGCGGCTAAGCCCGGCGTATATGCGCCTCCATAGCTCGTTATTTACGGCGTTGACTGTGAGATGAACTTTCACAAAGTTTATCTTCCTTCTATCGAAAACCCCCAACTGACTGTATTATACCATGTAGTAATCTAGCCCCCCCATCCCAATCATGGGGTTATCTAACCTCAACCCGCTGCGGTCGCGCGATGCGAAACGTCCCAAACTGCCAATGTACAAGCAGGTGAAATCCGGGAGCTCCTCATCACCTACCAAAGAACGTTACTCCGATGTCGAAGATAGTTCAGACGACTACTCCTCCGATGATACCTCCGATAGCTCTTCGCGATCCAGACCTAGCCCTCGACGGTCCCGACCAGGCTCCTCTTCGGCTTCCTCGAATTCCCGACTGATGGCGCAGAGGCAATCATCCAGCTCCCAGCGCCGGCCGTCTCGGAGACATTTCTACAGACTACCAAACAAGATTATACGAGTATTGTGTATCGGCCTTATCACGACCATTGTCGTTTTCATATTCGGTCTTGTACGCGCAAGTCAGGTTGAGAACAGAAGGATAGCGGAAGGAAAAGTCGAGAAGAAGCCACCACCTCCTCCTCCATGGGAAAACTTCAAATTTCTTACCCGGTACTATGGTGGACTCAAGACCTTGGTACCAGTTGAGGACAACGTGCCCCAGTATCCTAGATTCGAGGACGAGGCTCCCTACAACGCGACAGCACCGTCAGGACAGCAACAACCGGACAAGTCAGGAAAGAGGGATACCACAGAAGGTTTGGCAGCAGCGGTCAAGTCTGTCCCACCGAGCAAGCCATTCATGGACCATTCGGGCTCGGTTGTTCCAAACAGCCATGCAGAAATCCAAGAGTGCTTTCTAGATGAGAAGAAGTCGATACGGATCCCGCTCATCCATTATTACGATGGTCGCCCTAGTGGGTTCCCGGACAACGTCATTGGCTCCTACGAACTGCTCTCTCTCCCAGAAGACATTTGCTTCGACAGATTTGGCCGGTATGGTCCGTACGGCTACGGCTATTCCGTCAAGACAGGAGGTCTCGGCGTCGGGGAACATGGGGACAGAGCTGGGGCTGAAGAGGTCTGGAAATCAACCAAGCAAGTTGACTGGAACAGTGGCAAAATCGACTGGGCTGAAGCTCAACGCCGCTGCTTCCAGGCCAATGAAGACCGTTACAAGCCTGTTGTGCCACACAAGAACCCTCTTCAAGGTTTCTACATCAAGGAAGATAGAAAACCAGAGCTGAAGGTTAGAGCGGACGTTCAAGCTTCTGAGACAACCACTGCGACAAAGCCTGCCGATGAAAAGGAAAAGGAGCCGGCCACACCTGAAGCGCCCAAACATGAGGGTGACATTCCTCGGTCTGCTCTTGTCATCAGAGCTTGGGATGAGATCGACTGGAACGCTGAGAATATCCTCAACCTTCGTGCTCTAGTGGCGGAAATATCTCTTGCCTCTGGCGGTTGCTATGACGTGCATCTCTTGGTGCAGGTACGCAACGACGGAAGGAACCCCGTCTGGGCCGACGATGAGGTCTACCAAAAACACATCAACGATACGATCCCCGCCGAGTTCCGAGGCATGGTAACATTGTGGTCCGAGACCCAAATGCTCGCCATCTACCAGGGTGTCCGCGATCTTTGGACCAAGGGTCCCGAACTGCCTGTCCACGGCTCTTATCGCGGCTTGCAAATGGCGATGCAATACTTCGCCTACAAGCACCCCGAGTACGAACAGTTTTGGCAATGGGAGATGGACATTCGCTACACGGGTCACTACTACGATCTGCTGTCGAAGCTGGAGGCCTGGGCCAAGGAGCAGCCTCGCAAGGGGCTGTGGGAACGCAACGCGCGATTTTACATGCCGTACGTGCACGGCACCTGGGACGACTTTAAACAGATGGCGCGCGTGCAAACCGAGCACGGCACCGTCGGCGCCGACAACATCTGGGACAACGCCATCAAGAAGGGCGGCAACAAGGACAACCAAGAAGCGCCCAACCAGGTAAAGACCAAGGGTGAGAAGAGCATCTGGGGCCCTGAGCGGCCCAACGACCCTAACGACTGGTACGAGCACGAGCAGGACCCCGCCCCGCCTACCAGCTACGAGCGCGACAAATACAGCTGGGGCGTCGGCGAGGAAGCCGACCTGATCACGCTCAACCCCATCTTCAACCCCGAGGGCACCACATGGGAGCTGGCCGACGACATCACGGGCTACAACGAGACAGTCCCCGGATCCTTCGGCAAGCCGCCGCGCCGCGCCCAAATCATCACCGCATCGCGCATGTCCCGTCGCCTTCTGCTGACCATGCACCGCGAGACGGCCTTTAAGAAACACCACGCGTTTCCCGAGATGTGGCCGGCCACGGTGGCGCTGCATCACGGCTACAAGGCCGTGTTTGCGCCGCACCCGCTCTTCGTCGACCGCGAGTGGCCGACCGAGTACATGGCGCACATTCTCAACGGCGGGCGCAACGGGGCTTCGGGCGGGTCGAGGACTTCGGTCTTTGGCAACCGCGAGCACAACATGAAGGGTCTGACGTGGTTCTACAATGCCGGGTTTTCGGCCAACCTGTACAAGCGGTGGTTGGGCCTGAAAGTGAACAATGACGGCGGCGAGCAGTTCGAGTTGAGCCCCGATAACAGCGCGGACGACCAGACGGTGTCGACGATGCGCGGCGGCGAGGGCAGGATGTGCTTGCCGCCTATGCTGCTGCATCCGGTCAAGGATGTGGTGTTGCCGGTTGAGCAGGAGGCGGAGGAGGCCAAGGTTGAGATTCCGGAGTCAGATCCGTCTGCTTGAGCGGCATTTTGTATGTCTAATGGCCCCTTACTAGAAGGGGAATCTTTGCATTTGTTTACGCATGGTAATTGAGAATATGAAGTAATGTCACCTATAGAAACAAGAGATGTTATTAGAAATTTCAAACTCATGGTTCACGAGTGTATGAAGACATAGTACATTTACGTATTCGTCTAGTAGACAGTTCCATTATCATATCATATTGTTTTCGTATCCCCATCCGGCTGTGACCCATTCCAAGCGCCCGAATATGAATGGCTTCCCAAAGCAACTTGTACAGTAAAAGTGCCTTTTAGATATTATATAAAATCGTTTGTTGTTGTATTTTGTGATGGAGGGGAGACAAGTATATCGGGGATGAGTTTAAATAACCCGCTTGACCTAAATCAGGGGTAAGTTCAGGGGTTAGCCATGCTTCTTACCCTTCTTCATCACCTTCTTCTCCTCCGAGACGAAGACGAAAGGGCTCAACATACCTCAAAGAACCTCCTCAGCCACCAGACCTGGAACAGGGACTCGCCGACGACGACACCGACGATAAACAGGTTCCACCACTTGACGCGGGCGTTGGTGCTCTCGGCCGTGTTGCGATGGGTGCGCTCGCGCACGACAATGTAGCTCTGCTCGTCCTTGACCATCTCCAGCATCTCCGACAGCTTGCGCACCTCGACCTCGAGCGGGTCCTGGGGCGCGTCCGCCTCGGATATGTACACGATGCCGTGCACGTTGAACGACACCTCCTTGGTGTTGGCGCCCCAGTGCTCGTTGCCGAAGCAGTACACGTACTTGCCGTCGTGCTTGGCCTCGAACGAGAAGTCGCCGTTGGATATGGATTTCTCAAAGGTCTCGTACTGGTTTAGGGGGTTGGTGATCTATTATAGGACATCGTTGTTAGCTTTTCCGTTTGTTGTTAGGAAGCTTCTTGGCTTTCTCGTCGTATGTTCGGTCTCCAGTTCGAGATGATGATGATGATGGAAAGTGGATAGGCGGTCGGGCTACATGGGAACGCACCCAGAAATCAATGTCGAGGTTGCCGGCGCTGCCAAACTCGCGGTCGCCGACCTGGAAGGTCACCGTCATCTTGTCATCGCGATGGAGGTTCTCGTGGAAGCATTCGCGGCCGTGGGCGGGGAGCACAATGTTGTGGGCGGCGGCGGCGCCGAACAAGCTGGCCGAAAGCAGCAACTTGGCTGCTGTAAGGAACTTCATTGTGAACTTCGATTATACGGCGATGAGCGAATGTGGTGGAGTTTGGGCGGGCGGCGAGGCGATTCAAAAGCACTACAAGGGAAAGGAAGCTCTTCCGGTTCGGTTTCGCGAGACGGACGTTTTGGGAGGACAACTTGGCGATTCACGAATTACCCCTACCTCTCACAATTCTGGCAGGCGCAATGGAAGGTTCAGACGGGAGGTCGGGTCCCGCCAGTACCTAGCACTGCACTGAAAGAGGTACCTAGGTACCTGCCCGCTTGGCCCAGCCCGGCCACCCCCTGTAGGCTTGTAGCTGTCTGCCGCGAGTACCCAAGGTCGGTCCAGTGTGTTTGGCCTTGGCGTGGCCGGTAGACAATGAATGGAACTGAGGCTCTGGCCTACTCGTCGGTTAGGGGCACAGACTATGGGCTGTGGGGCCTACCTTTGGGGGCCTGCGTTCGCTAAGCCAATTTCCTCTCTTTGTCCCTCTAAGAGTCGGGAGTTTTACCTGTAACGCGCAAGCTCTATAACGCTCCAGAATCAATAATCTACTAGAACTTTACTAAACCTTCTTTAATTCTTTTGTAAATAACCTCATTTTGTTCGTGCCGTCGAACTCTATTTATTATATATACTTTTACTATACCTATCTTTAATCTAGAGGTTACATCCCGTGTAGAGAAGGCTGTACGATATTTTTTTGGTAGGTTAAATTGCGATTATGACCCGATTTATTACGTTTTGAATTAAAGTTAATATTAAAGTTAAAAATAAGGGGGAAATTATATATAAAACCGTTAGTAAATTCTTTAACGTTAGCGAAATTATTATTAAGAAATACGTTATATTTATTAAGGATAAAAAATTATTATTAATAGGTATAGATATTTATTATTTAATTACTTTAACCGAAGAGGAAGATAAGGTTTTTAATATTATAGTTTAAATAATTGATTATAGTTATTTCCCTATAATTAATACCTCCCTAATTAAATTAGTTAATTAATTAAAGGATTAACGATTGATTCTTTTATTTATTTAATTATATAAATAATAAGTAATTAAATAGCGGAAATAATATTTAGAATTCGAATTTAAGGCGGCTAATTTTAAGGATATAAAACGTATAAGTATAGAAGGTTAATTAAACTCCCTTAAAAATTAGTTTAAAGAGGTTGAAATTATTTATATTGGTTTTAATATTAAGGAAGAGAATATTTAAAATATAGATAAATTTCCCTTCTAGGTAGGGGAGATTAAGGGAGTTATGAAGGTATTTTTTATTGATTATATCCCTTATATTATTTTAATATAATTTTTTTATTTATTAATATAGTAATAAATATTATCGGTAAAGAATAAGGTACGTATAAGAAAGGTTATTTTTAATCCTAATAATAAAGAAAATTTTATTATTATTAATGTTATATTAGTTAGAGTAAAGAATATACCCTCTTTCCTAATATTTAAAGTTTAAATTATAGTATAAGGTAATATATAAGCTAATTATAAGGTTAATTTAAATATAATTATAATTAATATTATAATTAGATATAATAACGTATATCGAGCTATGTAATAGGTTAGGTACTTTAATAAGCACTCTTTTAAATTATCCCCCTCCTTTAATAGTATAATTGAGGAATAGTTTAGTATATTATTAAATTATCCCCCCTTATTCGAGAGATTAGAAGAAATTATTACGGTTATTATATTAATAAAACCGAGGGTATATAGGGTATTGTTTATAGATGGATTTGAAGTTTATAAGGATTTTAATATTTTATAATATTATAATGCTTTCGATATTATCTTTATAACGCTCCTGTCCTATATTAGCTATATATTCTAATTATTCGATGTAGGGGTATATTAGGTATTTAAAAAGGTTTATTAGAAGGTTCTAATTAATAAGATTATTAATAATACTATAATAATTAATTGTATAGTATTTTTAAATAATTGGAAGAAGGTTAAAGAGATTAGGTTTATACGTAATAATATTTATAAAGGGTGGGAAAAAATAGGGTTTTAATTACTTAAATTAAGTATATTATTATTATTTATTTAATAATATAGGTATAATTAATATATATATTATTATTATAAATATCCTTTTTAGCTAATTGCGTATATTTATTAAAGTAACATAGGAACCCCTATTTTTTAAAAGATTCGAAGCTATTATTGTTACGAGCGACGTGGTTACGAGAAATAAACTTAATACGTTGAATTTAAGTTTATTATAGAATTATAAAATAAAGAAGAAAGGAAAAAAAACGAGTAAAGGGCGCGCCCCGCGCTAGGGTTTTATACTTGGGCGCGGGCGACCTACGAAGGCGGTACGTAATTACGTACGTTAATATGGTTAATTTTTATTAAATAACCGCTTAAGCGATAACCGGTCCGTTAAATAGGGACCCTATCCGTTAATGCTATAATATTACCCCCCCTTTCGAAAAAAATTCGCCCCGAATTTTCGAAATATTAGAATTATTATTATATACAAAATAGGTCCCTTATTTCCTAACGCCTATTATCTTCCTCAATTTCCTCGTACCCTTTTTTAAAGGAATATTATTATCCGGGTAATTTTTATCGAATTCCTTTACCTCCGCCTTTTATAATTATTTTTCTAAACGTAATAGCGGGCCCGGGTGCTTTAAATACGCTTTATAATAAATTTATAATAATTTAAATAAATTTTTAAAATTTTTAGCGTTATAAAACTTCGGGTCCGGGTTATATCCCTTTTAATTTATTCGGTATTAGAATTTATTAAAATATACCCGAAAAGTTAAAATCTTTTTTACTTTTTATTCAATATTATTATTAATATATTTTTCCATTAATTTTTTTAATTTTTGGCCGGGTAATAAATTATTAAGGTATTTCTTTAACCGATCTGTATAGAAAATATCCGTTCCCCTCTAACCCTTTAATATTTTTAATTTAAATAAATAGCCGCACTTTTTTTTAATTTTAAAATATTAATTCGTTAAAGGAAAGTCGAATTTGTAGTTTAATCGGTCTATAAATTCGCTCCGTTTAATAATAAATATTGTATTATTAAGTCCGAAATCCGGGACGCGTTAATATTTATTTAATTATTTAATTATTTATTTTTAAATTTTAGTAATAAATTTTCTTATTTTATTTACGTATTTTCGGATCTGATTTATTAAACTTTATGCGTCTTCCCGGCTAAATTTTTCTCTAATCGTTAATTGTATATTATTAAAATTAATTCGAGCCTCCTAATTTAAAATTCCGGGTATTAGGAATCTTTTTAATATTTTATATAATTATATTCTATTTAAATTATTATATAGTATTTTTATTTATATTATATTTATTACCGGGATCGCTTTTAATTAATTATTTTGGAAGTAATTAATAAAGGGATAAAAATATTAATCGAAATATTCGTTTATAATTTCGGCCTACCTTGTAATTTAATTATATCCCGAAGAGGTTAATTTCTATTTAATATTCAAAATTTTAATTAATTCCTTTATAAAGTTTAATATAAATTAGGGGCTTCTATCCAAAATAATTTCGTTTAGTAATTTATAAATATAATAAGGGCCTTCGTAATATATACGGGTTACGTCCTAAGCTATTACCGTTATAAAATAAAGAATAATTTATAATATTTTATTTAATTAATTTACTATTATAAATACGTTATCGAATTCTCGTTTATCCTTGGGTATAATTTTGAAATTTATAATTAAATTCTATTAAATACATTAAATTATCGGGATAGGTTCCAATTTACCGGGGGTTTTATTCTAAGGAACCTTTGAAATATAATATATTACGTAATTAATAACGAAGCGATTAACGTTACTAATTATTCTTAATTATTAATATTATATAAATATTGAGCGTTTTATTTTATTTCGGCCTAAATAAACGGTAATAATCTTTATATATAGTTTATAAATAATTTAAATTCTTAGGGTACTAAATAGTATAATAAATTTATTAAAACGGGTAAAAATTTTATTAGTAATAAATCGATACCCGTTTTCCCCCCTTTTAATTATATTTTAATAGATTTCTAAATCCGGGTATATTTTATTCTCAAAAATAAAGCGATTTATAAGTAAATAGCCTTCTAATCGTTCTTCCCGAATTCCCTTTATAATTTTAAAATTAATTTTTCTAATAACCGTATTTAGAAATATAATCGATATATAGACCGTATTAATATTATTAATTATATTATTAGGTTATACTATCCGACTATTATCGAAGTTTTTAAAGATTTAGAGGGTCTTCTATACTTCTTATTTTACTTTTTAACTCTTTAAATCTTTTATTTTCCTTAATAATACGTCCGTGATACCGTTTTCCTTTTTTAACCGGTAAAAAATAATAAAATAATATTAAAATAGGAATTTGGCCTATCCGGCTTATTATAAATTTGAAAATCCTTTAATATTAAATTATTTAAAAGCTTTATTATCCGTTAGGACTAAAAAAGGTTCGTATAAATTAATAAATTCGGCTCTCTAATATTATAAAGCTTTAATAATAATTATTAATTCTTTATTATAAATAAAATAATTATATTTTTCGTTATATATTATTTCTAAATAAAAAGTAACTGATTATTATTCGTTATTAATTAATTATAATAATACGCTAACTACTATTCTATCGGACGTATCCGTTTTTATACGTATTAAACGTTCGTATTTAAAATAAATTAAAATAAACGTTAATAGTAAACGATTTTTAAATTCTTCAAACGTAATTTAATAATCTTTATTCTAATTAAAAACTTCTCCCTTTTTAATTATAATTATTAAAAATTTTATTATTCGATTATAATCCTTAACGAAGCGTTTATAAAAGTTATAAAAGTTTAAGAAAGATTATATCCCTCGTATATTCATTAAAATTTATTAATCCTTTATAATTATAATTTTCTAAGGGTTTATTAATACGCTATTAATTTTAATAATAAAATTTAAAAATTTAGTCTTTTTAATGTAGAATTCGCATTTATTTAAATCCGCCTATAGGCCGGCCGCCTCTAACTTCGCTAATACTTATTTAATATAGATTTTATATTCTTTTAAATTATTTAAGAAAATAAAAATATTATTAATATATATATTATAAAAATCGTCGAAATATCTTATTAAAATTTCGTTAATATATTATTAGAAAATAAACGGACCGTTAATTAACCTAAAGGGTAAGATTTTATATTTATAAGCGCCGTATCTTATTCGGAATATCGTTAACTTCTCGTCGTCCGGATATATATATATTTAATAAAATATTTATCGGATATTTATTTTCGAAAAGATTTTTATTTAATTAATTCGGGTAATAATTTTATTAATAAAGGGCAACGGGTATTTATTTTTTCGAATAATAGCGTTAAATTTCCGATAGTTTACGTAGAATTTTAATTTATTATTAGCTTTAGGTATAAAAAAGATAAGCGCTACTTATAATACCGAATTACTTTCGATAAACCCTTTAATTAATATTTTATTTACGTATTTTTAATAAATTTTTAATTCGTTAACCGATATTTTATATGATAGATTATAATTAAAATTCTTAAACTTTACGCCGTCCGTTAAATCGATTTTATAATCGTTAATATAATAATCCGGTAATATATTTAATTTTTTCTTATTAAATATATTAAAATATTAATATATATATTTAAAGACCTCCTTCCGAACCTTCTTTCAAAATTCTTCTTTATCTTTTAATAAGGCTTATTTCTTATAATCTTCGATAAATTAATCGAATTCGTAAAAGTTAATAATTCCTATATAATTTTATTTAGCGAATATAAGAAAAACGTCGGTACCGACGATTATAAAATCGTTATAATATTTATCCTATTTTATATTATTACGTTTTAATTAGTATTGGTTACGTATATCCTTTCTTTAATAAAGGTTATTCTTTCGTTCGATTTCGAATATTTTAATATATTCCCGTTATGTAAATATTATATTATTATTTTCTTATTATAGGGCGTATTAATTTAATAATTTATATTCTATTTTTATTAAATTCTTATCCTTTTTTAATCGAATGGATTTTTCCTTAAACTCTTCGAAGAATTCGATTAATCAATTATATTTCGCTAAGGGAAATAGTATTACGGATTTAATAAAATTCTCGAATTCGGTAATCCGTTTATTAAAAATTAAAAAAGTATTAATTATTTTATTAAAAATTAATTTCGTATTTACGACGTTAATTAAAATTTTATATTTCTTTAACTAATATTTACTTAAAATAACGTTATATTCCGAATTAATTACAATTATTATTTCTTTTTCGAATTTTTACTTTTATATTTTAATAATACTTTGTAAATATTAATCGATTATTTTATTATATTATCCGGTATACCCCCCTATAATATAAGGTTAAAAACCATATAGCCTTTTTATTCTTTATTTTATTATATTATTAGCGAAGTTTTTATTTATAAAAATATTATTATTTATTCTTAAATTAATAAATATATCGTTCGTAAATAAAGTTTTTTTATTATTATTTATTATAATATAAGACGTAATTAATATTAATTTACTTAAATAATCTTTTAAAAATCTTTTCTTTATTTTTATTCTTTTTAATAATATTTCTTTTAGGTTTTTCCTAGAATAAATATTTATTAATTTAATCCTTAAGAAAGAATTTAATGTTCTTAGGGTAATTAATTTTCTATTTTATTATCGGTTAGTTTATTATCTTCTTTATTTTTACGGTTATAATAATCGATAAATTCGTTAATATAATTAAGGTTATTACTACGACGGTTAGGGTAATTATAGAAGCGGTATTTAATTTCTTTATATACGAAATATTTATTTCCTTCGAATAATTTACGGGCTTCCTTACGAATTATATTTAAAGCGCGATAAAAATTATTTCGGTTACTATTATCGGTATTAATATTATTATTAATAATATTATTAAAATTCTTATTAAAATTATTAGAACCCTTAATTTTATTAAAGGAATTCGTAAAAGACGAAGAGGTATTTTTATTTTTATTATTTTTCTTAACTTTATTATTATAAAAAATATATTAATTAATTTCGACCGCTTTTTTAATTATTAAAGCGTATTAATTAAAAGTAATATCCTCCTATTTATGTCTTTAAAAAAGAACGTTCTAAATATTATTAGGGAGCTTTTAATTAAATTCTTACTTTTATAAATTGGGAGGGCGATTATATTTTCTAGTTAAGCGTACGAATTTATTATAAAATTCTTAGAAATTTCCGCTCATTTCAAATTTTAAATCGTTAAATTTATAAATAGCCTTCTCCTTTCGGTTATAATTATAATATTTTACCTGTAAATAAGCGAGTAATTTATTAAAAATTTTAATACTATATAATTTATTAACGAAATAAGGTTCGAAATTTTGGGTAATTTTACCGGTAATACGGTTTTCGATATATATCTTCTTATTTTCGTTATTAAAAAAATAATCGGTATTTAATTTAAATTTATTAAAAATATAATAATATTAAATATTCAAAGTAATAGTATTTTTATCCTTTTCGTTATAGAAATAGGGCGGATCCTTTTCTTTAATTAATAAACGTTTACGGCTAATTATAAAGAAATCGATAGTAAAGGTTTCTTTTCGACGGCTTTTATTATTATTATTTTCGTTATAATCGGTACGGTCGGCGCGGTTGTAGCGTTCGAAATTTTCGGCAATTAGGAAAATAATTTTCTTTTTATAGAAATTAATATTGTTTTTACGGAGGTTAATATTCTCTTTAATTAAAATAGCGATTATAATATATAAATTAACTATATCGCCGTTTTAAATAATTATTACTCCCCTTAATTTTTTAATTTAAACTTTTATAATTATTAAATTATTTTTAATTTTAGCGAATTCTTTTTCTTTATCGATTAAATCGTAGCGGGTTTCGTTCTATTTAATAAAGTAATAGGGATAAAAAGGGTAACCTTTAATCGAGGAACTATCTTTTTATTTATATAGGGTACCCTATTTTTTGGTACGATTATTATTAAACGGGGTATTATTTTAAACCTTTCTATTATTGGATAAATTATCGTTTTAATCGTCGTTAAACGGGGTATTATTCTAGGCTTCCTTTTTAAAATAATCGGTAATTTAGCGTAATGTAGTAAATTGAATTTAGAATTTACGGTTTTTTTTACGTAATATAGCGTTTTTATAATATAAAATTTTATAATCGTCCGGTTTAAGGTTAAGATTTTTATTACCGCGGGCTTTTAATAATTAATATATTAAAAATATATTTTTACTTTATTTTTTATATAAATCCTTATAAAAGCGTTCGTTATTTATTTCGGCGCCCTTTTAATATTTTAATAAATTAGCGGCGTATTTATATATTTATTTTAAATTAATATTTAAATTAATAGTAATAATTTAGTATCCTTATTATTAGGAAAGAATAGCTTTAATTAAAATAATTCGTAATTTAATTTTTTTAAAAATAATACGTATACTTTCGGAATCTTCGATAATAGATTTAAAAGTATTGAAATCTATTAATAAGATATTACTATTATTTTATTCCTAATAATTTTAATTTATAGCCGTTAAAGTTTTGAAGGTAAAGGTTAAATAACTTTTATTATATTAATTTTAATATTATGTAATTGTATTAATCTCTGTATATAAAAAGTTAAATAAATTTTTTATATTAAATATATAATGAACGTCGGCGAATTTATTAATAATTTCCTAATTAAAAAATATAATAATTTTATTTATATCCTTTAGAGTATTATAATCCTTTAGATTAAATTTATCGATATTGTATAATTGGGTATCCTATTTCTCTTTGAGGGTGCCGATTATAATATCGTTAAGCGAACGACGTTTAAAAATATTATTTTATTAGATAATTATATTAGGAATAATAGGCATATTCGTAATATTAAATTTAATATACTCGATTACGAACTTATTAGATATATTCTTCTTCTAAATTTCGTTTATTTAAACGTTCTTAATAATAGATAATTTAGTGGTCTTAACCGCGGTAGCTTTTTTATTGGGGGTATACGCTATTATAATCGATTATAAAGGTATATATTATAATTATTCTAATTAATAAATAAGTTTAGGATATTTAAATATTTCTTTAGTATATTAAGAATGATTTTATAATTATTACGAGCGATGTAATTACGAGAGATAAGTTTAATATATTAAATTTAAATTTATTATAGAATTATAAAATAAAGAAGAAAGGAAGAAAAACGAATAAAGGGCGCGCTCCGCGCCAGGGTTTTATGCTTGGGCGCGGGCGATTTACGAAGGCGGCACGTAGTTACGTGCATTGGTGCGGTTAACCTTTGTCAAGTGACCGCCCGAGCGATAACCGGTCCGCTAGACAGGGACCCTGTCCGCTAGCGCCGTGACAATTATACTACGGAAGGTTCTACGTACCCTCGAATCGCTAATTATTTAAAAGCGCCTTAATATCGTTAATTCCCCGTTAAAAAGGAGTATTAATAACGTTAGGGTAGTATTAAAAGTCTTTATTAATAGTTAATAAATAATATTCGATTAATAAGAATTATAATTTCGTTATATTAAAATAGAAATATAGAAATAGAATTTGTAGCGTTATATTACTATTAGGGATAGGGCGTATATAAAAGAGGTTTTAAATATTAAAATAGCCGCTAAAGTATTATTCGATATAGAGGAAGGTTTTAAAAAATTTTAGTGAGTAAGTATAGCCTTTTATTAAAAAGGTCGCTTTCGATAAAAACCTTAATTTTAAATAGTAATTATTATATAAAAATTAAGTTAAGAAAAAAAAGGGTTCTATTCCTATTATTAATAAGATTCCTATTTTTAACGAAAACGGTTTTATATTTATTACGAAGGATAATTTAAAATACGAATACGTATTATATATAAAAAAAGGATAGGATAAAATTAAAAATAAGGGTAATAAAATTCGTTATATTTATTTCGTTAATTTATAAGGATAGGACTTCGATTTCTATATTTTTAAAATAAAAATATAAAAGGTAATATAATTAAAGTAGGATATAAAGGTATTTTTAACCAATTTTAAGGATAGGGAGGATTAATATTTTAAAAAAATAGGAAAAATTACCCTACTTTTAATATACGAGGATTACGTACCTTTTAAAACCTATAGTAAGAAGAGGGTAAGGAAAATTAGGAGGGGGAATTCCTCTTCGATAGAAATTATTTTAAGTAATAAAGTAGAAGAGTTATTAAAATTCTTAATTTTATTAAAATACCTTTATTTAATTATTAAGAGGGTAATAGAAGTAGGACCTTTTTTAATAAGGCTTTTATTTATAAGATTAACCGCTTTAATACTTTGCTTTCTTCTTCGTAAGAAGATTAAGAAGGTTAAACCCCCTCTTTTTAAGAAGGGGAAAGAGAAGGCCGTCGATATAGAATTTAAAGAGAAAGAAGTTGCTACGGTAATTATAATAGTAGTAAATAAAAAATTAAAAGTATTTATTAATTATATATGGGTTATTATCATTATATTAAATAATTTTAGTAATTTTAAAGGTATTAATGTAAATAAGGGTATAGATAAGGGTAGGGAATTTGAATTTAAATTGGAAATTATCGTATAAATGGTGGCGTATACGGGCTACCTATAGCTTTTTAATACTATAATAATATATTACGACCTTTTTTTCAATAAGAGAATAGTATTATTAAATAGAGTTAGTCTTTACGAGTAATTTGTATATTTTATTGTATTTTTTGAGTGTGTTTTGGTAGAGTTGTTGTGTTGTGAGCGTTCTGGAGCGTTATAGAGCTTGCGCGTTATAGGTAAAATTCCCGATTCTCGAAGGGGACTAAGAGAGGAGGTTGGCTGGACCCACCCAATAACCCAACACCTAACCGACGAGTATCAAAGTTGCCGGGGCATCGGGGTCCAGGACTCCAGGGGGTGATGATGACCGATGACTGGCTTGTGAAGCTCGAGGCCGTCAACAGGACAGGACTCAATGCGAAGGGCACAAAGGGGAATTGGTAGGCTCAGGCAAGAGAATGACGAGCAGTTGTGAAAATGTCAAGGGATTGATTCCCTTCGGTCCAATGTTCTTCCCTTCTCGTACAGGTAATAAGTCATGAGGGCTGGAGGGGTACCAGCAAGGTACCTCGTCACTGTCAACGTGCTGCCCAGCCGAGTTGTTGTTGATGCAGGCGAAAAGGGGTTGGCCAGATAAGGTAGTGGTAGCTGGTGAGTAGAGGGCGTAGAGTGGACCGTGCACACTTCAACGGCGGGGATGCCAAAGAGCCAGGAGGAGTCTGAGGAGTGCGTGGAAGGAAGAGAGTCGTCTGGCTTCTTTGCGAATCCGCCGGGGGGCAACCAGGCGGCCAGGCATGCCAGGTGGGCGACCCGTGTGGGTGAGTGGGTTAAGAGCGGGCGGGCAGGCTACTGGTGCGTGGACTGGTGGTGGCCGCCCCCGTCGGACGGTTGCCCATGCAGTGCCCAAGAACAACTTTCAAAATCGGGGCCAGAGGACCTGACGGCCGGAGACACATTCTCGCCCGCTTGCCTTCCCTACTTCCACCACACACCGCCATCAATCCTACCACCATCCACATTCAACACCATACATTTCTGCTGCCACCGGTGACGCGCATCCCAAACATCGCCGTCCCCATTACTCGAGGACACGCTTCCCCATAGTAAGTACCCGGCTTCCATCATCATCCTGTTGTCGCAACACAGTCTATATCACGATATCCCCTTCTATGGCCCCCCTTTAGCAGCCAGCGAATCAATCATGCCGTTGCACGGCCATATCGGCGCTGCCTGCCACAGCTATCCCATTCCGTGTCTGCCTGCCTCTACAACCTTCACACTCGGACGCGTGCCTCCTGGCTCTGGTGAAGAAGCATAGTGTCGAGTGGCCAGACGACGGCAACCAGCTCTCCATTCGTCGCAGCAATGCGGATTCACCTTGTCCGTGGCATGCTGTTGTGTGCCTGAGGATAGCGAATGGCCAGACACCAGTTATCTGTCCTCACGCGGGCCGTCGTCATTAAAATGCCCACCCGCCAGTCCCCCATTGTCATCAATCGCACTCTTTCTCTCAACACCAACAACCAAAACCACCACACCCATCCCGACCGGCTTTCAACACTCCATCTCGGCCAGCATCAACGATCACTTTGCTTACGCTTTGTCGCCCAAACAGATAATTTTCTACACTTGCAACTTTAGCGTCGCCTAATACACAACCGCCAAGATGGGTAACACACTTTCGATATTCGGAAAGCTCTTCGATGGGCTCTTCGGCAAGAAGGAGATGAGAATTCTGATGGTTGGTCTCGACGCCGCCGGAAAGACCACCATTCTCTACAAGCTCAAGCTCGGTGAGGTCGTCACGACCATCCCGACCATCGGTACGCTACGCGCCCATCCTCCAACCCCCTTTAGTGCACATTGACGGCACGGCCCCACTCCTCCTTATGAGAGCACGCAACACTGACACCATCCCGCCATCAAGGCTTCAACGTCGAAACCGTCGAGTACAAGAACATTCAGTTTACCGTGTGGGATGTCGGCGGTCAGGACAAGATCAGGCCTCTTTGGAGACATTACTTCCAGAACACACAGGGTATCATTTTCGTAGTCGACAGCAACGATCGCGACCGTGTTGTCGAGGCCCGCGAAGAACTCCAGCGCATGCTCAACGAGGATGAGCTCCGCGACGCCCTCCTGCTCGTCTTCGCCAACAAGCAGGATCTTCCTGTAAGCGCCACCCCTATATCCTCGAAACCTGCGAGATTCAGCAACAACAGCCAGCTAACAATGCGTCTTTTAGAATGCCATGAACGCTGCCGAGATCACGGATAAGCTCGGCCTTTCCAGCTTGAGGCAACGCTCCTGGGTATGTTTCGAATATCCCCTGTTTCACCTGATGCATGCCTTTGTGCCCTAACATTTTTTTTCCCTCTCGCGTAGTACATCCAAGCCACTTGCGCTACCACCGGTGACGGTCTGTTCGAGGGTCTCGACTGGCTGTCGACCGAGTTGAAGAAGAAGAGCCCTTAGAGTGCTGGCTACACTTAATGACAATACCCTTTACTCTGCCCGGGTCCAATATCCGCTCGGTTGATTCCACAATACACACGCCCTTTTCGCAACCGAACGATCTCACCAAACATGGCAACCAGTGGTTGACGATCGTCTCGCAATAATCCGTGAGACGGTCAATAAAAAGGGGATAGCCGGCACTCGTTTTGCACTTGTGATCACGTTTTTCGGAAAGTCAGGAGCACGCTTGGTTCGGGATCTTGTACAGTTTGATACATCGCAAGGAGAGACTTTGCCTGCTGCTTTGCCCCATATTTACGTACGTCTTATGCTTAGGATGGGGTACGGATTACGGGTTGCGGGAAAGGGGAATATACAGGCAAGGAGGGAGTGTGATGATGATGGGAATGGGGGGAGGAGTTCTATAAATACCAAGCTGCCACTTAACTTAACCTTTAGTCCCTTTTTTCGTTAGAACCGCTCGGCGTCTATTGTTTTCTGGTCTATCCGCTCATCATTAACTCTAATTGCTTTGGGTGCGCAAACGTCCATAATCAACGCGTGTGATTGATCGTCTCTGGTATGACTACCTATGGATTCACAAATTGAGATGCGTCAGGGGTGTCTGTCTGTATAGAAAAAGGGGCGGAATACTTCGCTCACATGTGGCCTGATGCAATTCAGGCAGAGTCGTGTGGGAATCATGGCAAGCACGAGAAACACAACTGCACGGAGAAAGGGCAAAAGGATAACATCAACTTGCTGATGCCATTCTCAACCCAGACACGGCAACATTCTTGGTCAAGAGTTCAACAGCTTTACGCTCAAGTCACTTGACATTCATAAATTCGATTGAAGAAAACCTAGACTTCGTTCACCACTCTATTCTCCATCTGCCTGCTAGTATACCCAAAAACGAATTCATCGTAAGACACAAAACATAAGGCAAAACGATCGTTCCAAAACTCCTGATATCATGCTCTTGCTGCTTCTTGCCTTGTTTCTCTTCCTGTTTGTTGATTTGTCGTCCATGTTCTGTTTCGTTTCTTTCAGTATGCACGTAGCATCCATATCTCCCTCTCTTTATCCATCCCATCCAAGCTAGACTGGAGACGCACTTTACACAGCATGCTCAGCCGCATCAAGGTTATCAAGCGGGACATATCCATCATCCTTATTCCTCCTCGCCGCACCAACACCCAGGACATCGCGCACCTTGGCCACAGCCCCGCCCAAGAAACCCCATCCACCGCCACGCTTTCTCAACGCAGCACCCTTGACGAAGCCGTTCTTATCCGTCTCAAACTCGTAGAGCGTCTTGTCCATCCACTTCGGCCTCGCCCAGAATTTCAAGAAAAGACTGCTGACCACCACACTAACGCTCGAAGCCGCCATGGCGGCGCCCGCACCCATGGGGTGCAAGTGGTACCCAAACGGCAAGAAGATGCCCATGGCGAAGGGGAGACCAATCAGGTTGTACATGCACGCCCACGCCAGGTTCATCTTGATGCGGCGGAAGATAGTGCGCGCCAGGTGCAGCGCGGCGGGAATGTCCATCAGGTCGTTGGGGCGCATGAGAACCACGTCGGCGGCCTCCATGGCGACGTCCGTGCCCGAGCTCATGGCGATGCCGACGTCTGCGGTGGCCAAGGCCGGAGAGTCGTTGATGCCGTCGCCGACCATGGCTACGACGGCGCCGCGAGATTGGAGTTGTTGGATGATGGATTGTTTCTGGTCGGGCGAGGCGCCGGCGTAGACGTCCTCTGGGTCGATGCCGACGGCCGAGGCGACGGCGATGGCGGTGCTGCGCTGGTCGCCTGTCACGATGGCGGTCTTGACGCCCATGCGGTGCAGGACGGCGATGGCGGCGGCGGCCCCGTCTTTGATGGTGTCGGAAAGGCAGAGGTGGCCGGCGTACTTGCCGTCGATGGCGATGAAGATGTTGGTGGTGCCTGCTGGGGTGTTTGATGGAGTTGACTTGGAGCGAGAACTGGCGGCGGCTTCGTTGATTTCTTCGGCGGCCTCGATGGCGGATTCGGGGATCTCGATGTTGTTCTCCCGAAGGAAACGGACGTTGCCCACGTGTACCGTGTAACGTGTCCTCTCTAGAGAAGAGGCTGGCTCAACCTCTGCGGTGATGCCCTGGCCGACAGCGACGGTGAAGTTGCCAATGGTACCGTCGATTGTTCCTTCCACCTCAAGACCGAGCTCTGTCTTAGCTGCGTTGAGGACCGCTTTGCCGACTGGATGTTCACTGCCCATTTCGGCCAGGCCAACGAGAGTCCACCACAGACGACGGCGCCAATCGTTGTCCTGCCAAACAGAAACAATGTTGGTTTTGGCGACGCTCATCTTTCCGTACGTGATGGTGCCGGTCTTGTCGAGAACCACCTGGGTAATCTTGGTAATGGTTTCGAGGGCAGCACCACCCTTGACCAGAATGCCATTTTCTGCACCAACGCCTGTACCAACCATGACGGCGGTGGGCGTTGCGAGGCCGAGAGCGCAAGGGCACGCGAAGACAATGACGGAAATGCAAAGCTTGACGCAGACCATGATCTTGCCACCACTCGCGTCCTCCAAGAAGATCTTCGGAGGAGTTGAAAGAGCATGGCTCAAAATCATCCAAGTAAGGAATGTCATCATGCCAAGGAACAGAATCGTCGGGACGAAGTAGCCAGCTAGAGTGTCCGCAAGACGCTGAATAGGGGCACGGGTTGTCTGGGCGTCCTGAACCAATTTGACGATCTGGCTGAGCTGAGTGTCCCGGCCTGCACGAGTGACACGGAAATCCACCCGCCCGGCGCCGTTGACAGTGCCACCAATTAGCAGGCTTCCCTTCTTCTTCTGGACTGGCATAGCCTCTCCAGTAACCATACTTTCATCGACGTAGGTCTCACCTCTAACGAGAACACCATCTGCGGGAATCTTGTCACCGGGACGGACAAGGACGATGTCGCCGACCTGAATGAGTTCTGTGGGAATGACCTTCTCTTCCGCTGCGTTGCCCTCACGCTGCTCTTGAGAGTCAGAATCCGCGTTATTATCCCAGCCCTCGGCAGCCTTCTGCGCTGCGATGGGGTCGGCATAGATGGTAGCCATTGATGGAGTCAAGGACATAAGGCGTGAAAGCGCCTTGGAGGTCTGGCCCTTGGCCCGGTTTTCGAGGAAACGGCCAAAGGTGATGAAGGTGATCAGCATGGTACTCGTGTCAAAGATGGTGCTCGGCCGGGTGTGCGGCGGGAACAATATCGAGACTGTCATCGCAGCAATGCTGAAAAAGAAAGCGCATGAGGTGCCGAGAACAACGAGGACATCCATTGTGGGCGATTTATGTTTGATCGATTTCCAAGCCGAAACATAGAAGCGCTTTCCAATGCCGAACTGAACTGGTATCGTGAGAGCCAAGCAGACCACATCTCCGAGGTACAGGCCTGGAATCAACTTGATCTTTCCAAAGTCAAGAAACTTTAGGAACATGGGGAAGATCATGCTGATAAAGAAGACCGGTACAGCGAAAGCAGCCGAGATCCTGAATGCCTGCTTCCACTCATTGATCTCCCTCGTCTTGGCGAGTGACTCCAGCTGGGCGTTGTTGTCATCGTTATCGGCCACAAGGGCATTGTAACCGGCACCCTCGACAGTCTCGACAATAGCTCGAAGTCCAGCAATGCTGGGCATATGGGAAACAGTTAGTCTGGACGTGGCAATGGCCAGTTTGGCGCTAGTGACACCAGGGAGCGCGAGAACCTCCTCTTCCAGCTTGTTAGCTGCGGCGGCATCAAGGTTTCCATAGATCTTGAACTGTGCTGTCGTAGTACCGCTAGAATGGTTTGGCTGATCGAAGATAGTTGTCAGAACTTTGGCATCGAATCCTCGGTCTTCGATGATCTCGACGATCTTCTCAGCCGGTAGTAGCGTCGGATCATGCAGAATAACCGCTCGCTCAGCGAGAAGGCTGATATTGAACTTTAGAACTCCGCCCACATCCTTGAAACCCCCTTCCACAGCTGAAGTGCAAGCGCCGCACGTCATTCCCTCAATCGCTACCGTCGTAGTTGCGCTTGATGGTTTTGAGGATGTTAGTGCGCCGGAAACCGACTCCCTTTCGGGTTGCTTGTGGACACTTTCAACAACCGTCGCATCAAACCCGCGGTCTTCGATGGCTTCGCAGATGGCTTCGGCGCTCAACAGTGTCGGGTCATGCTCTATAACGGCTCTCTCGGAGAGCAGGGAAATGCTAAAGTGTCGTACGCCAGAAACGTCCTTGAAAGCGCCCTCGACCGCCGATGTGCAGGCGCCGCATGTCATGCCCTCGATTGCGACAGTGGTAACCATTAACGGGGAGTCTTCGGAAGCTTCCAGTTCTTGTTCGGGGTGTCTGGCAACCATGGGCGTCGGGAGATCGGTGGCCAGCACCTCGGCGTCGAACCCTCGGTCCTCGATGATTTCTTTGACTTGTTCGGCGGTTATCTGGTCGGGGTTGTGCATAACCACGGCGCGTTCCATGACCAGACTGACTGATACGCTACCAACTCCGTTGACGCCCTTGAAGCCAGCTTCAACGGCCGAAGTACAGGCACCGCATCTGCGCAAAGTTTAGTCACCAAGTGTCCTGTATGCATCCGAGGAAGCCGAGATCAAAGTCAAGTATAGCGAAACTCACGTCATACCCTCAACCTTGAGGGTTGTGGTAGCCATATGCCCAGACGGGACTTGAATATTTGTCGGTGCCATCTTGCAGGTTGCGCAAGAACAGCTCGTACAACGCGGCCAGATGCTTTTTCAGACAAGCACGCTGTGGGCGCAAATGATACGGAGAAAGCGAGATTTCGAAGCGCAACGATCTTGAAACGAGAGCCCCTGGGCTAAAACATCGAAGGAAAACACGCTGTGTTTTGAAGGCTGTTCATATGGCAGACGGTACCCGGGACCAACAGCTTTTGCGCATCAAGAGTTGAAAAGGTAGAATAGGCGCCAGCTTCCAGCGATGGCGTTTGGCGAAGTCGATCGGCTAATATGTAGAGGAGGTAGAGGTAGAGGTAGAGGCAGAGGAATGGGCACAGATAAGGACGGGTGTCAATATCGAAGGCATGGCATAGCGGAGCTCCCGGTACCGTTCAGGTTACGTATAAGACCAGATGGAGCAATGGCGCCAAACCTGCAGCAGGGAGCTGGGTGCGAACGAGACTTTGAAACTTGCAACTTTGACGAGGAACCCGCGGGAGAGTGGAGGGGCGCAAATGGGGGATGAAAGCGGGAAGGGGTCGGGTTGAGAAAGTTTCCATCCTCTCACAAGGTTTGTCAGCCACTCACGGTGTAAAGGTACCTAAAGAGGCTGCATACAGGGGTTCTCGCACCGCGTCGGCACCACTGCACTTTCTCCCGCCCATGGCGTGAAACGGGATCTGAGAGTCCGCCAGGGCAGTCACAAAAAGTGGGGTGGAGTGAGATCCGAAAGACCGAGAATACCATTTCCTTTTTTGAACTCATCACCAACCGGTGCACCCACTTATATCATACACAAAGTCTTTGTGCCCTTCTTTCATATGGTTTGCGCCAGACAGATGTCTATCAAGATATCATACTTGGAACCAACTGGACGACAACCAACAGTCGGACATTCTCGTATGACATTGCCGTAACCGTAACACAAGGAATCACGCAGTATTTCGATATGTAGAGCTATGTATTGGACTGCTAGTGAGTCTCGGCCACCACTTCAGCCGTGGTAGTACATACACTAGCGATAAACTGCTTACCTTGCCTCCGTGCTTACTACGGCACATAATCCAAATCGAGAGTCACGGTTCCCGTCTTGTGGCTTGCGTAGTCTCAGCTTGACCGAGAAATAGTTGTGGAGGGTACAACACGGGAAGAGGAGCTGAGGAAACGAATGGGGTTGGGGTCTCGTATGATCCATGGTTGAAAGGGCTGAGTAGAGGCACAAACTCAATTGTTGATGCCGCTTTCTGCTACATTATCCGGGCTTTCTTCTTGATGCTTCCAACAATCAATTTTGATGAGAAATATCGTCACATGAGAGTGTTGCTCGGATCGGCATTCGCGTCCAGTGCCACCTTCTCGTGGAAAATCGCCAACCCTTTGCCAATGCCACCAAGCCGGACCACCATGATGGGACCTTCCGAATTTGCCATGTGGACTTCAGTTGCCCACCATGGAGGTACAGATACGAATAGGAAGGCACGGCACAAGGAAACTTAACAGCATCCAGGAAGACCGCATCATAAGGAGGCCGTCAGTACTCAAAGTAGCAAAGTTGAAAAGGTTTTCATTTCCACATATAAGGACAATCTTTTATACCATAAGTAACAGAAGCAAAGTCTAAACCCATGGTACACTACATTGTCAGATGGGATGAAAGGTGTGCTCTGTCGAACGTCCCGGCGAATCTACCGGATCTCTTTCCCTAGATTTCTCCACTTCGAACGGGTTACCATCCCGATCATTCCAGGGTACCCTTGCGCCTAAGATTCACAAATGCTGGTCACCAAACAGCGCCTGGTGGCCGCCTCAAACGTGAATTTGACGCAAGCAAGTTGGCGCCAAAAATGCCCCATCAGCACACCAGCCTCAACAAAGAGCCACAGAGCAGGTAATGAGGTTCGTCCAAGAGCTGGGATGAAAAGCTCACGAACAACTAGAGTTGCGAGCGAACCTTTTGTGTATTCGAAACACTCTGAGATCAATGTAGTAGGGTACTAGGGATTACTGAAAGCCATAGGCGCCCAGAACAATTCGCACTCTGTAATCTCCCTGTGTGGTTTACTTGGCGAGCTTGGAAGTTTGAAGTCGGAAGCAGTTGCTCCTGCCAACCGAATGCGTGAAGTTTGTTGCTGGCTTGCTGCGCTTGCCCTGACTGCGTGCGAGTTCGGCGGAGGTACCCCGCTGTTTGCAAGGCAAGCCACACTTGCTCGTTGGAGCTTTCAGCCTTATGGCGGGTGCTCCTACCCCAGCTCAACTCCACCAAAGGCTGCAGTCGGACATCATTCACGACCTGTCAATCAATGCCATCCACCTCTCTCTAGTGCCGTGCTACACCACGCCATAACTCTACCCGTAGCTAAGTTCAACTCAGAATTACCCCCTTTACTACTTTGTTGTCTCAACTTCACTTTTACACAACATCGCATACCGACTTTCGGCTCTCCAGTCTCTCGAACCACAAGCTGCCCGTTACCTGACCTGCCCCATCTCGCAATGGAGCAAACCAAAGCTCTCAACGCTCTCGAGGTTCGTCCATCATCCTCTCACCTGAGGGTGATTACCTCGACACCCAAAAGTCTTAGCTAACATAATATGCTTTTTCAGCCGTTCATCGCGCTCTCCAAATCTGCCACTTCCCCTCGCGCCGCGGCAGACCTCGTGACCCGCGCGACCTCGGCTCCCAATACCTTCATTTTCACCGAGCTTCTCCAGACGCCCCAAATCCAGTCGCTCTCCAGCTCCGACGAGTTCTCCTCTTACCTGACGCTCCTCCAAATCTTCAGCCATGGGACTTACGCGGACTACACTGCCAACGTCGCGACGCTCCCTGCCCTCAACGATGAGCAGAAGTTGAAGCTGCGCCAGCTGTCGCTTCTTACTCTGGTAGCCAACGATGGCAACAATACTAGCAACCCACCAGATGATGACGCAATGCAGCAAGATCAGCCTCAGTCACAACCGCCGAACCTAAGCTACGCTTCCCTCATCCGGAATCTGGAGCTATCCAGCGCGCGGGAGCTGGAAGAGCTCGTTATCAGTGCCATATACGCTGGACTCATCGAAGGGCAGCTAGACCCAGCCAACGAGATGGTTCAGATCAACAGCGTGGCCGCTTTGCGGGACGTTCCTGCGCGGGGCGTGGGCGGACTGCTTTCAAGCTTACAAGGCTGGGCGGGCCGGTGCGAGGCGACGCTGCAGGAGCTGGAAGCGACTATGGCCAACCTTCGTGAGGAGGCTGACAGGCGGGCAGCGGACGAGCGGGAGTGGAACAACAAAATGTCCCAGATGATGGAAAATGAACAACAGAAGGGTGCGGTACCGTCCTCTTCCTCGCCCTCTATGTCCTGGAACAGACGCGGTGGTGGTGGTGGTAACGGTGGGGGTGCTAGTGCTGGCCCCAGTTCCGGTCCAGGTGGTAACTTTCGTGGTGGCCCTCGTGGCGGTGGCTACTCTCGCGGTGGCGGTTCGTACCGACCTCAGAGAGGAAACTCCCAGCTTTCGCAGCAGTATGATCAATTACGTCGGCAGCCAAACTACCACCACCATCACCAAAGCAATCAGAGCGGATCGAACAGCTTGCTGACGAGTGGTGGCGGCAGTTATCTCAGCTTCGGAGAGGGGTCATCAGCAGTATCGCCCTCAGCAGCGGCGGGGTTAATGGGCTCGTCGACCTCATACGCGACCATGGGGCGCATGGAGGTGGGTTCGGGCTCAGGCTCGGGACCTCTAGGAAAGCGAGGGAGCAGCGATATGGATGATTCGGAGGACATTGATGACGACACCATGGATCTGGATGATGAGGGTGATGATTCCAAGAGGGGTAGCAAGCGGAAGTTGACCGCCTAGAAGGACGAGTATTCCATACCCATCACGAGAGCTCGTCGAGCGCCAGGTCCCAACAGTTGCTTCAATTGTATGGACATGAAAGTTTAAGGCCACAAATGGTTCAATAAAAAAGACCATCTAGCCGTGGTTTACCAGTCGATGGCCACAGGAAGGAAGCGGCACAACCAGGCTGGAAATGGAGTATCATTACGGTTATTCGAGGTCAAGCAATAGAGAAGTAAACTTCACAGCTGCATTTCCAGATACCATCAATCAGACTACATTATCGTGGAAGACGGTGTGACCACTTAGCCAGCTGCGTAAGAATAACTTCACAAAAGATCACAACAACATTTCGTTCGTACTCCTGTATGTGAGACTGCAGAATGCGAACCTAGAGCTTCTTTCCTACCGGGCCCAACCACGACATCTCGTGTAAACTTCATCTCCCATTTGTTTCCTCAAAGCACATGTTTGCTGTATCAAATCAACCAACAAAACATCCCCCAGGCCCCTTCTTTCACTCATTTCTCAATCTCATCCAGTAGCCTCGTCCAGTGATTAGTATGTGACACACCACACTTACCAGCCACTTATTCGGTGTTTCTCATTACACCAGTGTAACCAAATTGAAACCATTGAAAGCGGACAAAAGGAATTTCGATTTTCGGTTGAACTGGAGCAGAGACAACAAATGTCGCTGAAGTCTGCCTAATGTACCTAACCAAGGTAGAGGTGCCTGGTGAGAACCAAAAAATTCTGCTGGAATTTGGGATAGTGCGATGTGGCGGACACCCAAGTGGCCAGTTCAGATTTTGATTTGACCTTTGATAATAGTAGTAGGTACTGTACTAAGACGTGTGTGTATCTATCCAGAAACACAATTGATAAACACCGGACCGTCCCTATCTGCTTTTGTTCGAAACCCGACATATGAACAAGAAATACCCGTTGTGAGGTATCATGCGAAGCTGAGTTGGAGTAGCTTGGCGGGCACCACACAACAACATGTAGCACACTCGCACAAGTAGGTGTGGTGGGCGGTCCCTTTCCGGGTTCACCAGAAATGAAAACATCCGTTGGGAAAACATGCCTGTGAAACGCGCTTGTGGTAGGAATCCTCTTTACAGTGGAAGCTTGGAAGTCCCACCAACTCCGAGTTGTTCCCCAGCACTGTCGGACCATTCCTTCTGCTACTTCCAAAGCTCGTCCCTCCAAGAAGCTTGACCATAAGGCTTTCGTTTTATGCCTTCGTCCGTCGTTGTCTCCCCATCCTCACCGCACTCAGTTGAAAGAGCGTTTGGTTCAATGTGAACAGCTAATTGCTTCATTTGGTCATAACGTTCGTAAGAGTAACAAAGGATCCCCGCTTTTGCACCCAAAGAAATGTTCGCTTTTCCGTCTCTCAAAAATCCGAAATAAGAGAAAACTCCTTGTCTTTTCCCCCAGTCATTCGTGGTGGGAAAGAGATGGCACATATATGCCTCGCCCTCGTTGGACTGAGAAAAAATTAGTTGGGCTAAAATGAGGTGTCAAGAAAGGAAAGTTAGATCTAAAAACAGATTACCGACATTTCCACGCCGCCTGGACTAAGAGCTGTAACTGCTGGCCTCTCAAAACAAATGAATTACACGGCGTGGAATGTGGTGCCGAAAAACCGAACCGGGGAAAGCCAGTTGTCCCGTTTTCCGTATGTCGTCCTAGCTCCCATGGGTATTATGGTGAAAAGATTAAGAGCAAACCAAAACGCCGATAAGAAAAATTGCCCCATCACTGCGTGATTCCGTGGGTCACCGTTACCAGGTCATAGTCGTTTTCCTGGTACGAGAATGAACAAGACGCACAGCGCGGCGTCTATGACAGCAGTGACGGCGAGAACAACCATGGATCTCTGGGCGAGGAGTTTACGGACGTATGGCTCCCGAACTCGGGAGAAGTTGAAAGGGGTATATTCGCTCAGTCCGATGAGGGCGAGAATGGGATCCAGTGAGTACTGGTATGAACAGAGACAGTAAACTCCAACGGTAAATGGCAGAATTACCTGTGAAACTGTTAGCAAACAAAAAAACGGGTTATCCTCCATGTGTGGCTAGCCTGATAACATACCCAACACCTTGTTAGGCGAGATTCGTTGAGGAAGATCAACGTGAAGGCAGTCCAGAAGCCACCAAACATGGCGACGAGGCCAACCATTAGGCGCAACATCAACGTGGGGGGAATGAGGTTTCCGAGGGCCTTCATTCTAAGGAAGCCGGGGAACGCGTCCCTCTCCATGGCCTGAAACACATAGTCCTTGGCCACGTCAAACACCTCCGGGTCATCGCGTCCATAGTCCTCAATAGCAGTCGTGACATCCGTAGTGATGGAACCAGGAAGAGTAATCTCGCGTTCAGCGCCGGGAAGGAGGAAGGTGTAAAGGATCTTCTCGGCTGATGCTCTGATGTCGTCGCGCGCTACGGCATGCGCTGGAGAGTTCGAATCGGTAGTAAGCTCGCGCGGGGTGCTGAGGTTGCTCGGACGACCACGGCGGTCGGTGCTGCTTTGCGGAGACTCGTGGGCGATCGATCGATCCTCGCGCAAGAAAGCAGACATTTGCGCATCCTGGTCCTTCTCTTTCTCTGACGCCCACATAGATGGTCCCGCGACAGGGTTCAAATCTCCCATGCTCTCGAGAATAGCGGATGATCGTTTGGAGCTTCGGTCGGGCTCGGGCGTGCCGACAAGAACGGAGCGGCGCAGTTCGCGGACATAGTGACGGCATAGTGACATGTGTTGGGCGACATCGAGCCTGTCTCGGGTCAGGACTTGTCGTTGTCAACAAACACCAAGAAAGTGACAACCTACCAGAAATCGAGGTAGTCGACAGAGCGCTGCTGGTCTCTCATGTAAATGTAGAAAGAGAACAGATCAACGGGCGGGAGCGTCCGCCTACTGAGCACTTCGAACAAGGTCGGAAGTCGGTTGCGATTAAGGTCGGGTTGAGGGGAGGGCGTATGCGCTATGGGGTCCGCCATTTTGACGGAAGGTGATCTGGATCTGAAACTCGAGCTGAATCCGACAACGAGGATGGCGATATGATAGTAGGAGGAGAGCGAAAAGGTTGCCGGCGGAGTATAATGTGGAGAGCGGGGCAAGACGGGAATAAAGCTGTGTCGAGCTCAAGCTTTGTTTCGTCCGAGGAGAGCAAGTCGTGGCGGGCAAGTGTTTCAATCAGTTGCGCAGTTCGGGAGCGATAATGGTTTGACGTCAATCGAGTAATTCGCGAGTCACGGTTGCCGGGTGCACGAGAAAAGGAGTTTGATTAATCGAAGATTTCTGATTTCTTGGCGATTGATTGTCTGTATTCTCAAAGAACGTGGTTTGCGCGCAGCGCTGCTGTCGGAATTCTAGTATGGCGTGGTTGACGGCGATGCGTTGCAAGTTGGAAGTTGTTGGGTGTATGTAGGTAATGAATGACGGGTTGGGAAGTTGGGTGTGGTTGACGACGGGAGGTCGGGTCGGGCGCAGAGCAACGAGTGACGGGAATGAGTGGCAGGAATGACGGGAGGTGTGTGTTTGACGAAGGGGGACGGGACTTGGGACTTGGGGATGGGATGTTGGTGAACAAACAGGCTTTGCGAGGCCCACCCGTCCCTGCGCAGGCTCATCAGGCACTGCTGGAGACGAGAATTGACCAGGGCGACGAAGCCAGCGGGAGATCGCAAAGCATGGAACAGCAATTGGACTTTCAATGGAAGGTGCCTGCGCTGGCTGCAACTGCAGGCTCCCTGGCGAGCATGCCGTGGCAGGGAGATTGCAGAGAAGTCACTCGGAAATTGAAAGTTTGGGGACAGACGGGAAGCGTACCGCCAGCTGTCAAAGGCTTGGCAGATGCCAGATTTGGTGGGGGCTTGACTTTGCCAGCCGGCCTTCCGTTTAGGGTAAGTTAAGCGAGGCGAGTTGAGCCCAGGTCCGCACTTTCCAGATTTCGTGGAAAAATCCGGTGCAAAATTCATTGGGGTTTATCGTTTGCCGCAGCACCCAACGACTTCGACGACTCTCACCCGACCACCGAGTGTAGACACCGCCATCTCCAAAGTACGTAACTACGGCCCCTCCATATTTTTGCCCGTCCAACTTTGAGTCAAGCCGTCCCGTCAGTTCTCGAGACACGGTCCGGGTTCGCGAAACCCCTCCTTTGCTAACAAGCTGTCCAGAATGTCGTCCAAGAAGCCCACCGGTAAGACCCAGCGTTCGGCCATCGCCGACGTTGTCGCCCGCGAGTACACCATCCACATGCACAAGCGCGTAAGCAACACCGAATAAATCGACCCGACGAAAGGAAGACGAAAAATATTGACCCTTGGCGACAGATGCACGGTGTCACTTTCAAGAAGAGGGCTCCCCGCGCCATTAAGGAGATCAAGGAGTTCGCTTACAAGGCGATGGTACGTGCAGCGACGAGAAAACACCAACCCGATCTGGAGGAACTGGAGTTGTGGGGAGAGACGACAATAGGAGTTGGGGAACAAGGACACGGCGTGGTCAGTTTGAACGAACACCAAGACTGACATGACTGTGTGTGATTTTAGGGTACCTCCGATGTCCGCATCGACCCCCAGCTCAACAAGAAGGTCTGGGAGCAGGGTGTCAAGGGCGTTGCCTACCGTCTCCGCGTCCGCATCTCCCGCCGCCGTAATGACGAGGAGGGCGCCAAGGAGAAGCTCTACAGCTACGTCCAGGCCGTCAACGTGAAGAACCCCAAGGGTCTCCACACCGTTGTCGTTGAGGAGTAAATCTGGGTGTTCGGGGCAAAACGAATTTTTGGCAACGAAGGGACCGCGGTTCAGGTTCAGGGCGGCATTGGACTTCCGGAGTTTTCGCATGGCATCTAGCTTCGCATTACGAATAAAGGGTTCGTAAAATGGAACACGGCACCTTCGATACCACCAAACCGCCTCCAGCAACGATGAGGGAAGACAATCGCAGTGTGAGGGCGTCGCAGATGGTCAGGCAGCAGGGGCATGCGTCATGAAGATGATGATACGCTCTAAGGACGATATACTGTCCGTTACAACCAATGCTTGATGTACTTCATAAAGACCAGTCTGCAACCGGTAGCAGACGCGAGCAACAACGGGATACCCATTCAAACAAACCCGCCCTGATAATGCAATCCTGTTCCAGAGACCAATACGCCAGGGATTCCAAACCTTCAGAAAAGAACCAATTTCTCCTAACCCAATGCTCTCCTAAACAAACTGCTCCTGCATGTCCAGTTTCCTTCAGTCGTCGTCAATGTCCTTGTGGCGGTCCATGACCTTGGTCTTGAACAAAGTCGGGTCCTTGTCCCAGAGCTCGGCCGCCTCGCCGTTGAGAGGAGAAGCGCTATGATACGAATTAGCACCGGTCCAACAGATATTGTGAAAGTGAGAGCATGTGAATTCCATACTTGTTTGGCTCTCCGAGCAGGGATTGCAAGCTCAGCAGGACGGTCTGAGTGTTGTAAGCAGCAGTCCACTTGTCCTTGAGAATGTCGAGACAAATGCGTCCAGAAAAGTCCACGTTGGGATGGTAGATCGGGGTCCTGAACAGCACGGTAGGCGGCGCGTAAGGATAATTGGCAGGAAACTCGAAACTGAGCTTGAAGGTGAGGCCGGCGTAGGGAGTGTCCTCAGGTCCCTCGATGGTAGCCCGCCACGAAAGGAGATTGCCGTCAGCAGAGGGGAAGGCAGAGACGCCCGGCGCCGGCGATGTCATGAGCTGCATAAGCTCCGTCTGCAGTCTGTCCGTGGTCATTGATAGATTAGCAATCTCATCAACAATTCGCATGATGATCTGCCAAACATGCGCAAACTCTCAGTGAGGAATCGACTGACCTCTTGACGGCATTCTGACCGGGATCGACGTTCTTCCTGGCGCCGAGGATGGGCGCAGAGCTCTGAATGTCTCCCATAATTTTTTGGTGTAGGATACTCCAATCTGTGATGGCGACCTGAAAAGAATAGACGAGTAATCCAAGATCGCAGGACAAAGGCGGTCAATAAGTATCTGGCGGATACGTGAGTTTTAAGGTTATAAGAGGTTACTGATGAAACAAGTTAACAAAGACTTTCTTCCAAACTGCGAGGTGAAGGGCGACAACGTACCTGCTACCAAGGAGGGGCGGCGCCAGCCTTAGGAGATGATCGAAGAAGGAGATTGGGAACGGGAGGCGCAAAGAACCTAAAAGTAGTTTTGGCAGTTGACGCCGGGCAGGATTTGGAGGGACGGAACTCCCGAAATGGATGGAATCAAAGAATCAATGTTTACACGACTGCAGAAACAGACCAGCCTCCAAAATGGACCCCACAGTCGACCAGGTTACCGCGCGGGAGGGTCCCTAGCAACCGCGATGGGGCCCGAGCGTTGCTGTCAGGGGAAAGTTTAAAGGGCATGCATGAACTTCACACTTCTTTTTGACAGTTCCCAGCAGTCACGGCGCGTGGAAACAGTGGACAGTTCGCGCTTCTTTCAGGCGTTTCCCGGATCCCCTTTCTCAACCCAAATAAACCGACGAGTGCACTGGACAAAGGCCCAGGGGCAGTACATTGTCAGTCACCACGCGCCTGCAGTTATTGCACGTGAAGTTTGTATAACACTACCTCTACATAGGTACCGTAGCAGGTTCTCTCATTAGCTGCGTAGTGAGCATTCAGAAGGGTTCATTGAATCCTTGAGGTTGGCATCCACCGTCCTTCTCTTCCTTGCTCATCGTCACAAAATGGTGAGTGCTTTCTGCCTCCACCTCCAGTCAAATTGCGCTTTTCCTATTTAGGAACTTTGTTTTGGTTTGATAATTCTAGCCGGCTCTCGCCACCTGCTTGCGCCAGGCATCAATCACCCTTATCACTTACAAACCAGCCCAACCACCAGTCATCGATGAATGACACATTCAGTGGTTTCTTGACTGCACAACAACCGCGACGGAGAATCTTTAAGCTCGTCGAATTCTCTTCCTTACCACCCACACATATTAGCTCTATCTTATTTGTACTTTAATCACCGTAATCATAATTGCGTCCGTTATTGACGGCAAAAATGCAACAGTCTCAACTGGACCCCCTTCCTTCAGATCTCCCTTTCCGCATCATCTCCAAGACCATCGGACGGGGAGCATACGCCTCGTGAGTAGCTTGACTTGACCCCTAGCCCGTCGGACATGCGCTGACCAAATGTCTTAGAATAAAAAAGGCCATACCTCTAGACGCACCGTCACCGGTATTTGCCGTCAAGCTCATCCACAAGGACTATGCCGTCAGACATGGACGGATATCAGCAAAGCAGATCGCCATGGAGGTATCACTTCACTCACATATCGGCCAGCATCCCAATGTGATCGAGTGGTTCGCTACTGGCGAGGACCGGATCTGGAGATGGATTGCCATGGAGTATGCCGAAGGAGGTGACCTTTTCGACAAGATTGAGGCAGACGTTGGCCTGGAGGAAGACATTGCTCATCTTTACTTTCAGCAACTGATAAGCGGCGTGAGTTTCATGCATTCGAAAGGCGTCGCCCATCGCGACCTCAAACCCGAGAACATCCTCCTCTCCGAGAGCGGCGTCCTCAAAATTGCAGACTTTGGTATGGCCACCATGTTCGAATACAAGGGCGCGAGGAAACAAAGTTCGACCATGTGCGGAAGCCCACCGTACATCGCCCCCGAGGTACTACACTGCGCCAGACAGAGGGAGCGTAGGGCGCCAGCCTCTGAGCAGACCAAGTATTCGGCCGATCTCGTCGACATCTGGTCATGCGGCGTTATCCTTTTCGTCCTTCTGGTCGGCAACACCCCCTGGGACGAGCCCACTAACGGTAACTGGGAGTTCAAAGAATATATCCGCACAAATGGCCGAAGCACCGATCCGCTATGGCAACGGGTGCCGCCCGACGCCCTCTCGCTCCTCCGAGGCATGATGAACGTTGAAGCCAACAAGCGCTTTTCCTTCACCCAGATCCGCCAACACCCCTGGTACACGCGACACAACCCGCTGCTGAACGCCGAAGGCTCGGTTATTGACCCCATCGCGCTCGCAGCGCAAATGCTCGCCCGTCTGCGCATCGACCTCCGCGCCGCCGCTTACCAACCACCACCGGCCTCTCAGCCCGAGCCCGCGCTCGAGAACGACTGGTCCAACCGTATGATCTCAGCAACGCAGCCCGAGACCCCGATAAGCGACGCCCTTTTCGACTGGGAGCGTCCAGCCCCTCGCACCCTCGGCTCATACGCCATCTCTTCCACTCAGCCGGTTGCGCGTAACGACGCTGCGGCCGTCAACCTGACCGCCACCACCGGTCCTCGCACGACCATGTCGATGATGCCGCCCAGCAGCACCCAAGGCCGGAACAGCAGCAGCAAAATGCCTTATTCTTCGGCCCTCGAGGCTCTAGCCGACGAACCTACCATGAGCCAGTTCTCTGCTCAACCGGGCGTGCCCCTCTCTCTCACCCAACACGCCCGCCGCTTCCGCGACATTGTCCCATCCTACTCGCTCACGCGCTTCTTCTCGCACGTGCCGCCACAGCTGCTGGTGCAGATGTTGCGCGACGCACTGCATCAGCTCAATGTCCCGCTCCCGGCAACATCACCAAACACCTCATTCGGTTCTGTTGACGGGGACGGTCACGCGCCGGATCATATTGTCACTTTGAAAATCAAGACGGTTGACGGGAGGAGACAGAGCTTGCATGGCGATATTTTGGTGGATAGGTATCATTTGGTTCACGGGGGGAATAATAACGGGATGTCAACATCGACGCAATATGGTGGGATGGACTTGGATGATGACCAAGACCAAGAAGAGTTGCCGGAGTTGTTGGAGGTGAGGTTTGTGAAGATCAAGGGAGATCCGTTGGAGTGGAGACGGTTTTTCAAAAAGGTTGCGGTGCTTTGTAGGGATGGGATTTGGAGTAATAATGAGTAAGAGAGGGGGCTTGCTCTATGAGGGTTCAAAGGGGAAAGGAGACGTGAAACGAGCCTTCTGGATAAATGGGGGTCCAGGAGATACCGGATGACTTACAGTTCTGGGTCGTGAGTGAGCTGAATTGAAGAAAGCGATTCTTGCATTACTATACCTTGGTGGTAGCTTGGTGTTTTGTGGTTTGATAGGCATATTATCTTTGCGGCATGTTAAGCATTTTGTGCATAGGTAGAGAGAGGTACGAAGGAGAAAAGGAAAAGTTACTCAAGGCAGTCACGCAATGGCCAAGTTAACGCTCTTTCCATAGCCAGTTGAGATAATGTACGAACATCATCGATTCGACCGAGTGAGTCTATTACTGTGACAACTAACGAGTCTGTGAAGCGAACGAACGACTTTTGGTCTACCGTAAAGTGAAGCGTATGATGCATGCTGATTATTCCTAAAAGAGCCCTTTTGCCTTGCATCTACCCCTCCTCCTGCCCTCTCAACCAAGACATCCACGCTGGAAAAATAGGAAGTAGAAGTAATGATTACCAAGGAAACGAAACATGAATGATATGCCCACCTGACGCCCGCTGCCCCAACATGAAGGTCTCATGACTCCGTCGCAATGCTGCTGAATGGAGTGTGTGTTTGTGTATGTATGGTGATGATGATGTCGTTTTGGCTGATGATATTGATACCATGTGCAGATAAGGATAATTTTATATACTTGAAGATTTTGTTGTGGTTGGTGTAACCGACTGAAATGTTGATGTTCTCTACTTCGGTGGTTTTATCGACGGCCGATCAAAACTTTGGTATGGACACTGATGACACCCAGTATTTAAGACGGGGCATCATCAGCTAAAACGTATAAATGGGTTCGAACGAACAGGCTGGATCCACCAGGTGTTTGTGCTGGCGCTTGTAGTGTGAACGAGCCCGGTGCTCCTGGTGGTGCTGCTGCTGCGGTAGTAGTCCTCTGCATGAGATGACGATATATGAGAAATGCCGCCGCTAGGAACTGTGGTGGTGTGGCTCCTAACATCGATAGTAGATGATCTCGCAGCATGATCATCCCTTCGTTGCTCCATGATGCCAGAACAAGGATAAAAGCTATGCTCCCTCCGCTCGAAATGTCCACCGCCACCACATGCATGACTTCTGTGGTCGTCGTCATACTGGCCCCCTATCCGAAACCGTTCCAGATCTGCTTCCGCCTCGCTCAGGTAGAGGGCACTCTCCGGACCAGCCCAGTCATCCACCAGTTTCGCAATCGTGAGAAACCCCTTCGTATGTCCACCACACTCTCGCGCTCGGAACCCGCGGCAGATGAACAAGTAACTATGAATCAGCTCGTGCAGAAACGTCGAGATGAGCAATCGTCGACTGTACTTGGAGTGCTTAAGAATGGGCGCCGAGAGCACTATGAGCGTCTCGAACCCCCTCGTATTGGGATCGGCCCTCCGCAAAGCAGTCGTCCCAATGACCCTACTGTCGTACCGCGTGCTCGACTCGTCGGACCAGTCCCACCGCACCCGCTGGCTCAGCCGACCGTTGAAGAAGATCTCGTTGGCGGCCGAGAAGATGCTCTCGAGCGAATTGTTGTCCAGCTCGTTTTGTTCGGCGTTCCGCCGTGGGTTGATGATGCTCCGGAGGATGCGCTCGTGCTTGGAGTCGGGAAACTTGCGCCGGAAGTTGGCCATGTGCGTCCGCACCCTTTCTGCTGCTATGTCATCCTCCAGTAGCTCGGTACCACCTCCAGGACCTGCTGGGGTCGGTTCGGCGCGGATTGAGTGGCCAGACGCAGTCCTCTCCATGGCACATGAAGTGGATTCTGGAGACTGGGAGTGTTGTTGATTTTGGCGGTGGTGTTGCTGCTCATGGTGATGTTGGTGCTGATGTAGATGTTGTTGCTGATGATGATGGTGATGTGGCGCTGCATGAAAGTGAACTTGATCTCGGTATTGTCGATCTTGCGTGCCTCGGACCGCCGCCATGAATCTTAAATCCTCTCCAGGTCCATCCTGAACCGCTTGCTGGTGATAATAATGATGTTGCGACCATCTTCCAGCTTTGTATCCTACATTCTCCCGGTACACATTTTGAGAAGACCTGTATCTCTTATATCTTGAACCATCGTCATTAAAGTTGTCCTCGTCAAAATCGGCAGTCCGGCGCTTGACCGGCAAAGGAGGGACGGAATAGGGTCGGATCGGCGGGTACTCATCCCCGCCATACACCGGGAAGGCCATCGGACATGCTCGGCGGTATAAACAGGGTGAGACGGAAGTAAAGAAGGGAGAAAAGTGCAACTTTCTTCCCTTTTCGCTCGGTATTAAGAAAACCGAAAAGGCACAAAAAGGAAAGTTCCTTCTAAAAAAGCAAAGCTGAAGTGAAGCAAACAGGTGGTGTGACAAGGGAAATAAGGGTGGGTGTGTGGCATGTATACAAAGTATATAAGATGAGCTGAGAGCCGGTTTCGCCTTTCCCAGGGAGACGGCTTGACTGGTAGTGCCCGGGGACGGAATGACACGAAACAACTTTGAACCGGAACCGGGTTCGCAAGTACTGGATCGGTCGGTGGCACACACACCCACACACAGAGACACACCAGAATAAGAAACAAGGCCGTAGAGGTACCCAACAAGAAGAAAAAGATCCAGCAGCCGATAATGTGGTCCATCCCTCAGTGCCACTTGACACTTGACAACCAACGTAACGAACGGCAACGAGAGCCGAATGGAGACCCTTCGATGGTTTGGACCTAACGAGATCCGCCGCCTCACTTGGCGTCGTCCAGTGGGTGGTCATTCTTTGGGTACGGTCCCGGCCCCGTTCCCGGGTGATGGGCATCGAACGGGCTCCAGAAATCGAGAGGGTCCTTCAGTCTTTCAACCTGGTAGTAAACCCATCACTTTTAGTGGTCCTCCTGTTGCACACGCGAGTCGACCAAATGCACCTTGATGGGCGCCTAAAAACGGACTTGAAGATCTGGATCCCACCTGACTGTCCACTTGGGTACAGTATCTGGGACGAGAAGAGGAGGATAATGATCATGAAAATGAAAGGCCTCGAGAAAAGAAATATGACAGCAAACACACAACGAAGAAAAGATATAGAAAGGGATATTGGAGTCAAGAAAAGGAGGCGGTCAACAAAATCGAAGTGATTCCGGTACAAACCCGACAAAATGCCGGAAAAATGAAAGACACCCAGAAACACACCCAAGCAAGCAAGCCAGCCCAGCCCAGCCCAGCCCCAGACGGCCTTTCATAGTAGGGTAGCATCCGAACGGGGATACCTACAGACAGTGGCTGCCCTGTCATCAACACCGAACGACGTACAGAACCTCGAGGACTGAACGCACTTCTTTTTCTTGTGCATCATCATGCCTCTCAGCAGCACGGCGTACGTACGCGCATTTCCAAGCACGCCGTCCAACCCGTTCGTTCGGCACAGACAGCGGATCATTGCCTAACCACACACTGACAACATGCACAGTCAGTGGAAACTGACTGCAGAGCGCAGAGCTGTTGGTTGTACAGCAAACGTGACGACGCACACTCTGCACATCCCTATACTCGGTACAGCGAACAGCGAACGAACAACGAAGACAAGAGGGCATGTCCAAGAGGTCAGCAGATGTTTCACGATTTTCGGTTTTGTCCAATCCGCCCATAAAGAAATAGAAGCTTGGGGAAAGTCGTCGACGAACGACAAGAATTTTACCTTTCCCAGCCATCCATCTTTTCTCTGTTTCGTTCTGAAGACATGACGAGTAAGCGATCTCTCAACAAAAACTTTGGGGACTCCGAACTTCAGCCCAGAAGTGGAAGCCAAAAGCGGTGTGCCGAGCTGTGAAGGAAGAATGTGTTTGGAACGTGACCTGTTGAGATCCCTACCTCTCCATGCCGGCCTTGAATAGCCGCCTATTCCTTGACATCCACCACAAAGATAACAGCCTTTTGTCTTTTGTATACCGTCAAACTGATGACTGACTTCCTCTTCTGTGTCTCTTGGATGCCGATGTCCGGCGCTCCGGCATCGAAACGGAGGAAGTTACTTATCAATGGTGAAATATCCATATCCCGGCTAGCAGTATAAACTCCGGGGACCTCTACCCATGACGGCTCTCCCAAAGCTCTCCATGAATCATGAAAAGGATTACCCATTCTGGCTATACCGAGAGCCTGCCATGAGAGCGAGGGTATCGCGATCTCGATTCTCTGTAGTCACGGGAACGAACTATTGAATTTGAATCCTTACCCAGGAAGACAACAGGGGGAAATATCATACCAGTAACAGTGAGAAGAGGAAAGGTGTCCCCATCGCTAAAATTCTCGTCCCCGATCCAAGAAGTTCCAGAGCGTCGTGGTGTTGGAACTGTTGATAGCGTTTGATGGATTCATGGGTGGGATCTTCGGGGGCACCAGGGCACCAGCCGGGGTTTACGGCGGACAAGTGTCAAAAATGGAGGTTTTCTAACCCCCACATTTCTGAATAGTTGCAGGGGCCCGTAGCCCGCCCGGGGAGCGCGGCCATGAGAAGGGCCAACGGTGGCTTGGGGGTGACCCTGAATTGGTATCCGAAGTGATGATGACTTCAAGCCCGATGGCGCAGTTGCTGCTCACTTTGATATTCTCAAATCTTTCTGGAATTTTCTTGTGGCCAGTGGTGATGGTGGCAGGATATTTCTTGAGATATAGCCAGACCTGATTGCGATTGGTCCAGGCTGTCTTGCTATGGCTTGCTTTTTCTTCCCATTGGTCGCCTCGCTTTTGCACATTATCGAGTTTTTCTTCCTATCACGCCTTTTTCCCTTCTCTGAAACTGAACTTGGGGCTGACGACACTTCCGAGGACATACTGTACATATTCCCTAGCCAACTTCACAAGGTGGTTCGAAGCACGATGATGAGACAATATATGGGCCGCCTTTGGACACAGCACTGCTCTTCTGGAGCCAAATGGTTTAGTTTTCATGGAAACTGACTATACCACCATGCCTTGCTGATCATCTTCAGATTCGTGACTCAATCTGAAGGGTCTCGGATCGGCATACAGGACCAAATAGTACTTCGTTAATTGTTCTTATGGGTATATCTCTTGCTGTCTAGTCGTCTATACGATATCCAAAATCCGTCAAAGCATCGCTTATGATTGTCGACCCGAGAACCATATACCCTATCCACCTCGTCTGGAGATCGACATGGTATCACTATCCAGCCTCGGTAGCCATCATGGCAGTCGTGCCAGTAGTATTCGAGGGTGTTTTGCCCGCCGACGTTAGCGGAGCACATCATATCCATTTCCGAAACGAGTGTCATCTAAATAGATGAGGCGGGCGATCAGCGCAGAGAACCGTTACCGAGACCGAGATGCCTGGTAAACATGACGTCGTCAGCGTGTCTCTGCAATGCGCGACGCATTGTTTCAGTGTAATCTCTCTCCTCGCGCTCTTTTGCCCGTGTCTCATCATCCACAGCCTCAAGTTGCTCCTCAAACTCCTCGGCCGTAAATCCCGGGCGAGCGCTAAAGTTCAACAACCCTAGCCTCTCGCCTGTCCAGAAAAGAAGATCATTGTCGTTAATCTTTTCTTTGGCTTCGCCCACTCGTGTTGGGAGTAGTTTCCTCGCTATGTCAGAGGAGCCTGGCATTGAGGCGAAGATCGAAGGCCCTTGGGCCTGTTCACTATGCCCGATCCTACAACGGCGGACTTCGGTGAAGCAGTCCCTTTCGAACCACTTAATGTAGCCGGATCCGTCCGAGAATACGATTCGGGTGCCATGATTGGCAACCGAGAGAACCTTGGAGCCTGACGCTGACTGGCGGTTCTGGTACGCATAATCATCCAAGTCTCCCATCAAGGTTTTACCAGAGTCTGGCGGTGCTAGGCCATAAACTTCGAGCGATCCCTTCATGTTGTAGTCCCCACCGGCGATCAACGTTCTGCCACCGTGAAGCTTCTTCGACTCCTTTACTTGGTCCAGTGTGAGCTCTCCTTTCCGTCGTAGCTCGCTGTCTTGCCTAGAAAATGGAAATGGCAGAGACGCCATGCTGCATAATCTTGCTTTCGAGTTTATTGACCCTCTGATTCGCGACAGATTGCGCCTGTCATAATGTAGGATGTGGGAAAATCGACCAGCAACGTATATGTCGTCCGACAAATCCGCCTGTCCGCTGGATTGTTGGAGATGTAGAATACTCAACGGTCCTGGCTGCGCGAGTGATGTCCAAGAGCCCGCCGGCTCGTCGCTAAATATGTTCCTGATTCCACGTTCGTACATGGCCTGTGGGCCCGTAAGGTTGAAGTCAACCCGGTCGTCTTCTGGGTCACCTCGAAATCGTCGCCGAGACCGATAGTCATGCAGATGGAGTTCAAGATTTGTTCCAACCGTGAGTGGTACAGTGGGACTGGCGGCAGATAACGCTGTAATAGACCAAGGGAATGATTCGCAATCGACAACTGCAAGTTTCTGCAAGTCAACTTCAATGATATCTGCTTCGGGGAAAGGCACGGTGACGCCCCTGAATTAGCCTACTGCAGACGCACAACACATTCAATTCAAGGACCACAAGATGATGACGTACGATTTTGGACTGCGAAAAACGCTCGATGCAGGCTGCTGTCAACACTGACACATTCTGTGACCCCTGAATCCACACGTTGCGACCGCTTGCTGTTATCGGCTCCCGGTCCGTTTATCAGCAGAAGTCCAGGCGCGCTCCTGGCTAGAATCGCTCCCTTTTGCCCTCTTGTTCCGTTAACGTCCCAGATACAGACACTGCCATCGTCTAACGGGGACACAGCTAGGAGTGTTTCGTCAGCAGCTGGGCCGGCGTGCTCCTCGAAACCGTGATCCACACGAGGATTGTCGGGCCGATATAGGGCAACACCTCTTGCTTCAACGTATTCGGACTTGGCGCCATGAGCATGAGGCAGCGGAAGCCAGTTGACGGCAATGGGCGCATGACGATGAATGTACTCCTCATACCAAGAGACCTTCTCGGTAGGGTAACAGGGATCCCAGTTCGCCGTGATCCGCACCTGCTCCTGCTTACTGGACGCACGAAAGCTCTTTAGGGTTGTCGGCGTTACCGGTGTCGCCCAGCTCCCACTGCCAGGAGTGTTGGTGCTGCTGCTGTCGGGAGAAGGATAAGCGTCTTGCCAGACTGTTCCTATTGCGCCCCCGTCGTGCTGGGTCTGAAATGTTCCGCCGATGCCCTGGGTGGCTAGCCGGGCAAAGGCCCGTCGTCGTTCGAGGCTTTCGAGGAACGAAGATTCTTGCAGGCATCGCGAGCGCCAAAAGCTGTTGTCGCGGGCAAGGTTTCTAAAATCGCGGGACACCAGTTGCAGATTCGTAATGTGCGCTGCTTCGAGAACTGTGGGAGCAACGAACAAGCTGTCAGCCAACATGAACTTCTTGACTCGTGATGGAGGAGCTCGAAGCTAACCAGGGAGCCCAAGTGGGCTGTGCCTAGTTGGAGAGTCCGGGGAAATGGAATAGTGTAGGTCTACTTGTAGGTGCCGGAATAGACTTACACGACAGGATGTGGAGTTTGACCTCAGTAGGTATGCTCTCGAGGCTGGGCGCCTGCGGAGTAGCAGTGGCCGCCTTCATCTGATGTTGTCCATCTCCCATTGTCGGATTATTATGTGGGGTATCTTTGCTGTTGCTGTCGACTCGAGGACTCTGTCTGACTTGTGACACCTGTCCCAGCCACTCAGTCCAAGCTCCCCTGAGCTACGTGTTTGGCATCGAAATTACGTGGATGGCGATGATGCTGGGAAGGTGTTGTAGCTATGTCTCGTATGTACCGGGTATCGATAAGAGCAGAGGTGTATAATTTAGCGAGTGAGGACCGGTCGAGTCATTGTTACAAGAGAAGAGACGATGGGGTATAAACAATAAACGAGAAAGAAGACCAGCAGCAGCCCGCAGAAAGAATCTGTCAAAACCCGCTGATCAGACACACAACCGGCTCTTTGTGTGTACTGTATTCGTTTTGTGTGGGCGCGACTCCGGCTGCGGGGATGTGTTTATGTGGTGCTTCTGCGTGCGTGTGATATGCGATGTGTGTGGAAGCTTCACGGAATGAGATGTCCGTGGATTGGTTCAAGTGTCCATTGATGCAATTCCATCCGAAGATAGTAGAGGTGGGTGATGGTTTCCAGTTGTGACTTTGTGGATGGTTCAGGTGTCACCGGGACCGGGGGGCGAGTGCCCTGGGCTGGTGTGTGTGAAGTTAAGACTGCCCTGTTGGGTTAGGGGTTAGGGTAGGTCGGGGTACCGATCGCGATGACAACCACGCCACGCCCACCGGCGAAGGAATGTCGACCATTGGGCGTCCAGCTCGCTCCGGGCGTGCTGCTTGGTATTGCGCCCCCATCGGCCGAAACCTTACCCCACCAGGATGCCGAAACACGGGCACAGACAGGGTAGGTAGCTGGGTAGGCACAGCAGGGCACGGTCTGACGGGTTTCTGACAATCAATCCAAAAAGGGTCCCGTCGGTTGACTGGGTGAAGAGGGTGCGAAGCCGGGCTGGTGGGGTTTGTTAGACTGGCCTTCCATGTCTTGGTTCCCCTGACTTTTCTGCGATAAGCTAACTGGCTCCGCGATAGCTAGCCGATTGTGGGTTTGTGGGTTTAAACCGGACAAGAACAAGGGAATCAAGTCCAACCCGCTACCTAGACCAGGCGACCCCCATAGCGGGATGGAATTGACGCACCCGAGCGCCACCAAAAGTCCCAGGTACATCTGGATAAGTGTATAAACTCAAAAACGCATAGCGACTAATAAGACTTCAATATAACTTTTATATACAAACTCTATATCAAAATAATATTTATCCCTCCTTACGCCCTTAAGAAATATAAATTCAATTACTATTTACGAAATACCAATGATTTAAATATATATAATTTAAAACGAAATAAATTGAAGGTTAAACGGAAAAAAAAATTCAAGAACGAAATAAATAAAAGTCAAAATAAAAATAAAAATAAAAAAAGTAAATAAAAATAATTAAGCAAATCGAGGATAAATTATTAACGATTAATACGATTTAATTACTTCTTTTCCTATTAATAATTTTAATAATATTAATAACGATTATAAATAATAAAAACTATTTTAATATAAATATTAAGAGGTTTTTACGAAGTTACATTTAATTTCTACGAGGTTATTAAAATTTATTTATATTTATATATACCTATAAATATATATAAATATTTAATACGAATCGCGAAGTTTCTAAGAAATTTATTAAAAGAATAAATATAAATTTATTTTTTTATTATAAATCGTATATAATAAGTACGAAAATTTCCCGTACTACCTAAAAGGCCTATTATCGATTAAAATTTCGGATTAACGCGTTAATTCCTCCGGCGTAAATTATATCCAATTAATATTTAATTAAACGTTTACTAACCTCGAATTAATTATAGGGTAAATTAATATTGGCTACTAAAATTATTTATAAAGAAATTTTCTATCGCTACCCGGTTTCCCCGGGCTAATTTTATTATTATTAAAATCCCTTTAAAAAGCGTAATGCTTTAAAAAATTATTACGCCGTTTATTATTAAATTACACTTATTATTAAGGATAAAAATAGTAAAATAATTCTAAATTTTAATAATCGCCCTAATTAATTAAAAATTATTAAAATTATAAGTAAATATTCTTAAAAGGTTTATAAAAGGTTTATAAAGGGTTTATAAAGGGTTTGTAAAAAATTGGGAAAGCTTTTAGAAAAGGTTTTTAAGGGTTTTCTAAGCGTATAATAATTTCGAATTAATATTTATTTTACTAAAATAATACGCCCGCTATAATTACCTCTTTATACGTAGTGCTAATTCCTATACCGATTATATTAATTCTTTCGCTTTTACTAAGGCGGGAATTTCATCTCCGGCGAAAAGAAAGTAAAAGCGTTAATTAAAGCGCATCGAAACGATTATTATAAATTAAATTAAAAATAAGAATATCCTAATTAAAATTCTATTAAAATTTTAATAACCTTTAACCAACCCTTAATTAATACCTTAATAATTATATAATTTATTATTATTTAAACCGTTATAACCGCTATTATTAAACGCATTTAAATTAAGGCTAACGTTATAATCGATTTAATCCTTAACGTTATAATATCCGAAAAGAAATATAAATAACCCTTAAAGAAGGATTTTAGTAGTCCCCTTTTAAACGATTATAAAAAGCTATACCGCGATTTTTTAAAGACCGACGCTAATTAGGAATTTATTTTCGACCCCTTAATTACCGATAATAAATTCTATAAAGTTTATAAAAGTAAAAAATGTAAATAATTTAAAATTAAACGTTTAATAACCTTTTATTAATTAATAAATTTAAATATTATATATAATTTCGAAAATCTTTACTATAATTATAATAATAAGGATTTTATAGGATATAATATTTCGGCTTTCTTCTAATATACCCTTAATTAGGTTTTAAATATTATTTATTTTATAAATAAAGATATTTATATAAGTAACGCTATTTAGAATAAGAATAAAGTAAAGTATATTATTAATAAGAGTAAGAATAAATTTACTATTTATATTAATTACTTCTACGAAAAAAAAGGCTTCCTTCTACGTTATAATAGTATTATTCCTTATAAATCGAAGGAGGGAAATAAAGAGGATAATAAAAAAGAAGAATTAAAAAATCCGGAATTAGTTAATAAAATTTAATTTGCGTAGAGGAAGGTCGGAATAATAAATTTACGATATTTTATATAATATTTTAAACAATTTAACTTCGAAATTAATAAAAGTTTAGCGATATATTTTTAAAACCTTTCTTTTAAGTTTTTTAAAAGTTATAAAACTTTAAATAACCTTTTCTTTAATTTTAAAAATTATAATTCGAAATAAATATATAATAATTTCCAAAATTTAAATTCTTAAATTAATTTCTATAAAGATATATTTTAATTTAGAAATTTTTCTTTTATCTAAATTATACTTCGCATTTTCGTAAAAAAAAAAAATCTTTTTAAAAAAATTCCAATTTCTTTGAAAGATTTTAATTAGACCTTTAATATACCTTAATAAAATTTAAAAAAAGTCTTTTATCCGAAAAAATTGAAAATTAAAATAAAATATTATTAATAATTCGAATATTGCACTTATTCCTTCTTATAATTTATTATATAAAGTAAAGAAAAATCCAATTTAAATAAGTTTATAATATAATAATAAATATAATTTATAAATAAATTTATAAATAATTAAATATTTCTATATAAATTCTAATTACATTATTTTATATAAATATATATAATTATAAAAATCTAGAAAAATATTAAAAAAAGTTATTATTACGAAGTATAAATACTTTTTAAATAGAAATAATTTAAAGAATATTTAATATTAATTAATATATTATATTTATTAATAAAATAATTAATTTAGTTTATATATAATTTATAATAAATTTCAAAACTTTATATACATTTTATAAAATAATAATAATATAATAAATAAATATATATAATTATTTTATTATTATTCTATAATTTTTTTTACTAAATATAATAAAAACAAATATTAATATAAAAATTATAATAAAATAAAAGAAAGTTCTATATTAAAAAACTTATTTATTTAAAATTTATATAAAAATATTATATATTTATTAAAGATTAATTTAAATAAGTATTTTTTATAAATAAAATTATTTAAAAACCTAAAATATAATTTAAGAATATAATATAAATAATAAATAAAATAGTAAAGTTTATATACAATTAATAAATAATAATGAATTTATAGAAATTTAAATAAAAATTAAAATTAAGTTATAAAGGGTTAAAAAAAATTTAAAAAAGGGTTAAAAAAGGGTTAGGAAAGGGTTAGGAAAGGGTTGGGGAACGGTTATAGAACGGTTAAAGAACGGTTAAGTATACGCTTTTCTTATCCCGTTATTTATATTCCCGATCTTTTTCCATTTTTTTTCTTAATCTTTCGTCTCCTTCCTTTATATAATAGACTTTACAATATTTTATTAAATACTTATTAACTATATTAATATATTTATTTTATATTATACTTTATTTATATTATTTATTAATTTAAATTTAGCCGAACTATAAAATTTATATTACGGGTAATCGCCGCCCTTCGTATTACCCGGCGTAAAACGTTATAATAAATACGATTTTATTTAATCCCTAATAAATTTTTAATTAATATTGATTAAAACCTTTTTAATATAATTAGGATAATATAATTACTATCCTATATAGCGAAATATATTATTATTTTCTAAATTTTTAAAGAGCGATAATTATTATATATAACGTTAATAGAAAATTTATTAATATATATTAATTTCGGTATTACTTAGAGACTTTCTATAATTAAAACCGCCTAATTACTTCGCTTTATAATAAAAAACTAAGCGATTTAATAATTTCGAAAAATAAACGTACGTTTTATTTCTCTTTCTCCTACTTTTTAATTATTAAAAAATTCTAAATTACTTTAATTATTTCCTTTAAATAATTTTAATAGATTTTAAAATTATTAAATAATAAAAGTATATTTATTGTAAATGGCCGGAGGAATGGTTTTTAATAATTCTTTTCGCTAATATTACGTTTAATTCTATATATTTAAAGGTAAATCCTTCCCTTATATATTATCTTTTTAATAATAAAATTACTATACATTTTTATATTTAATATTATTTCCCGAATAATATAAATACGTATTAATATAAATATATATAAATCCCGGACGTAAATTCCGTAGCTTAATAATTTAGTCCGAATTTTAATTCCTAAAATTAAGAGCGATTAAATATTAAATTTAAATTTAAAAATAAATTTCTAAAGAGCGATTTTTTTAATATCTTTTTCGGAAATACGGTTATTAAATTAGATTATTAAACCGAACCGAATAATATATAAAGTAATTATTATTAATTTAATAAAGTATATTTTATTTGTATCTTTATAAATTTTTATTTAATACTAATAAATATCTAAATAATTTCGTACTTAATATAACGTTAACCCTGTTAATTATAATTCCTCTTTTTTATTATTATTTAAGGAAATTCGTCGTTTACCTTCCGTTAGAAATAATATAATTCTTAGCCGTAATTAATAAATAAACGAATAATTTCCTATTTATCCTAATCCTATTATAATTAATTAAAATACTTTAATAATATTAATAGTTAATACGCCCTAATAAAACGAGGGAGATAACGAATTAGGAAGGTTATTAAATAATTTATCTTTATTAAATTTTCTATTATTTATTAATAATTATAAAAACGAAATTCAATTCGAAGAGCCGTATACCGATTTAATTCGTCCGTTACTACTTTATTATAATATAATAAATTCTTCGTTTCCCCTTTTTTGAAATTTATAATTAATAAACGAAATTTTAGTAGTAGTAAATAAAAGAAGTAGCCGGTATTTAAAGAGTTGAAAAATATCTTCGGTATAAGTAATTTCGTCGTAATAATTGCCCTCCGACGAAAAACTTCTTTATTAAAGATTATTTGGTAATTAAATTTTAATTTCAATAATTAAAGGAATAGGTTAATTTTAATGGGGGAAAAATAATAAATAAGAGATAAAAGGTTTATAATTATAATAAGAACGGAATGGTTATTAAAAAATAATAATAATTATAAAAGTATAATTCCTTTTTATTTATATTTTAAGAATATTTATCCTATATTAAATAATTTCCTATATTTTCCTTAAATCTTCGTATTATTTAATATATATTAATTATTATCCTTTCATTTCCTAAACCTTTACGTCGATTTTATTTACTTCCTATTAAAATTTTAATAAAGTTTTATTAATACTTTACTAATACCTTTCGAATATTATTATACGCTTTTTATATTTATTTTATTAAGTAATATATTTTATATCGTTGGTAAGGATTAAATATAATTTCGAAAAAGGGATACCGGTTTAGACCGAGAAAAATCGGAATTCCTAAACGGGTTATAATATTAAATTCCAAGGGTTAAAATTATATCGAAATTTTAATTCTTAAAGGCGGATAATATATCTACTTTTTATATTTTAAAGCCCGAAGGTATATCCGTCTCGTAAATTAAAAATTCCGAAGGCGTTTTAATATTTTTAAAAATTATTTACAAAATAAATAATAAAAAGTAAATAATAATTTTTTAAAATATATTAATTAACCCGGTAATTTATTATTTAATAATTTTTAATTAATTATTAATAACTTTTTTAATAATATTCCGAATTTTATTTATATTAATTTACTTATAAGTATTATTTAATTAAATTAATATAAATAAAGGTAAAGGAAATATAATTCTCTCTTTACCCTTCCTACTATATTTAAGCGGTATAAATAATATTTCCGCCCCCTCTTTTAATATATTAATTTAATTTAAGAATTTCGAACGAATTTTCTTATAAAATTTATAAAATAATTTAAATACGAAGTTAAATAAATTTTAATAACGTTAATAAAAGGCCTTATTTAGTTCCTATTAAGAAGTAAATTAAAGGAATTCTACGCATTAGAAAACCGGATAGAATTAATAATAATATCGTTATCCCTATTTTTAAACCGCTTTTTAAAAGGTATTAATACCGGAAAATTTCTTATAGTATAAAAAAGCAATTTAGGCTTATAGAACGCCCTACGAATTTAATAGGAAATATTTAATAAATTATTATCGTTATTATTATTATTATTGTTTATATTATTAAATTTTTTATCCTCCTATACTCCTTTTATACTAATTTTAAATAGGGGTACCCTAAGAAATTCTATATAGAAGTCCTTATTTCCTTTATAATTTCTATTATTATTATAATCGGAATTATTTCTATTCGGGATTATAAGAGGGTATTATACGTCGCTATTAGCGTATTATATATTTTATATATTAAATACCTCTTTTATAATATAATTATATTATTTTAGGCCTACCTTTTTCTTAAATACTATTTAACGGGATATTAATATAATTTAAATAAAATATAAATAAAATATTATTTATACTTTTTCTTATTTAAAATAAATTTATTAATAATAAAATCCGTAAATTGCGTTTTATCCCTCTTATACTGGTAATAATACGGCCTCCGTTAAATTTAAATATAGGAAATATTATAATAAGAAATATAATAGCGGAAATATAGCCGTTCGTTATAAATACGCCCCCTATTTAATAATTAATAAATTAATAATAAAGGAGGATTAAAAAAATTAACGCCGTATAAGCTTTAACGAGAAGTAAATTAATCCCGAAGGTATAAATTATTTTATAATTCGCTTCTACCGTTTAAATATATATTAGAATTCCAATTCGGGCTTCTATTAATATTTTAAAAATATTAAAATTAAAACCGAATACCTAAACGATATTTTTCTTATATTTAACCTAATTAAAGACTTTATTCTATAATTTTTTATCGTCGGTAATATAGGCTAAATTTCCTATATATTAATTAAATATAAGAAAAATTTTAATAAACGCGAAATAAAGATTTATTAAGTAATTTATTAAAAATTTTTTCCTATTCGTTATAATTCGCAGCGTAAAAAAAACTTTCGGTATTTTACTAAATTATAAAATAGGTATTTATACCGTAATTAGCGAACGCCCGCTTAAAATAGACTTTATATTTAATAAATATATAATAAAAATACTCCTTTTATGATTAATAATTAGGATTAAAATAGCGTAAATAGAGACCGAAAATTATTATAAAATTAATAGAAATTATATACCGGAGGGATTCGAAAGTTAATAATATTTATATATACTTCTAAATTATTATTAATCTATATTTAAAATAATTAATTTTTAACGAAAATTTTCTTTAATATTACGCTTATAAATATAAAACCACTTCTACGGAATATTATAATCCTTTTTAAAAAATTTAAAAAGTTAGAAAAACGCTTTATAATAGAAGAGGAGATAACGCTTATTAATATAAACCCGGGCGAAAATATATATTATAAAAATTTTAATAAGAATTATTTTATAGGTTATTTTAAATATATTAATATATACTTACGTTCGTTGCCTTATTTTTATAAATAAATATAATTTCCGAAAATAATTTACGGATACGCTTAAAAGATATATTTACTTCGAAATACTCTATCTACCGGAATTTATTTATTTATTTAAAGAAGAAGCAAATAGTAATTATAGTATTACCGTCCTAATAAAAATATTATATATATTAGTAAATATTATAAATATTAATATATAAATTTAATATTGAAAAAATCTTATTAAAATTTTAATAAGGCTTTGGAAAGGATTTAGAAAGGGTTGGAAAAAGGTTTTAAAAGGGTTTAGAAAGGGTTAGAAAAGGGTTTAAAAAGGGTTAAGAATTTATACGATCTTTTTTATTCTATTCCCCTCTTTAATGTATTTTAAACGCCGCTTTATTAAAATTAATTAGATAATTAATAAATTTAGCCCGTTTAAAATAATAAATTATATAATTATTATTAATAAATACTTTCGCGAATTTATCGAATAAACGAACGTTTTAAAACCGATAAAAGTTTTATATTATAAAATAAATATATAATTTCGTTAATAAATTTAATTAAAAATAATTTACGGAGAAAGAAGAATTAAATTTTATTAATCGTAAGGTTTAGATCGTTAATAAATAAAATCCGCTTAAAGAATTCCTTCCGAATAATTTTTAAAATTTTATTTTTAATAAGAGGATAATATATATAGTAATTATATATAATTAAAATAGCGAACGGAACCTTTTTATTATTTTTAGATGTAAAGATTTCGAATCGGACGGAATATAAATTAAACTCGACGTTTATAATTTCGGAATCGAAAAGGTACCTTATATTTAAACGAATATATATATTAGGAAACTCTTTATAAATTCTTGATAAAATTATAATAAAAATATAATAATAGCGAATTAAAAGAAAAGGAAAAGAAAAATAAATATTTATTATATATTCCGCGCTTTTAAATCTTTTAAAAACTACCCGCGTAGAAATCCTCACTTTTCGTATTATAATTAAAATTTTTAATAATAAATATTTAATAATCGAAATACGAATAAAAGGCTATTATTATTAAAGGCTAATACGGATATTAATTTTAATTCTTATTATATACTTAAAAATATCTATTCGATCCGCTACCGACCTTTTTTTAATTTATATATTTAATAACGTATTATTAATACCCATTTTCTATTTAATTAATTTAAATAAAAGTATCACAAGGACAGTCAATACAAGGGTAGGTGGTAGATATAGATATGTATAATTGCACAGAGGAAGAAAGAGGAAAAGGAAGAAAATATGCGTAGGAGGCCCGCCCTTTATAAAGCGCGACGGGAATGCGCTAATTACGCGCGGTTAGGTGACCCTAACTATATAGGCGGTAAATAATAATACAATATCCCGTACGGGCGGGACCATCCCAAATACAATAATATATCTTAAAAAGCGACCACTATACGAATACAAATACGTAATAATAATATACCAATTACGTATAATTATAGCTAGGCCTATAATATTACTTCCCTTTAAAGAAACTATATAATTAATTATTATTATATAAAATAATCGAAATCTTTATTAAAAAAGTCTCTATAGTTACCGTTTTTAAATGTAATAACCTCTTCCTCCTACTATACTCCTCCTATTATATCTCTATTTCCGTTTTTAAAGCCTTTTCCGGCGCCGTAACCGTATCCTCCTATACTCCTCCCACCTCCTAAGTTTCCTATACCTTTCGCTTCCTCCGCTTTTTTTCTTCTTCGAGCTATTATAATAGTATTAAAGTATTTAAATTTTCCTTATAAAATCGGCGTATATATTTTAAATATATCGAAACGTTATTCCTTAATTATTAATTAGGGGTATAAAGGGGTATTTATATAATATAATATTCTTAAAAGCGGCCTTCCTTCTTATAGCCGTTAATTTTAATAAATTCCTATTCAATTTACTCTTTACCGTCGTCGGTACGCTTTAAAGTCCGATTATAATTCGCTCGTATATTTTTATTTAATTATAATTATTTTAGTAATCTATTATTTAATTAACGTTTAACCTTATTAACGTAAAAAGTAAGGTTGTATTTTATATTATTAAGGAATTCGAATATAATAATATAGGTACTAATATTAGTAATTATAAAAGGTCTTTCGAAAAGCGGTATTAATTTAGTATAGGGGTAGCCGGAATTGAAATTAATAATATTAAATAAAACTTAATTTCCCAATCTATATATTAGAGCGTTTAACCGTTGGGTATTAATATTATCCTTATAACGTTATTAAATTTTTTAAATATTCGCTATAATATAATCGAATATTTCCTTAAAATAATTAGCGATTTTATAAACTTTAAAATACTCTTTTTACTATATTACTAAAATTTCGGGGGGATAAAGTACCGCTAATTCGACGCTTATACGGGGGTTAAAATTATAATTAATAAAGAAGGGGGAAATATTAATTATTTCGGAAATTTAATTATTATTAGCAAATTCTACGAATAATAATTAATCGACCTAATTATCCTACGCTTAAATAATATATATCCTTAAATATTATTTTATTTTTATATTAATATATTCGGTTTAATTATTTATTATTAAGTAAAAAGCGGAAGATAATTTTAATATAATTTTTAACTATATTAATAAAGCGTATTAGAATATCGAAATAAATTAAATACCGTAATCGGAAATAATTAAATCGGGGAGGTTATATAAATTATATACTCGTTCGATAAAACGTTCGGCCAATTTTTCGATAATAAGAATTTTATAAAGGATATAATAATATATTTTAATAAAATAGTTAATTATTATAATAATATATTTAAATTCTTAGCCGTAGCGTAAATATAAGGTAAAAGGGGTAATATAATCGATAGAAATCTCCTTCTAAGTAGTAAAAAGGACGCCTAATAATTTTAATAATTTATAGGGGGAGTAGTATAACGGTTTAATTTTAACGTATTAGAAGTATATTTTGCAATAAATATAAATTAATTAATATATCTTTAATTAAAAATATAAACAAAATAATAAATAGAAAATTTTTTCGTAACTTAAATAATTAATAAAGGGGGCGTTATAAATACGGCGGATTAATTAAAATTATAATTCTATATCCTTTAAATTAACGATAATAGTACTATAATAATAAATTCGCCCTTATACTATTCGGCACTTTATAAACGCAATTTTTATTATTTATTTTTATACTTCTTTAAATTAAATATAGCGCTCGGGGTCCTAAAAATAAGTTAGAAAATTTATAAAAAAGATAAATTTCTTATAAAATTCGGTAATAAAATTATTTATAGGCTTTTTATTAAAGATTTCTAAATTATAAAGATAATACGTACCTATATTAATTTTAAAATCCGTTTCCGCTTTTACGTCGTTTAATATCCAAACCCTATTAACGAATATATTTTAATCGAGAAATATTTTATTATAAGCGAATAAATATTCGTCTCTTTTATAGGGAATATCTTCCAATTTACGGTTAAGGGTATTAAATCGGATTTGGAAGGAACCCGGTCGATATTTAATCGTAAAATTGAATTATAATAAAAATTAGGACTACCGTATATACCGAAAAGAGAGTTACTTATTAATAATAAACGTTTTTAAAATTTTATAATCCGTTAATACTTCAAAAAATTATTACACGCCTTCGAATTCTAACTTCTACTCCTCTAATATTTTAATAATAGCGAATAGCTCTTTATTATAAATATTATAATTATTTTCAATTACTATATATTATTAATTAAAGTAAATAACCGGGCGTAAAATACTTTCGTCGTTATATTATAAAAGAATACCGCCGTATACCTAATTAAAAACGTTAATTTCGACGATTATTTATTTAAATTAATTATAAATTCGTAAAACGGGACCTATAATAAATACTTTCTTAAAAATATCGAACGACTTCTAATATTATTCGGTTTATATTTATATTATTTTATTTATATCCTTCTTTATAAATTCGTATAATAGTCTTATAATAATAGAAAAATATTTAATAAATCGTTAGTAAAAGTTTATAAAATTTAAAAAACGTTAAAAGGAACGTTTAAAATCCGGGGCCTCTTAAATAATAACCGTAATAACCTTTTCAAAATCTATTTTAAAACTACTGGGAATAATAATTAAATTTAAATATTTTATATAGGTAATATAAAATTCGTACTTATTAACGTCGAATTAAAAGTTTACTTTAATTATACGATTTAAAATTTCTATAATATAATAGACGTAATCTTCTTCGTTATTAGAATATATTAAAATATTGTTTAAATAAACGGTAATATAAACGTCCAAAATATTATAAAGTATATTATTAATATAATTTTAGAACGTCCCTAATACGCCCTATAGACCGAATAAGTAAATTATTAATTCGAAAAGGCCGAAACGGATAATAAACGCCGTAAATTATTCGTATCCCTCCTTAACCCGAATATAATTAAACGTAATAATAACGTCGAATTTAATAAAGATTTTTACTTTATAAATAATATCGAATATTTTTTTAATTAATAATAATAAGTAACGGGATTTTATAATAACGTTATTAATATTATAATAATTAACGTAAATACGGACTCCGCCGCTAAATTTTTTAATAAAGAAAATAAGGGCCGTAATAATAAATTAAAAAGGCCGAATAAATTTCTTTTAAAAATTAATATTAATTTATTTTTTAATTATAATTACTTTAATAAACGTAATATATCGGGGCTTTATATTAAATAACTACTATCCTAATAATAATTCGATTTTATAATTATAAACGTAATATAGCGGAATTTCTTCTATTAAATAGGGAAAGAAAGCCTTAATATTTTTATAATATTTAATTAGGATTTTAACCTTAATTTCGTCGTCGGATTTAATAAATTTATCGTTCTTTTTTAAGAAAATTTTTACATTTTCTTCGGTAATTTTAGCAACGTAAATTTATTTAAGGACTTTTTTATATACGGGAATATCCCGGCTAAAATCCCTTATTAAATTTAATATTCTTATTAAAGCGGCGGCTTCCTTATCTTTATTAGAATTAATATCGTTAACTATCGTATCGACGAATAAATAAATAAATAGCGGTAAAAGGTATTTATACTACTCCCCCTTACTATTTATAATATTATTTATTATATCCTTTATTAATTCCTTAACGTCCATTAATTCCAAAATCGTAAATAACCGTTCTAATATAATATAATTAGTAATTAAAGGCTTAAGGTTCTATTTTTTATATATATAATTAAATGTAATAACGTTAAATTCTTTAATATCGGCCGCGTTAAATACGTTATTAATACGTATAAAACGTTATAATCGCGCCGGGTGTACTGTTCTAATAGAGATACGGCGGCTATTTAAACGAATATATAGTTTATAAACCGTAGGGCTCTTAGTTTTAACGAAAAGGGCGGCCGTACCGGAAATTCCTTATACTTTAATTCCGGCTCGATTAACGATTAAAGCCTTTATAGGGTTATTAGTACGATGCGGAGAATTATTATATTATTTAACTTTAAAAATCGGGGAGGGAATTAGGGTAGGCTTATTTTTAAAAGTTAGGGAAGAGGGTAATAGTTTAAGGATTAATATTATTCGCGGGGTAATTTATAAAGTAGATTCTAGTTATAAAATTATCCTAAGGGATTTAAAGAGCGGAGGTAGCGACGGGGTTAAAATCGGGGTGCTTAATTATAATAATAAATAAATAATTACTATTATAATATAATTAGTAAAACTTTTAAATATAATAATTTATTTATTAGAGAAATTTAAAGGGAAGTAATAATTACGGTATTAAATAAAACGGATAATATAATTATTATAATTAATTTCTAATCGATAATATTATATTTATAAAAAGCCGAGAATAATAGGGTGATTTTTAAAAATATTATAAACGAAGAAAGTAATAGTCTCCGTATAAAGACTAATATAAAATTAAGCGTAAACTCTTTTAAAAATAATATTTTTAATAATTCTATTAATAAAGATTAATTTCTTTAGTCGTAAAAGTTTAAAGTACGGGAGGTTATTCTTTTTTACAAACGAAAAATTTAAGAAAGCGTAAATAGAATAACCGTTATTTATTAAAATAATATAATAATTTTTATATAATCTAGTATATACGTAAAATAATAAAAATATTAAATTTAAAGATATAGAATTATTTAAAAATTAAATTCGTATTTCCTCTAAATCCTTTAACCTATAATTTAAAATTTACTTCTTTAATAATATTAATTCGGGCCTCTATACGCGATTATATATAAAAGCTAAGTATTTCCTTAATTATTATAATATTCGCCGCTAATAATTTATTCGGCGGGCTAAATGGGAGCCGGGTTAATAACTAGGGCGGGAGCTAAGTTAGTAACGGGGGTATTAGCGCTACGAACGTTAATAGTATTATTATTACTACTATTATTATTCTTATTACAACCGCGGTTATTATTATAATAGTTATTTTTATTAATAGGGCCCTAAGGATTATAATTAATAGAACGAAAGTAATCCTTAACTAAATAGCCGGATTAACTATAGCAACGATAGAGGCTATTATATATACGCTAATTTAATATATTAAAGTAAATAATATTAATAAAATTAATAGCGTCGAAATTTATTTTATTACCATTTTAATTAATAGTATAATTATTAAAATTAAAAGTAGAATTAAAATTATTAATTATAGAATTAGAATTACTACCGGAATTAGTATTAACATTATTATTAAAAGTGCTATTAAAGATACTACGGGTTATATAAGCGTAATAATTAGTATTATTTTAAATATAAGTGATTTTATAATATATTTCCAATTACTTATTTTAAGCGTTATTAGCGGAGGGCTTATAATAAACGCCGGTATTACGAATACGTTTAGAGATTTTATTCTTTAAGTACTCGACCTTCTAAACTTTAATTAAGCCGCAAATAATTATTAAAAACGTTAATTCTATTTCGAAATTAATAAAATTCTTATTAAATTAATAATATTCAATTAAATAATATTAAATATCCTATTTAATATTAATTATTTTAAAACGTTTAATTAAATACTATATAAATTCGGCGCCCGTTTTTTACTTTTAAACGTCTTTATTATTTTCGGTTATAATAATTTTAATAAAGTCGTTAATATTAGATTTAAAATCGGGGCCGAATAATATAATTATACGTAAAATTTTCTAACGTTCGTCCTAAAATAATATCGGGTTGCAAATTTATTAAATTTAAATAATTATACATTAAGAGCGGAAAATACAAATATATTTAGCGAAATCCTTTTTAAAACCGGTAAAAACGGGGGGGTTAATAACCGTTTATTTATAAATATTATTAATACCCGGAGTAATAGGATTAGGGTTACTAGGGTTAGAAGATATAATAGTAATTTAAATATTAAATTTATTATACTAAGTTTTAAAATCGGAATATTCCTTTTAAAGAGCGGCGTATAACGCTTAAAGGTTTTTAAAGTTAATAAAAATTATATTAAATTAATTAATAAAATTATTATTTTAATTGCGGATAAATATATAATTATTACGAAGGCGTTAATAAGCGCGGCCGAATAATTAAATAATAAACGCGAAGGCGGTTTCTTTAATAATTAAGGAAATGTAATCGAAATAATCGTAGGGGACGAAGCGGGGTTCTTCGTCGTTATTGAAATTTACAAAAATTTCTTTAATATCTTCGTTGGAAGCAAATTTATAGAAGGCGGCGCGGGCGATATTAACGTCGGGAATTAAATTATTATTATTATTAATAATATTATATAAAGTTTCTAAAATAATAGTATTATTAAGATTAATAAAATTAATATTAAAAGCCGGAATATTAGGGAGAATATTCGACGTACTATTAAGGGAGAAAATTATAGGGTCGCTATCGCCGTTATAAAATATAGAGAGCGATATAATTAGGATCGTTTAATCGTTATAAATCCTTTTATTTATTAAATATAGAGACCTTCCCTTATTCAATTAAATAAAGGGATTTAATAATAAAAGAAATACGCTAATTCGACGGTTCGTATATAATAAATAAAAAGTAAACGATTTATTTTAAATAAAATAAAATTACGCATAAACGTATTATTTTAAAAGTGTAATTAATTATTATAGGGATAGTTAATATAAAGGTAGGTAGTAAATATAAATATATATAATTATATAGAGGAAGAAAGAGGAAAAGGAAGAAAATATATATAGGAAGCCCGCCCTTTATAAAGCGCGACGGGAACGCGCTAGTTACGCGCGGTTAAGTAACCCTAACCGTGTAGGCGGTAAGTAGTGACGTAATATCCCGTACGGGCGGGACTATCCCGAATATAATAGTACGTCTTAGGAAGCGACCACTATACGAATACAAGCACGTGATGGCAATATGCCAATCACGTGCAGTTACGGCTAGGCCTGTGACAAAAAGAGAGGTTAAATTAAATAATTAATACGTAATAAAGAGGATAAATTTATAAATTTTAATAGTATTATAAATCGGCAAATATTTATTTACCCTTTATATTTATACTTTTATACTTCCCTATTTTAGAAATTGCGAATAATATCGTAAAATTAATAAATTAATTACTATTTAAAATCCCTAACCCTTTTAAATTTCTTCGAATTTAATTTAATACGAATATTATATTATAATTATAAAATAAATTTAATAAAATTTTATTTCTAAATTATTTATATAATTCGGGGATTTAAACGCGAATAAACTTTAGCGTTAATATAATATTTTTTAATTTAATCGAATATAATTATATTAAAAATAAATACTTTAATATCGTTATATTCGTTCTTTAAATAGCCGGATTCCTAATATTATATAACCTATTATTAAAATTTTAATAAGAATTAATTAATATAAAGATAAAAAAAAGGTAATAAACCTAATTACGTTAATAGCGGATTTTCTTAAAATTAAATCCTTTTATTTAATATACGTACGTAATTCCTCCCCTATTCGGAAAAAAATCCTCTAAATAATTAAAAAAGTTATAGTATTTTTCGATTTATTCGATTATAAATTAATAATATTCGTTTTTAAGATTAGGGTTAGAAAAAATATAGGAGTAAAAACGAATTTCGTTTAAAAATATAAGGTCGATATTTTTATCGGAAGGAAATTTATAAGGAGGTATATTATCGGCGTCGAAAGATCGGTCGCCGAATATCTTTAAAAAATCTTCGAATTCTTCCTCTTTTTTAACTATTATTTTATTAATTTATTAAATAATATCGAAATTTATATTATTAAAATCGTTAAACCCGAATAGAATTAAGCTTTTACGATTATTTTAATTCTCGGCGAAAAGCCCTGGAGGGATAATCTCTAATTATACTAAATAATAAAAATATAATTAATTTTCGAATAAATTTTAAATTAAAAAAAATAAAAGAGTAAAGCCGTATTTAGATCCTTTATAATAATTAAATAAAAGCTTATAAAATTTTAAACGAAAGTAAATTTAAAAATAAAGAAAGAATACGGAATATAAAAAGTATATTAAAATTTTAAAAATTATTTTATATAACTTCGGATATTATTTTATAAAGCTTTAAAGCTTTTTTTATAATACTTTAGACTTTCCTATATAATATTTTAATTTAAATTTTATAATAATTATATAAAGGTTATATAAAAGCTTTGTAAAAGCTTTATAAAGGCTTTATAAAGGCTTTGTAAAGGCTTTATGAAAGCTTTATAAAAGCTTTACGTTATTATAAACCGGAAATTAAAACTTATAATTATATATATATTTAAGGGGTTAAAGATATTTACTTTTATAAAATATATATAAATTCTTTACAAATATTTTACGGATATTAAAATAATATTTTAGAGGCTTAACTATTTTATAAATTTAAATTAAATATAAGAATATTTATTCCATACCCTTAATTGGATATAAATGCGGTATTATTAATACCTTAATAAAATATTATTTAAATTTTATTAAGATTTTAATAAAATATTATTGTTATCGGAAGCCGAAATATAGTACGAGCTTTCTAATATATAAATTAAATTTGGCAATTTATAGATAGACCCTATTATTACATATATTCATAAAGGTAGATTAGATAGATATACCTAGTATTATATTTCATTATACAGCTTAAGTGGGGGTTAGGGTTTATTATGAGAAAAAACTTCCGGGGGGGGGGTCGCCGGACGCCGGAAGCCAGTCCAACCAATGGCAGCAGGGCTGCGATGCGACTTCGATAAATGCACGCCCCCTGCACAAGCGGGCGTGGACTTTGCATAGACCGGTCTAGATCCCTAGAGCCTCTTCCCAACGACACTCGATGAAGGTTCACCCAACCGTCTACGATGCGAAGCTCGGAAACCGGCACAATCAGGATGATGGGATGGGAAAGGGTTGAGAGACTCTGAGACATGATGAGATGGTATTACAACATCTACCGGGAGATTATTCCACAGCTGGTCAGTCCTACAATGTACATTACAGTAGGGCTGTGACGGATATACTAGTGACTTTCACCATGTCACGACGACACTCCCTTTTTGTGAGCGGATACTTTTGGTTATAACACCTTCCATCTCTCCGACTATAGAGCTTCCTGACTTTGGATGCTTTTCTGTGTCTTATATCCCTACCTGCGGATCCACACCTTGGAACCATGTACGCGAGCAATGGACACTCAAACAGGCAAGTAGACACTCTATCTTGACGACTCCAACAGCCGGCCTTACGGGGACACTCCCGTCTCCTATTCTCATCTGAACCAAATACTTTATGAAATACACTTCAAAATCAATGTGGGCTTGTCTTATTTGCGTAATTAGGCTACTTGTCGGTCAGTGAAGTCGGATAGCCGGTGAGTTCGGGTCATGGACGGTGCCTTCGCGTCGTGTCAAGTATATCGGGCGTTGTACCCGGATGGTCGCCCGATCATGAAGGAAGGAACTCCTGGATATTTCTCTAGAAGTGATAATGCGAATTCGAAGATCCAAGGTATCTTGCTAAGAAAATTATGAACAACAACCTCTTTGCCGACTGCCTGTCATCGGGATCATATATATGATGTGACCTCCCCTGAGACAAAAAAGGACTCTGCGCTCGTATCCGTCTCGTTGTATTCTTATCTATCTGACCAACTTGATACTCGTTTCAGTATTAACCTAAAGCACACCCAAGGTATTGAAGGAGTCAGGAAGAAACGGAAAGTCTCAACCGGCAACTTTGCTTTCTGCCTGTAAATTACTGCTGCTAATGCGGGGCGCTTTCTACTAAGATTAAATCTTTTGTCCCGATTCAGCATATCTCCACCAAGACCAGTCTCAGTGACAATAAGCAACACCACTTCTTAATCTTTATGTCAGCTATCCACAAGTCATCAACTGCTTACTAGTGTCCTCCCTTCTTCCATAGTTTACTACAGCTTTATGGCCCCAATATCTCTGGAAACAAAGACTCCAGCTCGATTCTCGCCGCAAGCATATAATGCAGATGGCCCATTTAAACTGCCATCGCATGAATGTGACCTCCACCAACGGAACTGCCAACCCATACGCCTCTTTACAGATACCAGACGACGTCGATGTAACGCTCAGTTGCGACAAGATGAACGGTCAAGGAGCCGCATCGCGGTTCGCCAGAAGGAACCCGTGATCGCACCTTCCTTCACTTCGCGGCTTTGGCAGCGCGCTCCTTCCATCGTTCGCCTTTTCCAGCGCGTTGAACCCATAACGCGTGCGCCCTAACACGCGCTCCTTCCCCCAGAGAGCACCCAGCCAGTGTGGCTTCCTCACCTAAAGACGCGTACCTTCCTTCTGAGAGGAGGTTCGCCCAAGGCTCCTTCCCAAAGTCCCACATAAATCAGGTTGGGGTGGATCCGTACACAGAGAGCAGTTGCCCAAAGGTACTCGCACCAGACTCACACCTGCATCCCAACTCTTCCACTTACAACTTCATCGCAAGAACAACGTTTCAACGCTTTTTTGTCTGTCAAGTACGCGCAACCATCGCAACAACCATTCAAGCACGCTGCAAACCATCTTCTGCATCTGCTCTATCTTTCTGCACTCAAAGCAACTCAACCGCGCTTGTCCTCCATGTTCTGGGGCCTTCGCACCTGCTCAGCCATCATCCACTCCATCATCACCATGACGACTTCCAACAACTTTGGCGCTTTCACCACGCGCATCATCGGGAACCATCAAACAAACGACGGATCCATCAACAGCATGCCTGCCTCCATCACATCCGCGGGTTCAACCGGGTCGTCGCTGCCTAGCGCGCGCTCCATCACACCTAGGCATGCCGTCTTCACCAATCTTGACGAAGCCCACAAAGCCATCACCGCCAGAGCTGCGAAGCAGGCCGCGCACACCACCGACAACGGCGCCGACGCTGCCTTGATTCCCACCGAGTCATCAGCTGGCTCTTCTGTCAATGCCGTCTACTCCAAGTCGACCACCGACACCGACGAGCATCCTGCCACTGAGTCCCATCCTTGCCCGACCCATGATGGCTTCTCCCGCGGACGTCGCATCAGTCCTACCCATCTGCGTCGCCGCTCATCCAGTGTTCCCGACCTCAGAACTCGTGCGCTTCCTTATCCTGACTGGGACGAGATGACTCCGGCTGCTCGCGCTTGTTGCCACGCCGCACAGGATCCTGTTGACAACCACACTCCTGACAACAACTCAACCAACACACCTCGCGAGACAGGAAGCACCGTCGAAAACATCGTGGATCAGTACCTCCCATCGACTACCACCAACTCTTCAACCTCATCTGACGGCTCGCACAACCATTACAACCACAGTACCACTGTCCACCACACCTTGGGCAACGGACAGACCATCAACCCGCCTCAGACCAGACAGAACATCACTTCTGTCCCCTTTGGCCGCACTTCAAAGCTGTTCCGCAGCCATGGACCACCTCCTCAGATTCCTCAGCCGCCCATCCCGGTCCCGGCAGTCCATTCCTCAACGCTCCCGGCTCCCGCAGTGGTCCAAACCAACCTCCCAGAGAATCACCTCAGCGTCCCAGAACAACATCTGAACATCACTCGCGAGAACTCTTGGGCAACCATGTCATCCGCCGACTCTGACACTGAAGAGCTTGCCATTTCACCCTACGAACACTATGTCGGGGCATCCGCAGGTTTTACAGACAGCAATCAACATCTCGAAGCCAATCGCTACGAGTCATTCGACACTCGGGCGGCTCGCAGCAGTCCCACCAAGAGCGGCGGACTGTCCCGCGAAGCCTTCTCAACAGGCGGTCTCACAACTGACTCTGACGAGGATCCTTTCAAGTACGACCGCGGATCGTACACAGTCTTCCTCCAACCATCTCGGGAAAGAGAAGTCAGCGAGGCGCTTCATCGCGTCAGTGGCGTCAGCACCACCTATACCAATGAAACCCATCGCAACGGCCAGGCATCAAGCTCGCGTGGCCCAGTTGGCGCTGCAGCACCTACGCGTCCTGTAAACGGACTCACGTATTGCAACACCTCCTCTCAGAGCAACAACAATGATTCCAACAGACCCGTCATGAAGAAACTCAGGCTGCGATCCTATAATCCCGACCACCTCAAATGGGACGAGGATTTCGAAGAGGATTTCGAAGACGAATTTGACCAGGACTTGGACGAGAACTTCGATGCTGCTAAGACAGACAGGAGTGATTGGGAGACAGTCGGGTCGAACCTCGATGCCATTAAGAGCGATAGAGGGGAGTGGGAGACAGTCGGTTCCAGCGTTGGCCAGTTTAACAGCCACCGAGCTTATGCGTCCGGGACCGGCTTCGGCACTCGTTTTGGCTTGAGAACCACAGGGAGCAGCATTGCCGACGACTCTGACCTCTCAGGCCGCGTAGATGAAAGCTTTGGCGCCTATGGATCAACCGAAAGAATCATGCAGCATCCGATGAAGGGGACCAAAAACCGCTATGTCCTTCGGACACTCAAGGGTGATAACCGCCCGGTGTTCTTGCCTCAACCAAGGATTCATCGAGTCAACGGCTATCCCCAAGATTCATGCCGACTGTTTGACCAGGCCACGACATCAAGCAGCCAGGGCTCATCCACAAGAGCATACTTGGCAGAGAAACTCAGTGCCCCGTTCCGTTCTTTCTCCTCCAGGAACAACGATCGGAGACACCCCTATGGGAACAGTCAATCTGGGCCGGACAGTGGCAACCAACATAGAGGCCGCAGTCTGAGAGTATCTGGGCTCCCACCACAGACTCCCCAAGCCCACGATTCGTTCCATGCAGACAGATCAATCGGACCAGAATCACCAGTCCAATTCAGCTTCCCGTTGATTCCTCTGGAAGAGGCTGCAAGACTTCAGGCGATGAAGCGCCGAAGTGACGCAAACGAGCACACCTCCCAGAGCAGCCCTCCAGCACGAAATAACAGCCTTGTATCTTGCCTTTCGTGGAAGGCCACCAACAAGTTGACCAAGAAAACGGTGCCCTCCACTCCGCATACTCTGCCGAGAAAGCCACTACCAGCTCACTGTCGTGAGCCAGTTTCAAATCAGCGCATCTCATTTCGTATGTATGACCCTGCTTTAAGCTATCCGGTTTCACATGCTAACAATCTCGCAGAAAACCAAGTTACCCACAACGAACAGGACGCAACTACTTTGTCGCCCCTGAGCAGCGCAAGCCCACCAGCTCCTGGTAGACCAGTGTTCCCGCGATCTTGCCGAAACCCGTTCAGCTCTGCGCACGGCTCAGCACGGAGCAGTTCGAGCGAGAGACGTTCATGGGGCATTCCGTTCGAACGTCCTCATCTTTGGGGGAAAGACAAAAGAACTTCGCGTGGTGATGGTGAAGGTGCATATCTCCACCAAATCGCCAAGCTGAACGTGACTGACCCTTTTAGACTTGATGAAGAAGACGGCTATCTCTCGTGGGAAGCACGACGCCGCCGAGAGCAGTTCTTCTGGTTTCTGTGTTTCCTCAGCGTCTTTCCGTTCATGGCGCCCCTCATCTATAAAGGCGCGTTTGACACGGCGCTGGCGTGGCTCACCCAAGGAGAAGTCGGAAGCCTAAACCGTCAACAACGCCGAAGAGTCCTGGTCCTCGGAAGCGTCTTCTCAATATTCTGGATGTGTGGTCTCGCAGTCCTCATCACGCTCCTAGCTCTCCATGGGAGAACCAATCAGCCATGAAAAAACATCATCCATCCATCTCGTGCATTCTGCGGGGCATATCTCATCTCGCCATGCTTTCTTGTTTTCGCCAATCTCGCAGCCATACCACTGTCATCCAACAACATGCTTTGTCGTCGATCTTTTGCAATGGGAGTTCCAAGGATGAATGGCCAACCAGGGATTGTGCGATCTGTCACTCGTTTGAAAAGAATCTGGAGTTTGGTGTTTTTGGCGTTTGGGAGGAAAAAGCATAGCTTAGACTTGGCTTCTATGGTGGTGTATTTGTCGTGAATAAGGGCTTTGGTTATAGTTTGGTTTTGTTGTTGGTTCTACTATGTTTGTTTAGAGTTATCGGCGGTGGTTTTGTTATGAAGTTTGTCTGGTTTGTTTTGGTTTGGTTTCATCATGAACCGAGAGAAAAGTGGTCGTATGGTACTTTATCAGCATGGATATCGGCGTTTTGAGAAGAATCATGGATAGTCATGGCTCTGGCGGGAGGTCTTGATTTTTTGTTTTGGTGTTCGAGAAGAAGCATGGATAATGATTGTTATGTTGGAGTTTTGGTTTTGCTTTTGCCGTTCATGTGCTTTTGTTTTGTTTTGTTTTGGTGTTGAATCTATTTTGTCTGGTGTTGGTTGCATGGGAAGGAAGTTGAGTATAAAGGTGGCATAAGTGATGTTTGATGATTGAACGTGGCGCTGTATGGATAAAGATTGCTTGTTATTAGAATTCTGCTGGGATAAACGCGAACATGACTTAGATAGGAGTTAGGAGTTTTGAATGAAACGCGTGCTTCAACCTACATTTGAAGAGCATCTCTGTGTGAACTCGTCGTGTTCAAATCTGTCCGCGACAGAACAATCCGCGTTCTCTCCGGATGATGTGTGATGGAAAAGAGAGAAAGTGAACATTTCTCGTCCTGTGGAACGAAAATGCTTGCAGCACTTGAACGAACCAGGTCCGGGTGCAACAAGCGCTTACTAGTGTTAAGGAGATCATCCAGTATTATATGACAAGACTAACACTTGGCTTCCTGCACTTCGTCCGCATCACGCACGAAGCAATGTAATATCATTGGCTCTCGAGAAGCAGAGCTTAACTTCGTAAGTACTGCGCACATGCAAATCGCGGGGACTGTCTCAGAGGGGGTGCCACAAAGCGCGCCAATTTGAACCTTTTGAGATTTCTTCACAGGCGCCCGGTCGATGGCGCCATAGCACATCGCATGGATACGGCATATGTATGGTCACCGGCTTCAGCTGAGCAATCCATATTGTATCTATTCAAGAATTTAACATATATATAGGATATAGCTCCCTCCTCCAACTCGTCAAATCTGTCGAGATTAATGGATGGATAACCTTTCATTGCCTTTCCCTGTGATCAGAAAGCCAGCGCTACCATCAGCATTCGAGAATGGAGCAAATAGAAAGTAGCAACAAACCCGGTCCAACAGCAGCTCACGAGACTACTATACCAAAATCTGAGCACACGACCAAGACAACCGTTAGCAGTCATATTGACGATGACGCCACTATACCCAAGGGTCAGATCGACCCCGTCTTTGAAGCAAAGGCCAGGGTCCTCAACCGTGCGGTTTGTTGTCTCTTCCTCCCTTCTCTCATTTAAGTTCTGAGAACTCAAAAAAATAAAAAATAAAAAAAGGAACAGCGAGCTGATTATCTCTTCTAGATCCAAGACATCGGCATGGGATGGTATCAATGGCAGCTTTTCATCGTGGTCGGGTTCGGCTGGGCATCCGATAACCTCTGGCCAATCGTAACCAGCTTGATCTTCACCCCTGTCGCCAACGAGTTCCACCCCAGCCGACCGCCTTTGCTCTCCCTGAGCCAGAACATCGGCCTGTTGGCGGGAGCCATCTTCTGGGGATTCGGATGCGACATCTTTGGCCGGAAACTGGCCTTCACCCTGACCCTGGGAGTCACGGCCATCTTTGGCATGGCGGCCGCGGGGGCGCCCAACTTTGCGGGCATCGGCTGTTTTGCCGCCCTCTGGTCCTTTGGCGTGGGCGGAAACCTGCCGGTGGACTCGGCCATCTTCTTGGAGTTCCTGCCTGCATCGCACCAGTATTTGCTGACTATCTTGTCCATCGACTGGGCGCTTGCGCAGCTGATTGCCACTTTGATCGCGTGGCCGCTTCTGGGCAACTTGACGTGCGAGCAGGAAGACGCGGTTTGCAAGAAGGGCGACAATATGGGCTGGCGCTACTTTGTCATTACCATGGGCGGACTGACGTTGCTCATGTTCTTGGTGCGGTTCCTTTGCTTCACCATCTTCGAGTCGCCCAAGTATTTGATGGGCAAAGGTAACGATGAGGAAGCGGTGCGGGTTGTTCACGAGGTGGCGCGCCGGAACGGGAAGACGTCCAGCTTGACGGTTGTGGATCTGAAGGCGTGCGAGCCGGCGGGGTACGTTCATAAGACGAACGTCGTTGCGGATGCTGTGAAACGGCGGCTCGAGGACGTCAAGTTCGACAGGGTCAAGACGCTGTTTTCCACCAGGCGACTGGCGTTGTCAACGGGCATGATCATGGCCGTCTGGGCGTTTATTGGTCTTGGGTATCCTCTGTACAACGCCTTTATTCCGTACATTCAGGCGATCAAGGGCGCTGAGTTCGGAGACGGGTCGACGTACCTGACGTACAGGAACTCGCTCATCATCGCCGCCATTGGCGTGCCGGGCGCTTTGCTGGGTGGATATTTAGTCGAACTTCCACGCTTGGGCCGCAAGGGAACGCTTTCGCTGTCGACGATCCTCACGGGGGTGTTCCTTTACTGCTCAACTACGGCGCTGAACTCGGCGGCGCTTCTTGGGTGGCAGTGCGCCTTCAACTTTTGCAGCAATATCATGTATGCTGTGTTGTACAGCTTCACGCCGGAGCTGTTTCCGACGCCGGAGCGGGGGACGGGGAATGCGCTGACTGCTACGTGCAATCGAATCTTTGGGATCATGGCGGTATGTTTTCTTGTCTCCGTTTCTTCATCGAGTGTGTGCTGTTGCTAACCTATGCTGTTGAACTGTAGCCGATTATTGCCATGTTTGCGGATCTCCGAACTTCTGCTCCGGTTTATACGAGTGGCGCTTTGTTCATTTTTTCGGGCCTCCTCGTGCTCGCCTTGCCGTTCGAATCAAGGGGGAAAGCCGCGCTGTGATGTGATGGTTACTTTCGGGTAGTAGCTTGTATCGATAGCAAATTCAATGTTGGTTACCTGGGTAAACTAAAAAAATACCCGTTCGAAATAGTGTACACAATCTCTCAAGAACAGCATATCAAGATTCGACCACGACGAGGCGCCGACAAGAAAACCATTTACATCATATTGGATAAGCGCAAGAGAAGTACCAAGGAAAAAAAGAAGATCAACAGCGGGAAGAACAATGCAGAGAACTGATAATACTTCGCTTGGGGAAAGCCGGGAAGCACTCACCATATATGTTTCACAATGGCAAAATCATGGCATTAGGTATTTATATCAGTGTAGACTTTCATCTGGACGGAACCCGGGGAGCGTTGTGGGAAAGGAGCGGGAACGGAAACACGCTCCACTAAGCCACTTTTGGCTATTGTTACCCACTTAAGAAGTAAGCTACGCCTATAGAGGCAAAATCGAAACAAACCCCCTTTCCCTCTCTTCAGCTGAGACAGCTCCCTCTTGGACACCTTGAAGGCCAGCACCCCGCACCCCGCATTTCGCTTCGACCACAAGCGATCATCATCCCGATTTCTTGTTGGAGTCGATTGGCGCTAGCGAATAGGAACCAGGGGTTCATGGTCGGTAACCTCGAGATCCCCATCACCCTATCAGCTTTTATCACCTGCTTCTCTTCGTAAACAACGACACCAAAACCTGATCCGCGACCTTCCTGGCGACGACCAACGGGCCAAGTATCAACATCCGACTTCTCACGCTCCGGCCATCATCCTCGATTCGAGCGCAGCTTTAGATTTCCAAAAGTCTTGCTTAGACTTATACCGGTCATCAAGTCGGCTAGCTCACCGCGTCTACTGGAACGGACCGACCGAGCAATTCCGTAGTCACAGCGCCGCTCAGTCCACTACCTGACTTCCTGGCTCATCTCATCCACATCGACTTAACCTCTTATACCACCATACTGCGGATATCAACCAAACCATCACAAAGCCCCCCACCAGACCATCACCATCACCATGTCCTCATTCATCTCCCCCCCACCCACCCCCTCTGGTCCCTCCGGTCCAGACGCCCTCTTCTCCCCCTCCGCCCTCATCGCCACTTTATCTTCTCTTCTCGCTCCCCAAACCGGTTCCCTAACACACCTAGTCCAATCCCTCTCCGTGCTCCTTTCCGCCTCGGCCTCTGGCGCCTCTCTCTCCCTCTCCTTCTTTCTCGTCCCCCGCCTTCTCGAGTCACCCACCCCCCTGATGCTCACCCAATGGCGACGCGTCTACGAGCAGACCTTTTCCACTTTGAATAGAGCGGGAGCGGCGGCTGCGCTGGGATATTTCCTGCTGGCGTGGCGGTTTGGAGTGAGGTATACGAGTGATGTCGTCAAGGGCGGGATGCATGCGTTGAAGCTGGTGAAGAGGGGAAGGATGTACGCGGCTGCGGGCGCGTTGTTGGTGTTGGGTATGGCGCCGTATGGGTGGGTGGTGCTTGGAGGAGTGGAGAGGAGGTTGGTAGCGCGGGCGGAGGCGGTGGAGAGGGCGATGAGACAGAGGGGCGTGGATGTGGAGGTTGGGGAGCTAGGTGCTGGTGGGAGTGGTGGGGGGTTGAAGAGGAGGCAGTCGGTTAGGGGAGGTGGGAAGGGTAAGGAGAAGGAGAGGGAGAGGGAAAGGGGTGGGGAGAGGGATGGCAAGGGGAGAGATGGTAAGGGAAAGGGTAAGGAAAGGGAGAAGGAGAGGGAGAGGGAAAGGGAAAGAGATGTGAAGGAGGAGGATTCCCCCAAAGAAGCTGATATCGAGGCTGGCTTGGGCGAAAAGGTTGATATGAAGGCTGTGGAAGTTGGCGCCAAGTACTGGGTTGATCAATGGGGCGTGTTGAACTTGGGGAGGGCGGCAATGATTGCTGCTTCGGCCGTTATGGGTTTGAGTGCTTCGCTATGGAACTAGGTTTAAGGCGGAATGGATGGTTTAAGGCTCTTGGGCAGGGGAAAGACGTGGAAGAAGGTCCGGCCTTTGAGATGGATTCACGAAGCGTTATGGTACTTGGGAGGACGATCTGGGTAGGATATTCACAAGCTTGGATAACAACGGGACAAGCAGGATAGCGAAATTGGTATTTCATTTGGGGTTCATTTCCAAAACAAATGCTATGCCTCCTCCCATACGCCAAAGCTGGCTGTCATAATGGTCATTGGTCCTGTCGACCCTCTTCAATCCTCATCTTGCCTAGTGGATATCACCATGTAATACTCCCAAACTTCCAACGTTTAACCATCGAACGACATTCGTCTCGCCATCTATTTCTTTCCAGAAGAACCGGAGCCGGAGCCGGAGCTTCCAGAGCCGCCGCTCGAATATGAGTTACCGCTGGGCGAGGTGTAGTTGGAGTAACCGCCGCCACTGTTGTAGTAAGTGCTACCGTTGGGGTTGGAGTAGTAGTAGGATCCATTACTGTTATTGACCACAAATGTTAGACATTGCCATTTTGTGAGTGACGGTCAAGGTCATTCTTACGAGTTGGAGTAGTAGTAGGAGTTGGATCCGTTGCCATAGTCACGGGAGCAGTACCGAGTTTTCTCGCGAAATTGGAAATCTACCAGTGTAGGAAAATCAGGGCATTCTACCAGACAGTAAGCACATCGTACCGCATGCCTAATATACTCATCTAGCGCCTATTTTACTATAAATCCATACACACCGTATCGGCTGCTATCACGCCACCCTAGTCCCTATTCCTAATCCCTATTCCTAGTCCCTATTCCTAATCCCTATTCCTAATATTATTATAGCACCCTTATCGTCGTCGTCGTCGTTATCGTCGTCAATATAGATAAGGAGGAAGGGTTTATTGCGGTATTAAAGCCCCTCT